>CM041634.1:15340909-15353186 GCA_023333625.1 Bothriochloa decipiens
GGCTCTGGGGCCATGAAATTAGTAATCTTCTCATGGACATGATACCTAAAAAAAAAACATAACAGAAACGAGCACAATTACCAAAAGGGAAGTTATGGGAAAATTTTCAAACGACAGCAAACAGCGGAGGATAGAGAGCGCACCGTATCTTTCTGCTCTTTGAAGCGCGGCGATCGACAAGCTTTCTCTTTTTAACCTGCTGCTTTTTCAGAGCATAAAATGCCGACTCTGCATACAATAAATGGTATTTGATGGATCCTCAAGAAGAAAGCACAAACATATACATTTCTTACAAATCTCAGAAACGGTAACAGTTTATGAATATACAAATGAAGCTTGAATATTCTCAAAACATGTATCTTCTGTTAGATGAACCAGGTTTTTGGTATGCACGTTGAGATTTAATGCATTTTTTTCAAAAGATCGCAAGTTGGAATGTGTCCACATGGAAAATATGAACTAAATTCAAATTGCAACAGATTTTAGGGTGGTCTGCCGAATAAACTAGGCGATGTCTGTTTACAGGAGGTAAATATATGATAATTTATTGCCTATTGCTGGGGAAGGCCTGTGTGTGTAAATAAATAATAAGTGTAATAGCTGAACATGAACTAACCTGATGCCCTTCTATCACATGACTCAAGAAACTCCTTGAGAAGTTGTTGATAAAACTCAGAATCATCAATAAGTTCAGGATCACCTTCCATGATGTGCCCCTAAGTTACAACAAAGGCGATGAAATAAGCCCAGGAAGTGTATTTCACATATATATCCTCTAATTGTATAAATAAAAAGCATTCTGATATCAATGTTAGTGTGGCAGATAAATAACTAAGGCTATGATTACAAAAAGGGACAATCATCTCAGTGGAAGAAATGAGCTTCAATTAGCTAAAGGCTAACACTTCAGTAGACCGAAGGAGACTAAATAAGGTTTGAAACATCTTCAAAAGAACAATATAGTAAATGCTCAAACCTCAGCTGTTCTAGGTTCTCCCACATCCTGAATTATGAATGACAAGACTTTAGTTACCCATGTGCATAAAAATGATTGGTGGTCCTTTATGACAATTGACAAATGTAAGAGTTTTTGATGGCCCTAATACCCACTAATGAGGACCTACACCTAGAACACCAACTCCCTCTGAGTCGATCGGTTCTTTTATAATTTCTAGTTACTTAGTGCAGAGGGTCCTTTCGACGGCAGAACCGTCTTCTCACTTCCGGATGGCAAAGCCTACCAACAGATAAAGCTGACTTCTGGGTGGCAGAGCCAACCTACGATGAAGTCCAGACCCTTATGATTCCGGGTGGCAGAGCCTACCTTCAATGGATCACAACTTAGGCACTAAGCACTTAGAAACTATAAGGCACAACCGGGAGACTAAAACCAAACTTTATTGTAACACTCCAAGAGTACAACACTTTGGTAGCTATCCTAGCACACTCACTCTTCACCACACACCACTCTCTACCATGCTCTTCTGAAGTGGCTCTCTTGGTATGTATCCCTTTGCTTGTGTGTGTTATGGCAAGAGAGAGGGCCTCTATTTATAGGCCTAGGGGATCCATAGATTTGTGCCATGTGTCCCTCTTCTAGAGTATTCCTAGATATTATAATTTTTCTAATTTATTTTACTTCCTATTCTACACTCTTCTATACAAATATCTTAGATCATGAGAAATAGGGAATATTCTAGAATCTTATCTCTCTTCCTCCATCTCTCATCTTTATGCGTCGCGTAGAACCTTCCGGAAGATGGCCTCCTCCAAATATGATGCCTTGTGAAGAATACTCAGGAAGAAGTTTGGCTTGCTTTATTTTAACACTCCCCCTCAAGACAAACTTCTTCCAATGCTTGTCTTCCAGACTCTTCTGAGCTCTTCTTGAAACTCTTCTGTTCTTCCCTTCTCGAGCCGCGGGCCTAGCCTTGCACCTTTTGATTGAGCTATAAGTAGAAGGCTCAATAAGACACAGATTTGCATACCTTGAATTGGGCTTCAGCCTTCTTGTCAATCTCCATAGACCTTGAGCGGGCTCTTCTTGCTTTGCTTCCTGTGGCAGAGGCTCCTCTTCAACTGACCTATGTACTCCAGTCTTCCAAGGACTCTTCACCTTCCTTGGTGACTCCTCTTTGTCTTCACTTGGAGTTAAAGTCTGTTCTTCCACTTTCTCTGTGGATTCTTCTAGAATTTCCTCCAGATCTTGAGATTCTAGGATCTCAATCTTCTTGGAAGACCACCAAGCAGAGGTTTCATCAAACACCACATTTCTTGAGACATGAATCTTCCCTATGGTTGGATCATAGCATCTCCAACCTTTTCGTGCGTCATCATAGCCAACAAAGATGCACCGAATTGCTTTCTTCTCAAACTTGCTCCTTAGATGATCGGGCACAAACACATAGCAAACACACCCAAATACTTTGAGATGGCTTACCACCGGCTTCACCTTCCATAATAGCTCATGTGGTGACTTGAATCCCAACTTAGTTTGTGATAGCCTATTAATCACATAGGCTGCTGTCCTCATACACTCGGCCCAGAACCTTGCTGGTACATTCTTGGCATGGAGCATACTTTGACAAGTCTCGCAAGATGGCGCTTCTTGCGCTCCGCTACTCCATTTTGTTGTGGAGTATTAGGACAAGTTAATTGCCTTCTTATTTTGTGCTCCTTAAGATAGTTGGTGAACTCATTTGATAAATATTCTCTCCCATTATCAGTACGGAGGCACTTAATTTTTACGTTGAGTTAATTTTTACGTTGAGTTTACCTTCTACCTTCTCCTTGAACTCCTTGAATTTTGTGAAAAATTCAGACTTCTCTTTCATAAAGTAAACCCAGACGTACCTTGAGAAGTCATCAATGAAAGTCACTATGTACCTCATACCTCCAATAGATATTTGCTTGACTGGGCCAAAAATATCCGAGTGTATGAGCTCCAATGGCGTCTTGGACCAATGTTTTGATTCCTTGTATGGCAACTGATGAGCCTTGCCATACTGACAACCAGCACAAACAGTATCTGTCTGGATGTCCACTTGAGGAAGCCCCTTTAATACTAGCTTCTGGATCATCTCCTTCAGCTTACTGTAGTTAACATATCCAAGATGCGCATGCCAAAGATCACTCGTCTTATTTCTCCGAGCCTTGTCCACATAAGCAGATTTAGCGGAGAGGACATAGACCGATTGTCTCCTCCTTCCTTCCATGATGGGTGTGCCAATCACCATTAATTTTCTAAAAATTGCCAAACCTTCCGGCCCAAAGAGCACATATTTTCCTTCTGCTATCAATGAGGGACCGACAGCAGATTCTTCTTTAAGCCAGGAACATGATAAACTCTATCAAGTTGGAGTTGCTGAGGACCATACCTTAGAACAACCGCTTTTCCAACATGAGAGATTGATAACTTTGAGTTGTCTGCCATAAGAACAACTCTCCTTCCTTTATAGTCGGCGATTCCCTCCAAATTTTTGTCATCACTAGTCATGTGGTTGGAGCACCCAGAATCAATAATCCAATCCTCCTTGTAGTTAATTGTTGGATCAGTTGTTGCTGCAAAAGTATGTGCCTCCGAGTCCTTCAACTCATCTTCCTCGACACTTTGAGAAAACCCAGCTTCAACATCCCATTCTTCTTCACTAGTGTAATTTTTCTTTTTCTCACTTGTGGTGGTGGCCACATTTCCTTCAAAGTGCTTCTCATTCTGCTACTCATTTCCTTCAAAGTGCCTCCTTGGAAACCAGCATTCTCGAGCAAAGTGACCCTTCTTACCGTAATTGAAGCATCCATCATTCCTTGGTTGTTGTTGCTGATTTTCTCGTCCATGGGCTTCCCCTAAATAGCTACTTTTCTCCTTTGGGTGATGCTTGACACCTTCCATCCATCTTGGTTTTGAATTTTCTTGCCTCCTAGGTGGTCCCTTCTTTTTGCTTGTGAAGAGAGCCTCCTCTTCTTTCTTCATAGAAACGCCTCCCATCCTCTTGGCTAATTCCTCCTGATTAGCCAACAGATTTTCTAACTCCACCAATGAAGGTTGAGTCGGCCATGCACTCACTGTGGCTATAAACCCATGATATTCGGGTCTAAGGCCATTAATGATGATTCTCCTCATGCGGGCATCACCAACTTTCTCCTCCGGTGCCAGCTCGGATATCTCTCGACATATGAATTTTATTTTTGTGAAATATTGACCAATAGACATAGTTTCTTGACAGATACCTGAGAGCTCCTTTTCTAATAATTGGAGGCATGCTTCATTCTTCTTCGAGAATAATTTTTCAAGGGTCTCCCAAGCTTCCTTTGGGCTACCTGCATCTCGGATATGCTCCAGTAGGTCCTCCTCAATAGTTGTCTTCAGCATGAACATGGCCTTGCCATCTTTGATACGCCATTTCCGCAAGGCATCGCCATTCTCCTTTGATGGAGGCTCCATTTCGGTGCCCGCAACAACCTCCCATAGGTCTTGTCCTTGTAGGTAAGACTCCATGCAGGTCTTCCAATAGCCATAATTATTACTGTTGAGCTTCTTAATGTCTCCTGTACTAAAGAGATCCGCCATATCAACGGACACTCGGTGTCAACTAAGCTTGGTCCCGGACCAGCGTTCCTTCACAGTCCTGGACTGTGAACGCTAGCAGAGTCTCCCCTTAGTGCCTTGATGTTGCACCGAAAAAAACTCTTCCTGACGGCCCCGAACCGTCACAACTCTGATACCAATTGTAAGAGTTTTTGGTGGCCCTAATACCTACTAATGAGGACCTACACCTAGAACACCAACTCCCTCTGAGTCGATCGGTTCTTTTATAATTTCTAGTTACTTAGTGCAGAGGGTCCTTTCGATGGCAAAACCGTCTTCTCACTTCCGGGTGGCAAAGCCTACCAACAGATGAAGCTGACTTCCGGGTGGCAGAGCCAACCTACGATGAAGTCCAGACCCTTATGATCCCGGGTGGCAGAGCCTACCTTCAATGGATCACAACTTAGGCACTAAGCACTTAGAAACTATAAGGCACAACCGGGAGACTAAAATCAAACTTTATTGCAACACTCTAAGAGTACAACACTTTGGTGGCTATCCTAGCACACTCACTCTTCACCACACACCACTCTCTACCATGCTCTCCTGGAGTGGCTCCCTTGGTGTGTATCCCTTTACTTGTGTGTGTCATGGCAAGGGAGGAGGCCTCTATTTATAGGTCTAGGGGATCCATGGATTTGTGCCATGTGTCCTCCTTCTAGAGTATTCCTAGATATTATAATTTTTCTAATTTATTTTACTTCCTATTCTACACTCTTCCGTACAAATATCTTAGATCATGAGAAGTAAGGAATATTCTAAAATCTTGTCTCTCTTCGTCCACCTTCCATCTTCATGCGTTGTGTAGAACCTTTCGGAAGATGACCTCCTCCAAATATGATGCCTTGTAAAGAATACTAAGGAAGAAGTTTGGCTTGCTTCATTTTAACAACAAATGCATCTAAAATACCTTTACAAATACACTAACAGCAGAGTTGGTCAAGTACATCCTGTTAATCATCCGGCTTGGATCTCTCATGTTACCAGCAACTTGGTCACTAATGTTCTGTTCTCAAACAAGGGGAAGGGTTGAACATTAGATATTGACTTGTTAAACAGTAACAAATTACACAAAGTAGCTAAATAAGTAATCAGGCAACCTGATTAAATGCATGTAGCTTTCCTTTAAGTGCAGCAGCACCCGTTGTCACCTGTATTTTCCTCTACCATTTATCTATCTCAGTATTTCTGAATGTTGATATCCTGTACACAAATAATTTACTACACTCAGGATTCATTTTGTATGAGCACATAAAAACAAGTACCAACACCAAGCAACATATGTGCAAATGCAAGATGAAAGCTCTTAGTGTCCATATAACTTGCAGAGTCTTCATGTTATGGCAATGTATCCTTAAATCTTGTAGTTTTACTTCATGCGTCATATGTTTGCAAATCACTGGATCCAAATGTTGCCAAACCAGTACTCTTTATAGAAGGATGTTAGGCTGTTAGCACAATGCTAAGTTCACTTATAGGACCATCTACATAATTTTAAGAGACTTTGAAATAAGTCAGCCACTTAATGATCCCAAGCATTTCTTATATGAACAACTAGCCTTCTTTCCATCTACTCCAAACATAATAAGGAGTTAAGTGAGAATTAGAAAAAAAAAGGTTCCATCAACTATTATCCCTTGTACTTAACTTACTTTGTAATCTAGTTTTCAAGCAACGTCTTTGTTAAATGCCTTACCTGCTACCAGGCTTAGCAAAGAAAGGCGTACCAACAAATATACCTTAGATGCAACCTACAAACCCAATTGTGTAACTTATAGGGCAGAGAGCAGCAATTAGCTTGTTGCACAGCCAATACCTTTCATATGAAACTGGATACATGGCAACTGGCACTGCAATTTGATGGCTGAGACTCATATAATGACCTACATGCTACAGTCAAGAGCAGCTGAGACCGAAGAAGGTAACACAATCTATCGCCAAATCATAGAGGTATTTTACAAAAATGAATATACAAATATACAAATTTCATTGTACTTTCTTTTTTGCATTGGTGTTTTAAACAACTTAGCTACCTTTCCAACATTGTGGCTATCTCAGAGTTTGGTTTCTATCTAAAAAAATAAAAACATTTTCTATTAGGAAGCGAGCAGAATTCAGTTATGCACAAAAGAAATGCAGTTGCCAAGGCATTATAAGCATTTCAAGTACTCATATTCAAGTGATTATCACAAGTAGTTACTTGAAAACATAGGGGTGTAAGCAGATGTAAATAAACAAATTCTTAGTGTACTGCAGTGGTTTCCAAGCGCTAGCCAACTTCTCCTGCCCCGTCACCAGTCCAGGTTTGGAGGCTGTCACAACCTCCTTAATAATAACAAAATCAGGAGATGTTGGATGTTCCTCCCCTTGGGCGAGTTTCTTCTTCAAGCACTGATGGTCAATTAGTTATTTCTAATCCAAAATTTACCTTGTCTGCAATCCCTGTACTTCTGACCACTCGTCATTGTCCCCATTTGAGGCAGAAGGAATTTCTGGCATCAAGTAAAGAGTTGTTTTATGAACATATAGATGGCATGTCATAGTTTTTAGTAGAACAAGAACAGTGTGGAGAGTAGCAATACCATTGGCACCCTTTGTAGCCTGATTACTCTCGAGCAAAGCCTAGTTTTAGAGGTTGATTACCATGAGAAACATTTCAATCATTATTTGCAAAAGAAACACTTCAATCATATTGAGGAAACATAGGAGTGAAAGTAAAACAGTATGTGCAACTAACTGAACCTCCTGCAGCTCCATCATGCTGCTCAAAGTCTGCTTCGATAAATTCAATAGATCATCATAGGCTTGCTCTATCTGCTTATCATGATTGCAAAACCTTGTTCTGATGGGTTCCTGCAACAGAACAATACAGAACAAACTAGAGTTTAGAATTCAACTTAGCCACAATCCTGCATCAAAAGGGGGCCAATTAAGTAAAACCTAGGGATATGCTTGCTACAACCTGGGGTAACTTGTTGGAAGTGGAAAATGCCTTCTGCAGCAAGAATCTCATTTCTAGGGTCTTGTCCCATATCGCCTTGAGGGAGCATATAAATCAAACAAAGGTGGGTCAGGATTACATTTATGAAGCACATGATAATACCAAGATGCAAAGGTGGGTCCGCACCTTCTGTTTTTTGACTGCTTGACCTCTCAAAGCATCCTCCTCTCTGTGTTGGTTCATCATCTTCGAACTATCTCTATACAGGGGATTCACTTGAAAAGCCCTCAAATTTGGGCTGCCCTTGGCTAGTTTGATCTCCGCACTACAATGAACTGAATGGAAAGAAACAGAGCTTTTGCCTGTTGCAAAAACAAAATAAAACAGTAAAATCACTTCAGACTTCAGAGTTGAAACAAAACCAATATTCACGTATGTAGCATGGATACAGATATAAGTACTGTTATCAGAAAGATGAAGATACGTGGATCAATTATTTTCTAAAAAAAGCCATGACAGCAATACATTTTAGTATTTTTTTTCAAATAATAGTGAGGCATACTAAAATTCTAAAAGCAGTAGCACAAGCAACGGAGCAGGAACATTATTGTCATGCATTCTTGAAGCTGTCGCTTTTCTCCTGTTACAGATTTCCAATAATCTAAACACTACGGTATGAAATATTACAATGCAAATTTTACAAAATAACAATCAGCACCCATCAATTAAAATATGATGTGTTTATGCAATGATAATAATCGCGAATCAGTAAAAAAAATACTAATTGTCAGGCTGACTGTGCAGCAGCAGGGGCAACCGGGCAAGGGCAGAAGAAGGGCTAGGCCACAGCCTGCAGGGGGCACTGCGGCCACTTGGGGGCTGGGCGCCAGCTGGCCAGTGGATGCTGGCAGGCACGGGGGCTTAGGTGGCTAGCCGAGGAATAGAGGTTGGCCACCACGGAATATGAAGACGCGGCGCAGGAGACGTCGTCACTACTTGCTCAGGTGTCGGGAGTCCACAAGGGAGCACGCTGTGATGCCTGCTAGGGTGGAACGGCCGGATTGGGCTGGGCTCAAAGAGACCTATTTCATGGGCCACAGCTGGGCTGAATTGAAAAGGGGTGATTGACTTTTCTTAGGCTCGGCCCGGGCTATTTCGCTCTCATGTGGGTGTGCAAATGGGATGCCCACTCCCCGTCCCCCGAGCGTTTGTCAGTGTGTCGCGTGCGTCGCCAGTTGCTACTGACTGTCGGAGCTCATCGCTGGTGCTGGATCTCATCGGTGACACCAGATCTCGGCGCAGGTGTGAAGGCAGGCAGTTGGCTGCTACATATGTTGCGGTGCAGGGAAGAGACGGAGAGACTCATAAACTCAATGGCAGATCCAGAAACTGGCCAATGGGGCTAAATAATAGAAGTAATAGAAGGTTATGATTTTTACTAGTCATTAGTATATGCAACAGATATCACAAAGAACACCTTATATGTTTTGATACAAGAACTGAAATCGTGTATTTTTTAATAGAAATTCATAAATTCAGATCTCATAGACTGAGATCCTATGTTCATCGAAGAATTTCTCCAAAATTCACGTGTGAAAGGTTACGAGGGTGCTACGCTAGCCAGAAAATAAAATTTTTCTGCCTCATAAACCAGGATCTACTGCTAGTTACAGGTCACGGGATTACCACTTGACGCGCGGATGCAGCGGAAGACGACTCGATGTAGTCGTACGCGTCGCAGCAGGCAGTGCAGTTACGTGGTCGTCCGTCACGTCAACCCCTCGCGTGGTTCGTCCCAGTGCTCCAGATGCAGCACCTCCGAGGTATCCCACACGTACAGGGAAGAAGCGATGCGCCTCCGGACTGCTAGGTCCGCGAGGAGCAGAAGGCGCGAGCGTGAGGAGGGCAACGGCGGCTGTTCAAGGCGTGTCACCCTCTCCGTGCGCCCTACCCCTTGCTTATATAGGTGTCCCCAATGAGCTCACCAGTTGGAGGCCCATTAGTAACCCTAAGCCTTGTCTAATTCGGGTCCAACCCGGATTAGGCTTCCAGCCCCTTAAACGTGCGACCCTATGGGTTCACGCACACATTGACATGGGCCGAGTACTCCTACTCGTCCAATAATTGACAGCGGCCTCTAGCAAGGCGTGACAACTCCTACGTGCACGCAAAGATCATATCAGATGAATCACTACGACCATATACAAGTTATTCCCTTTGCCACTCGATATATGGTTCAACTCGTGGGTTAACACTTAACCCAAGCACGACCATGCATTTGTTGATCCAATCACTTAAGTGATCCAGTGATATCTCTCTCGAGTAGAGAGAGGCAAATTCCATCTTGATTGTCTATGTCTCATAGCATGCTTCCCGACCATCCGAAGACCAACTTTATAACTACCCAGTTACGGAATAGCGTTTGACAGTCCTTAAGCAGGCCGTTTCACATCTTGAGTACATACCACAATCTTAGGTCTAAGGACATAACGTATATGACGTGAATAAAGACTTTCTCATGTCGGGTCAGTCCAGCCTACATGTCTCACATGTGCCCACATTATTAGTTTGACATCTCTATGTCCATGACTTGTGAAACATAGCCATCAACTAATACATGTGCTGGTCTAATATTCAGGTGTGTTCTCACAAGAACGCCGACCAGGGACAACTTTAGAATAACCATTCAAGTAATTGAGTTCCACAAATAATTCACATAATTGTCAATCAATACAAGTTGTCTATAATGGATATTCAATGAATACTTTATTAATCATGGATACAATCTAAATATCATCATCTCATGATTAGCTTTAGGGCATATTCCCAACAACATGCATATGAGTCAATCTATCATAAACAAAACATAAAGGTCTACCAGTCTTGTTTAAGGACATGGTTCAAAACCTACACCGTTTAGAACTTAGAAGTTGACGGGGCTCAACTTTCGACTAAAAACATTGTAATTTTGGTACCAAACTCAGCGTTGGGTTCAGCTAAAATCGTGTTGACCGTGTTGTTTAAGAGAGAAAAGCATATCGCAGCAGGCAGCAGGAGAGAGGAGCAGCAGAACTGGGCGGCTGGCTGTGTCCACCGAGCGCCGACCAAGGGCGGAGGCCGGAGGGCTGAGGCGGCCAGGTGGGGGAGCGCCGAAGCGGGGCTACTGGCCGTCGGCGAGGTACTTCGGCCTCTGGGAGGCGGGGCAGCTTGGCGGCGGAAGGCGAAGCCGGCCGCGGAGGACGGAGGACAGGGCGATTCGGCGGATTCTCGAACTTTCTGGCGAGGACGGGGATAGCCGGATGGGGGTAGGCGGCGGCGGCACAACGGAGGACAGGGCTATTGCTTAAACTAGTGGTAGCAGAATACCGTGCTCTCAGCTACGATGAAGTCACTTAAGATGATGTACCTTTTATTATAGAGGGTCTAGTTAGCTGCGGCCAATGAGTAATAAAGCTTTGCTCTTAAAAAAATATACCTCTAGCCTAGTATCTCGTGCCCACCACCACGACAGGAAAAAAATTCAGAAGCACGACGATGAGGCCCAGAAGCCCAAGCTAGTTTTATAGGCACCAATTCATATCCGCGATGCGCCCAAAACGCTTGATAGTAGTGAGGGAGAAAAAAAAGTTGTCAATCAATGTTATAAAATTTCAAATCTGTATATTCTATTTTATGGTGACATCCATAATATAAATTATCCTATTATTAAGTTTGTATCGAATTAAAATATAGTTTTGATAGATTTTTTCTTCTATTGAAATATTTAATAATACTTTAATTTTCTAACACCCACGTATTGATGATGGTGTTAAATGGTTACAACACATAAGGAAACATACGCTTAGGCCTCGTTTCGATTGTAAGTTTTTGCAACCCTGGCTACTGTAACACTTTCGTCTGTATTTGACAAATATTATCTAATTATGGACTACCTAGTTTAAAAAGATTCGTCTCGTAATTTACAACTAAACTATACAATTTGTTATTTTTATAACCTACATTTAGTGCTTCATACATGGGTCCAAAAATTGATGTGACGAAGAGAGAATGAAAAACTTAAAATTTTAAGTACATCTAAACAAGACCTTAATTAATTTTAACCACACATCAAGCCCATAATTACACTAAAGCCATAATAAATAACATAACGCTAGCACACACACTTGCTCTCTCTTCTCTCTCTCGCACACGCACACGCACACGCACATTATTTTGCCATCTCACATCACAGGGAGGATCGGTTTCATCAAATTAAAGATCCAATATGAGGAACAACGACATTGCTATAGCCGTGCTCTTATTCTTAGCTGTATTCTTAGCTGTGTTTTTTGGGAGGCATGCGCAATGTAAGTGTGTGTCTGTGTGTGTATACTCAATTCCTTTGCTGCTTGTTTGTTTTCTGATTTCTGATTAATAACAAATATTGCAGGTCACCTGGATGCTACGAATAGTTCTATTGCTATTAATATTGCAGGTCACCTAGATTCTACGAATACTTCTATTGCTACTGCGAGTATCAACTCTACGGATGAAAGCAAGCCCAAATTTATTTTTACGTACAGTTGTAGATACTTTCCGGTGGGAGTACGCTACTCGATACCCTGGAAACGGGTACCCTAAACCCCCTGGTTTACCGAACTAAACCCCGTAAAATCAGCAACACTAACCCTCCAATAACCCCCCGTGCTAACGTACGAAGGCCCACAGGCTGAGACGTATCGGACTGACCCACGAATGGACAACAACGGCCC
>CM041634.1:15353196-15367629 GCA_023333625.1 Bothriochloa decipiens
GTACTGTACACTCGAGAGACTACCGAACGGACTGGTACTGTACACTCAAGAGACTACCGAACGGACTAGTACTGTACACTCGAGAGGCTACGGAACGGACTGGTACTGTACACGGGAGGTTACAACTCGGGCGACCCCTCGAGGACGGAACTTCGCCCGGCGAACGAGCCGGCCCTCGAGGACGGAACTTCGCCCGGCGAACGAGCCGGCCCTCGAGGACGGAACTTCGCTCGGTGAACGAGCCGGCCCTTGAGGATGGAACTTCGCCCGGGCGAATGGGCGGTCCTCGAGGACGGTGCACCCCTCGGCTACCAACTCTTCCGTACGGATCTGGGCGCATTTAATGCAATCTACCTACCCCGCCTAACCGTATGGCCACAGTTACGGTAATAGTTGCGGGCGTGACGGTCAAATCTGCTTTTACCGCCCATGCCCCGGAATTCTGCGGATCGTACTACGCTGTAGCGCCATACCGAGCACTGTGCCACGTCCAGCACCGCCTCGAGACGTATAAACCAGCACGTTTCCCGCATTTTCCGGGATTCGGCCTTATCCGGTGAGGTTCGACCTCCTCGGCACGACCCCACCCGACTCCGGCCAAGACCCTCGACCGTCGCCCCTCGACATCAACAAGCAAACCCTCGAGCAGGACTCAACAACTCCCGACGCGACGGGAGCAGGACCTCCCATACCGACGGACATCGCTACAGCGGCACCGACGTGATCGGCCTCAACGTCGTACATCATTAGCTGTGCGGACTCGAGATACGTGTACCCCTGTGCCTCTCCATCTATAAAAGGAGGCGCCAGGACCGGGCCCGAAAAAAGGGGTCGAGAGATAGAAACGCTAAGTCTTTAGACCACAGAACGACACCGTGAGACAGCGTAAGGTTGAGGACTAGGCGTCCGACCGCCAAAGCCCCACCTCACACTCCTCACGTCTGCTTGTATTTTCCCCTGTACTAGCACTTCGGTGCAAGATAACACGAACTATCCTCCCCCCGCTGGACGTAGGGCCTTCTTTGCTCGAACCAGGATAATCATTATGTCCTTCTTGCATCACCCACCGGATTAGAGAGCATGTAATTATAGTATTACTCGTTGGTGTTAACCCCTCGAGGGTCAAAACACCGACACTACTGCTGCCCCGACATTAGCCGCAGAGAACATTGCCACTTAACCTTAGAAGAGTGCAGGGCCAACTGTGCCGTATCTTTTATCTTTACTTGACGAAATCTGCGCCGTACACACTCGCACGATATTTGGCCACGCGTCAACACGAAAACCTCTTGTCTCCCAGCAGCTTGCACCGCAGCCCGGATCGCTCTGCAGGCCCAGCCGGCCACGCCCTCCCTTTTTCTCACGCTCAGGCCCAAGGGCAGGCGGCCCAGCAGCCAGCTGCGGCTCCTTCCCGCTCCCTCTGCTGCACGGCCCTGCGCCCTTCCTCGCTGACGACTGGAGGCTGTACTGCAGAGCCGCAGAGGTATTGTAAGAGATGGCAGATCGGGGAGGAGCTTCAGGTTTGGCACAACATGTATTTGATCAGGGTTAGAATAGGGATAGGGATCATAGGGTACTGTGCATCGTCATCTGTCAATTCAAAGACAGCGATCAACCAACAGCTGATACTGCTCTTCATAAGACCACGTACTCTTCACAAGGAAAAACTAGACCCCGTACTCAGTTCTTCACAAGGCAAAATTGCCACGTACTCAGCTCTTCACGAGGCCATGTTTCTACAGAGTACGTCAGCTTTACATATTTTACCCAGCACCGCGCCGTGTATATAGAGAGTAGTACAGCTTTACGTATTTTCCTATGGAAAATTTGACGGAGGCACTGACCACTTGACCAGTGTAGGCTGCCCAACAAGCAAACGCTCTTCTCGGCACACGAAAAGCGACCGACTTGTAACTTGGCCAGGCGTTGCTGACAACCAACATGCGGAGTATCTGTATATCTCTGCACTTGGTTGCTGGAACTGAAAATTAACATGTAATTCTCAAAAATAAAACTGAAAATCAAAACCGAAGCTATTAACATGATCAAGACCAAATGCTCTACACCAACAGTAGTCTAACATAAATAAAAAAAAGAGACAATTTCACCAAAACCATACCATCTTTTCCTTGTTCACAGCCATGGCGCCATCAGCCATAGAACCAAGAAAGAGAAAACAAGATACAACCAAGAGCAGAGAGGCCGAACCACTGGAGAGATGAAAAGCTAAAATGACTCTTAGGTCGTGTACTCTTGTACTCTTTTGGTGCATTAAGGTGTAATTTAGTTTAATTTGACTCTAATAAATATATCCTAACACATATGATTGATGCAAATATAACTATATCCAAATAAGACCTTATTGGGTTGCAACCTATTAGATCTCCTGCCGGCCACAACAATACGGGTCATCTTTTATATAATATAATAACACCGACACAGGCACAATCAAGGCTGCGCCTGTCTTTCTAGTGCCAACCGAAATGCTAGCAGACCATCCTTCCTTCTGTTTAATTTGGAGAAAAAATAATGATGATTTTGCTTTGCGACTATTTGAATCAAATAAAATTTGTGTGCCTTTTCCTCAAAAAAATTGTGTGCCTATAATACAAATTGCACCAAATAATGCCCTTCTCCTCATCGTTTCCCTCAATTTTCCCATACAAAGAGCATGCTACTCATCTCCTATATAAACACTGTTTTATATAGGACACGGCCCCGGGCCCAAGATCCGTCGTTTTTTCTTCAGGCCTTCAGGCCTCGGACCCACTGAGCGAGCCGACGTGCCTACCTAGGCCCCAGGGCCTTTGGGTAATAGAAGGCTTTGGGCCTGGGCCGAATGACCGCGCATGACAAATTCGGTGGATGGCTGAACTCGAGACGGTCACTTCGCTATGCTATGCTCAACTTCCAGCATAGGCATCAGTTTTGCAGTTCGATCCACTTCTGTGCACATCTCCCTCAGTCAAAATCGCAATTCGCTACTGAGCTTTGACACTAACATCAAAGGATAGGCTGTTGTGTTTAAAACAATCGGTGGAAACGATGACGCTTTTGCTCACTTTTCGCATTAGAGTTTATATATACAGACAAAAGGTTGCAAAAGCATCATCGTTTCAACACTCGTGTCCGCTAGTGCAAAGCAATGACGCGTCGCAACACGGACGGCCAAGTCAAGGTCACCAATGGCGCACTTCTCCAAAGAATGCATATATTGTGCACAATTCATTACCTCTTTCTTTCCATTCTTTTATTATAGGTGTGGTTGGCATGCCATGAACAGGCTACACCTCCACTCAAACCTCGAGATCGATAAATACAATCATAGGGGGCATGGGACCCTGCCAAATGGGGGACAATAAAAACAATGACAACACCAGAAATACAGCCAATCGGTGGACTTGACTTCTTTTCTTTACTTCCACAGCTTCATCTGTTGTTTTCAAGTATAGTATGTACAGATTTCCTGAAAGCAACATCAGATACGTCAATCATCTGCCATATACTCCCCACCTATAGGAGAACCATTTGGCCAGCAAATTGAACAAGGATGCACAGCATACCTTGAATCCTAAATAATGCCGGATCTTGGAGATGTACCAGACTTCAGGTCAATACTCCAACACACCTAGATAGCAATGCATGATGGAGAAATATCTAGTTTTTTTTCTACAAGGTAAATGCAGGCTCAACTTTCTTTATCATCACTAGAGCCTCCTTTCAATGACTGTTTCAAAGATAAAAGTAGAACATTCAGAAACTAACCTTAAAGTAGACAGCACAGATGTTTAGAAGAAAGAGCTAAACAAATGAAAAGCTACTAATATAATTAAAAAAAGAAATTACCTTGTACAGGTACTTTTTCCTCAGCTTGATGGCCAAACGTACACATCTTTTTACATTTATTTTGAGCACATTATCATTGAACATCTAAAGAAACCCATGAAAATAATCAAGTATAACCAACCATTACATAGAGGCAATAATTTAAAGAAAATGGAGTAAATTAGCAGTTGAACTTGCCTTGATCGCATCATCTATTGAGCGAGTCCCTCTTATTATCTTCTGGTGATTGATTATCAAGATTGCCGCCACACAGAATATAGGCAGTTCATAATCTCCACTCTTTGCTGGCACATTTGCACTTGGATGCGGCATCTGCTGAGGCCTTGCCCATATTGTAGCACCTGACAAGCCACAGAGATGATTTCTTGTACTGGATTTCATTCCAGGATGGCAAGCTCCACAGATTTCACCATTTCTACGATGGGATTTCCTGGTCTTGGTTTTTCTTCTTGTCGAACTGTTGGTCCGATGCACTTCTTTGACTTCACATGATAAGCCATTGCTCAGATCTACTAGCAAGGGTTCTAGACAGTTCTCTTCTAAACGCCTGACTGCTTCTTCATCAAAATCAGCAGCCCACATCATCTGAAGACAAAGAACACCAATTGTCCAACATAACAAGATTCTTATTTAATAATATAAACATTGAAATAAATAACCATTTTGAAAGGCTATTTCATAGTGGCTATGTGTGGTACCAAATATCACATACAATATATTTTTGTTATGTAGTTCAATAAATTACTGTAGCTATATTGCTACAAAGCTAACTATCTTCTTTGTGAACTATTTAGGCTTCTTGAAGATTTTAAGTACAAAACTACGATTAAAGATTCACCATATTTCGCCTATGTCTGTTTCAAAGAATACTCATGTTAACTTCATGCAACAACTAGTTCACCACAAAATGTCCAAAATAAGACAGATATCTTGAAGATCCACACCTCCCACATCAAAAGTGATTCATCAAAAGACAGCTCTCGACGAAAAAGCACTAGCAGCATCCGAAAAGCAAAATGAAGGCTTTCAGCACCAATTGCTGACAAATGTTCAAATAATTCAACATCTGTCAGTTCCACGATCTTCCACAATGCTTGCAATTGCTTCATAACTCCTGTTGGCCCCTCCATCTGGAAATTTTCACGCTGAGCAGCAGAGATTTACATTATCCATCATGATCATACTAATGTAAAGACCAAATAAATGACATTATACTGTAATTCATGTCAGATGCAAGTTACCATCCTTCTCAGTAGCATTTCAAAGCACCAAAACGCATCCGCATCATCCTCATATATGACAACAAAAGGTGATAGCAGATCACTCATACCTATGATTCATTTATGTATTTAGAGTTTTAGATACATCAAGAATAATCAAATAATAGTGCAAAATAAGGCTCCTCGAAATATGCAGACCTTGACAGTATCCAGTGGAAGGATCAACCCATGCATAAACAGCAAGTATATCAGACATTCTAGCCATATTCCTTGATTCTCCATAGAAGTCAAGGTGGCTATCTGTTCTCACCACATCAACCACTGCATCAAAAGTTTTTTTTATCCCTAATTAGAATACCATCAGAAGAGACCACTGCAATTGTGTGAATTAAGAATATAAACATACCAATTCGATGCAGTGTCCAAAGCCATTCAGAGACTTTATCTTTGTCACCTATTGAACCATTTGATTTGGTTCCATCAACTAAATCTGCTTCTGGTGCATCAGATATCCTCAAGGAATCTATAATTTCTTTACTATAGCCAGTATCGTCTAACCATCTATCATGCTTGTACGCATCCGAGTGAAAGATGGCTGAGTCACTGCTGCTAGGTCGTAATAGATCATTGGAGAATGTATTTGACTCTATTATGAGATCTATGTTATTATTGATCTGGAAGCTGTGCATGCGTTCATCACGGGGCCTTACCCTATCTTCAGGAACCAAGAAACTGCAATGATTTTCTTCAACTCCATTGCTATCCCCATCACCATTTGTGAACAAGTTTGTACCAGTTAGGGAAGGAAAATCCATGAAGGCCTCACTGTCATACCTTGGTTCACCAATGTCATCATAATCTCCAGAACATCTAGAGCTATCATTATGCTCATTGAAACCAACTGTTTCAGCTGATTTACTACAAAGATTCTTTTTCTGAGGCTGAGTTGCGCCACCAGAACCATAAACCAAATTCGAATTTTCTGCTAAACTGCAAGGCGCTTGATTGGCAGCTTGCTGACTTGTGTTGACTTCACCTTCGGTTTCTTTGGGCAAGGTCCTGACATCCATCAGCTTTGATCCAACAGCGTATGCAAGCTCACCTGTACCAATGCTTGTATGCATGCTTTGGCATTGCTTAATTAAACAACGATATTTCTCCCTAGATAGGAAGGGGGAAAGGCATAAAGTTAGGGCCTTCAAGATCTCCAATAATGCACACAGGTCTGCAATGTTAAAATTAATAATGCTAATAAAAGGTGAGCCGAGAGAAAGGGAAGTGTTCCAAAAACATTAGGAAAATTGCAAAGAATATGAATAAAATAGACTTAAGGTAGTTACATCAAATGGGTCAGAGAAGTCATACAGTTTCAAGAAAACAAATCGGGTGGATTTTCTTTTAGTAAACAAATGGGGTGGATTGACAAAACCACTTTATCCCGTAAAGAGTGTGCACAGGAGGTAGTATTAAGGAAAATGGAAGGAGAAACATGTGCAAAAAAGGGACTATCTTGGAAACCAGTTCAAAGGGTCAAGACTTAATCCACAGACCACGCAAGCATGGTGATACATCATTTTTACAACAGCTTCCTATGTTCTGCGCTAACTATAAATATAAGGTGAACACTAATTTGGCACTAACGCTTATGTTTCATATATAGGTGAACATAAAAGTGAAGAGGCTAGGAAATTTTGGCTACAACAGTTTATTTTACCAATATAAAAGTAACCAAACTGATGCCTACCGCAGGATTTGTTTTAGAAAATAAAATGCAAACATTATATTACGAAAAAAGAAAAGAAAAACTTCAAACCTTCGAGCAGCTCTTAGTTTTCCCCTATATTCCGATGTGCTACTTAAGGCATAGCAGCCAATAAGAAATTCCCAAACTTCTGCTCGAATAGAAGGATCCACGCCCTGCACATCATTATGGAGACAGAACTTATTACATGGCCATTTTTATTCATTTTTCATAATTCATCCTTTTGCTGATAACAAAAATCCGCTGATGCAGTGACAACACCAATGGCTAGATGTGGAGTCAATTTATTAGTTCAATTATATCCCATATTCCCATTTCCTTGCCTTCAAATCCAGATTAGTTCAATTAAATTAGTTTTCAGTTGACCCAATGACCCAGAGAAAGCAAAAAAAATGCCCCTAGCTATATCAGAGCTGATACTAGCATGTAAGTCTGAAGCTTGAAGGCTGAAAACAAAAAGAACATGAAAAGGTAAGTTCCCGAGATAACAAGTATATAGTGAACTCACTCCTAAGACAATGAATTTAAGGGCTTTACGAAAACATATAGCCTTCCCATCACTGTCAAAACATGCATGCCATCTTTCTGGTTTGAGCATTCTGTTTCCCTGTACGGTTGCAGATAGAAGAAAAGGTTGTCAATAGCGCAGGAGAGAAGTTAATATGAAGTTAAATGTGTTGCTACTTGCTAATAGTTTCATGTATTCTTGTAGCCAAATTAATACAACCATTCTTTTACTATGGTATATAGTTCACTAGGTTATAATTTAATTGGATGGTGGATAGTGTTGTCATCCTCAGCCTTTTCTGATTCCAGATTAGTAGTGTGTTCAGGATGTGCCCTCCTTGAAAAATTGTAATTCATATTAAAACATGACATTTAATAAAGGGTCCAAGGGAGTGCATCATTGTCCCTAGAACAGTCTATTTGGGGCTACAAATGAATGGGAGAACATTTATAGCATCCTAAATAGCAATGAGAATTTAGGAAAGATTTTACCCTGCCACGGATCTTATGCCGCAATAAACTTTATAAGTGATCAGTGGCTCTACAAGCAGCACAAATGCTTAGTAAACAAGGCACGCTGTATGGATAGTGTCATGGAAAAAAATACTAAATATAGGCAATAAACGCATTAACTCAACCACAAAAGGAAGACTGTAAACTCTGCTACTCTAGGCAGCATCTATACTATGCACAGTGATTACCAAATAGTAACATTGAGCTACCACTATGCAATATGTGATTAGCGCCATTAACTATTAAGTCATGAATGTCATCAATCCATTCCTTGCAGAGAATGATCATCACACAAGCAGTGTAGCGGCACCGGTTGGGGTGTCAACCAATGTCACTGACAAGGGAGCAACAAACAGATACATTCACATTGGCACCCGGCATGGAGTATCAATACCCATCAAGCAATCCATATAGCAGTACTAAACAGCTGAAGTGATTTACTGTAAGGGCCAATAGCAACCTTAACTGGGGAAGGGTTGAGGCAGGGGTCGCCGATGTCACGAACTAGGGAGCCGACGCCGCGCTGGAGATTGGCCATGGCGGCGCCAGGGCGGCCGGCGGCGCCGCACATCCACTTAATGTAGTCCCCGCCGGCGCCATCGAAGCCGGACTTCACTTGGGGCATGGGGGTTCCCACCCACTTGAACTCTAGGAGAAGCCTTCAGACAACCAAAGCGCGCCGGCAGCCCGGCACCACGGCTATACTGATCTCGAGCGCCGAAGACGACGAAGGTGAACCAAATCGAACCCAGCCAGGACTGGGTCGCCAGGGGCGGGCGGCGCACGCACCAAAGCAAGCAAATCCGCGACCAACTGAATGGTGAGAGAAGAGGGAGATTTAGATTAGGCTGCGGGAAAGCCAGTCCCCCAGAGCAATCCGTCCAAGCAACCTCGGGGCGGACCGGGGCGGTTACCGGCACGGGAAGGAAGAGATCGTTGCAAGTGCGGTGCGGGTGGATGGATCTCCACTCCACGCCAGTCCAGTCCCAGCAGTCGCAGCAGAGGGCGGGCAGCGGGGACGAAGAAGAGGGAGTAGGGTACGGGGATGCCTGCCCCCACAAGCGACGAGACAAGGAGGCTGTAGCTCAGAGTGAAACATCCTTAATTTTCCACGAAGGGAAAATACACAGAATGACGGATAATATAATAGTTTAAAACATCAAACCATCTCATTATCTCGCAATAGTCGATACAGGATCCATACATCGTACAAAAGATTATAAGTAGGGGGAATTACATAAATAATTCATCGCCACACTGGCGGAATCATCAGAGTAGCAGCAGCCTCTGGAACAGCTGCAAAAGGCGGAAGTACAATAAAATCTCCAAAAAGAAGCCTGAGCGTAGGAACGAGACGTCTACTCCTCCTCATCGTCATAGTCGTAGTCGGGCTCACCTGCCAAATAATTTTCAGTACGGTTTGTACTGGCCACATCTCCCACCCTATGCTTTGCTTTTGCTATGTAGTATTTGGTGGGATGCAAGGATATAATCAAATCGACCTATTATGTGGCTGTAGTTTCCTATGCAAACAGTGACCAATATTATATAATATAATTCATCAAATTTTAATCCATCTCATCCACACATCCAAACCCAGTCCATCACCATCACACACATCTCACCCTCTCGCACTCAGTCGACAGGTCCAACTCCCTCTCGGAGCCTGTCTCAGCGGCTCACAGCCGGAAGGGTAACACCAGGGGGAGAAATAGAAGGACTCCTCTCACTACTCCCGAGAAGCGTGGGTCTTAGGAAAGAGCCATACCAGTGGCCCACGGACTATATATAGATTCATAAACTCTGCAGAGCGTGTACTCCCGTAACCACAAGATCACTATCATCGGCGGTGCCCCGCCTAAGCTGATTCCGGCTGCTTTCTAACCGGTGCGATGCCACCCTACCACTCAGTACTGGGACATCCCGGATAGGTACCACCGGCACACTGAGACTGTGAGACATAGTGCCGGGCCCCCGTGGTCACTATGCTGTCTAAGGAGGGTGTGGGTCTCCACGCCCGTACCTCCCGACACTTTCTGCTAACAACCTAGTAGTGGCACCGTCCTAGCTAGTCAGACATCCGTCTCCCGCCCATTCAAGAGCGAGTGGTGAGCATGTAAGTCCCAAGGTTCCGGTCCTCAAGAGATATCAGGTCCTAGGGGGATCAGACAGGATTATCTTCTCTTTTGGACTACAACAGTCCATGCTACAACAGCACCTCCTTCCCGGGGCTTCGCTCCACGAAGGTTCTCACCCCCGGGATCTCCTTATGCATCACAATGTGCCCGCCACAAGCACCTCACACGGGAATGCCCAGAACACATTCCCCGGCAAGACTCGCCCACATGGCTCGTCGTAGAATCCTGTCCGATCGACTCAACCCTCACCACACACCCAAGACGCACGCAGCACTCTCCCCGAGTAAAGTGGCACCACGTGCCTTAACCATATGACCATACTCTCCACCACGCATCATCATCACACAGATATAAGCGTAGTAGAAGTAAAGCATCATAAGCGAAATAAGCAAGCGTCTAGCCTATCAGCAGGTGTGCAGGAGTAAGGTTGCGACAAGGTAAAGGCTCATCAGGCAGTTCTACCAGGCAACCTATCATCAGGTGATATTCATAATTAAAGCACTAGCAACTAGATATTATGCCATGCGTAATAGGATCTACGAGGTTGGGTGGGGTGTGGCACCTGTGAAGTCGTCACCGAGCTCCTCCTCGTACTCGTAGTCGTCCTCCTCAAGCTGATCCTCCTCTGAAACGAGACATAATAGCCGCGTTAGCGGCTCCTATAGAGTCAACATAAAGAAGCAATAAAATTCAATAACTCCAAACGCACTCATACACAAGCCTATGACGTAGAGCTTATTTTTATGAAAATTTGGACACTTGGTTCATATTTTTCGGAGTTCGTATGAAGAAGTTATGAATTTCCGAAGTTTATTCTATTTTCGGAAAAAGAAAAAGGGCAGATTAACCTGGAGCTGACACGTGGCAACTCCTGATTGGGCCACGTGGCGTGCAGAACAGTGCAGCTGGGAATGGGCTGACGTCATGCTGACGTTATGCTGACGTCAGTGTCGACGGGTCCATTTAGCGGCTGACAGGTGGGGGCCACGGTTCTGTCACTGACAGGTGGGGGCCAGGTCAACGGTCAACGTTGATGGTCTCGACCGAGCCTCGGATGTCTGGACGGGGCTGGTTCTGGGTCAGGTTGGGTCGGCACTGTACACTCGAGGGGGGCGGTCCGGGCGACCCCTCGAGAACGGAGTTTCGCTCGGACGAACGGACTGGCCTCGAGAACGAAGCCTCGCCCGGCGAACGGGCATGCCCTCGAAGACGGACTTGTTCGCACGAAAGGGGCAGTCCTCGAGAACTGTGCGCCCCTCGAGACTTGACCATCTGGCCTCGAGCCGGGGCCTCGACTCGGGCAGGACCTCGATTAGAGCCAGGACCTCGACTCCGTCGGTCGGACCCTCGACTCGTCGGGTAAACCCTCGACTCTGTCGGGCGGACCCTCGACTCGTCGGGCGGACCCTCGACGGATGTCGGGCGGACCCTCGACTCGTCGGTCGGACCCTCGACCTCGTCGGTCGGACCCTCGACCTCGTCGGGCGGACCCTCGACCTCGTCGGTCGGACCCTCGACCTCGTCGGGCGAACCCTCGACCTCATCGGGTGGACCCTCGACGAATGTCGGAGCATTAGCTGGGCTACGTGGCTGGTCGGCTAGGTGCTCTAACTCGGGGAAATCGACCCTCAGGCCGGTGGCGGTCAGCGAGGCGCGGCGGCGGCGAGGCTAAGTTCGCCGGCGAAGCCGGGCATTGGTCTCCATCCTCCTTCTTGCCCTTCGATTGGAGAAGCTGGGATCTCCATGAGCTAGCTACCGGGGCTAGTCGAGGCACGGCGGGGCGTGCGCGGCTCGGCGGCCACGGCGGACGCTCCGGCGGCCAGAGTCCGGGGAGGCCGGAGCTGCAAAAGTGCGTGGCTCCAACTGTGGCCCGTGCCGGCTCCAAGAGGTTGCCAAAAACGTGCTCTAGACTACGGCGAAGCTATCGGTCGCGGTGAGGAAGGAAACAAGGGTAAGGGGTGCGAGAACATCGACGATGTACTGGTGGTGGCCATGGCCGAGCAGGGCGAGGGCGGGGATGCTTACTCGCGCAGCGACGGTCGAGGCAGGTGACGCGGGCTTGGTGGCGGCTCGGTGCA
Organism: Bothriochloa decipiens; assembly: GCA_023333625.1. NCBI lineage: Eukaryota > Viridiplantae > Streptophyta > Magnoliopsida > Poales > Poaceae > Bothriochloa > Bothriochloa decipiens. The sequence continues at coordinate 15,365,261 of CM041634.1, forward strand.
GGGGATGCGAAGCCGGGCGTCGAGGTGGTTATGCGGCGCTCCCAGGTCCTCCTCAGCGCGCGGACGGCAGCAGCAGCAGCACTCTAGCTCCGCCTCCTTCCTGCTCCTCCCTCCTTCTCTCTCTCTCTCTCGACCGATCTGGCGGCGGGTCTCCACAAAGACGGCGGGGCGATGGGGAAACCCTAGAGGCCAGGGTGCTCCTCTTTAAATAGGCACGGCGGCCGGCCATGGACGGCGAAGGCAGAAGATGCCCATCGGGCGGCTGTGCGCGGCCACGATTAGGGTTAGGGTTCGGTGAAGCGTGGCGCAAGAAGGCGGTTAGATGGACAGCGCGGGACGCGGCCGTACTCGGGCGGACGGCGGAGGCGCGCGGTGCACAAAAATGGTGCGTCGGACGCGACGCGCGGTCGACAGAAGTGGTAAAAGGAAGGAGCTGACAGCTCGGTCCCACGCGTCAGCGGGACGGGGCGGCGAGCGGCGGAGACAGGCCCATGTTGGGCCGTCCTGGTTAACTGGGCCGCGGCAGCGCGCGAGCGAGCGCGCGCGCGAGCGGGTGTCGGGACGCGGCAGCTCGTCGAGCGCGACTGGGCCGACGCTCGAGGCAGGCCGGTCGGGCGAGCGCGCGAGCGAGCGGGCAGGCGGCAGCGCAGCAGGCCGAGCTGGGCCTCGAGCTCGGGCAGGCGGTCGAGCTGGGCCTCGAGCTCGGGCAGGCGGTCGAGCTGGGCCTCGAGCTCGCAGCAGGCCGGCGGTCGAGCGCGCGGACGAGCTGGCCAGCGCGGGGGGGGGGGTTCGGTAGCAGGCATATATGTATACATACATATAAAAGGTTATTCGATTTTTATTAACATCACATAAAATCGAATAAAAGGCAAAACAGTCTCTGGTAATTTAATGCAATGCTTGGGCTAACGTTGAGTGCTATTTGTGCAACTATTGGCGGGTTCCCTACATGACATCCACCATTCACTGGTAAACTTTAGAAAATTTTTTGAAAGCCCGTATTTTTTTGAGACCGGATTTCTAGGGTTGTTACACAGAGCCCCCCGGGTAGTTGTGTAACCGCGTCGCCGGCGGGCGGCAAGGTCGCCGACGATGCCGCACGACTGATTATAGCGGCGAAGAATAAGAATCGCGGGGGCAGAGAGAGAGAGGAGACGGAGGGGAAAACCCTCCCTCGGAGTTGCAGAATTCCGGTTTTGTCCCTTGTTCCACGGGACAACAACGGTGCAGAGGTCAGTGGGTGGAGGGGGGCTTTTATGTCATGACATGATTAACAGCACGTATATGGTACGGTTCGGCCAGTTTGGTCTGGCTGGTCCGAGCGCGTGTGGTTCACTTGCCGTTCTCGCTGGCTGGTCCGAGCGCATGGTTCACTTGCCTAATTTTTGTTTTCAGAAAAAGAGGCGACCGTGTTAGAGCCTGTTTCGCACACCTCCGCGTGCGCTGCATGCCTGCATCGCAGATCGCACCTTCGCGTTAGACGAAGGCCGGAGAAAAAACTGACGCCGTGCGTATTACAAATTTAACTCAATTTATAAAAAACATATAATATTTAAATCTTTAAATAAATTTATTAAAAAATTAGATTTAAAAATCTTTCTAATAACACTAACTATGTTTTATAAATATTTATATCTTTTAATATATAATTAGTTAAAATTGTTTTTCGAAAAGTAAAGCGACGTTCTTTTAGGGACGGATAGAGTTCCTCCAAAAGGATTAAATGTTGCATGCAATCTGACTTCTGTGGTAATTTTTGGTTGCTAACGTGTTAATAACAAGCTGCACGTTCTTAGCGCGTTAATACGTCTGTTCTCACCTACAGTTTGCCATGGGCACATGACTACACACGTCAAATTGATCCATCAGAAACGCTTGGTGAGACAGCAATAGTCAGATACTGCTCGGATTTTGTTTTGACTTTTGACCCATGCCATGAACATGAATGTATGTGCAAACCAAAATTCAATGGGCTATCTATACCCATATATAATATATTTTAATATTGTCGATACCCGAGAAATGGGTACCCCAAACCCCTGGTTTACCGAACCAAACCCCGCAAAATCAGCAACGCAAACCCTCCAGTGACCTCCCGCGCTAACGTACGAAGGCCCGCAGGCTGAGACGTATCGGACCGACCCACGAACGGACAACGATGACCCAAAGCCAAAGCCTTCTCGAGGGGCTACCGACCGGACCGGGACTGTACACTCGAGGATATGATTCGGGCGACCCCTCGAGGACGGAACTTCGCCCGCCGAACGAGCCTGCCCTCGAAGACGGAACTTCGTTCGGGCGAATAGGCGGCCCTCGAGGGGATAAACCCCTCGGTTTACCAACTCTCTCGTGCGAATCCGGGCGCATTC
>CM041634.1:15367639-15541447 GCA_023333625.1 Bothriochloa decipiens
CCTGCGGATCGTACTTCGCTGTTGCACCATGCCGACCACTGTGCCCCGTTCAGCACCACCTCAAGACGTATAAACCAGCATGTTTCCCGCTTTTTCCGGGATTCGGCCTTATCCGGCGAGGCTCGACCTCCTCAGCACGACCCCCTCGGCTCCAGCCCAGACCCTCGACCGTCGCCCCTCGACTTCATCAAACGAACCCTCGAGCGGAACTTCAACAACTCCCGACGCGACGGCTGCAGGGCCTCCCATACCGACGTACATCACTACAGCGGCACCGACGTGATCGGCCTCAACGTCGTACATCATTAGCTGTGCAGACTCGAAATACATGTACCCCTGTGCCCCTCCTTCATCTATAAAAGGAGGCGCCAGGACCTACGAAAGAGGGATCGATCGAGAGATAGAAACGCTAAGTCTTTAGACCACAGAACGACACCGTGAGACAACGTAAGGTTGAGAACTAGGCGTTCGAACGCCCAAGCTCCACCACGCGCTCCTCACACCTGCTTGTATTTTCCTTTGTACTAGCACTTCGGTGCAAGATAACACAAATCATCCTCCCCCCGCTGGACGTAGGGCCTTCTTTGTCCGAACTAGGATAAATCGCCGTGTCCTTCTTACATCACCCACCGGATTAAGGGAGCACGCAATTACGAATATTACTCGTTGGTGTTAACCCCCCGAGGGTCAAAACACCGACAAATATATACATGGGAAAACAACAGAAATCCAAGCACCATGAGTATCTGGATGGGACATATTTCCAAGCTCACATAAAAGAACTTCACGTGTTGCGTCTCATCTGCGTAAAGGCATACACATAACATTCTGAATTCTTTTTCTTTTCGGCAGAAGAAACGACACTTCAACAGTTCAGCCTCCATGCCATCATTATCACAGGGGAAAAAAAACTGCGCAGAAATGGACATGCGCACGTTTGCACACTACCTCTTCCCTTCTGTCACGCATTGTCATGCTTGCCATATGCCAACATTCAGATGCATAATGCTGAGATACATCATCCTTATTCCATCATTTGGCACTTGTTTCAGATGCATAATACTGTGATAGCGACACGGTGACACACCCAAAAAAAGAAAACATCTACAACAAATCCAGCTGATTCAGCCAACTGACTTTGTTTGACTTCAAAGATTTAAGGATAAATTGTTTACAATTACCAATCAAATCAGCTTGAATCGTATAGACAATAAGTGCGGAAAGCAGTTGGGAGGGTGTCATGGATATTTCTCACACGCCTGTTGATAGAGCCAAAAGGATAGCGTGAGCATGGCCAAATGATACCAAGTGGAGCACCGAGCACACTGATGCTGGCCGCGCATCTTATTTGAGAAACATTTATTATGATGTTTAAAGTGGCGGCTCCCTCATAGCTCAGGCTGCATGTTCTCGCATTCTTCTCTTATGGACTGATAGAGGGCAGTTGAAAGGTACCTCTCACCAAAACTAGGAAACACAACCTGAAACAAAACAATGTGAGAATATAAATTAATAATTTAGGTGTCAACATCCATATATCCATATACTACATGTAATGTAAGTATGTAACATTATTCACAAAAGGGTTCTAGAAGAGATGATATTTCTGCACTTGCCACTATCAACTTCCCAGCATTTTCTGGTCTTTTCGCAACCTTTATGGCAGCGGCAGCGGCTGCTCCAGAGGAGATTCCAACCTACACAGTATCCACTCATCTTTATATGGCACAATAATTCTCAGTTTCATTTTAAAAGAAAAATTGATGCACTTGGCTATAGATCAAACAAAACTACCAAGCACAAACATTACTTGAAAATGGCTTTGTTAGTTCCTAAGTTCATATATTGTCACAGATCATGCTAGCCAATTCCAACTGTTTTACTTTGTGTTGTTTACTTTTAATATAACAGGAAAATTGACATGAGAACCCTACGGTCTCATAAGAACAAATATCAGGTTTGAACAAGTTAGCCACTAAAAATACTATTTTTCAATAAATACACATAAGGTAAGGCTAAAAATGGTGCCAATTGATTCTATCCACATATTTAAGAAGCTGAGTGCATGCACTTATATAGAAACACAAAGGGGGGAGGAAGGAGGACATTAGCAGGCTTGTCTTGCCTCATGAGCTGCCAGCACTAAAAATATGAATGCTTGCAAATCAGGGACGATGTCTCCAAAAACAATGATATGTCAAAAATAATGTCCTAGGCACAATCAAAGAGAAGCAACATTTAAATTTAAAATTATGATACCAGTAATCCTTCCTGAACAGCCAGCTGTTTTGCTGTCTCAATAGCTTCATCACTTGATATCTGCAACATAAACAGTAAGGCATAAACTAGTAGAAATAAAGAGGAACAAACATAACCCTGTACTTTAACAATCCACACAACTCTTCTGTACAAGGCAGAGTGAAATGATAGGATTGTTACCCTACCCTGAGGAAAGAACCATACCAATTAGTTATGTAGTTTAGGTGAATATACTTCGGTAAATACTGTTCTATGGCATATGTAGATATAGGGCAATAACAGAAAAAGGTAAGTTGATTTTGACAAGACAATTAGCTCTGTTTCATTATTTTGTGTTAAAAATGTCAGATTATACTCAACAAATATAACGCTGGTTTAAGCTCGTACCTCAATTACTTCATCAAGAATATCGCTATCCAAGTTCCTTGGAACAAATCCTGCGCCAATTCCCTGAATCTTATGTGGACCTACAAAAGTGGATAACAGTTACAACTTGTAAGGAAAGAACCAAAAGTTTGACAGGTACAAAAGGCAAATACCAACAAACATACCAGGTTTTCCACCGGAGAGTATGTTACTTTCAGAAGGCTCAATACCAATAACCTACATACAGGTGACCATTTATAACGATAAGGACTATAAAGGACATATAACAGAGGAGCCTTTGTTGAGCGAAATGTAAAGAAACCTTAATTCCAGGATTTTTCTCCTTCAGGAAACGGCCAGCGCCAGATATTGTCCCCCCTGTTCCAATTCCACCAATGAATATATCCACCTTCCCCTTTGAATCTTCCCAGATCTCTGGACCAGTAGTCTCATAATGTACCTGTTCAAACATAGGCAGGTAGGTTAGAAACAGAGTGCACATATAGGTAGAGCCACATGGCTTGTTCTCTCCATTACCTTAGGGTTGGCAGGGTTATCAAACTGTTGAAGCATGTAAGAATTGGGTGTCTTATTTAAAATCTCTGTAGCCTTATCTACGGCCCCTTTCATCCCTTTTGCAGCATCAGTAAGGACAAGTTCAGCACCAAAAGCTCTGAGTAGGACTCTTCTCTCCATGCTCATTGATGAAGGCATTGTTAATATCAACTTATATCCTTTGGAAGCAGCAATAAAGGCAAGGCCAATGCCTGTATTTCCACTTGTTGCTTCCACTAAAACACTCTGAGCAGAAACATGGGACAGGGAAACAAATCATCCAGAGTACAAGGAAAGGCAGAATGAGTATAAGTTATTTGGTCACTACTCTTGTTTCAGTGATGATTTATTTCGAAAATTGTACTCATATCAGTATAACTAATAAGCAAGGAAATCTGTCAATGAAGCCAAAATGTGCCTATGCTTAATCAATCACCTTTCCAGGAGTGATCAAGCCCTTCTCTTCAGCATCGTTTATCATACTGTACCCTATCCTGAAACCAAACGGGTTTGGAAGTGTTTAGCTATAACCAAAAAGACCAATCTCCTCGCCAATGGAAGGAGAAGAAGACAAAGGATACCTGTCCTTGACGCTACAACATGGCTCCATAATCTCGAGCTTAGCAGCAACATTGGCGACGGAGCCCTTGACGACGTTGTTGAGATACACCATTGGTGTCTTGCCGATGAGCTGTGATTGGACAATCAATCGTCAGAACAAAATGCTGATGCACCCTTCTTATTGCTACTAGGTGTGTGGCATCTATTGATCAAAGCAGCGCCATCAGCAATGAAACAGGATCCTCGCAGTTGCACCGCCTGCTCTTAAGTCCTAACATATGTGATCCGAACACCTAAGCAGCTAGCTGAGTGAAGCACATATGCTAGGGCTAAGCAGCTACCTGAGTGAGGCAAATATGCTAGGGAAACGAGGGAATCAGCCATGACGTGAAGACATGAAACAACGGTAGGCAGGCGCTGGAGAGTGTGTGTGACCTGGGTGACGTTGTCGGCGATGTTGAGGCCCTCGACCTCGGCGGCGACGGCGCGGCACCGCGAGGAGGCAGAGGAGCCGGTGTGAGCGAGGAGGCCATGGCCATGGCCACGGCCGTCCGGGTGGGGCCTGAGGACGAGCGAAGATGCGGGGCCTCCGCGGGCGAGCGACGGATGCGGCACGACCCGCTGCGCTCGGCTCGGGAAGGGGCCGAATCGGGCGCCCGAGGCGGAGGAGGCGGCAGCGGCGACGGCGGGTGAGGGCGACGACCACGACGCCATCCTTCTCCGCGTGCGGGAAAGGTGCTCGTCACTCGCGGCGGCTTCGGGGGCTACTAGGCTGGTAGTGGTACTGGTAGGCTCCCCTGCACAGGAAGAGGGGAGAATTGAGTAGAGTGGCGGAGTGGGCCGAGTGGCTGCAGTGTTTCGTTATGGGGTCACAAGTCAAATGGCCCTTTGGGCTAGCGACCGGCCGAGCACAAACATTCCAGCTCGTATCTTCTTCTGGAATCGAAAAAGTGGAGAGGAGACAACTATTTTGACAGCAATATCACGCCTGTTTCGGAATTCAAATTCAAATTATTCAGCTATCGGTAATTTTTTTATAGAAACATTCAGCTATCCGTAATGGTATATATAAACTTGATCGGTGGCCCTTTCAGAGGATATTTTCCCAAAGGATATTTTCCCATCTGTTCAAACCTTTTTTTATACGAGTATAGAAACAAAAACAAAATCATTTATTAGCTGCTTCGTTTACTCCGTTCCCGTCTTTTATGGTTTCCCGTTTCTCCGTCAGGGGTACCTTTCGGTGTTTCTTTCACAAAGTCCTCATACGTTAAGCTATTTTTGGGGCGATTTTCTGTTTTTCTTTGTCCCGATCCGCTTCTCATCGGTTCATTGTATCTGGACGGAGGAAGTGAGAAACTAACTCGTGGGAATCGAGGTTATCCTCTACATCGTTCCATGACAGAGAGAAGGATGACACCATGATATCGTTCAAGCTCGGTACATACTTGCATGAAGCATTAACGGCTGTATAACCAAATAATTCCGAATAATAAAATGCTCAATTTCATGAGGGTGGGTGAGGGTTGCACCACTTTTGTTTTTTTCCCTCTCGAGGCCAAAATCCAAAATGGAGAATGGACAACTTTTTAACAAAGAAATCAGATGGTGTTTAGTTTTCATTTTGTAGAATGATGACTTAAAACCCGAAATATTTTTTTCTGAAATGGAGAACTAAACGCACCCCCCCCCCCTCATTTTGTATTTCTCCGATGCTGAATCCCTGTGCCTTTGGCACTTGGCCTAATTCATTTCGTATTTCTCGAGTCATATCACAAAATTGTTGCTGAAAATCCAACAACAACAAAAAATGCATAAATTGTTTGGAAGCATTATCAATTACCAAATTTGTGTTTGCTATGTTGAAACTGGGGACCAATTTGATGATATGTCAGGGAAAAATTAATACATATACTCCCTTTTATTTTAAATTGTAAGTCATTTTGACTTTTCTACATTCATAGAGTGCATCTACATAGCAAACATGACTTACAATTTAGAATAAATGAGTATAAGAAAAGTTTTTTTTATGAAGTTTGTTCTTACATTGGTATTCATCTAAAAAAGCAATATTGATCAAACCATTCTATAAGAATTTTTTTCACACAATACACTGACTCAATGAAACCTCCTTTGGTAGGATCAAATTGCCTTAAATACCCGACAACCATTGACAATAGAAATGTTTTTGATTATATGAAAGGGAGGATTGAGCATAGATTTCTGGCTTTTACTTCTCATATATAAACTAGAAACACCAAGGATTAATTGACTGTAATATATTTGTACAGTACATCACATAAGATAAAAATTTTGCTCAGAATTAGTGCAGGAGCTTAATTTTCCTTTTGTCAAGGACTCAAGGTTTACCATGGGTTACAATAGGTTAAGGAACACTTTATTTTCGATCAAGGCCTTGTTTAGATGCAAGCAAAAAGTTAAAAGTTTTTCACTCTCTCTCCATCACATCAATCTTCATGCATGAATCATTAAATATAGATTAAAAAATAACTAATTATATAATTTAGTTATAAATCACGAGACGAATCTTTTGAGCCTAATTAATCCATGATTGGACACTAAAGATCAAATACAAACAAAAGTGCTACAGTTAGAAAAATTCCAACCTTTCGCGATCTGAAGGAGGCCCCAATTCAAAACGATGGTCATCACAGTCCATCATGCACAATTGTTTTATAAACGTTTTTGAATTGAGTGGAATCTAAATCCGAAACCTCTGTACCACCCGCATCATGCCAAACGCGCCAGCAATTCCCGACTGTGCGTACTCCGCTCATCTATCAATCCACAGAGTTCAAAACCTCACCGTCAAATCCCCATTTTTCCCCTGCAACTATCTCCTCAAATTGGCCAAATGCGGCACATATTCAGAACAAAATCATAAATTGCCACAATTAATTTACTTATTCATGAAAACAGGGGAAAATTGAAACAGAGCAGTAAGTGACACATCGATCGACTAGTCCAATTGAACTGAGCCACCGGTCTCACGCCGCCGACTCGTCGTCGGCGACGCGGACGAGCTGCTTCCCGACGTTGCGTTCGTGGAAGAGCCCGATGACCGCCTTGGGCGCGTTCTCGAGCCCCTCGGCGACGTCCTCGACGTATGCGATCGTGCCGTCCCTGATGTACGGCAGCACCCACGCCTCATACTACGGGTACAGGTGCTTGTGGTCGGGCTCGATGAACCCCTGCAGGTGGAGCCGCTCGGCGATGACGGCGCCGAGGTTGCACACGGCGTCCTTCTCCACGTCTGCGAGGTTGTACTGCGAGATCATCCCGCAGACGGCGATCCGGCCGTGCACGCGCAAGTTGAGCAGGACGGCGTCGAGAATGGCGCCGCCGACGTTCTCGAAGTAGATGTCGATGCCCTCGGGGAAGCAGCGCCTCAGCGCGGCGCCGAGGTCGGGCTCCCCCTTGTAGTTGAAGGCATCGTTGAAACATCCTTAATTTTTCACGAAGGAAAAATATACAGAATGAAGGATATAATGATAGCCCAGGAGGTCAAATCATCAATTATCCGATAACAGTTGATTACGAAGCCATACATCGAATAAAAAATACAATAGAGGAGTTTACATAATTTATTACATCGCCACATGGCGGAATCATCAGAGTATCAAGCATCCAGAACAGCTATGGAAGTAGAGGGATATTGTGGAAGCATCGTCTTACTCCATCTTCAGCGTAGGCACGAGACCATCTAATCCTTTCGTCCTTCAGGGGCGTCGGCAAGCCATCCTCCATACCTGGATCCAAATTTTTAGTACGCTTTGTACTGGCCACATCTCCGACCCTATGCTTTGCTTTTGCTATGTAGTATTTGGTGGGATGCAAAGGATAAAATCAAGAGGCCTAATATATGGCTGTGGTTTTCTATGCAAGTAGTGACTAATATTATGTAATATAATTCATCAAATTTTAACCCATCTCATCCACACATCTTTCCCATCCCATCACATCACATACATCTCGGAGACAGTCGACAGGTCCAACTCCCTCTCAGAGCCTGTCTCAGCGGCTCACAGCCGGAAGGGTAACACCAGGGAGAATAGAAGGACTCATCTCACTACTCCCGAGAAGCGTGGGTCTTAGGAAAGAGCCATACCAGTGGCTCGCAGACTATATATAGATTTATAAACTTTGCAGAGCATGTACTCCCGTAACCACAAGATCACTATTATCGGCGGTGGCCCGCCTAAGCTGATTCCGGCTGCTTTCTAACCGGTGCGATGCCACCCTACCACTCAGTACTGGGACACCCCGAAATACCACCGGAACATCGATAGGTACATCGGTACACTGAGACTGTGAGGCGTAGTTACCCGGGCCACCAAGGTAACTCTGCGGCTTTAAGGAGGGTGTGGGACCCTATGCCCATACCTCCTGACACTATCTACTAACAACCTAGTAGTAGTGGCATCGTAATAGCTAGTCAGACATCCGTCTCCCGCCCATACAAGAGCGAGTGGTGGGCACGTAGGTCCCAAGATTTCGGTCCTCAAGAGATATTAGGTCCTAGGGGGATAAGACAGGATTATCTTCTCATAGGGACTATAACAGTCCGTGCTACAATAGCACCTCCTACCCGGGGCCTCGCTTCACGAAGGCTCTCACCCCTGGGATCACCATATATCTCACAATGTATCCGCCACAGATACCTCACATAGGGATGCCCAGAACACACCCCCCGGTAAGACTCGCCCTCATGGCTCGTCGTAGAATCCTGTCCGATCGACACAACCCTCACCACACACCCAAGACACACGCATCACTCTCCCTGATTAAAGTGGCACCACGTGCCTTAACCATATACCATACCGTACTCTCCATCACGCATCACATCACAGATATAAGCGTAGTAGAAGTAAAGCATCATAAGTAAATAAGCATGCATTTAGCCTATCAGCGGGTGTGCAGGGGTAAGGTTATGACAAGATAAAGGCTCATCAAGCAATTGTACCATGCAACCTATCATCAGTGACATTCATAAATAAGCACTAGCAAACTAGATAATCTGCCATACGTAATAGGATTCTATGAGGTTGGGTGGGGTGTGGCACCTGAATAGCTGTCACTCAGGTCCTTCATCAAGTCCTTGGTGCTCTTCTAGTCCTCCTCGATCAACTCCTTCACGGAAACTGAAATCGAGACATAACGGTCATGAGAGCGACCCCTATAGATCAATCACAAAGAAGCAAATGAAATCAAATAACTCCAAATGCAATCATACATAAGCCTATGATGTAGAGCTCATTTTTATAAAAATTTGGACACTTGGTTCATATTTTTGGAGATCGTATGAAGAAGTTATGAATTTTAGAAGATTAAATCATTTTCTGAAAAAGAAAAAGGGGCAGTTAAATCCTGGGCTGACACGTGGCAGTGTCGTATAGGTGCCACGTGGCACTGTGGGTCAGCAGCTGAATGCAGAGGATGACATCATGCTGACATCATGCTGACGTCAGCACTGACGCGCGGGTCTGGCGGTGGGACGGTGATGCTGACGTCACACTGACGTCATGTTGACGTCAGCGTGGGTTCGGATGGTGCAGTCGCCGACATGTGGGAGCCACGGTCAACGGTCACTGATAGGTGGGGCCAGGTCAATGGTCAACGCCGACCGGGCCTCAACCGGGCCTTGGCGGGCCTGGGCAGGGCCGGATCTAGGCCGGGTTGGGCCGGCCCAGCCTGGACACGTGTCGAGCAGGGAGGTTGGCCGCGTGGCGGTCTAGGCTCTTAGTGGGCTGGGTCTACGGCCTGCCCTCCGTGGAATCGGTCCATGATGGACCAGTGACCTAGGGCTCATGTGGCGTGCCACGGTTGGTCCAGCGCGGACGTGCGGTGGACGCGGTCCACGCGGGGGGAAATCCCCCTTTCTCCTTCGCGCGGCCACACATGGCGGCCTTCACCGACGGCGAGCGGCGCTACGGCTACGGCGGGCCGGGGTAGGCGGAGCAGTGGCCAAGGCAGTGCTAGGGTGTGGCGTGAGCGGCTGCAGGGTCGTGGAGGGTTCACGCTCTCGAGCTCGTCGGCGTGCGCGTCGCAGCGGCAGCGGACGGCGGAGGCTCGACGGCAGGCGGCTGCGAAGCACTTGGGGTGGCTTTAGCTCATGCTACGGCACCGCGAGGCCAAGGCTGACAGGGAAAAGGAGTCCAAGTGAGCCTTCGGGTTCGGCCTGGCCGGCGCGCGCATGGCGGCGGACGGTGGAGGTGCGAGGCGGCGGTGGCGCGGCTGTAGGGCAAAGCGGCGTGCGTGAGGCAGCCAGAGCTGGCGTGAGGGGTGCGTACAGCTTAGGCGAGCGCGGTCGCGGCTCCAATTGAACTGGGGTCATCTACACGATCGGCCATCAGCGAAAACGCGGCGGCGGTGGACGGCGGCGAAGCCAAATTCAACGGCGAGGCTGCTCCCCGGGCGCCATCTTCTTCCTTCCTTCCTGATTGGAGTTGCTAGGAACTCCATGGACTTTCTAATGCGGCTAAACGGGGCACGGGGAGCACGCACGGTGAAGGACGCCACGGCGGCGCTTCGGCGACCGGAGTCCGGGAGGACCGAGGGCGGCAAAGCGGCGCGCCCTCTCTATGGTCCGTTTCGGCTCCCAAGAAGCTGCTCGGAAGGCGTTCTAGATCACGGCGAAGCTAACCATGGGGTCGATGAAGCCCGAGACTAAGCGTAATAGCAGAACGTGGGAGGTGAGCCGGCCGGTGGCCATGGACGCGAGCTTGAGTGGCTCACCTTACGCGGTCGTGGACGGGTGAAGCAGGTGACGAGGTGGCGAGCTCGGTGAGGGGAAGTAGAGTTAGGGCATCGAGCCGGTCGGGCAGCGCTCCGGGGTTCTCCTCCAACGAGCGGACAACAGCGGCGACGGCGGACAGCAACGGTGCTCTGGGGGCGCGCGCTGGCTTCCGCCCCTCCTCTCTCTCTCACTTTCTCTCTCTGGCATGGACGATGGCAGCGTGGGGGCTTACCAGAGGCGGCGTGAAGGTGGGAAACCCTAGCGCACTGAGCTCCCCTTCTTATAGCCATGGCGGGCGACGGCCGATGGCGGGGATGGAAGATGCCCATCGGGCGGCTGTGCACTGCCACGGTTAGGGTTAGGGTTTGGGGAAGTGCGGCGAGGTGCATGGACGGCGGGGATGCAGTGGCACGTACGGGCGTGGGCACGGACGGCGGGCGGTGGCCATGGCCAAATGTGGTGTGGCGGACAAGACGCGTGGGCGCACACAAATGGAAAGGCGGGGAAGCTGACAGGCGGGGCCTGTCTGTCGGTGAGAGCGGGGCGCGGCGCTGGCAGACACGGGCGCGCTGGCGGCTTCATGTTGGGCTGCTGGCCAACTGGGCCGTGGGGTGGCGTGAGTGAGCGAGCGGCTGCGCAGCAGGCCGCCTTGCCGGGCCACAGCGCGGGCGAACAGGCGTGGCACAGCTGCGGTGCATGTGGGTGAGAGACAGCGGCTGCGGGCCGACTTGGCCATTCGGGCCGCAGGGCGTGTGCGCGGAGGCAAGCGCGGTGGCAGGCGTGGTGGCAGGCCGCGTGGGAGGCCATGTTGGGCCAGCAGGACGCGGGGTGCGGGTGCGGGTGAGGCCGGTCGGACTGGGCCTCTTTGTGGCTTGGGCTGGTTGCTGTGGGCCACCTGGGCTGCTTCTCCTTTTCCTTTTTCTTTTCTAATTTCCTTTCTCTTTTCTAATTCTATTTCTTGACTAGCAACTAAACAAGTCATGAGCCTATGTTAGAGAGGTTAGTGACCATGGTGTGCTCACCATGGTGGGTCCCCTAGGGTCTCATGGTCATAATGGGCCCATTTCTGGGGTCAGTCGACATATATACATACATGTGATAATAAGTTGTTCGATTTTATTGAGCGTCACATAAAATCGAATAAGAGGCAAATCACACTCTTGTAATTAAAATGCAAATGTTCCAACTAGCATTGGGTGCTACTTGTGCAACTAATGGTTGTTTACCTACATGACACACACCAAGTATCGGATACTTTGGAAATTTTTTTGAAAGTTCATATTTTTGGCGTTCGGAATTTTAGGGATGTTACAGTCCTACCCCCTTATGAGAATCTCGTCCTCGAGATTCAAAAGTGCAACTTGCTCTTCTGACCGGTAGGGGTAAGGCTCTCCTTTGTACTGACTTCTTTTCCAAAGTTGCCTCTCTTTCTGCGTGGTCGCTTCACTGAACCTTGCACATTGATAAACTGGTACCTCCATCTTTCTTTAGGTCCCTTATTAGAAGGCGGATGGGGTGTTCCTGGTATTCCATTGTCTTTTGAACATCGAGTGCCTCTAGGGAATGTCGGTTGCTCTTGTAGCCAGAGACGCTTGCATTGTAGTGACAAATGGAGACCTTGGCGTACATCTGCGAGTTGTCCAGCAACTCTATCCTATAGGCAAGCTTGTCAATCTTTGTACAGATGCAGCACGGTCCCTCCTGTCCTGGGGTTAGCTTTCTCTTTGCATGGAATCGAGGAGTTCCTCGATGCGAGAAAACTTTACGGCAGACAGGGTTCCTAGGAAGGCCTTGGATCCTTTCGCACTTGGGCGATTCCTTCTTTGGCCTCATTAATGGTGACAGGTCCAAGGATATTGATCTCCTTCCTTTTTCTACCCTGCACCAGGGGTGGGGTCTACACCACCTTCCTTTCATGGCCTCGAACGATGATGTCTGAAGACTTGTTCGGCATCCTTCATTGAAGGGAAGCCTAGCATGGACCAACTCTTACCCTATTTGTCCATATTAGAGGTCACATGCCCGAAGCACATTCTTGAGGGTCTGATATAACCTCTCTGTATGACCAATGATTTGAAATCAATAAGCGATACGGTAGTCCGGTTGAGTCCCTATAGCATCATCCGGGGCTTTTTGAGAACGTGAACGTACACTGAGGTCCATGATCCGATATTATGCTTCCATGGGCTCCATATAGCTTGAGAACATTCCTATTGAATAGATACGCTAGCGGTCCACCTCTGGTGTCACTCTTGATTGCCAAAGAGTGAGCTACTCTGGGTCAAGCGGTCAATTATCGCTCGTATAGTAAGTACTTTGGGGTTCGAGGCTAACCCATGATGAAGCCCATAGGCATGCTATCATGATTCCATTTAGACACCTCAGGTGGCTTGGCAGCCCTACGGGTCCCTTGTGCTCAGTTTGATGCATTTGCATATGCCACTCTTAGTAGCATATCCTGCGTTAAATGCCTTCACACTCTTCCACTAGGATTTCCTTTTCCAAATCGCATACTTCCTGGCGCTCTCAAGGTAAATGCAAGAATTGAGCTTATGCCCTTCTGATAGGGTCTTATTGCACGTGGTGAAGTCGAAAAGACTTATAGATGTAGTTCTTGTTCCCAAAAATGCTTTCTTCGTCCTTAGTGGCCCTTGGGCACTTGCTCTGCGTCAGGAGCTTGCGTACTACCCAATTCTCTGGGTAATGGTGCTAGGCTTCGCGAATCCTATCCATGGGGTGTAGGGTACATGAAGCTCATTTAGCAGACCATGGGGTATCACACCAATGTCCTCTTGCCACTCCTTGGGCAAAGCTATGGTGATCAAGGCACGACATTGGCTCTTGCGGTTAGGAACATCAGCGACTTCTTTAGTCTATTCTGGGTGGTAAGAGACCTCCACATCGTAGCCATTAATCAAATCTAGTCACAACATTGCCTTATGTTTAGATCTTCCGGGGTGAAAAAGTACTTCGGGCTCTTGCAATTGGTGTGGACCTCACACTTGTTCCCAATCAGGTAGTGCCTCCAATTCTTCGATGCATGGATCACAGCTGCGATCTCCAATTTATGGGTAAGATAACTTTTTTCGTGCTTCTTAAGCTGATGGGGAGTATAGGCGATGACTTTCAAATTTTTCCTTAGAACACAACCAAACCCTTGGCGAAATGCATCGCAATAGACCACAAGGTCCTGGGGTTATCGAGCAAGGAAAGAATAGGTGTCGTGGTGAGCTTCTCTCTTAGGGTCTGGAAACTCAGTTTGCACTGGGGTTTCCATTCAGACTCCCTGGTCTTCTTTGGAAGGTTGATCCTGGGGGAAGCTGTCTAGGGGAGCTCTCAGGGAGTTAGTGGAACTAAACGGCCAAATCCAAGAAACTTCACACAACAGTCGCATTCTACGGTTGCTCTCACTCCTCCCTTGTCTTTGTGTTGGACAGGTCAACAACTTTCTTTGATAGCGTTGAGCACATGACCTAGGAAAAATGACCTATTCCAACCAGACTCATACTTGCTGGACTTAGCGTAGAGCTGATGCTTCTGTATCTTCTCCAATGATTTCTTTAGACACTACTTACTTGGGGTGACATGAGTCTTCCTCTGGTATGTCCTTCGTTCCTTCATCCAAGGGTAGCCTGATCTAAGGTCAAAGTTGGCGAAGTACTTGGCATGGTGTAGCCGTTCTAGCAGGTCTCTATCCTTGGCAGGAGTACTTGTTCCTGATTGCATGCCATCTTGTTTCCCCTATTTCCCCTTTTGCGTAGAGGGTTGCATTCATCTAACTAGGCTTGCATTGATTCATGTGTTTGCTCGCAATGATCCTTTCCAAACAATAAAGCTTTGCTCATGCATTCTAGGGTAGCAAGGTGAGCTCAGCTACTAGGGTATCCCCTGGTAGCGATCCTTATAGTCTACCTCTCTAGGGGTAGAGCCAAAATGATCTAGAACTGAGGAAAACCTCATACGATAGTGTGCAGGTTTAAATCTCATACTGACTTGTAATAAGTGCATAAAAAGATGCAAAACCAGATTTAAAACATCATTGCGGCATTAACTCCTTTATATGCACATACCTTGCTCTATGTCAGGGGTGTCCTTAGCAGCTTGCTTGGTGAGATGCCTACGGGCGGCTCTTCGTGCACTATGGTTCATGGTACTCGGAGTAGGGAAAAATGCAGCCTTATGACCCTTTGGAAACATCTGAAACAGGTTATTCTGTTGAGAGTTGTGGTGCTCTTTGCACCCTGATCTTCGTTGTCGGGGACATCTGTAGCAGAACTGTACATAGGTTGCCAGCGGGCAGCTCGTGCATCATTGTGAACATTTCTTGCTGAACCCTGGATCCTCTTGAAAGGAATCATAGTTGGTGATGCAATGTCAACTCTGGCATAGTCGATAACTCTGTGGTCTGGTTGTTCGCATATAAAGCAAGCGAGAGGAACACCACCTGCGAGTGTGGTAGCTCTCTCTCTTGGACAAACCTGGATCTTGTGACCAGGGAGGCCACATCCATAACAAAAGAAGGGTTACTCTATTGTAGGAGTGCTTGCAGTAACCTCCCATGTGTTGGAATCTTGAAGGGGGCGGCTCTGGAATGAGGTGCTCACAGGGAGATCACGCATACGCGGTTGTTGCTGGACCGGGTGCTGACATGGTTTCATAAGGTGACGCTTCATAGGGACGAGCGTGCCTGTCTTCTGGTGGGTCCTTTCTGACCTTAGTGCCTCGTTGATGGCCTCTACAAGGGTGTGGCAAGCCCTTCTTGCGATGGCAAGGCTGTGGGGAACTCCCAGCCCCCGAGTGAAGTAATACACCTTATCCTTCTTGGTGGCCACACTCTTCGGGTGCACATACCTCATCAAGAGAAAGAAGAGGGTAGCATACTCGTGGACTGTGCCGGCTCCTTGCTTGATACTATGGAACTCTTCTACTAGAGTCTCTTCCACTTCTGCTAGCACACGGCGCTCATAAAAGGCCTTAGTGAACTCACCCCACGAGATGTTGGAGGGGTCTCGATGGGACGTGCTGAATCCATTTCACCATGCTCAAGTGTTATCCTCAAAGTGGTGGGCTATGATCTTGACCTGATCCTTCTTTGTGTAGATGGTTGATTTCAGCCACCCTGTCATGTCATGTAGCCAATCCATGGCGATGATAGGGTCCCCGTTGGAGCCGTCGAAGGTAGGGAGCTCCAACATGAGCGCACTAGCCAATTTCTGTTGGAATTCTTCAGTCAAGGTTTCCAGGGTGTGAGTTTGCTAAACCATCACCCTAGCCAAAGGTGGTGGGGGTGGTGGAGAATGTTCCTCTACATGGGTCCTGACGGGTGGCGAAGTGACGATCTGGTGTTCTTCCTTCTCTGGGTCGAAACTAATGGGGGTCCTATGTCCCATGTCATTATGAGTACTACCGTTTCCATGGCCTATGGCTGGCCCTGGTTGTGGTGCACGGCTCAGAGGTGCTGAACGATGGACAGACATCCTGCTTCAAGATTACCAGGCTTAGGATCAGATGCAAGTGATACGGGCTATTATCAACTTAGCTAAGTAATTTAAACTGATTCAATTAATTTGAAACACTTTTATCTATCCAACACTTATTCAAAGAAGCAATGAAAATCCATAAGATGCGATAAGATTCGAGCATTCATTACATTAAGTTGGTTACACGGCGATGTCCTTAGTAGCTACACTAGGAGACTCGCGGGAATTTCTGCACTATGCGCAGGTAGGCTTCAAAAGGGGACAATCTACTCTACTTCAGAAGTGAGTCTTGTCTTCTTTAGCCATTGCGGGGCAGTCTTCAGCTGGGTCACTCTGTGTCAGTTGTGGATCACTGCTCAGGAGTCAAACCTGGTGGCACAAGGGGGAAGGTACTAGCAGCCATCTCCTGGAGCTGTGCGTCGGTCTTGAGCATCCTCTGCACATACTTGCGGGCTTCTTCCCACTCTGGAGTAGGTTCTGACTCGGGCACAGGGCAGGCACCCATGTTGTGGCTGGTGGACCCTACCTTGAACTTCTCGGTGAGGGGCACCTTGCGACAGTGGGCAGGTAGCCACATCTGTACCTGCTCGTATTGCTGGATACGATGGGCATCAGACTGCTTCCATTTCTCCAGCGTTGCCCTCACAACATCACGTAGATACACACAACCTTTCATATACCTGGTGAGGTGTGCCGTGTTGGACCAGCTCCACTTCTTTAGCTTGGTCAACTCTTCCTCTTAGGCCTTCACCTTTGCTTCCAGCTCTGTGACCTGATGCTTGTAGTAGCGCTTGTCACCTTCCAGTGCTAGGATGAGCTTGTCCTGGGCAACCATGTGTTCCCCTGTGATCCTGAGCGTGCGATCATGCTCTCTACCCCAGATGCTCTCAGTCTTGGCCCAATGATCTATGTCACTTCTGGAGAGATCAAGGGCTTGGGGTAGTAGGCAGAATAGTCCTGTCTTGAGGAGTTCATAGGTGTCTCTCATCACTATCTGGAGGGCGACGCGTGCAGCAAGCTGTGCAGCGTTGGTGATAGTCCTGTCTATCTCACGGATGACGAAGGGCTTTAGTGTCAGCACCTCATTGCACTCAATGATGTAGATCGACACCATGAAGCAATCCTCTGGTCCATTAGGTCCCATCTTGTAGTGGCAAACCCAATGACAGTTTGACTTGGGGACACCAAGGTGCTGGAGCGTCTCACGCAGGACCTTGGCGTAGTCTTGTTGGTACTTCTCATAGAAGGGAATCTCCACAAAGCTCTCCATCTGCATACAGAACCAGGAAAGAAGTTAGAAGGTGAGTAAGAGAGGAGATGAGCCAAGCATAAAAGCGTTATGCAAGGTCGGTATATAACCAAAAGTGATTCAAGATCTCCTATTCTATCGTCCAATCCTAAGGGTCTCGTCCTAGGGTCAAGCATGGCTCTGGTACCAACTGAAACATCCTCAATTTTCCATGAAGGGAAAATACACAGAATGAAGGATATAATGATAGCCCAGGAGGTCAAATCATCAATTATCCGATAACAGTTGATTACGAAGCCATACATCGAATAAAAGAATACAATAGAGGAGTTTACATAATTTATCACATCGCCACATGGCGGAATCATTAGAGTATCTAGCATCCAAAATAGCTGTGGAAGTAGAGGGATATTGCGGAAGCATCGTCTTTCTCTATCTTGATCGTAGGCACGAGACCATCTAATCCTTTCATCCTTCAGGGGCGTCGGCAAGCCATCCTCCATACCTGGATCCAAATTTTCAGTACGCTTTGTACTGGCCACATCTCTGACCCTATGCTTTGCTTTTGCTATGTAGTATTTGGTGGGATGCAAAGGATAAAATCAAGAGGCCTAATATATGGCTGTGGTTTTCTATGCAAGTAGTGACCAATATTATGTAATATAATTCATCAAATTTTAACCCATCTCATCCACACATCTTTCCCATCCCATCACATCACATACATCTCACACTCTCACACTCAGCCGACAGGTCCAACTCCCTCTCGGAGCCTGTCTCAGCGGCTCACAGCCAGAAGGGTAACACCTGGGGGAGAATAGAAGGACTCATCTCACTACTCCCGAGAAGCATGGGTCTTAGGAAAGAGCCATACCAGTGGCTCGCGGACTATATATATAGATTTATAAACTCTGCAGAGCGTGTACTCCCATAACCATAAGATCACTATCATCGGTGGTGCCCCGCCTAAGCTAATTTCGACTGCTTTCTAACCGGTGTGATGCCACCCTACCACTTAGTACTGGGACACCCCGAAATACCACCGGAACACAGATACGTACATCAGCACATTGAGACTGTGAGGCATAGTTACCCGGGCCACCAAGGTAACTCTACGGCTTTAAGGAGGGTGTGGGACCCCATGCCCGTACCTCTCGACACTATCTGCTAACAACCTAGTAGTAGTGGCATTGTTCTAGCTAGTCAGACATCCGTATCCCGCCCATACAAGAGCGAGTGGTGAGCACGTAGGTCCCAAGATTTCGGTCCTCAAGAGATATCAGGTCCTAGGGGGAGCAGACATGATTATCTTCTCATAGGGACTACAACAGTCCATGCTACAACAACACCTCCTACCTGGGGCCTCGCTCCACGAAGGCTCTCACCCCCAGGATCACCATATATCTCACAATGTATCCACCACAGATACCTCACATAGGGATGCCTAGAACACACCCCCCCGGCAAGACTCGCCCTCATGGCTCGTCGTAGAATCCTGTCCGATCGACACAACCCTCACCACACACCCAAGACACACGCAGCACTCTCCCCGAGTAAAGTGGCACACGTGACTTAACCATATACCATACCGTACTCTCCACCATGCATCACATCACAGATATAAGCATAGTAGAAGTAAAGCATCATAAGTAAATAAGCATGCATCTAGCCTATCAGCGGGTGTGCAGGGGTAAGGTTGTGACAAGGTAAAGGCTCATCAAGCAATTCTACCATGCAACGTATCATCAGGTGACATTCATAAATAAGCACTAGCAAACTAGATAATCTGCCATGCATAATAGGATTCTACGAGGTTGGGTGGGGTGTGGCACCTGAATAGCTTTCACTCGAGTCCTTCGTCAAGTCCTTGGCGCTCTTCTAGTTCTCCTCCTCGATCAACTCCTTCGCAGAAACTGAAATCGAGACATAACGGTCGCGGGAGCGACTCCTATAGATCAATCACAAAGAAGCAAATGAAATCAAATAACTCCAAATGCAATCATACATAAGCCTATGATGTAGAGCTCATTTTTATGAAAATTTGGACACTTAGTTTATATTTTTCGGAGATCGTATGAAGAAGTTATGAATTTTAGAAGATTGAATCATTTCTTGAAAAAGAAAAAGGGACAGTTAAATCCTGGGCTGACACGTGGCCGCGTCGGATAGGTGCCACGTGGCATTGTGGGTCAGCCGCTGAACGTAGAGGCTGATGTCATGCTGACATCAGCACTGACGCGCAGGTCTGGCGGTGGGACGGTAATGCTGACATCACGCTGACATCATGCTGAAGTCAGCGTGGGTCCGGATGGTGCAGTCGTCGGCATGTGGGACCCACGGTCAACGGTCACTGACAGGTGGGGCCAGGTCAATAGTCAATGTTGACTGATCAATGGTCAACGCCGACCGGGCCGCGACCGGGCCTCGGTGGACCTGGGCAGGGCCGGATCTGGGCTGGGTTGGGCTGGCCTGGCCCGGACACGTGTCGAGCAGGGAAGTTGGCCGCGTGGCAGTCTGGGCTCTTAGTGGGTTGGGTCTACGGCCTGCCCTCCATGGAATCAGTCCATTATGGACCAGTGACCAAGGGCTCACATGGCATGCTGCGGTTGGTCCAACGTGGACGTGCGGTGGACGCGGTCCACGTGGGGGGAAATCCCCCTTTCTCCTTCGCGCGGCCAGACACGATGGCCTTCGTCGGCGGCGAGCGACGCTATGGCTATGGCG
The DNA here is from genome assembly GCA_023333625.1 of Bothriochloa decipiens. Lineage (NCBI taxonomy): Eukaryota > Viridiplantae > Streptophyta > Magnoliopsida > Poales > Poaceae > Bothriochloa > Bothriochloa decipiens. The sequence goes on from CM041634.1 coordinate 15,387,591, forward strand.
GGCTGGGGCTAGGCGGAGCAGTGGCCAAGGCGGCACTAGGGCATGGCGTGAGCGGCTGCGGGGTCGCGGAGGGTTCACGGCTCTCGAGCTCACCGGCGCGTGAGTCGCAGCGGTGGCGGACAGCGAAGGCTCGAAGGCAGGTGGCTACAAAGCGCTTGGGGTGACTTTAGCTCATGCTACGGCACCCCAAGGCCAAGGATGATAGGGAAAAGGAGTCCAAGTGAGCCTTTAGGGTTTGGCCTGGCCGGCGCGCGCACGACGGCGGACGGCGGAGGTGCGAGCCGGCGGTGGCATGGCTGTAGGGCAAAGCGGCGTGCGCGAGGCAGCCAGAGCTTGCTGAGGGGTGTGTACAGCTTAGGCGAGCGTGGTCATGGCTCCAATTGAACCAGGGTCATCTACACGGTCGGCCATCAGCGAAAACACGGCGGCGGCGGACGGCGGTGGCGAAGCCAAATTCGACGGCGAGGCTGCTCCCCGGGCACCATCTTCTTCCTCCCTTCCTGATTGGAGTAGCTAGGAACTCCATGGACTTTCTAATGCGGCTAAATGGGGCACGGGGAGCACGCGCAGCGAAGGACGCCATGGCGGCGCTCCGGCGACCGGAGTCCGGGAGGACCGAGGGCAGCAAAGCAGCGCGCCCTCTCTATGGTCTGTGTCGGCTCCCAAGAAGCTGCCGGAAGGCATTCTGGATCATGGCGAAGCTAACCACAGGGTCGATGAAGCCCGAAACTAAGCGTAACGGCAGAACATGGGAGGTGAGCTGGCCGACGGCCATGGACGCGAGCTTGAGTGGCTCTCCTTGCGTGGCCACGGACGGGTGAAGCAGGCGACGAGGTGGCAAGCTCAGTGAGGGGAAGCAGAGTCGGGGTGTCGAGCCGGTTGGGCAGCGCTCCGGGGTTCTTCTCCGGCGCACGGACAACAGCGGCGGCGGCGGACAGTGATGGTGCTCCAGGGGCGCGCGCTGGCTTCTGCCCCTCCTCTCCCTCTCTCACTTTCTCTCTTTGGCATGGACGATGGCAGTGTGGGGCTTACCGAAGGTGGCGTGGAGGTAGGAAACCCTAGCGCACTGAGGTCCCCTTCTTATAGCCATGGCGGGCGGCGGCCGACGGCGGGGATGGAAGATGCCCATCGGGCGGCTGTGCACTGCCACGGTTGGGGTTAGGGTTCGGGGAAGCGCGATGAGGCGCGCAGACGGCGGGGATGCAGCAGCGCGTACGGGCGTGGGCACAGACAGCGGGCGGTGGCCATGGCCAAATGTGGCGCGGTGGACAAGACGCTTGGGCGCACACAAATGGAAAGGCGGGGAAGCTGACAGGCTTGGCCCGTCTGTCGGTGAGAGCAGGGCGTGGCGCTGGCGGAAGCGGGCACATTGGCGGCTTCATGTTAGGCCGCTGGCCAACTGGGCCGCGGGGCAGTGTGAGTGAGCGAGCGGCTGCGCAGCAGGCCGCCTTGCCGGGCCGCAGCATGGGCGAATGAGCATGGCGCGGGTGCGGCGCGCGCGGGTGAGAGGCAGCGGCTGCGGGCCGACTTAGCCATTCGGGCCATGGGGCGTGCGCGCGGAGGCGGGCGCGGTGGCAGGCCGCGTGGGAGGCCATGTTGGGCCGGCAGGACGCGGGGTGCGGGTGCGGGTGAGGCCGACTGGACTGGGCCTCTTTGTGGCTTGGGCTGGTTGCTATGGGCCGCCTGGGCTGCTTCTCCTTTTCCTTTTTCTTTTCTAATTTCCTTCCTCTTTTCTAATTCTATTTCTTGACTAGCAATTAAACAAGTCATAAGCCTATGTTAAAGAGGTTAGTGACCATGGTGTGCTCACCATGGTGGGTCCCCTAGGGTCTCATGGTCATGATGAGTCCATTTCTGGGGTCAGTCGACATATATACATACATGTGATAATAAGTTGCTCGATTTTATTGAGCATCACATAAAATCGAATAAGAGAAAAATCACACTCTTGTAATTAAAATGCAATTATTCCAAATAGCATTGGGTGCTACTTGTGCAACTAATGGTTGTTTACCTACATGACACACACCAAGCATCGGATACTTTGGAAAATTTTTTGAAAGTTCGTATTTTTGGCGTTCGGAATTTCAGGGATGTTACAGTCATGGAAGCCGAACTTTGTCTTGAGCAGCTCCACCTTCTCCTTGGACCCGGCGTTGCCGACAACACGGCACCCCGCCAGCCTCATGAACTAGCCCACCAGCTGGCTGACGGTGCTCGACGCCGCAGAGATGAACACCGTCTCCCCCTTCTTCGGTGCGCAGATCTCGTGGAACCCCACGTACGCGGTCAGCCCCAGCATGCCGAGGATGCCGGTGTAGTAGGACAGCGGCACGCCCTCACCGTCATCGTGGGAGAACTTGGAAAGGAGCTTGGTGACAGGCGGGGTGACGACGCTGTTGTCCTCCCAGCCGGTGATGCCCCAGACGAGGTCCCCGGGGGTGAACCGTGGGTCGACGAAGTCGAGGACGCACCCCACGCCGTACCCCATGATGGCGTCGCCCAGGACGAACGCCGCCGTGTAGGACGCCCACATGGGGCGCGACATCTTGGGCCACATGTAGGGGTCGCAGGAGAGGTAGAGGTTGTGGACCAGGACGGACTCCGCCAGCTCGGCCCCCGTCAGTCGGAGCGGCGCCGGCGAGGGGACTCGGACCAGCTCCATGTGCTCCTCCCGCGGGTACCCCTCCACGTACTCCTTCAGGATCACCCGTCGGTCCGTCGTCGTCGTCTCCGCCGCCATCTGGGCCTGCTTGTGCTCGAATCGAATCGATCCCCCCTCTGCGTGCGTCTCTGGCTCTCTGCTCGGACGGGGAGGACGCTTGACTTTAGTATAGTGCTAGTGCCAGTAGATTGATGCCGCGTGAGGCGTGACGGTGATTGCGATTTGTGAATGTGAACGGCGATCGTGTGAATTATCAAAGGGTGTGAAACACGGGCGGTGCGGCCGGCCGGGCATGGGAAGTTGGTGGGACCGGATCCGCTTGGTGCCTCAACCGAAAATGGCAGCACATTACACGAATGAGTGGCCAAAGTGCCATGCTTGTTTTTTACCCTTCGTTGTGTTGAAAATAATGTGTTCAAATTGCAAAAGATTGTCCAAACATGTCGTGTTTGTCTGCCAGTTTGTTTGCCAGTTTTTCTACCATAAGCAGGGCTGTTTTTCTAAGATGAAATATTCACTTTTGTGGTTTGGGTACTCAAAAGAAGCAGGCCCGTTCTGAGCTCCAGCAAAGTTGCTGGCGTGCTAAGCTCGTCTCCCCACTAATAAGGCCCTAACCATATTGTAGCGCCTATTAGCTGTGCTTTGTGTCACGGCCCAGATATTCTAAGCATGTTATGAAGCATGCATGAGCATCCAAGTTTGTATATGTCAAAACTTTGGGCCATCTTTCGGATGCATTGGAATTTGAATTCACACTAAATAAAGGATCATTAAACGTGAATGCTTGCTTTGTGAAGCAGCTTCAAGTTCACCAAAACACACATGTTTAGGAAGATGTTGAGTAAGAATTTGATTGTATCAAATACACATTTGAGTCATGCTCTATTGAATGTATCAGAGGCTTAACAAGATGACAAAACAAAGAGGAATATTTCACCTTGCGATAAAATGGCAATTCAATTTGTGTAGTGTTGAGAAGAAAGCTCATGGAAATAATCTAGTTTAAGCAAAAGACAACAATACAAATAGAATTTTATAAAGGCTTATATATTGTGCAATATTTTTGCATCCTAGGAAGGCAATCATATATTTGATGAATTTCGATACGAGACACAAGATCAAGATTATGGGATGGTCTCAAGCAAGGAGTCATATCTTGAGGAGAATCAAATCATTATAAATGGATCATATGAAATAGTGAATTGAAACCATAACATGAATTCATATGTGTTAAAATAACTTAAGGAATTCATATATGTTGAAGTGGCTTAAGTTTCATTTTCAAATTGGCATTGTTCAGGGTGATGAAGACAAGTCAACTCTTGTGAAAATGAAACAAAAAGAAATAATATACTTGAATACTTGAAGCTTAAGCAATTTGAATTTTGCTTTTTCAGTCTCCTAGAGCGAGCAAGAGGAGGACTGATGGGGAGTGAGCGGGGTTGCTTAGAGACGACTTCAAATTTGTTTGGAACCTTGATTGTACACAAAATTTCTCTTCTTAATATAAGAACGTGCAAGCCTTTTAGCCTTTTACGTGACTGAGAAAAAGAATTGGTTTTTCAATTAAACTCTAGTTTATAGGTATGTTGTATTGTCAAGAGGGATGCAACATGATGAGAATTGACAAGTATCAAGTGCTTAAGTAAACGCATGTGAGATTTAAGAGAAACCTACCCAAAACCTAACATCAGTGTGGTTACTTGCACATTCCCATATGTGAGATAACACCATCGTCAAAATAAGTTCAGTCTGCATTCCATGATCCAGTCAAATTTGACGTATGTTCCTCCTATACTCACTTTGTAGCTTAGGATAGTCTATTCATGGTAAACCAAACACATGGGTGACAATGCCAGACAAACAAAAACAACCATAAATTACAATCCTACAAGTACCAACAGAACCATAATGGCCTGATTTGCTAGGCTGTCATCCTCCATAAAATGCCAATCTAATGTGATGCCATAGGATGATAGGGTCCTCCACTCCTACCCCCGAAGACCTGGACAAAGGGCCTGTTTGGTAGGGATTCAGATTCACTAAATTCAGATTCATGTACTTGGATTCACCAAAAAAATTCCCAAATGCCTCTGATTAAACAAATTCAGATCCACCAAATTTATGAATCTGGAGGCCAGATTCACCAAATTGGTGGAGCTCCTCCTGAGGTGCTCCATGGATTGATATTTCATACCTGGTCATGGATTTTGGTGGAAATTACCCACCTTTGCCACTGGTTACACACCCCCTGCCTTACCGGTTCGATTATTTTCACCCCTCCCCGTCCCGCACCATAGTCATATGGGAAACAGAGAAGGCTGCGACTCCTCTTCCCATCGCCGCCGCCAGCACCGCCCAATCTTTCCTTGTCGGCCTCCCTCTCCGACGAGCCCCCATGGCCGGAGGTGGTAGATCTAGTCATGCTCGTCCTCCCGTCCCCCCTTCTTCTTCCACATCCATGGGGAGAGGTAATCCTAGGGTTGGGCTTTCTCGTCAGCTATGGAAAGGAGGTGGTGCTCCTCCAATGGGCGGTGGACCGCTGCGGGAGGAGGGTGTGGCCTCCCAGGCTGCCGTCGCCGGTGGCCTACAGTCCATCCCCTCTATGTCCGGCCCACAGGGAGCCACGGCCAGCGCGGAGGAAGCCGCGGCCATGGCTGTCGGTGCCGCAACCGGTGTGCTGGGGGGTGCTCAGGCTCAGTCCTCCCTCCCAGGCGTGCAGGGAGCCAGGCAAGAACAGAACACACGTGCTTCATCGACCAACAAGAGGGCAAGAGAAGATGAGGTATAAATTTTTATGCACATTTTTTTTGCTTGTAGTGTCATGGGGAATTTTGATGTGGGTGATGTAAAGATTTGTGGGAAATTATTTAGGGTGATGCTATGGATTGGACTGATGGTTATACCGCAGTTGTTTGTTCTATGTTCGCCGATCAAGTTAGAAAAGGGAATCGGCCGAACACGCATTTGAACACTGTAGGCTTTACCAATGTATCTGATAGGTTTTTCCAGTCAACTGGAATAATGTTGAGTAAACAACAACTTAAGAACAAATGGGACAAGTTGAGAAGGGACTACACTGCATGGCGGAAATTAATGAGGAAGCAAACAGGGGTTGATTTCAATTGGAACTCGAGAACAATCAGCATGGACAACGAGTGGTGGAATAAGATTAAAAAGGTGAGTTTTGTTTATTGCTATCTACTTTTGTTGTTACCTATATTTTAGGAAAAAACATCTCATTTCTTTGTTTCTCATGTATTAGAAAATTCCTGGTGTTGGCAAGTTTAAGAAGAAGCCTCTCCAAAATGAAGATGACTTGAAGGTGATGTTTGGCAACATCGTAAATGAGGAGGTTGATCATTGGAATCCTATGAGTTCTAACCCCATCATACCCCTGGATGATGACACTCCAACTGATGGTTTAGAGGCTAAGCACCCCACTGAAGATCTAATTGAGCATACCACAGGTGACAATTATTTTTTTGACAATGAAGATGAGATAGAGGAGTTAACTCCTATAGAAGATAAACCTAAGAAGCTGTCTCGTGTGATTTTGGACAAGCCAACCAAGAAACCATCAGTACTACACTTGTTATTCAAGAGCACATTTCAAAAATTTCTGAGGCTACTTCTTCCTTTGTGGCTGCAAGGCAAGATGTGATCACCATTGAACAAGTCATGGAACAAGCTGTGGCATGTGGTGCCAGTGCAAAATCCGATGAATATTTTGTGGCAACTGAGTTGTTTGTCAAGAAAGAGCAAAGGCAAATGTTCATGACCATTCCTTGTGGGGACAGGCTCGATTGGCTTAGGAGGAAGTACAATGTGCTGTACGGAGGAAATTGAAGGCCAAGTCGTCCCTTTTGTTTAAGCTCATTTGGACATGTCGTCCCTTTTGTTTAGGCTCATTTGGACATGTTGTCCCTTTTATTTAGGATTATTTGGACATGTCATCATTTATATTTAGCCTCATTTGGACATGTCTTCATTTTTATGATTATCTGTTGAGTTAACTGCTGTCAGTTATGATTATCTGAGTTTATTATCTTGCCGGATTTCTTGTAATATTTTGTTCTGCAACTTGCACATGTCGTTGTTTTGCTCAATTGAACATGTCATTTTTTGCAGGTTGATGACTCTAGTGATGATTCTAGTGAAGAGACTGATAGTTTTTTCAAAATTGTCTTGAGTGGTGCCACAATATCCCAAATATATGTTGACATGTATCTAGAAAAAAACCCACCAAGGACTTCACGTACTAGTGGGATGGGGTGGTTGCTGGAAACTTTGAGCACTCCCGGGGAATTCCATGCACAACTTCACATGTGCAATGAGATATTCCTTCATGGCCATGGCAAAAGATTTCATTATGCCAAAATACCCCATTTTCCTACCGTACATAAGAGGATAAGAAAAGATAGACGGGCATGGCCAAATTTCAAAGATTGCATTGGTGCTCTAGATGGAACACATATTCGAGTTTCTCTTTCCCCAGATGAACAAGTGAGGTATATTGGGAAATCAGGGTTACCAACTCAAAATGTGTTAGCAGTTTGTGACTTTGACATGCGGTTCACATATGTATCCACGGGTTAACCGGGTTCTATGCATGACACAAGTGTGCTATACAATGCACTCAATGTGGATGAAAAATTCTTCCCACATCCTCCACAAGGTAATATAGAAAAAAATAATAAATTTGTCTCTTCTCTATGACACATAATTTTAACTTATATTGTTCTCTACCATGTCTAGGAAAATACTATGTTGTTGATGCCGGCTATCCAAATCGGCCTGGCTATCTAGCTCCATACAAAGGTGAAAGATATCATATGCAAGAGTGGCATAGAGGTATGGAACCCAAAACTCCAAAGGAAAAATTCAATAGAATTCATATTCGAAATGTTATTGAGAGTGAAAGGATCAAGATGCCCAAGAGGGGGTGAATTGGGCTAATTCTAAATTTTCTTGTGGAATTTAAACCTACTAGCCCATTTCACCCTATGTGCCTAAGTGTGTCCCTATAGATACTATAGATAAAAGTTTCGCACCCTAGTTCCAATCCTATTCTAGCATGGCAACTCTAGGAATTGAAAAAGCAATAGAGTAAATGCTAGAAAGTAAATGCGGAAAGTCCGGCGATTTGGGCCAAAAACTGCCTTCTCTAGGTAGCGTCCGGCGGCCAACAGGCGCGTCCAGCGCGTACACCCCTTCTGCTACGCATGCCTATAAGCGCCGGACACGTCCGGCGCCTAGAAAACCAGCATTCGGCGTAGCTTACTCAGCCCATTCACTTCCAATTCAACGAACTTTTATGAACGGCTTCAAACTCAACCAATCTTGGGACCTTCAAGTAACTTCCTAGCGCTAAGTTTCACAAGTGTGCACCACACCTAAATCATTAGGCTTAACTAGGTCAAGCTACCCGTTTGCACCCCCTTAATAGTATGGCCAAAGGAAAAACAAAGTCCTAAAGACTAATCTGCCATCACCCAACACCATTGACGGACGGAACTAATCCTATCTTTGACCTTGACGACCATCCTTTGAAAACTAAAACAATTTTGTCAGGGGGCTTGAAAACCACATTGTCCGAGATTTTCATTACCATGACCTAACCAATCCCTGTTTCTGCAAAACACACATTAATCATGCTAATCGTTGTCATCAATCATAGAAACCCACATCAAGGGGCCTAGATGCTTTCAATCTCCCCCTTTTTGGTGATTGATGACAACCTTTGGAGTATGGAGAATAGGAGTTGAGGTTTTCAAACATTCTTGGTTCACATGAGTCTTTGACAATAAGAACAAAGGTTAGAGAGACTCATGTGACACCAAGCCAATATAACTGTACTCATAAGATCTGCATGAATGGTTAGTACAACATATATAGCTCATATGGATCAGTGTAAAGCACGGAAGCAAAACACATATGAGCATATAACCTAACCAAGTGACATATTATAAGATACTGAAATGAAAAACCACAATGTCACATAGAGTACCACACATATATAAACAAGGATATGTAAGGAAGTAAACATGATGCATGAAGTGTATTATCACAATAAAAGAACCAAATCCCACTCACAATCTCCCCCTAAGTCTACATACTCCCATCTCTCCCCTTTGGCATCAAGGACCAAAACCTAAGGATGAGGAGAAGAAGGAGCAGACGAGCCGGTCTCATGAGAGTAACGTGCCATAATAAACTGAGATGCATCATCTGGACTAGGCACTAGACTCTCATGGACCTAAGTGTCAGGAGCCTGCTGACCCTCTGGCTGGGTCGCTGGCGAAGAAGTGGTCTAGGTCTGCTTAACTGACTCTAGAAGTGCGGCAGCTGTCTCTGAGACTATCGCTGTAGCTGAAGCTGCAACTGTCTGACCCTGTGTCTCAAAAGAAGAGGCAAGCTACTGAGTGGGAGCCACGAAAGGTGTTGTCCTAGTGACGGGTGTAGTGAGTGGCTCTGTCGAACCAACTGAAGACAAAATCATCTCTGTGGTGCCTGTCCCTGTCACTGGAGCTATCACTTTCTAAAGCTGCGGCTGGGGTGCAGGCTGCTCAATTGGTGCTGGGGCTGTGGAGCCATCAAGTCTCATGTAATTCAGAGTCAGGGCACCGGTGAGGGCACTGTAAGTAGTCTGTAATGCCCCAGAGCTTGGAGGGAAAAGCTGTGAAGAGCCACCAGGAGTGAAACCCGTCTGAAGAGGTGAAAAATGAAGACCTGGGGACTGAAAGTGCTGGGGCATCTGCACGGCTGGAGAAGAAGGTCCTGCACCCTGAGTTGCTAGCCCTGAACCTTGTGCTAGTAGTACTGGCTGACTCAAAGTCCCATCAGTTAAGAGGATGTCCTGAGGTGGTCGAGCTCCTGTCTGTTTGAAAAGAGAGGCGAACAGGGCCATAGACTACTGGTACTGCTGCTGCTGCAGCTGCTGCTGTGCATCCTGTCTAGCTCGAATCTCAGCAAGAGCTATCTTCGTTCGCTTCTCGGCTCGCTCCTGGTTGGTTGCCAATCTATCAAGTACCTAAGCCATCCTCTCCATGACAGCTCCTGAGGCTGCATCATGATGACGAGGCTGTCGAACAGGAATAGCATAGTCCTCATCATCAAAGTCTGAAGTAGTGAACTCAAGCTCAGCTCCTGCTGCCTCTGCTGCTGCTATCTCTGCCTCCTCCTCTGCTGCTAACTGCTGGACCCTAGCGTCCTGCTCAGCTCCTGTCTCTGTAATAGGTCCTCTAGAGCTCTGTCGGACAGGAGTAACTGTCTTAGCGGACCTGAGCAACTGAGTAGCATCATATAGACCAAACTCATCTTTCTGCGTAGGATCATCCCATTGTTTGCATGCAGCTGGGGGTAAGTCACCATTCCTGAAGATGAGCCAAGTAATCCAATGGGCATAGTGCATAAGGCGATCATGCTTGAAGCTCCCATAAATAACATCCTCAATGTCATAGAGTATCAAATCCCAAATGTTAAATGGAATCTTCCTTATAAGATGTGACACAATCCATTGCTGCAAACGAGTGAACCCCTCTCTGTAGCCTGGCCTGGGTAGAATGGTCTGCCGCTGAATAGCATCAAGAGCATGAGCAATGGGAATCTCATCATGGGGCAGCCTGCTCGATCCATCACCAAAGGCCTCTCCAAATACCTCTCTTATCACATCAATTGGTGGCAATACTCCTGCATGTGCATGTCTGGGAGGCTGTGCATCTGGAAAGCAAATCTGATGAAGCTTGATAGGCTACTCTGGAATCCCAAGGAAGTCTCTAGCCTCTTCACTGGTAATGTCATGCCTCTGACCGTGTAAGCCGAAAGATAGGAAGGAGTGATTTGGGGCTATCCAAACTGTAGCGTAGAACTCCATAACCCAATCTGGAATATAAGTACCTCTCCTCTGAATCATATCAGTTAAGCCTGGCTGAGCATTTAAGTACTCCAGAAAAGATTGCCCAAGTACAATGGCAAAGTTGGGAGCTGATATCCTGGTGTGTTTGGTTATTTTGGACTTCTCACTGTAAGCTCTGACAAAAGCTCTATGAAGAGCTGTGTGGTAGTGATCAACTCCTCGCTCCCTGTTCCTGGGAAACCAAACCTCAATATCCACCTGCCTGAGCAACTAAATCTGCTTGGCACTTGCCTCAAGCAGCTCGGTGTGACCAACTCAAGGTCCCCTAGGAGCTCTACTGGGCAGCCTCTGTGGCGGAGAGGATGGACATGTCTGCTGTGCCTGAGCCTGCTCCTGAGCTGTAACATGGGAAGAGCATCGGTGAGCTGGAGTCTCCTGCTGCTCCAAGATCTGCTCCTCTGTCTTCATATCCTCTGCCTCTGCCTCCTGAGCCTCAGCTGATTCTGCCTCTCGGATCACTAGGCCAACACCTCTATGACCTCTTCTCTCTGCACGCTCAGCTGCTGCTGCTACTTCTAGTGCCTGTTGTGCCTCTGGTGTCATTCTTGGCTTCTTAGTCATTTTCTTCTTCTGAATATATTTCCCTTTGCCCTTAAGAAGATCTGGAATGCTAGAGCACCTATGTGGATCATCATCACCACCTGAACTCCTACCTGACCCCTTGCATCTGACCATAGTTGATACTATAATAAATCAAACCAACTGGAGAGCTGCAAGATGATGAACTGGCGCCTTGAGAGGCTTGGCCTCAATCCATACTCATAGGCTTGGCCTAGAGTTCAACTATCACTGCCAATTTCACTACTGCCTCATCTGCCATGTATGCCATCCAAACTCAAATAACACGGCTTGACATGCTGCATTGGATAGAATGGACAGGGATACATAACAATAAGCAATATATCTAGAGAAGAGACAATCCTATAGAAGCAAGCATGTAAAGGTGAGAAATACGAATAGCATGAACTCGCTACCTTAGAGGAGGGTAAGGTGGTCCTATGAATAGATGAGATTGACAGTGTAGGGCACCCTCGAAGATCAAGGAAGGTCACTGCAATTTGGATTTGAGCAAAAATGAGAAAAACATTGACTGGAAGATGGTTTGATCATTTCCTCGAACACTTGGTCTGCAAGGTGGAGGTGCTTACGATGCGCGAGATGTTCTGGCTTGATGAGACTTGCTCTAGTGAAGATAAGCATAGAGCAGAGCACGTGGAGCTGTGGCGAGGCCGAAACGACGTCGAGAAACGACAGCGCGGTGAGGTGGAGCACCGGCGGCAAGTAATGGCGACGACAGGCGCTGGAGTAGGAGGAGCGCGGGCACGGGCGTGGGAAGTGTTACGGTGGCTGGAGAGGCGCACGACGGCGGAGCTTTGGAGCGCGGGCGCTAGGCTGGAGCGGCGCGGTGGAGCGAGGCACGGTGCGAGCTAGGGTTAGTGGGCGGCGATGGCAGAGAGTTGAGGAAGACACTGGCTTCGGGCCGATTCAAAATGAGGAAGGAGAAAAGAGGTTGAAATGACCTCGATTTCTGCAAAGGGAAATCCTCAGAGTCAAAGTGTAATATGACCATTTAAATCACATTACCCGATAAGAGTTGAATACCATCATCCATACATCAAACAAAAGAGTGCAAATAGAGAGGTTTACAATAACTTATTACATCTTCACTTGGCGGAATCAAAGTTCATGCAGCATAACAATAAAAGCTTGAGGTGCGGAAGCTATCATCTTCGATCCAACTTGAGCGTAGGTACAAAACCCTCAGTCGCTGTACTCCCCAGATGAGTACTCACTCCTTGAACCTAAACCAAATTTTCAGTACGATTTGTACTGTCCACACTCTCATCCTATGCATTGCTTTGTGGAAGTTGGATGCAAAATGGATATATCAAAAGGAACCTATAAGGCTGGGGTTTCCTATGCATTAATCAGGTATATAAATAACAATATAGTAATTCAAGTTTTAAACACATTCCCATCCCCACCATCCATCACCATCCATATCTATAGCACCATCCCAACTCCTCCAACACCATCTCAAACTCAAGTCGACAAGCGGACTCCCTCTCGGCTTGCCTCAGGGGCCCGCAGCCCTCAACCTGGCTCACGGCCAGAAATCATACTCAGGGAAAGGTAGAACACTCCACTCACTAGTCAGGTGCATGTGGAACACAGGAAAGGTCCATAGCCAAAGAATTGGCATATGTATCGATCAATCAACCATACACTCTGTAGAGGTTTCACTAATCCACTAGATAACCATCATCGGTGCTTGCAATCACCTAGGCAGATTTCAGGCGCCTACTGCCATAGAACAATGCCACTCTACCATCCAGCTCTGGATCACTGGAACTATGAAGAGAGCATGTATCCGCTCTCGTAGAGGATGCCATGCCATGTACCCACTCTCGAAGGGGGTGCCATGATCGTCTCGGTAGGGTGTTAGCTCTATCCCATGCATATACCTTCCTATCACTACTCGCCTAGCAGTAGTGGCATCAATCTATCCAGCGGTTTGGCCATCTCCCCCCCATGGAGAGCGAGTAGAAAGTAAGAGATTCCTAAGGTCTGGATACCAGTGCAGCAGTTCCTAAGTGTGACCAAACCGGGATATCTTCATCAGGGTTTATCTTTAATGTGCTACCACGACACCTTCATCCCGGGCTCCACCTCTCAGAGGATCACACCCAAATACCACCATCACATCTTAGTTAGCCCACCACAGGCTCCTCTCATGGGAATGTCCAGATCCATTCCCTGGCAAGACTTGCTCTAAAAGCTCATCGTAGATCCCGGCTTGATCGACTCAACCCTCACCCTACTCTCTACCATAAGCTCCACCCCAAACTCAGATATAGCATCATCAGCTCACATGCCCATCTGATCCATCAACTCGCACATCACCAGCCTAGCACCCTCCAGGCCTTCCAGGGTTTATCATGTCGCATCAAAATGTAAGCAAGTGAAGTATATATATATAAAAATAGCAGATAAGCAAGTGGCTAACGTAACAGCGGGTAAGCAGGTGAAAGTTTACAACAAGGTAGGGCTCATCAAGTAATAATCTATCATGCAATCCTAACACAGGCAATTCATTATAGCAACAGGAATTAAAGCACTAGACATACTACATTTGCCATGCATAATGGGATCTACGAGGTTGGGTAAGGTTGGCACCTTCACTGACGTAGCTGTCGGACTTCTCCTGGTAGTCACTGTCGTCAGACTTGTCCTCGCTCGAGCCTGTAACGAGAATTAATGGTCGCGGGAGCGACCCCTATAGATTAGCACAAAGAATGAATGCCAAATAGAAGATCCAAATGCACTCAAACATAGCATAAGTAGATAGAGCTCGATTTATAGAAAATTTGGATATGTGGATCATAATTTTCAGAGCTCGTATGAATTAGTTATGATTTTTCAAAGATTTAACCATTTTTTGAAAAAGAAAAAGGGTCGGATTAACCAGGTGATGACACGTGGCAGCCTGTGATTGGGCCGTGTGTCATGGGCGGTTTACACAGCGGCTGATCAGGTGCTAACGTGGTAGATGACGTCATGCTGACATTAGCATTGACCGAGACAACGGTGGCCTGACAGGTGGGTCCGGGGTGACGTCACTGCTGACGTCAGCAGTCAACGGTCAACGGTCAACGGTCAACTGATAGGTGGGCCCCACTGGGCCATTAACGGGCCGTTAATGGGCCGGTGGCCAGATCTAGACTGGGCTAGGCCCACCACATGGCACGCTCTGGTGCTGCCACGTCATTGCTCTGAATCCAACCCAGGCTCGGTCCATGGCTCTCGGTCTACAGTGCACCGGCATCTGTTGGGTCCACTGTGAGCGACTCTAGCTCACGTGGACCGCATCCACCGCATTGCCTTTTGGTCCACATGGTTCACTGGCTGATCCATGGTACACCGACTTCTCCTGGCCGCACTGGCAGTGACTCAGGTCCACGAGCACCGCGTCAACCAACTGCTCCTCCAATCCATCCCCCTTCCTCTGTCTTCTCCCGCCCGACACCAGGGCTCGCCGATGGCGAATCTTCTCCAAATTTCGGTGCTCCGGTGGTCCTCCGACGTCATCAACTCGCCTATCGGCTCCAGGCCATCAAGACGAACACAGAGGTGGGCTTCAAGGCGGTAGCTTGGCTTCCGATGACACGCTCCACAGCGGACGGCGGCTCGACGGTGGCGGCGCTCGGTGGCATCTTCTCACTGAGCCACTCCAAGTCCAATTCGGGGCACAGCAGCGCGATTGAGGGCACACAGCACCTTCCCGATGCACCGCGGTGACCAAAACCCACGGCGGAGTTCGCGTGGGTAGCAACTCCCACGATGGAGCTCCGATGAGGCCTCGGGTGCGTGGCACGACACTCAGAGAGGTTCTCCTGCCTCCATCTTCTTGTCCAGTTGACGCAGCTCATCACGGCGGAGACGCTCATCATCTTCTTGCTCCCGGCGGTGGTCGGAGACGGTGGGAACACGACGGTGCAAGGTGGCGCTCCAGAGCGGCGGTGCACTGGCATGGTGGCTCACACCGAGGCGTCCAAGGCGTCATCCAATGGGCTAGCATACGCATCAGGTCCGTCTCATCAAGGCGAGCGTGGATCCGAGGTCAAAGCGGCTCGGGGCTCAATGACAAGGTAGCAAGGTGGCCTCGCCGCGGCAGCGTGCAGCGCGGTGGCAGACATGGTGGCTTCTGGTCTGACTTTCGCCTGATGCTGTGGTCCAAGGGGCTGGACCGGTCCATGTGCGTTTGTGTGCGGGTGTGTCCAGGGAGACTGGTGGAGGTCTCGGCCTACGCGCTCCCAAGGCGGAGCGCCATGGCCGGCAGCACGGTGAAGGTTGGAAGAGGGGCGATGGTGGCGGTGCTCACTAATGCGAACGAGAATGGAGGTGCGGTACAGGTCCAACTCTGGCTTCGGCTCATGATTCAACTCCGGTCCTTCATCCCCGATGGCTCTGCGGCAGCAGCAGCTCCACAGCGGCGCTCCTCCTTCTTCCCCAACTCCGGTGGCGGCGGCTTCCTTTTCCTCCGCCTCCTTCTTCTCCAATTCCTTCCCTTCTTCCTCAAATTGGCATTGCTGGTGAGTAGAATTGCAAGCCACCGGTGTGGCGGCATGGTTGAGGAACCCTAGAAGTGCCGGGGCGCGGCTTATAAGGACGGACGAGGGCATGGCGACCATGGTGGTTCACCCAAGCAGCTGGAGGCATTCCCGTCCCAGGGAAGCTCCCAGGCATCATCATTGGGTCCGGTGGGCTCCAGCGGGCAGCGAGGGAGAGGCGAGGTGCCTTGATGGCCATGAAAGCGAGGGGACAGGCAGGGAGCAGCTCACGCATGCAGAGCGGTTGCACACGCGGGAGGGCAAAGCGCTCGCGACCGTGGGTGCCTTGTGGCAGAGTTTGTCGGTCGAGGTGGCAGACGGGTCGGCCATGGATGCGGGGCAGGCACAGATCGAGTAACAGGTGTGGCTTGCTTAGCGGCGACGTGGGGAACAGCGCCTGACACGCGTGATGTCGTTCGCAAGAGCCTGGGGGACCTCGGGGGTTATGACAGGTGGGTCCCACTGCGGGTCCCTCCTGTCAGCGTCAGCGGCTAGTTCCTTCGGCACGAAGCGATGCAGGCGTCTTGCTAGGCCTGCTGGGCTGGCCTGCGTGAAAGAGAAAAGGAGAGAGGGCGAGCAAATAGGCCGACAGCCTGGCTTGCTAGGCCGAGCGGCGCGAAAGAAAAGAGAGAGGAGGAGAGAAGCTGGGCCGGCGGGGCTTGGCTGCTTCCTTCCACGGGCCAGATTGCTTCTTCCTTTTCTCTTTTTATTTTCTTTTCTCTTTTCCTTTTTCAAATACTTTTATATATATACATATATATATATTTATGATGTGCCAATTTTGTATAATAAGGTAGTGGGTATACTAGGCCCTTATTTTTGTTAGGGTATTATCCCCTTAATATTTATTTGTGAAAATAAATATTATGGACTCATTTTAATTAAACATCACATAAACCAAATAAAAGCCAACTCACATATTAATGCAACATGCCATGACTTCTATTGAAACATTGAAGGTTTGCTATTGCAACATTTGAAAAGCAACACATGAAACATTGATCAAAATTACTTTGAAACATTTAATTATGCTATGATCTCATGGGATGTTATGCATGACATGATAAGGTTGATGCATGGTTAGGGTTGATGATGACATGTCGCACTCATCACTCATAGGTTTTCGAGAAAAAATTTTGTAGCTCGAATTTTTGAGTTGTTACAGAGGTGACCCCACATGTCAGGTTAAATGGTTTGTGCTTGTCCTCTTCACGCCGAACACGTCCGTTGGGTTGTGCCGGACGTAGCTGCATGCGCCAGACGCGACCCAGGGAGCACCGAAACTCCACCCAACCGCCGGACGCGTCAGATGCCTTCCACGCCGGAAGCAGACGAATCACTGTTGGACGTCCGGCGCCTTTGTTGCTGCTGTTCCAATTCAGCACTCGCTGGACACGCACTTCCACGTCCGGCGCTCCTTGAGGCAGCGTCCGGCGCTCATAAATGTGCTCAAAATAATCTGAAACTTCACGGCACCTGCTCCCAACTAGTTTCCAATTTAATAAGACTCAAATAAACACATGTTGGAGCTAGTATGAGATCCTCACTCTCAAACCCTTGATTTTTTCAAGTAGTTGGCCATAGGCCTGGTAATTTTTAGGAAAATAGGCAATAAAACCGAGCGAGGAATGAAATGATAAATCAATAATCATGCATATGAATGCGATTACAGAAATTTGAATCTAGGTGGCTTGCCAAGTTTGAACCAAGGATAAGCTTCTTCACGCCTCGAATGAGTGTTATCTTAACCATGTTAGACACGCTCTATATGCATAAACATATAATACAATGCAATGCAAATGAAAACATATCATCACTTCTTTATGAAATTGCTTAGATCAAGCACATTAAGCTCATTCCTCAACCTGCAAAAAGTCGATTCATCCAAAGGCTTTGTGAAGATATCCGCTAATTGATCCTCGGTCCTCACGCCAACTAGAGATATATCCTTTTTAAAGACATGATCTCTAAGAAAGTGGTGACGGATATTAATGTGCTTTGTGCGTGAGTGTTGAACTGAATTGTTGGCAATTTTAACCACACTTTTATTATTGCACAATAGTGTTACTTGACCAAGGTTGACTCCATAGTCAAGGAGGGTTTGCTTCATGTACAAAATTTGTGCACAAAAAGCCCCGCGGCAATGTACTCCGCCTCGGCGGTGGACAAAGCAACACTATTTTGCTTTTTAGATGACCAAGAAACAAGAGACCTCCCAAGCAGATGGCACCCTCCGGATGTGCTTTTTCTATCAATTTTGCAACCAGCATAATCTAAATCAGAATAGCCAACAAGTTGGAATCTTGCTGCTTTGGGATACCATAGTCCAATGCTTGGGGTGAGCTTAAGATACCTAAGGATTCTCTTAACAGCACTTAAGTGAGCCTTCTTAGGATTGGCTTGAAAACGAGCACACATACATACACTAAACATGATATCGAGCCTAGATGCGGTAAGGTAGAGCAAGCTACCGATCATAGAATGATAAAGAGTTTGATCAACTGAGTTACCTCCCTCATCAAGGTCAAGATGCCCATTAGATGCCATGGGTATGTTGATTGGCTTGCAATCCTTCATATCAAACCTCTTTAGGAGGTCCTTGGTATATTTCTCTTGAGAGATGAAAGTCCCTTCTCTCATTTGCTTGATTTGAAAGCCAAGGAAGAAGGTAAGCTCCCCAATCATAGACATCTCAAACTCTTTAGACATCATGTCACCAAATTTCTTACATTCTTCTTCATTTGTTGAGCCAAAGATGATATCATCAACATATACTTGACAAATGTAGATTTCTCTATTATGCTTCTTAGTGAATAGTGTAGTGTCAATCTTCCCAATGGTGAAGCCCTTGCCAAGGAGGAAGTCCCGAAGGTGCTCATACCAAGCTCTTGGGGCTTGCTTAAGCCCATATAGTGCCTTCGACAACTTATAAACATGATTAAGATATCTAGGGTCTTCAAACCTGGGAGGTTGATCAACGTAGACTAGTTCATTAATAAAGCCATTTAGAAATGCACTTTTCACATCCATTTGAAATAGTTTCATCTCATGGTGTGAAGCATATGCAAGGAGGATACGGATGGCTTCAAGTCTTGCAACCGATGCAAAGGTCTCTCTAAAATCCAAGCCTTGAACTTGAGAAAACCCCTTTGCCACTAGTCTTGCCTTGTTTCTCACAACATTACCTTGGTCATCTTGCTTCTTGCATGAACACCCACTTTGTTCCAATGATTCTTGCATTCTTGGGACGCTCTTCAAGCGTCCACACTTGACTGCGGGTGAAGTTGTTTAATTCTTTATGCATGGCATTTATCCAATCTGGATCCTTGAGAGCTTCATCTACATTTGTAGGCTCAACACAAGAAACAAAAGAGTGATGTTTAGCAAAATTAGCCATCTTTTGAGCCCTAGTCAATATACCCCTTGAAGGATCCCCTATGATGAGATCTTGAAGATGAGCTTGGAGTTAAGGATTTCTTCTTTCAACCACTTGAGGGGATGGTTGGGGAGCATCAACATATTGAGCTTGTGCCTCTCTTTGTTCATGGGAGATATAAGAATCTTCATCTCTCCTATCTTTATCTTCATCTTGAGGCACACTAGATGAGGAGGAAGGCTTGTTAATGACTTACACATCATCATCATCTTCTTTAGGCTTGATGTCTCCCACCGGAATATTCTTCATAGCCTCCCTCAATGGTTCATCACCTACATCATCAAGATTCTCAATTGCTCCTTGGGAGCCATTAGATTATCAAACTCCACATCATATGTTTCTTCTACCAAGCTGGTAGCATGGTTGAATACACGATATGCTTTGGATTTTGATGAGTAGCCAACAAGAAATCCAATATCACAACGCCTTTGAAACTTCCCTAGGTGTTGCCTTTTTTTGTAGATGTAGCATTTGCAACCAAACACCTAAAAGTATGAGACGTCCAGCTTCTTCCCATTTAGCAACTCATAGGGGGTCTTTCCAAGAAACTTGTGGAGATATAATCGATTGGATGCATAGCATGTGGTGTTGATAGCTTTAGCCCACAATTTCTTCGGTATATTGTATTCATCTAGCATTGTTCTTGCAAGAGTGATAAGTGTTCGGTTCTTTCTCTCTACTATGCCATTTTGTTGAGGTGTGTAGGTGGATGAGACTTCATGCTTGATCCCAACTTCATCCCAATAGTCCTCAATGTGTGTGTTGTCAAATTCTTTCCCATTGTCACTTCTTATTTTCTTGATCTTGACATCAAATTCATTTTGAGGTCTCTTTGCAAACTTCTTGAAACAAGCTGCCACTTCGGTCTTGTCATGAAGGAAGAAGGTGCAAGTGTATCTCGAATAGTCATCAACAATCACTAAGCATTCACTCCAAGGCTCTTGTATGTGGTTGGTCCAAACAAATCCATATGCAATAGCTCTAACACTTTTGATGTTGACAAGTAGGTTTTGGTTGGATGAGTATTTGCAACTTGCTTGCCGGCTTGACATGCACTACAAGGTTTATCCTTCTCAAACTTGACATCCTTCAAGCCTATCACTAGCTCTTTCTTCAATCGCTAGATAGAGATTGTTGTATTTAAAACCCTTACCAACATGTGCTAGCCTCCTATGCCATAACCACCCAAGTGAGGTCTTGGTGAATAAGCATGTATTCAAACTTGCATCTTCGGATGAAAAATCCACTAGATAGAGATTGTTGTATTTAAAACCCTTGAATATCACTTGAGCATCTTCTTTCTTAGTGACAATTACTTCTTTCTCATCAAACAAGCATTGAAAGCCAAGATCACATAATTGACCGATGGATAGCAAGTTGAAGCTCAATGTTACAACATAAAGTGTCGTTACCTAGGAAATGGGTACCCCAAACCCTTGGTTTATCGGACTAAACCCCGCAAAATCCATAACGAACCCTCCAGTGACCTCCCACGTTAACGTTCGAAGGCCCGCAGGCTAAGGCATATTGGGCTGACCCACGAACGGGCTACGACGGCCCAAAGCCAAAGCCTGCTCGAGGGGCTACCGCGCAGACTGGGACTGTACACTCGAGGGTACAACTCGGGCGACCCCTCGAGGATGGAACTTCGCCCGGCGAATGAGCTTGCCCTCGAGGATTGAACTTCGTTCGCGCGAATGGGCAGTCCTCAAGGACGGTGCACCCCTTGGCTGCCGACTCTCTCATACGGATCCGAGCGCATTTAATGCATTTTACCTACCCCCGCCTAACCGTATGGCCATAGTTACGGTAACAGTTGTGGGTGTGGCGGTCAAATCTTGCTTTTACTGCCCATGCCCCAGAATCATGTGGGTCGTACTTTGCTGTTTGCGCCATGCCGAGCACTGTGCCCTGTCCAGCACCCCCTTGAGACGCATAAATCAGCACATTCCCCGTATTTCCTAGGATTCGACCTTATCCGGTGAGGCTCGACCCTCTCAACTCGACCCCCTCGACTCGAGCCAGATCCTCGACCGCCGCCCCTCGACTTCGTCGGACGAACCCTTGAGAGGGACTCCAATGACTCTGGGCTGCACTTCAACAACTCCTGACGCGATGGCTGCAGAACCTCCCATGCCGACATACATCTCTACAGCAGCACCGACGTGATCAGCCTCAACGTCATACGTCACCAGCCACGTGAACTCTAAATATATGTACCCCTGTGCCCCTCCTTCACCTATAAAAGGAGGCACCAGGACGTTAGCCGAAAAAGAGGAGGAGGAGAACGGACGAGAGGATCTAGAGCATAGAAACGCTAAGGCTTTAGATCACAAATCAATACCGTGACAGTGTAAAGTAGAGAGCTAGGCACCCGAAACGCCCAAGCTCCAGCTCATGCTCCTCACACCTACTTGTATTTTCCCCTGTACTAGCACTTCGGTACAAGATAACACGAACTATCCTCCCCCGCTGGATGTAGGGCCTTCTTTGCCCGAACCAGGATAAATCGCCGTGTCCTTCTTGCATTACCCACCGGATTAAGGGAGCACACAATTACAAACATTACTCATTGGTGTTAACCCTCGGGGGTTAAAACACCAACAGTTGGCACGCCAGGTAGGGGGACCGCGTGTCACTAACGATTTCCCGCCATTTTTCCGGATGGGCGACTTTGTTTCATCACTTCTGCGCACTACGATGATCTGGTTTGGGAGCCTGGAGTTCATGTCCCTCAGCCAGGGCTATGACATGACCCTGCTCTCGATCAGTAACCCAAACAGAGGTCACGGTATGCCCCACGCTCATGGGGGGGCCGCTCACCGGTCTCACCACCATGCTGCCACATCTAGAAGGAGGCACGATCGACACCGTCATCGCCATCAACCTAAGCCGAGGATGGTTCCCGCCACTTTCTCCTCGCCCCTGACCGGAGATGAGGAACCCCTTGTTGGGGGATTATCTGACCCGAGTTCAGAGGCAGAGGGCGAACCGGCAGGACCCCACCACAACCCCGACTCCACCTTCGTAGTACGCTCATCGAGGGAGCGCGATGAAGTCCCCGCTCGATCGAGCCCGCTTCCGCACGAGCTGTTCAAGCATCGTCGACGGCCTTCGTTCGACTTCAACAATCCCGCGATGACGATCTTGATAGTGACCCACTCCAACATGAGCACATTAGAGGACCGCCCAGGCGCCCTTCTCCGTGCAATGACGGACGTGGGGACTGTCACACCAGCCTCCGAGGGCTTGGCCTTCGCGAGAGCGCCCGGCCCCCGGAGGTACGCCATCGGCACACTCCGACGGCAGCTGCAGGAAGAGGCGTGGGGACAATTCCCCGTTTTCTTTTGCAGTGACCCCGACTCTGACTCTGATCATTGGGATCCTACCCGCGAGTGCCTCCACATCGATGGTGATGTCGACTCCGATTAGGACACCATCGATCCAGCGGCTGGGGCAGCTACCGCTGCGACGGGAGGTGCTCTCCCTAGAGCAGAGGACCAACAACCAGACGCACCCCGAGAGGTGTGCCCCTGTCCTAGCGAGCAGGACGCACAGCTGGCACAAATTCAGGAGTTGCAGGTGAAGCTCGCCGACGAGCAGGAATGATTGCGCCTGCTCGAGCTAACCCTCGAGAAAGAGCGGCGACCGCCCGGCGGTAGAGCCCGAGCTAGGGCCCGAGAGGTCAACCAGCAGATCAATGAGGCTGGGGCACCCGAGCAACCCACCAACCGTTATCCTCGAGCAAGCCAGAACATTGTCGCAGCGGCTATGCTCCTTCGCAATATGCCTGCGCCATCCAACTCGCAAGCTCGGCGGATACAACGCGAGGTCGAGGATCTCCTCCAAGTTGCTGCTGTTCAGCAAGCCGAGAGCTCAGCCTTGAGGCATCAAGGGGCAGCCTCCAAACCTCAGGTCAAGCCCTCCCGGCCCAAAAGGGAGAGCTCGGTCGATCAGGGGGCGAACCCCCAACCGAAGAAGAAGCCGGCCCGAGAACGTATCAACGACGATCACGCTCCCCGCGACGCGCGCCCCCCGCGACGCGCGCCTTGACATCGTCGAGAACCACAGACGCAAGCACGGGGAAGCCGAGGATCGAGGGTACAGCGCCCATCGTGGTGGGCGTTACGACAGCGACGAAGACCGACGGCCCCGGAGCCACCGGGTCCCCGAGTCTTCAGCAGGACAATCCGCTGCGCCCAGCTGCCCGACAAGTTTCAACCCCCCACGAGCATCGTCAAATACAACGGCGAAACCAATCCCAAGCTCTGGCTAGCCGACTTTTGGCTGGCTTGTCAGGTGGGCGGGGCACGTGACGATCACGTCATCATATGTCACCTTCCCCTGTTCCTATCCGACACCACGCGTAGGTGGCTCGAGGAGCTTCCCCCTGACCAGATTCGCGGCTGGGTCGACCTTGTTCAGATCTTCGAGGGGAACTTCAAAGGTACCTACGTGCGTCCCGAGAACTCCTGGGAACAGCGCAACTGCAAGCAGAAACTAGGGGAGTCTCTCCACGACTTTGCTCGACGATTCTCCATGCTTCGCACCGAACTACCCCACATCTCCAATCTCAACGTCATTCTAGCATTCGTTGCGGGTACAACCTGCAAGGACCTAGTTCTCGAGCTAGGACGTAACCACCCCGACACCGTCGACGAGCTCATGGATGTGGTCACCAACTACGCGGCCGACGAAGATGTGGTCGGTGCCTTCTTCAACAACGGGAAGGACAAGGGAAAGGCGCCGGCAGCCGACGACGCCGGAGGCTCGAGCAAAGGGCCGAAGAGAAACAACAACAAGAATAAAAATCAGCAAGGCAAGCGTGACGCTGTAGAAGATGATCTCGTCACAGCAACCGAATGCAAAAGTCCTCGAGGTCCGCCCGAGGGCGCCACCTTTGACAAAATGCTCGAGGAGCCCTGCCCATATCACAAGGACGAGGCAAAGCACAAGCTTAAGGACTACTGCATGCTTCGAAAGCACTTTGAGCAAGTAGGCATGAAGAAAGGTGACAACAAGAAAGACCAAGGCGGCGGTGAGGGAGACAACGGGGAAGATGGAAAATTCCCCGAAGTCTATGACTGCTACATGATCTACGGGGGCCCCTCGACCCAGCTCACGCCTCGACAGCGCAAGAGGGAGAGTCGAGAAGTCTTCTCCGTCCGTGTCGCGGCACCTCACTACCTCGACTGGTCTGACGCGCCCATCACGTTCGACCGCAATGACCATCAGGATCGTGTCCCCAACCCCGTGGCCTATCCGCTCGTCGTCGACCCAATCATCATGAATACCCGCCTCTCAAAGGTCCTCATGGACGGCGGCAGCAACCTGAACATTATCTTCCTCAAGACCCTCGACCTCCTGGGAGTCAAGAGGTGCCAACTCCGACCCAGCGCCGGGGGATTCCATGGCGTCGTGCCAGGGAAGAAGGCCCTTCCCGTCGGCCGTATCGACCTTCCTGTCTGCTTTGGCACCCCTGCCAACTTCAGGAAAGAGACCCTCACCTTCGAGGTGGTCGGGTTTCATGGAACTTATCACGCTATCATCGGCCGACCGGGCTACGCGCGGTTCATGGCGATCCCGAACTACACCTACCTTAAGCTCAAGATGCCAGGACCCAAGGGCGTCATCACCGTTGCCTCCTCCTACGAGCATGCGTACGACTGCGAAGTCGAATGCGTCGAGTATGGAGAGGCTGTTGAACAAAATGCCATGATAGCCGCGACCCTCGAGCGCCTCGCCGACGAGGTGCCAGATCCCAAGCGGCACACCGGCAACTTTGAGCCGGCACAAGACACCAAGAAAGTCCCCCTCGACCCGAGCTGCCCCGGCGAGAAGGTGCTAACGATTAGTGCCAACCTTGAGGGCAAATAGGAAGCCGTGCTCGTCGACTTTCTCCGCGCAAACACCGATATGTTTGCATGGAGTCCTTCGGATATGCCGGGCATACCGAGGGAAGTCGCTGAGCACGCCTTGGAGATCCGGGCCGGGTCCAGACCGATGAAGCAACGCCTGCGTCGCTTCAACGAGGAGAAGCGCAGGATCATCGGCGAGGAGGTGCACAAGCTTTTGGCGGCTGGATTCATCAAGGAGGTCCATGACCCCGAATGGTTAGCTAATCCCGTGCTAGTTAAGAAAAAGAATGGAAAAATGCGGATGTGTATTGACTATACTAGATTAAACAAAGCATGTCCCAAAGTTCCGTTTCCTTTACCACGCATTGATCAAATTGTTGACTCTACCACGGGATGTGAAACCCTCTCGTTCCTCGATGCTTATTCCGGCTACCACCAAATCAAGATGAAAGAGTCCGACCAGCTCACGACTTCCTTCATCACTCCTTTTGGCATGTACTGCTACGTCACCATGCCCTTCGGCCTTCGAAACACCGGGGCGACATATCAGCGGTGCATGCTCCACGTCTTCGGCGAACATAGGCAACACGATCGAGGCCTATGTCGATGACATCGTGGTCAAGTCCAGAAAAGTGGACAACCTCATCCATGACCTCGAAATCGCGTTCGGGTGCCTTCGAGCCAAAAACATAAAACTCAACCCCGAGAAATGTGTCTTCGGAGTGCCTCGGGGCATGTTCCTCAGATACATCGTCTCCCAGCGCGGGATCGAGGCCAACCCCTAGAAGGTGGCGGCCATCATGCGAATGGGGCCAATTTAGGATCTCAAGGGCGTGCAGAAGGTCACGGGCTGCCTCGCGGCCCTTAGCCGTTTCATCTCACGTTTAGGGGAGAAGGCCATGCCTCTGTACCGCCTCTTGAAAAAATCCGAGCGATTCACATGGACCGCGGAGGCCGAGGAGGCTCTCGACGAACTCAAAGGCATGCTGACATCCACCCCAATTCTCGTCGCTCCTCGACCAGTGACGTCGACTGAACCGCCCGAGCCCCTCCTCCTCTATGTCGCCGCAACCACTCAGGTGGTCAGCGCGGCCATAGTGGTTGAGAGGCAAGAGGAAGGGCACGTCCTGCCCGTCCAGTGGCCGATTTACTTCGTTAGCGAAGTGCTTCCAGAAACGAAAATCCGCTACCCACAGGTACAGAAGCTGCTCTACGCCATCGTCCTTACACGTCGCAAGCTCCAGCACTACTTCCTCAGCCACCCGGTTACCATGGTATCTTCGTTCCCCTTGGGGGAGATCATCCATAACCAGGAGGCCGCTGGAAGGATTGCTAAGTGGTCGGTCGAGCTCATGGGCGAGACCATCACCTACGCACCGCGAAAGGCCATCAAGTCCCAAGCACTGGCGGATTTCATCGCTGAGTGGACCGACACTCAGTTGCCGCCGGTTCAAATCCAAGCCGAGCTGTGGACAATGTACTTCGATGGGTCGCTCATGAAGACAGGAGCAGGCGCGGGCTTGCTCTTCATTTCACCCCTCGGAGTCCACATGCGCTACGTCATTCGCATCCACTTTGCCGCTTCTAACAACATTGCGGAGTACGAAGCACTTGTCACTGGATTACGAATCACCCTTGAACTCGGGGTCCGACGCCTTGACGTTCAAGGCGACTCACAGCTAATCATCGACCAAGTGATGAAGGCCTCGAACTGCCACAACGCCAAGATGGAAGCCTACTGCAACAAAGTGCGCAGGTTGGAAGACAAGTTCCACGGCCTCGAGCTTAGTCATATTGCTCGACGATACAACGAAGCCACGGATGAGCTTGCAAAAATCGCATCGACTCGAGGTATAGTCCCTCCGAACGTATTCTCAAGGGACCTCTTCGAGCCCTCCATCGATTTGGGCTCGGGGGCTTGCACTATGCCCTTGAAGCTCCACCCCATGACCTCAACTAGGGCCCCCTCGATCGGGGCCCAGGTTATGGAGATCCAGGGGAGTCCTCCTCCGTCGACCCCGCCGCCGGATTGGTGAGCCCCTTTCCTCGACTGCCTCATTCGGGGAGAGCTTCCGGAGGACCGGACTGAAGCTCGCCGGATCACGCGACGGGCCAAGTCCTACGTCATCTACGGTGATGGCAAGGAACTCTACAGGTGAAGCCCCTCAGGCGTTCTTTAGCGCTACATTACTATCAAGGAAGGCAGGAGGCTCCTCGAGGACATACACTCGGGGGCCTGCGACCATCATGCAGCGCCAAGGACCCTCGTAGGAAATGCCTTCCAACAGGGTTTCTACTGGCCAACCGCCGTTTCTGATGCCACAAACATTGTCCGCTCGTGCAAAGCGTGTCAATTTTACGCTAAGCAGACGCACCTCCCAGCTCATGCCCTACAAATGATCCCCATCACCTGGCCGTTCGCAGTCTAGGGGCTCGATCTTGTGGGGCCTCTCAAGAGGACAACCAAAGGGTACACGCACCTGCTCGTTGCCATCGACAAGTTTACCAAGTGGATCGAAGCCCAACCTATCGGCAACATCCGCTCCAAATGGGCAGTCGAGTTCTTCACCGACATCATCCGTCGCTTTGGGGTCCCAAACATCATCATCACAGACAACGGCACATAGTTCACTGGCAAGAAGTTCTTGGATTTTTGCGATCGCCATCACATCCGTGTGAATTGGTCCACGGTTCCACATCCTCGAACTAACAGCCAGGTCGAGCGTGCCGATGGCATGATTTTGCAGGGCCTCAAGCCAAGGATCCTCAACCGCCTTAGCAAGCATGAAAAAAATGGGCCGCGAAGCTGCCTTCGGTCCTATGGAGCTTAAGGACAACACCTAGTCGAGCCACGGGGTTCACCCCATTCTTCCTGGTCTATGGGTCCGAGGCCGTCCTTCCCACTGACCTCGAGTATGGTTCCCCTTGACTAAAGGCGTACAACGAGCAAAGCAACGAAGAAGCCCTCGCAACCGCCATCGACCAGCTCTAGGAGGCTCGAGACATGGCACTAATTCACTCCACGAGGTATCAGCAGAAACTTTGATGCTACCACGACAAGCACGTGCGCCCGAGGGACTTCCAAGTTGGAGACCTCGTCCTACGTCGACGACAGAGCAGTAAGGGACGTCACAAGCTGACCCCGCCATGGGAAGGCCCATACACCATAGCTGAGGTGCTAAAGCCCGAGACATACAAGCTCGCTAACGACAAAGGCGAAATCCTCACCAAAGCATGGAACATCGAAGAGCTACGTCGTTTCTACCCTTAGGGCACCAATGTCCTCGTACATTCTCGCATGTTTTGTACATTTTCGCATGGAAAATATAAGGAGTACTTTCGATTATAAGTTCAAACTTGTTATTGTACATGCAAGAGGTAGCCTCGACCCTGTCTCGCCAGAGTCGAGCCTCCCTCAGGGGCTAATGGGGGGAACCCCCTAAGTTCCTAAAAATACAAACGATTTTTTTTTAAAATTCAAGCGTCTCCTTTCGCTTCGCAACTAAGTTGAAAATGCCTCGAACTCCCTAGGGATCAAGGGCTATCGAGCCAAGAGCTCTCCTACGCCTTCGGGCTACGGTACCTCCACTCGCTCCCCCCTCGAGGGATACGAGCCTGCGTCGAACACTTAGTCAAAAAGCAAAAGTCAGGCGATCAAAACTCGAGCGCCTCTTCTTTCTCACGCCTCGATACGCTTCGCGACTAAGTAGAAAATGCCTTGAACTCCCTAGAGGGTCGAGGGCTGTCGAGCCGGGAGCTCTCCTACGCCCCCGGGCTACGGTACCTCCACTCGCTCCCCCCCTCGAGGGATACGAGCATGCGTCAAAAACTTAGTCAAAAAAGCAAAGTCTAGGTGAAAGAAAGCAGAGAAGGCTTAAAAGTAAAATGACAAATTGCATTACGATAGATGCATTAATGCTCAAAAAGGCTTTCGAAGCCACATTAAATATAAGTTATAAAAACTAACTTATTACATGGGCATCTTCGCCCAGCCTCGCCTTACAGGCCTGCTCCGTCGCCGCCCTCCTCGACGAGGTACCCTTCATCCGCGGGGGGAGGACTTCGTCCTCGAACAACTTCGCCAGCGCTCCCCCGGCCTCTCGGCATCATTGATGAGCCCTCAGCATCGCTCCTCGTTCTCGGCGTCGGTCTTCAAGATATCAGGAACGAAGCCTTGGGCGACCACGTCCATGTCGAAGACGAAGCCGGAGGAGACCACTGCCAGCGCCCGCTTCACGCCGGTATGAAGCGCCTCCCGCACGCGATCACAAAGGGTGGCGTCAAGGTAGTAGATCCGGTCGATGAGCGTGGCACCCGGGATGTCTTCTTCAGCACCCTCGATAGACCCGACCTCCCAGGAGGCGCAGAGCCTGTCGAGGGCAACCCGGAGCCGGTCGAGAAGCGCCCCCTCTGCCACGAGGCTCTCCTGCAGTGCCTTGGTGGCGGTTTGGGTAGCGCACAGCTCGGTCTCAAGGCCTGAAACACAAAACAAGAGTTAGACAAACCATACGGGAAGAAAAAAGATCAAAAGCTCTTCAAAGAACTCACTAGCACAGCGAGTCTCGAGGGCGCGACGATCCCCCAGCACGGCGTCGCGCTCTCCCCGAGCCTCGTCTCGCTCCCGCTAGGCCTCCTTGAAGGCCCGGATCACCTCCATCTTCTCACAGCGGAGGGTCTTGAGGGCGCCACCAGCCAAGATGATGGCCTGCTCCTTCTCTTGGAGGGTAGCCTTCATCGCCTCAAGCTGGGTTTCTAGGCTAGCGGCTCGATTTTTCTCCTCCTGGGCCAAGGCGGAGAGGGTGTTGCGCGCCATGGAGACTTCAGTGAGATTGGCCTCGAGCGAGCAGATACGCTCCACGGAGCCTTGAGCCTCCCCCACGAGTAGCTTGACGCGTTCCTGGGCTCGGATGCTCTCGCCCTTGGCCCTCTCCGCTTCGGCCTTGGCCGCGTCAGCTTCCTCCTTGGCACGCTTGAGCCCCTCCTTGAGTTGGGCGGCTTCCCCTCGAGTAGCCTCGGCATCCTTCTTTACCTGGGCGGCCTCCTCTTTGGCTTTGGCGGCCTCCCCCTGGTCCGCTTTACCTCCTCCTCGACCTCGGCCACTCTGTCCTACGCAGATCGACCGGCTTCGAGTTGGTGAAGCACTTCCTCCCGGCTGTTGAGCATGTCATGGAGGAAGTATGACTTGGAGTGGGAACGCCTCCGCACCTCCTGGAGATAGGAAATCGAGGGTTAAGGCATTCCATACGAAAGAATTCGAAAAACTACATACGGTCTACACAGGGACTCACCGCGAGATTCTGGTCGAGGCCTTCGGCGAGCTCGACGCCCAGCTTCAGCAAGTGCTGCAGCCACGCCCGGGACCGCCGGACTTCCGCCGGGTCGTCCACCTCAATCCCTGGAGTGCTAGAGTCGCCAAGCTCCCGGAGTACGATGCGCTCCTTTCCCCAATGTGGGAGGACCATCTTGACCTTGGTTGGCGCCAAGGACTCGATCTCGTCCACCACATCACATGGGACGCCGTAATGCTCGGCCAACTCCGCCGGGGTGCTGAACTCCGACGCGGCGACGGCATCCCTCAGCCCAGGGTCGGAAGTCGACCTCCTCGGTAGGCCAGAAGCCATCGTCTTCTCTGGCTGCTCCATCGACGGTTGCGACGGCTGGCTCGATGCTGCTTCTGGTGCCTTCGGGGGCAGTGAAGGTGTCGAGGCTGTCGCTTCCCCCAATGCCACGTCCTGTGGCGCCAGCAGGTCCACCATCGATGTATTTTCCTGTGGGCTCTGTACCGAGGCCTCCTCCAATCATACCCCCAGGAGCCGCGGGACCGTCGACGCCTTCGACACCGTTTCTTGTTCGGCCAGCAGCTCGTCTAGAGTGATCACGGACACCCATTGCTTAGGCAGTCCCGAAGTCCCCTCTGTCTCCGGCGCCTCGGGCGGCTGCTGCGCTGGCGGGTCCAGCGGCGCCGTGTCCCCCGGTGGCGTCTGCTGCACCTGTTGATGCTGGGGCTGGCCCCCGGTTTTCTCCTCCTCTTCCCGCCGCTCCAGCGGCTCTTTCTCCCCCTCCCGCTGCGACCGTGGCAGCTCTGCTTCTTGTGGGGTCCCCTGCTCCTGCTTCCTCTGGGCCTCGAGCTAGCGTAGCCCCGCCGGCAAGGGTCTCCTCTCTCCCATCGAGGGGGAAAGGGCTGTGGTCTCCTCACCCTCGAGGTCGACGACGGCTACCTCCTCTCCCGGCTCCTGGCCCTCGGGGGCTCCCGCCTTGGGTGCGGGGATCAAGGCCTCCGGTCGGCTAGGAGCAAAAGCTCCCGACGTCGGGGCTCCGCCCCCTGGCGCCGGGCCGAGCTCGAGGACCGTGGACGATGATGTCAAGGAGGCACTCCCTCCCTCTTGCGTCCTCCCTGGCTCGGAGTCACCGCCCATCGTGGCCCCCAAGACACTCGACCCTGCAGCAAGAGCGAAACCCGTCAGCCTACCGCGCGCCATAGCTCCGAGGGCTGAGGACAACCACTTGGCTTCCCACGGAGCCAAGGGCCTCGACGTCGCACCTGTGACTGGGGCCTCCATCTTCGCAGCTGCGTCCACCTTGAGCCGCTTAGCCGGTGCAAGAGACGCCTCCTTGATTTGGCGCTTGGGCCTGGATGGGAAGCAGGACGGCAAAAAGCTTATTAAACTGCACGAGGAGGATGCAACGAAAAAGAATTGAATCAACAACACTTACCCAAAGGGGATAGAGGCCTTTCGGGTCCCCCTCAAACCACCAGCAGATCTCGAGACCCCTCCCGAAGCCAAGCTCTTCCCTGGGCTGAGGCTGCTCGGGGCCATCGGTGGGGTCGCCGCGCCTCCCTACTCCAACGGGGCCTCCTGAGCACGGCTCTGCTCCACCCGCGTCGACGACCAGGACCGGGTTTCCCGGGTCAAAATGGGTGGGGTCCCGCCTCGAGTACGACGGGAGGGGGTGAACCCCCTCGAGTCGAGGCGTCGTCCCACCTTTTCCCAAGCCGGCGCTCTGAGGCCGACGTTACCGGCTGGGGGGCGCGCTGCTCCACCGCCTCCTCCTGCACGAAAGGGGTGGTCAGCATGGGAGGAACCCAACAAGATGAGCTCGAGATGCCCCGCCACCCCCTCGATGTCATCGCCATCATCATCAACATCATCTTCATCTCCCTCGGATGAGGGAGACTCCTCCTCCGGGAGCCCATCGCGCCTCTGCTGAGCGTGGTGCCTCGTAAGCCTTTCGCGCTCCCAGAGCTTCTTGGCCTTCTTCTTCTCCTCTTCGTCCTTACGCCACTTTTCTTGCTGCGCGTTGAAGCATCTTACCTGATGATTGGGAGTGTCCTCCCTCAGCAGGGGCCTCGATCTCCGGTAGTCGATTCTCCCCTACACGAAAACGTTTAGTCACAGGGACAAGAGAAGGGGGCGGAATGAAAACGCGAAAGGCACGGGTCGGGGCACTCACCAAGTCGAGGCAACCCTCCTGCAGCCGCATGGGGAGGCGGTTGACGTCTTCTGCCCTGAACGAGCCCGCAACCATCCCCTTTACCTGCGCAACAACTTCCACGGCGGATGGCTTCTCGCCGGACATCCGGCACCTCTCAAGAACCTCGGGCGCCGTCGAGGGGAGCATCTTGTCCAACTGCAGTGGGCGCTCCATCAGAGGGAGCACCCGTCGACTGTGGAAGGCCGAGACCACCACACCTGCCGTTAGACCCGCCTCTCGAAGGGCCTTCATCGCGGCGACGAGGGGACGAAGTCGACGCTGAAAATCTCCCATGACACCGTGCGGCCAGTTGAATGGACGCTCGGTGATAAGCCGCCCAGTGTACGGTGGGAGGTAGCCTCCGTTGTTGCGAAGGTAGAACCATTGCTCGTCCCACTGGGAGTGGTTAGACATCAACCCGGTGGGGATATACTCGCGCGGCTCCTCCGACTTTCTGGTCTTCAACACGAAGTTGAGGCAGCCCACTCTGACGACTCGCCTTATTCCTGGTGCCACCGGGGAGGCGAACCACTCCCCCTTGTAAAGATGGAGCCACAGCTCCCAATGTGGCGCCATCCCAAGGTAGCCCTCGCAGATGGCCGCTAAGATGGCGGCGTTGGAATGGCGTTGGGGGAGAAATGTTGGAGCTCAACGCCGTAGAATTTTGTCAACCCCTACATGAACTCGCTCGGGGGTACACCGAACCCATGCCGATGATATTTGAGGAAGCTCACCACATAGCCCTCCGGTGGGTTTGGCTCTTGGTGGTTCCTCGGTGGCGCAGTCCACTCCGGCCAATTCGGATCGGTGATGGGGTGGAGAAGTCCTTCTCCCACCAGCTCGTTCAGCCTTTGCCGCGTCACGGTCGACGGGCGCCAGGGTTCGGCGGGCTGGAGGACGGGGGCCATGGAAGCAGTGGCAGCGCGGATCCGCTCGGTGGACGCGGCGGCGGCAGCAACAACATGAATCTCCTCGGTGGACGGACGACCGGGAAGGTTCCCAATTGTGATTTCTTGCTCTAAGTTTCTACCCTCACGCGCGCAGGAAAGCAGGAATTCAGGAGGATGGCAAAGGTGGGGGCGAACAGCGTCTGTCCCCCTCCGTTTTTACACCCGGGAAGAGCAACGGGCGGAGTCCGGCAGTAGGGAAAAGGTAACTTCCCGCAATTAATGCGTTTACCTGACCGTTCCCCCCCGATCCTCGACCGGATGCGCGCGTCACACCTCTGGCAAAGAGCCGTTGCTCGGGCCCACCACGATCGCACCGCTAAGGCCTTCTCCTCAAAAGGCGTGTCCAACGATAAGAAAAGAGAGCCGTTACTCGCCAACTGAGATTTCTATGAAAGGTAAAATGGGCTCTGACCCCACCTCAAAGTCTCGAGGGAGCAAAGGCCGGCCCTCGAATGAGGGTTCAACGGCCGCCCTTGAGCACCAAAAAAATCGGGCTCCGGCCCTAAGCCTCGAGGGAGCGAAGGCTAGCCCCACGATTAGGTTTCGACAGTCGCCCTTGAGCACCCGAGTCAAGGGTGACCAAGGGGGAGCCAACATGAGGCCTTGCTTGAGAATGAACTCTCGAGACCCCTTTGGACACATCCAAGGCGAAATGCTACGGACTTTATGGAATCCCCCCGAAGGGAGGCATCGAGCCGCCGAGACCTATCGAATGGAATCGGTATCCGTGAGACCATGCATTTTGCTCTAATGAGACCACCTCCAGGCCACCAGCCGACCTCTATCGAACGAGGAACGGGCTCTCACTTGGATTTTCCCGTTACCAGCTCACTGAGAACTTCGCCGCTCGCCCTATCGAGGGTAGTCTGACGCTTCTCGCCTCACGTTCGATCGAAAGGACTCATGAGATGAATGCCGAGGCCGACAACACCCCAGCCGCAAGAGGCTCGGGAGCTCGACTATGCCCGGCACCCCTCGACGAAAGAGGGTCGAAAATTCCCCGGGGGCTCGGCGTCCCGACGCACCCCTCGGTAAAGCGCTGTGACTTTAGTTCAGGCTTGTACCCGACTGGACAAGCACCCCTTGACCAAAGACAAATGAAGCCCTCATAGGAGTCTTCCGACTCCTACGAGGCCTCAGGGGCTACCCCCGCGGGGGTCGCTCGCGTGCCCCCCACGAAAAGATCCGAATCATGTCCCGTTTTCGATTCTTGACCCCCTGCCCGAGTGCCATCACTCGCGCAGGGGCTTGGGGGCTACTGTCGTTACCCAGGAAATGGGTACCCTAAACCCTTGGTTTACCAGACTAAACCCCGCAAAATCCATAACACGAACCCTCCAGTGACCTCCCACGTTAACGTTCAAAGGCCCGCAGGCTAAGGCATATTGGGCTGGCCCATGAACGGGCTACGACGGCCCAAAGCCAAAGCTTGCTCGAGGGGCTACCACGCGGACTGGGACTGTACACTCGAGGGTACAACTCGGGCGACCCCTCGAGGATGGAACTTCGCCCGGCGAATGAGCCTGTCCTCAAGGACGGAACTTCGTTCGCGCGAATGGGCAGTCCTTGAGGACGGTGCACCCCTCGGCTGCCGACTCTCCTGTATGGATCCGGGTTCATTTAATGCGTTTTACCTACCCCCGCCTAACCGTATGGCCACAGTTACGGTAACAGTTGTGGGTGTGGCGGTCAAATCTTACTTTTACCGCCCATGCCCCGGAATCTCGCGGGTCGTACTTCGCTGTTTGTGCCATGCCGAGCACTGTGCCCTGTCCAGCACCCCCTCGAGACGCATAAATCAGCACGTTCCCCGCATTTCCTGGGATTCAACCTTATCCGGTGAGGCTCGACCCTCTCGACTCGAACCCCTCGACTCGAGCCAGATCCTCGACCACCGCCCCTCGACTTCGTCGTACGAACCCTCGAGAGGGACTCCAACGACTCCAGGCTGCACTTCAACAACTCCCGGCGCGACGGCTGCAGAACCTCCCATGCCGACGTACATCTCTACAGCAGCACCGACGTGATCGGCCTCAACGTCATACGTCACCAGCCATGTGAACTCTAAATATATGTACCCCTGTGCCCCTCCTTCACCTATAAAAGGAGGCGCCAGGACGTTAGCCAAAAAAGAGGAGGAGGAGAACGGACGAGAGGATCTAGAGCATAGAAACGCTAAGGCTTTAGATCACAAATCAATACCGTGACAGTGTAAAGTAGAGAGCTAGGTGCCCGAAATGCCCAAGCTCCAGCTCACGCTCCTCACACCTGCTTGTATTTTCCCCGGTACTAGCACTTCGGTGCAAGATAACATGAACTATCCTCCCCCCGCTGGACGTAGGGCCTTCTTTGCCCGAACCGGGATAAATCATCGTGTCCTTCTTGCATTACCCACCAGATTAAGGGAGCACACAATTACGAACATTACTCGTTGGTGTTAACCCCGGGGGTCAAAACACCGACATAAAGCACATTTGACAAAGAGTGATCATTTGATATAGCAACTTTGCCCAAACCCTTGACTTTTCCCTTTGAATTATCACCAAATGTAATCTTGTCTTGATCTTGGTCTCCTTCATCAAGTGAGACGAACATACGAGGATCACCGGTCATATGTTGTGTGCAACCACTATCAATAGCCCAATGACTTCCACCGGTCTTGTAGTTCACCTACACACAAGAGATCAAGCTTGTTGTTTAGGAACCCAAACTTAATGAGGTTCCTTAGCTTTCTCAACTAGCGACTTTGCAACCCAAATTCTCTTAGGCCTATTCTTGTTGGGAGGTCCTAAGAATGTAACTTTCATCTTTCCACTAGAATCCTTTCTAAGCAAGTAGTGAGCATTGAAAGCAAATGGTCTAGCATGCTTAGGCAAGGGTTGTGGTGAGGGAGTTTCACACTCATGAGCAAAGTGACCTTCTTATCCACACTCAAAACATGTCTTTGGCTTTGGCTTTGACTTTTGTTGAGTTGCTTGTTTTGCTTGAAATTGTTTCTCTTGATGTGCCTTGAACCCAATGCCATTTCTATTGGTCTTCATCACGGTGTTCATCAAGAGTTCACTTTGAAGTGCCTTGCCTTCTGTGAACTTGCAAAAACCAATCTTGAGATGCTCCTTCTCTTGCTTGAGCTTCTTGTTCTCTTCTAGAAGTGACTCATTTGTTAATTGCTTCACACATGACATTCCAATCTTGAGCTTTTTGTTCTCTTCTTTGAGCTTCTCATTTTCAAGAGCTAGATCCTTGTCATGATCAAGATTCTCAGCGGTGACGGTGTTGAAGGCCTTAGCTTGTTCAAGACTTTTCTTGAGCTCTTCATTTTCACTCTTGAGCTTGACATAGTCATCATAGTTCTCGGCCTCAACAACCTTCTTGCCCTTGCTACTAGCACCTTGCTCAATGCTCTCCACAAGAAAATCATCACATGATGTGGCTATATCAATCTTAATAACATTGTTAGTAGCATCATGTGTTTTGGAGAGAAGATCATAAACCATAGCAAGATTATCATGATTGACCTTGATAGTTGTGTACTTCTCTTTCAAAGAGTCATAACTATTGTTGAGCTCACTGTGCTTCCTCTTAAGTTTATCATGTTTTTATTTGAGCTCCTTTTTAGAGGCTTTGAGCTCCTTGAGTTTGGAAGACACAATTTCAAATTGTTCTCTAAGCTCATCACTAGATTTTTGTAAACTTTCACATTTTTTATTTAGAGAAGTATTTTCACTATCAAGCTCATTATTTTGGGCTCTAGTTATGATGATGACTTTAGTGTACTTGTTAAGCAGTTTTACAAGTTCATCATAAGAAGGTGAGTCATATTCATCATCACTATCACTCTCACTACCACTTTCATCATCACTATCCTCATGTTTAGAGTTTACCTTCTTGTCATGTTTTCCCATGAGACAATAGTGTGTAGAGAATGACAACAATGGTAGTGGTGGCGGTGGCGATGGAGACCCAATACCAATAGCAGCAACATTTTCATCATCACTTTCTTCACCGGATGACCCACAAGAAGACTCAATATCGGTGAGCCAATCACCAACAATATATGCCTTGCCATTGCTTTTCTTGTGGTACTCCTTCTTGTCATCCTTCTTCTTGTGAGACTTGTCCTTCTTCTTCTTTTCTTGCTCATCGTCATCACTTGAGTCATCTTTCTTGCTTTTGCCCTTCTTCTTGTATGACTTGTCCTTGGGAGGCTCCGGGCATTGGTGAGAGAGATGCCCAAGCTTGTGACAATTGTAACACTCCATTTCAAAGATGGGCTTTCTCTTGCTACTAGTGAAGAACTTCTTTTTCTTGCCATCAAACTTGATGCCATTCTTGTGAAGCTTTTTCATCATCTTGGTGGTCTTCTTCACCATGACAGCAAGACTTGTATCATCAACTTCACCGTCACTTGAGTTGTCATGGGTGATCTTCTCTTTGTCTTTTCTTTGATGACTTGCATTGAGAGCCAAGTCTTTCTTCTTGGATGATGAGCCATCCTCGGGAGTGAGATGCATATACATCTAATGAGCATTGGCCTTTCCCAATATTTGAGTCGGTGTAGCATTGGAAAGGTCACCTTGATGAAGCACGGTGACAATATGGCCATACTTCTCAATGGGGAGAACACAAAGGATATTTCTTGCAACATCGGATGGAGACATTTGATTGAGTCCAAGCCCATTGAGTTCCTCTACAATAGTGTTCAAGCGAGAATACATCTCATTAGCACTCTCATTAGATTTCATCTCAAATGAATTTAACTTGTGCATAACAAGATGATAGCGTACCTCACGCTCACTCTTGGTTCCCTCATGAAACGCACAAAGGTTGGACCATAGAGCATGGGCGTCTTTGTGGTTCCTAACACGGTTGAACACATCCTTTCAAAGACCACGAAATATAGCATTCTTGGCCTTAGCGTTCCACTTCTCATAGTTAACCTCATCACCGACAAGGTTGGACGTGTCCTTAGGTTTTGGGAATCCTTGAGATGCGGCTCTAAGAACACCAACATCTATGGCTTCTAGGTATGCTTCCATACGAATTTTCCAATAAGGAAAATCGTCTCCCTCGAACATGGGAGGGGGGCCTTCCCCATGGGACATCTTTATTCTAGGCGGTTAAGCCTAATTATGAGCAACAAGGCTCTGATACCACTTGAAAGGATCAAGATGCCCAAGAGGGGGGTGAATTGGGCTAATTCTAAATTTTCTTACGGAATTTAAACCTACTAGCCCATTTCACCCTATGTGTCTAAGTGTGTTTCTATAGATACTACCGATAAAAGTTTTGCACCCTAGTTCCAATCCTATTCTAGCATGGCAACTCTAGGAATTGAAAAAGTAATAGAGTAAATGCTAGAAAGTAAATACGGAAAATAAAGAGGCAAGGAACATGGCGATCTTTTTTTGAGGTATCGGAGAGTCGCCACTCTCCACTAGTCCTTGTTGGAGCACCCGCGCAAGGGTGTAGCTCCCCCTTGATCCGCTCAAGGATCAAGTGCTCTCTAAGGGCTGATTCTTCATCGCTCCGACACGGTGAATCGCCAAGAACCGTTCACAAAATGAGTTGGGTCATCCACAAGCTCCGCCGGATGATCACCAAGCTCCCAATCATCACCAAGCCATCTAGGTGATGGCGATCACCAAGAGTAACAAGCATAAACTCTCACTTGACCTCGCAAAGCCTAAGGAGAAGGGTGGATGCACACTTGCTACTCTATAATCGCTCATGAGATCATCAAAGCATGGATTCTCGAATCACTAGCAACTCATGAGGCTCTTGCTTACTCCCTTGCACTCACAATGTGGCTATCAGCTGAACAAATGGGCAAGAGCAACAAAATGGAGGAGGTAGGGTTGTATTTACAGGCCAAGGGGCGAAATCCAACCGTTACCCCCAACTTCAGCTTCATCGTGAGCGTCGGACGCGTCCGGGCACTGACCGTCGGACGCGTCCGACGCGTTGTACCCTTCAAACAGAAATCGGCCGTTGGAGCTACAATGCTCTGGCCGGACGCGTCCGGTGCTGGCCCACCAGACGCGTCCGGCGGTCTGGGTCAAAAAATGCCTTCTCTGGGTAGCGTCCGGCGGCCAACAGGCGCTTCCGGCGCGTACACCCCTTTTGCTGCGCATGCCTATAAGCGCCGGACGCGAAAACTAGCGTCCGGCGCAACTTACTCAGCCCGTTCACTTCCAATTCGATGAACTTTTGTGAACGGCTTCGAACTCAACCAATCTTGGGACCTTCAAGTAACTTCCTAGCGCTAAGTTTCACAAGTGCACCACACCTAAATCATTAGGCTTAACTAGGTCAAGCTACCCATTTGCACCCCCCTTAATAGTTCGGCCAAAGGAAAAACAAAGTCCTAAAGACTAATCCGTCGCCACCCAACACCATTGACGGACAGAACTAATCCTATCTTCGACCTTGATGACCATCCTTTGAAAACCGAAACGATTTCGTCAGGGGGCATGAAAACCACATTGTCCGAGATTTTCATTACCATGACCTAACCAATCCCTGTTTCTGCAAAACACACGTTAGTCATGCTAATCGTTGTCATCAATCATCGAAACCCACATCAAGGGGCCTGGATGCTTTCAGAGAGGTGTTTTGGAGTTTTAAAAATGAAGTGGCAAATTCTATTCAAGATGCCAAGCTACCCAATGTGGAAGCAAAAAATGGTTGTTGTTGCTTGTATGGTGCTTCACAATTTCATTCGTGAACACAATATGGAAGATTCGGACTTTGCTCGCTGTGATCGTGATCCTAATTATGTTCTAACCATACCGGAAAGGTACAAAAGATATAGGCTGCATCAGATACTTCTACTACGGAAGCCAGTGC
This sequence comes from Bothriochloa decipiens, assembly GCA_023333625.1. NCBI lineage: Eukaryota > Viridiplantae > Streptophyta > Magnoliopsida > Poales > Poaceae > Bothriochloa > Bothriochloa decipiens. Next base: position 15,427,851 of record CM041634.1, read on the forward strand.
CGTCGCTTTGGAAAATTTTCATCATGAGTTGGCCACATCTCTTGCTCTTTCCTAGAAGAATTAGTTGAAGAGAAATCCTCACTGTATCTTAGTTTATTTCCCTTAATTTTTATGTATGAACTTTCATAATATTGGTGGGACATCTCATGGACATTGGTTCATTATTTATCTATTTTATTGTTCAACATATTTGTGTTCAAAAATTACACCGCTGCAAGTGTCATATAGACCAAAAATCACATCCCCAGGGGCAAAACTTATCATTTCCCATAAACACCTCAGTTTCGTGAATCTGGATCTGTTGTTTTGCCAAACAGTGTTTCAGTGGATCCACGATAAATTTCAGATTCACGGTGGATCTGATTAACGATGAATCCCTGATCTAGATTCACTTTTTATCATAACGGGCCCGAAAAGTTGACAGCCTTTTTTTAAGGCAAATCCGCTGGAGACTTGGAGCGATCAGGGCCAGAATTGTTTATCGCTCGTTGCTGGCAGTGTGTGGTGATTGCGTCTCGATCCGTGCACCGCTTAAGGAGTAGCGCTCAGCCTGTCACCGTCAGCGTACTCTACTGTGGCTGTGCTTAGTTCACCCAGAAATCATCCCAAAATTCACTATGCAGAATTCCTATCACCCGTCACATTAAAATGCCGGCACATGTATGGAGTACTAAATGTAGAAAAAATCAAAAACTAATTGCACGGTTTTGTTATACTTTACGAAACGAATATTTTGAGTTTAGTTACTCAAAGTTTGAATAACTTTTAATAAATACAAACGAAATGCTATAATACGCTGAGGTGACACGAGATGATATTTTTTTTAAAATTGGCGGGAACTAAACACAGCCTGTATGTTTTTATTCCACCAGCTCCACTAGTCCCGTGCTCCACTAGGGATCCTATCCAGAATTCCTTTGTTCCACCAGCTCCACTAGTCCCGTGCTCCACTAGGGATCCTATCCAGAATTCCAGATTCGTGGGGATCCGGCTCCAGGCTCCCAGCCAAGTTCCAATTCCAACCCTTCCCGTCTCTGTAGTGTGTGTGTACTCCGTAGGCTGTAGCATTTGTCGTGTTGGATTGGGTTGTTGGATTGGGTTGTTCCGCTCGGGGTACGTAGCCGGGTGGGATCGAAATCTGTGTGGTGGCATCCATGGCGGCGGTGGATGGGACGACGACGAGGAAGAAGGTGATCATCGACACCGACCCTGGAATTGGTAGGTACCCATCATTGCAATCGTCGTCTTCGCTGTAGATCGATTGCGGCGGCGGTGGCGTTCGGATCGCAGCCACTGACCGAACGAACCGCTGTTCGACTGAGCAGATGACGCGATGGCCATCTTCGTGGCGCTGCGGTCGCCGGAGCTGGAGGTGCTGGGCCTCACCACGACCTTCGGCAACGTCCACACCGCCCTCGCCACGCGCAACGCGCTCCACCTGGTACGCTGCTGCTGGTGCCGCCGCCCGCCGCGTGCCTTCCTCTCGCTCTTCCCTCATCCTGCTCCGCCCACTCCGACTGTGTCTCACATTTGCATCTGATCTGATGCGTGTGCTTCAGTTGGAGGCTGTTGGGAGGACAGACATCCCCGTGGCAGAGGGATCCCATGTAACAATCAAGGTATCTGTCACCATCGCTCCGTTCCTGTTTCTACGCTGAATCGATGTTCAATTGTCAACGTTGCAGCTCTCATCAAACAGGGAAAGAAATCCAAACAATTGCAGTCATCTAGCAAATCCACGAACAGTTGAGAGAACGCCATCAAGTGGATCCAACAAGCAGTGCTGAGAATCAGCAGTGATCAGCAGCTTTCAACAAGGCTGTTTGCTTGTTCACCGTGTCATCTGAAATACTGTTTCTTTTCCTTTTTCTCCCTCCACTGTACACGGAGCACAGAAAGCCGCCAAGCTGAGGATCGCAAGCTTCGTCCACGGTTCTGACGGCCTGGGAAACCAGGACTTCCCTGCACCGGCTACCAAGCCTGTGGATCAGTCGGCTGCTGCCTTCCTGGTTGAGCAGGCAAATCTGTACCCGGGACAAGTTACCGTCGTCGCCCTCGGTCCACTTACCAACCTTGCTCTGGTATGCTCTCCTCTCTTCTCCTTCGCTTTTGGTGCTTAACCAATACAGTACATACATTGGGTACACCTATCACGTATACATCTTGTGATTCAGCTTGTCTGGCTTGTTTTAGTTGATTTTTGGCAATCTCTGGTTACCCAGGCAGTCGAGCTTGACCCTTCGTTCCCGAAGAAGATAGGACAGATTATTATTCTTGGCGGTGCGTATTCAGTTAATGGAAATGTGAACCCTGCCGCTGAGGCAAATGTGAGGCTTCTCTCTTAATTTCTCTGATATATTCTGTGGTCCTTAGTTATCATGTAACTAATTAGTTTCACTCAAACTCTGCAAATGTGCTGGTAGGTATCACGATTGAGACAATGATGCGGTAACACTTTTTTAATTGGAGTTGTACCATCATGGCTCCCTAATGAATACAAGAGAAAAATAAACTTCCCTCTACATTGGGTGATTCTTAAACAGTGCATCACTTTGATTGAGTAGTCAATAATGGGTTCATGTTTATTCACAGATCTTTGGGGATCCTGACGCGGCTGATATTGTGTTCACCTGCGGTGCTGATATTTTGGCTGTGGGACTAAATGTAACCCACCAAGTAGTTCTAACTGGTAATTCTGCAGAATTTAAGTGTTGCATTCTTTCTGCTCAGGACATATGCCGCATCAAGATCAGATTGCTGAGTATCAGAGCATACAAGTACAAGCATAATGAATCTAGCATGCTACATGTACTTTCTAGTTCCATATTACTCCACTATGATCGTCACATAGCCAGAGCTGAAAACAGCAGCAACTTGTTGCATCATATCATTTGTTGTTACAAAATTATGATTTTGCATATACTGATATAATTCGTATTTTCTAACCTACTTCTCATTAGTCAATTGCAATGCATTGATAAAGGTAGTGTCCTTTGCAATATTACCATATTGAAAGAAGACCAAATTTGCAGGCATGGTGCACTGCACATTGATCTTTTGGTTGTTCCGCAGTATGATTGTGACTTGTGATTGCTTTGCTAGTGGATTAGATCAAATTTATCCCAATGATAAGCAATCAAGATTCTGAATGATTCAAATTGTAGGCTATTTGGAAGTGGCCTAACCTGCTATGTATTAGAACCCAATTTCTTTGGTGCTTTGACACACATCCCCTTTTATTGCAGACGCCGACCGGGAGAAACTTGAACAGTGTGGTAGCAAATATGCCCGCTACTTATGCAAGATAATGGGAATTTATTTTGATTACCACAAGGATGCCTACTTCATAAAAGGTTTGTATACATTAGTATCTTCCAAGGAAGGCAAATGTTTATGTCAAAATACTTGTAGCAGGGACAGATCAGAAGCTGTGGAACCTTGTGGCTTGACTTCACATTGAACTGCTTACAATTACAGGAGTGTATCTTCATGATCCAACAACGCTTATTGCTGCGGTGAATCCATCACTACTGACTTACACAGAAGGTGTTGTGAGGGTACAGACGGTTGGAATCACGAAGGGCCTTACTGTTTTCGATAACACCAAGAAAAGGTTAGGTCACTCATTCTGTCTGTCTGTTAGAAAAGTCGCTGAAACAGTAGCAGTAGATTTTGAAATGAAGTGATCCCCCCCTAATCCTATTGTACTATAGCGCACTTGTGAATTCAATTCATTCTTAAGTCGCAACGCCTGTTGAGTTCGCATGGTATAAGATTTGACTTTAGTAGAATTAGGTAGAGTTCAGTCTGATGCACTGAACATCCTAAACGTGTTTGCAGGTATGCGGAGATCACAGCCTGGACTGGCATGCCCACAGTGAAGGTCGCTGTCACCGTCGATGCCCCTGCCGTGGTAGAGCTGATGATGCAGAGGCTGATGACCGATGACTAGCAGCAATGCCAGCTGATCCGTGTTGTCATTAAAACACGAGAATGCATATTGCACGCTAGCTACCCAGTTCTGTGGTTATGTGCGTGCTTGGTGTTTATGTACAGTTTATATGCTTGATAATCATGTCATACTTGTACATTGCTCATTCTGAGAGAACATGATTAAAATTAAGTTAAATTAAATGAAGCGCCATCTGAATTCTGATTCCAGATATTGCTCTGCCAAGTGTTGCGGGAGGTTAATTATAAGATGATGAAAATTCGAAATTATTATTGGATGAATCGATTTGGAGCGGATGACTGACTACTCTTTGTTCAAATGGCAGCGAGGTGGCTGACATTGATGGGGTAAGCTTCGGCGGTGGAGTTGGAGCTGAAGGCCTTGGCGGCATAGATCCTGTGGACCGCCTCGGTGGGGTGGAAGGCGTCCCAGAACATGTACTTGCTCCGGTCGTCGCAGGGCCGCTGCAGGGGCAGGCACGTGATCTGCCCGTTGTTCCGTCCGACACCGCAGCAGCCGCGGTCGAGCACCGTGAACCCGTGCGCGGCGGCGTTCGCCACCAGGTCCTTGCCGCTCTGCACGGTGTCGAGGAAGACGAACTTGGCCCCGCGCAGCTGCTGCTGCTGCGGGCCGCCGCGGTTGAAGCGCTTCACCATGGCCAGAAGGCCCTTGTTGTAGACGTCGATCGCGCTGTTGATCGTCTCGTTGCACCCGCCGGCGGCGTCAGGCATTGGGTTTGCGTTGCCGCTGCCGCTGCCACTGTCTGTGAATGGGAATGGCATCGACGGTGATCTCCCGCCGTGGCCACCGCCACCACCTCTGCCGCCGATGCCAATGGATATAGCAATGTCTTCGCTAGCAACGGCGGACTGATTTCCAGGCCCAGGCGACTGTCGGTTGTCGTCGTCCATCCTAGCGAGCTCGTAAGGGATGCACCCGATGAGGCCGACGCCGGCGACGACGAACTTGCGGGCGCCGAGGCCGTAGAGCCGGGTGAGCTGGGCGGAGTAGCCCTGGAGGAGGAGCGCGGCGTAGTCGCGCGGGCTGTACCTGCCCGCCGTGTCGTAGTAGTCCGGCATGAAGTAGTTGTTGAGGTAGTCGTTGCTGCCCATGCCGACGAAGAAGATGCAGCGCCCCAGGTGCGCCGCCAGCTTCGTGGCGTTGCCGCGGAACTCCGACGACGTGTTCCACATGTCGCTCACCGCCGCGCGGAAGTTGTCCACCTGCTCCGACAACGGATAGTGCCCGCCCTGCGCCATTGCCACAACCACAAGCTCTTTCTTGATCAGCTATATATACAGGATAGCTAGTGTGTGCACCGCACGGCCGGCACACGGGCACTGAGGCATTCAGACTGACCAGGTTGTTCCCTGTCTCGGGCAGGATGCCGGATGCCCCCGACGCGAAGTTGACGCCACGGGGGAGGTCCTCGGGCCTGGCCGTGGCGTAAGGCGGGAGGAGCGGCGGGCGGAGGCGGAGCATGTCGGAGAGGAAGTCGACCATGGTGCGGCCGTTGGTGAAGCGCCCCGGCGGGCCCTCGTGGAAGTCGATCCCGTAGGGGCGGTAGTTGGCCCGCGCCAGGCTCAGGATGTCGTTGTTGTTGCCGTTGTCCACCAGCGAGTCCCCGAAGACGTACATGCACGGCGCCAGCGGCTGCTGCCGGCCCCACGCGGCCGCGCCGCTCGTGCTCGCCGCCGCGCACGCTGCCACCACCGCCACGGCGAGCGCCAGTCTACCGTAGCCGTCCATCTCCTCGATCTCCGGCGACGTACTACCGGCGCCCGGTGCCACCTCTCTCTGAACCTCGATCGTCGACTGCTACACGTGCATGCTCTCTCATCGCGACCGATCCAATATTTATAGTTGTCTCGATGCCTCGATCGCTAGAGAGTTACTGCTCCAACAGCTTGCCAGGAGGGTGTTGGAAGTTGAACCGATGAATATGATCAATTGATGAACTTAGCTCGTGAAACGCTGATGGATAGGTCGGATCGGATCGGATCGCGCTTTGTCACAGGGAATGGTTCAGAAAGGTGGTAGGAACAGCTGCAACAGTAGCTTTGCTCGTTGGATGCGATACCGGTGGTGGTTAACGGCTCACAGATTCATGCATAGTTGCTAACCAATAAGTCTGTAAACTTGCTTGGATGGATCATGAATGCAGTGTGTGGTCAGGTCTCAGGTGAGCCGTGTACCGTCTACTTTGCATGATATCTACCTCCAATGCCGTTGCTTGCTCTGTCTCCATTACATTTGTTCGTGCCTATGTAAAAGTAGATCGAGTTGGTGTTGCAAAATGCTGATTTGAATGGGAACAGGTGCTCCCTTCGTTCGGAAATTATAAGCATATTTTTAACAGGACAAAAGTCATACACAGTTCTCTAATTCATTTTAACTTACTTGTAGAAATCAAAATATCTCAAGTTTAAACAAATTTATATAATAAATTAATAATATTAATGATATTATTTCATGGCATACGCATTTGATGTCATAAATCGTCGTGATTCTCTTTATATTGTCTTTAAAATGACATAATATGTGATAATGTAGGTGTTACTTTGCATTATATTCCAAAATGTAGAGGTGGTAATTATAAAAAATAAGAGGCTATTTTAAATTACCTTTTATAGTGACAGATGCGGATCATTAATAATTTAGATACAAATTTAGGGTTGTTTTAATTCTCTTCAAAATAACAAATCTAGGTAATTATGAATATATAAATGTTTACTTTATGTTTTTTTTCATAATAGCAGTTGTGAGTATTTTTTTTATAAATCCGAATAAAGATTTTTTTATTATTGTGAAATGTGAGGATTAATTCCTTTGGAGCCTTCAGTTAATAACATTAAAATGAAAATTTTTACGGCCTCTGATTAGGTTAGTTTATTGAATTCCAAACTCCTTATATTTTAGAACAGAGGGAGCATCAGGTAGTCAATTTGAATTATAGATGGAAATTGTGTCATGTAAGTCTCCCCTCTAAAAAATCTAGCTAGGTATAGAGTATAGACTATTGCCAATAGAAGGTTTAGAGATTAGGATGTCACGTGTACCCGTGGAATTCGCACATGATAGGTGTGGGTACTTATGTCTTTCATACGCGATAGGTGTGGGTACAAACATGAAAACTTACACCTGCAGTACATGAGGGTTGGGTACCCACAAAGATGCAGGTACCAAAATTCACCCATGGGTACCGGATGGGTACTTGTAATTTAAGAATATATATGAATATATTAACCTATATTATATGCATATCATGTTGACTAGCTCATTTAATATGTAATTTGTAGCATATGCATAGCATTTCAAACTCTTATTAAGATGATATTTTTTATGGATGGATGAATAAAATGATTGTGTGAGCTTTAACTTGTTACTTTAGTTCTTACGTAAGTTGTTTTGTGTTATTTGAATGAACATGACTGAATTATGAATCTATGTTGTATGGCGGCTTGTGAGCTACTATATAGAGTACTGTCCTGGTAAAACTATGTAAGTGAATTTGACATATTGGTGTGTCATTTACCTATAAAGTTATTATTTCACATCATTGTAATTTTATTATTTGATCTATTCTTGAATATACCCAAGGCATACTCGATACCAACCAGGTGCTGCTACGAAATATTATTCGCATCTTATCTGACCTGTTCACATCCTTAAGATTGTTTTGAAGATAGCTCTTAATTAAGAATTATATATGAAATTAAGTTTAACGTATAATTTATAAAAAGTAAACATTTAGAAGGAACAGCTCCCGTAGCTCAGTTGGTTAGAGCGTTGGTCTTATGAGCCGAAGGTCGCGAGTTCGAGCCTCGCCGGGAGCAGTTTTGAACTCTTTTTTCCTTGTGTTTTTTTTTTCATTTTTAATTTTCTTTTTTTTTGTCCGTCCACGCACAAACTCCGTTGTGTACTATCCTTGTCAAAAAAATAAAAACCTCCGTTGTGTATCCTTTTCACTCTGTCAGCTCACAAGATAATCTTTTTGGTCTGTTCGCTCACAAGCCGTAGTAGTCAAAGCTAACAACGTCTGTTTACCCACAAGCTGGGAAATCTCTTCTCCTCGCTAGGCTAATAGAATCATGTTCAACAATCGATATCGGAAACAATACACCGAAAAAAGAAATTAGAATCCCATGATTTAACATTCTCAAGTGCGTAGGTAAGAAGTCATACAACAATGTACCTATGAAGTGATCGATTTAATATGCACTAGCATGCCATTTGTCCTAACGCGTTAACATGCATAATTGGTGATTATACGTATATTAACATTAACATGGCATAATGACATGACCATTTGTTAGGTATAATATATAGCTTGAAAACGTGATTAATATGGGTTTATGTCAGACGAAAACCGGAATCCCATAAAAACGGCTGGAAAATCCACTACCCGTTTTCGTCTGGTTCTCATACTTTTTTTTAAAAAAAAACATAAGCGAGCGGAGCAAAAGCCGAAAATTAATGTGATTTGTTCCATTTCCATCCGTTTTGATCCTTGAACCGTGAGCCCCTTATATGATCTATCCATTGTTCAACATTGCTCACAAGCTGGAGTAGTCAAGAGCCATTCGGAAAAAAATACAAATGATAGCTCGCTGGAACCAGACATATATAATCTAAACTATTACTCTCTCCATCCAAAATTGTAAGTTGCATAGATATAGCTTTTTTTTTCTATACACTTAGATATACACTTTATCAGATACATATAGTAAAAATAATACATCTAGAAAAGCCAACATTTCTTACATAATTTTGTAACAGATGGAGTACTTCTGAACATTATATTATACACGCTTGCTCTCACTAAACTTTTGAGCAAGGTGCGTGCGTAGCCTATGGCTATATTGCCTCGGTTATCGTCTTCCCGGGTGTGTTCACAAGGTCATCAGAGCTTGCTTGCAAGACTTGGAAATCGTTCAAGGATCCATGTCACTCCCCTGATGATTACCTGCAATGAAAACTTTCATTCCTAGCGCCACCATGATACGTACTACTGGATACACAGCTGAGCGATGCAATTGCAGAATTGCAGCCGCAAACCGTCAAACATGTGCGTAAGATTCTACGTACCAGTGCCAAATCCCCGGGCTTGGCGGCAGGCTCCACGCAGTCTCGGCCATACCTGATCGAAAGATGGATCAAGTCAATATCACAATATGGATTTGAATCTAGAAGTTGGTTGAGGTAAAAAGTTCAGTAAAAAGACTCTACAAAAGATAACAATTCAGTACTGCAAAAGAGAGAGTAGATGGAGCTGCTGTTCGTACACAATCTGCAGCGGCTGCTGCTCCGACTCCGAGCCAAGCAAGCGGTAGAAGCTGCATCCTCTGCTGAAGGGAAACGGCCTCCCCCTCCACTCTGCATCGTTCATCCATTCCCATCAAAACCGAATCAGCCGCAAGAAACCACAGACCGATCCGCACCACCGCCACCATTGCATCGCATGATAGCGAGACGAAGTTGACGACGTACCGAGGTGCCAGGTGACGCCGACGGCGGCGGAGTCGTCGTCGGAGATGTCGTCGATGACGAACTGGAGGTCGGGGCTGATGGTGCCCATGAACTCGCCGAAGAAGCCGATGATCCGCTCCCGCCCCACGAAGGGCCGCGGGAACACCAGGTCCTCGTACACGCAGCCCTCCGCGATGAGCGGCGCCACCGCCGCCAGGTCCCGCCGGTTCACACCGTCATAGAACTCCCTCACCACGTCCGCCGCCGTGGCCGCCGCCACCGCCGCCGTCTTCGGCGCCCCTTCTCTTGTCGTTGCAGCTACAAGAACCAGCGCTGGAGTCCTGGTCCTGCTGCCGCGGCGCGGGAGGTTGGTAGGTCGGCCGGAGAGACGACTGCAGGGACGAGCAGCGCCGCCGGCAGCTGCGGCCACTCCCACTCGAGGGCCATGCTGGAGCTGCATCGTCCAAGCGTGCACGCGTCACGCAGCCTCTGTTGGTGCCAAGAGCCTTATCTCTTCCCGTTGGCCGTTGGCTACTTCACTACTCACCCGGCCGTCAATACTTGGGGGCTACACTCAGTGTCTCATACAAACTTAATTACACTTCAGATCATTGACAAAAGAATAAAATGCACAGTAGATTCATGGACTTTTCTCGTTGTGTTAAATAGGTCTACGAACTCTTAAATTACACATTTGGCACGGTTACGAACTCTCAAATTGCACATTTGACACCGTGAAATTTACGTTGGGTTCACGGCGGCTGCGCCTTATGTGTTCCTGATTGTGTCCCCTTCTTCGTCCTCACGCACGTGTCAGTTTTCTATTGGTTCCCATCCCATCCGCACGGCTCAAGAAAATGGAACCGGAGAAAACGGAGTCGCCCGTCTCCCGTGTTCACGTGCTTTTTATTTTCTGGCCCCACAGTAATTTCCCGCCAGTTCAATTAAATGAAGGAGACAAAAGGCATTAGCCTAGGCTAATTGGCGCCAATTATGATAGGTGGTTACATCGCATTAGCATCTACAATATTCGAAAGGGTGATTATTAGAATATAGTATTCTTCTCGTTCCTTTCAATCTACACAACAACTGAATCTCAGCCAATTCTCTTCATGCCTGACGAGACCGGTGCCGACGAGACCAGCTACATCGGGGCATCTCAGCCGATTCCCCCAATGCCTGACGAGGCTAACTACATGGAGGCCGATTCTCCTCAGGTACCCAGAATCTCAATATGACCTCCTGATGTTGTCACATCCTTAGAAAATTTCTCTAGATCAACATTCCCCTCATCTGGCACAATAAGAACAGAGTTAGAAAATGCCAGTCATTCCGGATTACCATTCATAATCTATATTTGTTTTTTCTATGCAAATATACCATCCAGGTACAAAAATTTACGGAAGACAGGATACCTAAGGTTGGTATGAAATTCGGCACTGAAGAAGAGGCATACCAATTTTACAATGACTATGCTGGAGACAAGGGTTTTAGTATTCGAAGGAGCAGTTTTCATAATGTGAAAAACAGCACCACCATAAAGAATAGAACCTTTTGTTGCTCTCGTGCAGGTATTAAATCACTTTTACATTGTGCTACTTTTTTCTTTATTAAGGATGCAACATCATTTTTGAACAATTAATTATTTATCAATAGGTGTTCAACGTCCTGATAAAAGAGAAGAAACTGCCAGCTGTTGACACCGTTTTTCGGCACGTGTCAATAAGGATCAGGAGACTAAACTAAATCGGCAAGAGGGTGGTTGTTCTTCAGCATTGCTTCTGAGTTGCCGACGGGTGGTTGCCGATGAAGGACATGTTGGTCTCATACATTGCCGATGAAGCTAAAGAGCTATTGCCGATGAGATAGGCAGGAAGGCTAGAAGGTTGTTGCCGATGCCAGGGATGTACCGATAAGGAGATGACTTCATCGTGACGGGAACGGACAGAGGATCGGCGACACGAAGCTTATGATTTTTTCGTATTGTAGTTTAAGTCCAACTCCTATACAAGTTTTATTTCTTTTTCAAGAAATAGAGTTCGTATAAGGAATTAGTTTATTTCTTCTATAGTTGAGCTTTACGTATTAAATTAGGACTCTTTTGATTAGCAGAGTATAAATATAGGCTGAAGGGCATTGTAATGGATATCCTAACATCAATAAACAAATCTACTTTTTATTTACCTTTACCAGTACTTTACTTTTCGGCGACTTCGCCAAGTACCTTTTCTTTTTCAACGAGTTCTTTCAAGAATCAACGGGCTGCATCAACTTGATCTCCGGCGATCTTGCAGGTTCCGCGTCTACCGAGCACGATTCAGGCTTTGACGTCCGGGCGTATCGCTGTCGTCTCGTCTGATCTGTTCAACAGTTATCGAATACCTTCTGAGCTTTGACGTCCAGGCGTATCGCTGTCGTCTTGTTTGGATTTTATTCAAATTTATCATCCTTGTCGATTAACAGGTCAAATCGACTGGCACGCTTCGGACATCGATTTTGGGTATTAGCCCGGTGTGTTTGCAGATATAATTTTGCATCAACACATCTTTTGGCACGCCCGGTGGGACCAAGTCAACAGATCTATCATGAAGAATCCTGCTGATATCAATCCAGAAAACATCATCGAGATATCAGAATCAGATCTCAAGGAGGATCAGAAGCTAGCCATGGAAAAAGCTATGGAGGATTATAGGCAGCTCTGCTTGAAGTCTTTCAGCATGAATAGGGGTGGAGAAGTCATCCAGAAGCAAGATCTGCCGTTGCCTCGGCAGGTAACCTTTGACTCCAACCCTGGTAAATTACAGGAGATGGTTAATTCTGCATTAAATCAAGCTTTGATCAACCACTCCACCGTGTTGTCCAATACTGTCTACAATGCTGTTGTGCAAACGTTAAGAGACGGACAAGCACCAGGGTATGTCAGGCCGGTATATCATCAGCCGGGATCGGCATCTACAAGTACTCCATCGGCAACTCCAGCCGTTGAGAGTATGGAAGCGCCTACTCCTCCAGTTATATCAGGACCATCTATCATTGAAGCCACGCCGATAGGATCAGATCTAACGACTCAAGAGAGGCCTGGTACTCAGTTGAGCACAGATCTATCAGCATCGACAATATCAGGTCCTTCAGGTCAACACATTCAAACTACTGCTAATTGGTGGGGATATGGTATGCCTCCAGGTCCATCTACTGCCAACTCTGGACTGCCTCAAGTGCATGATGTAGCAGGGAAGGGTCCAATGACATCGGCTACTTCAATTCGGTCGATGGCTCAAGTGTCATATTATTCCACTACACCTCCTGCTATACAGCCATTGTCAATGGGATTCTACGCGCCTTCGCAACAGATATCCTATACGAATCCATTGACTAATCCTTCACCAGTTCAACAGAGAGCTTCCACTGCAGAACAGCCCGTAGTACCATTCATATCTCAGTCTGGGTTACCTGCAATTCAGGGCAATTATGCTAGCTATCATCCACCTATACAAGAGCATCAATTGTTCGCAAGCTATCAGCCATCGGCAAGTCAGATGCCGATGAGTTATAATCTCAATTGGTCAGGGCAAGCGCCAGTTCAGCAATCTGCTATTTAGCCAAGTTGCCAGGCAATGGGGACTCAGCAGTATAGTCCACAGGCAACCTTCCAGGTACAAGCATCGGCAAAACAGCCGATGAACTTTACTCCACAGATTGGTGCCGAGAATATGCCGATTTCTCCAAGCCAAGTACCACAGGGGTATATAGAAGCATATCAACCAACACCTCTAGTGAAGATTCAGCCAGTGCATCGGCAAGATCAAGATGCACTCTTAACCGATAAGATTGCAGAAGTGATGAAAGAGCAATTTGGGATTCAGCCCAAGATTAATACTTACTCTTATCAGACTCCGTATCCTTCAGCTTATGACTCGATTCCTTTCCCGAATTGGTACAAGGTGCCAGATTTCACTAAGTTTTCTGGGCAAGATGATACGTCAACGATGGAGCACATCAATCGATTCATCATCCAGTGCGGGGAAGCAGCGAATAGGGATGAGCTGAGAATTCGTTTATTCTTGTCCTCTTTGTCTGGGTCGGCATTCGCGTGGTTTATATCATTGCCATCGAACTCTATTCTTACTTGGTCCAATCTAGAAAGACAATTCCATAAATACTCTTTGCTGGTGTCCATGAGAAGAAGCTTACCGATTTGATGAAATTGAGACAGCGAAGCGACGAATCGGTAGAGAGTTTTATGCAAAGGGTACGAGATATGAAGAACAGGTGCTACAGTCTAGTACTTGATGATCGCCAATTAGCTGGTTTGGCTTTCCAAGGTTTATTGCCGCATCTCAGGGACAAATACGATTCTCAGGAGTTTGAAAGCTTAAGCCATATTGTGCAGAGGATTTCTGATCAAAGTGCTCAAGCTCCAGAACATAGGAAGATCTGGAACAAGAAGGTGTCCTTTGTAGAAAAGGCAGAGGAATCAGATTCAGATGAAGAACCAACTATCGGCCTGGCTGAGTGGGTGAAGGGTAAAAAGCCTTTATCTTGTCCTTTTGGTCAGAAGGAGCCAGAAAGATTCACGTTCGACGTCGCAAAAGCCGATAAAATATTTGATCTGCTACTTCAAGAAGGACAAATCAAGCTGTCACCCAATCATATGATTCCATCAGTAGATGAGCTGAAGAAGATAAGGTACTACAAGTTCCATAATGCAACTTCACACAGTACCAATGACTGCAAAGTTTTCAGACAGCAGTTGCAATCGGTAATTGAATCTGGGAGGATCAAGTTTGACAACTCTAAAGCTCAGAGGCTGATGAAGATTGATCAACATCCTTTCCCAGCAAACATAGTGGAGGCCGTAAATAAGACCAAAGTGTTGACATCGGTAAGCGCTAAGAAGAGAGCATCAGTGGATCCTAGAAATCAAGCAACTGCCGATGACTTGAAAGGGAAAGAGAGAGTTGAAGAAAGCAGTAGTTTCAGAAGACCTCCTAGACCAACTCCATACAGAATTTCAGGTGACTGCTATCGACATCGACAAGAAGAGTTGCGTCGGGAAGCGTGGCATCGGCATAAAAATCATTGGAGATGCCCGTTCTTCATCTACTGCTGGGAAGAAGGCATTAAATTGCCTACTGTTGATAGCTGCCCCGAGTGCAATGGTTATGATCGAGCCGATCGGGCAAAAAGAAGACCGCGCTATGGTAATCAGAGCAGATACGTCAATGAGCCGATCAGGAGAAGAACATTGGTACATGATCGGCTGGGGGGCAGAACCAGTGTGCATGAAAGGCTGGGCAGGCATGGCGACTACTTGCCGATGAACCAAGAGGAGCTCGAGGAGATGGCCAATGCACGAGTCCCTGATGAAGCAGTACTCTGTAGGGATCCCAATATAGACTGCCAAGGTTCAAATACAAAACTGTATCAGCCCGTTTGGAAACGAAGCTTCCTCAATGGTGCCCTGAAGGACTGACGAAAACGCAGAAGAGGAAGTTGCAACGGGAGCGCAAAGAAGAAAACCCCCGTGGGGCAAAGTCTCAAGTGTGGCAGCCAAAGCGTGAAGGCGGGAGTCTATCGGCAAATATCAATATGGTTTTCATGTTGCCGATGGAATTTCAGGCACTTGCCGATGAGGAGGAAGAATCGGTCCTTTCAGAACAAATGGCTCAGCTAACCTTGGATCCGATGATGGCCGTCTTCGAGAAGCCTACTGATGATGAAAGACAGCATCTTAAGGCTTTATTCGTCAAGGGCAGAATTGATGGGCAGCCAATGTCAAAGATACTCATAGATGGAGGGGCTGCGATTAACATCATGCCATATGCTGTGTTTCGGAGGCTTAGAAAAGGAGATCAAGATCTAGCTAAAACAGACATGAAGCTCAAGGACTTTGAAGGGAACATATCACCAGTCAAAGGAGCGCTGTGCACTGAGCTAACCATCGGCAGCAAAACATTGCCGACTACTTTCTTTGTCATCAGCGGCAAAGGTGCTTATAATCTGCTGTTAGGAAGAGATTGGATTCATGCTAATTGTTGCATTCCTTCTACGATGCACCAATGTCTTGTGCAGTGGGTTGAAGATAAAGTTGAGGTGGTTCCTGGTGATTCATCTTATATAATTGCATCAGCAGAATCAGAGACTTACGAGCGGATCAAGTGCATATCGGGAGCAGCATGGGATTTGGAGTTCCTTAGGGTTGCCGATTATGAGCTGCCACCGATCCAAGCAGTCAGTTCTGAAGATGAGTTATAAATGGATAGATTTGCCGATGATGAAAAACTGGGTCATGGGTTTACATCGGCAGATGACTTAGTTGAAGTGGATATCGGAAACGGCGATAGATCAAGGCCAAGTTTTGTTAGTGCTAAGTTAAATCTCCAAAGCAGAGAACAGTTGATTGATTTATTGAAAGAATATAAGGATTGTTTTACTTGGGATTATACAGAGATGCCTAGGTTAGATCGATCTATTGTTGAACATCGACTACCTATCAAGCAAGGATATCGGCCACATCAGCAGCCAGCACGTCGATGTAATCCTAAAGTGTTGCCTGATATTAAGGCCGAAATAACAAGGTTTATTGAAGCAAAGTTCATCCGACAATGCCGATATGCTGAATGGATTTCTAATGTGGTGCCTGTCTACAAAAAGAATGGGAAACTTCGTGTCTGTATTGATTTCAGGAATCTTAACAAAGCTACACCGATGGATGGCTACCCGATGCCTGTTGCTGATTTATTAATTGATGCCGCTGCTGGACATCGGATTATTAGCTTCATGGATGGGAACGCCGGATATAATCAAATCTTTATGGCCGAAGAAGATATCTCCAAGACTTCCTTCAGATGTCCAGGTCATGTGGGGTTATTTGAATGGATAGTCATGACTTTTGGTTTAAAGAATGCCGGTGCTACTTATCAGAGAGCAATGAATTACATTTTTCATGAGTACATCGGCACATTAGTTGAAATTTATATAGATGATGTGGTGGTTAAGTCTGGAGACTTCGAGAATCATCTGGCTGATTTGCGAAAAATATTAGAGTGCAAAGGAAACATGGGTTGAAGATGAATCCTAACAAGTGTGCATTTGGTGTATCGACAGGGCAATTCTTAGGCTTCATGGTGCATCAAAGGGGTATTGAAATTAGCAGGAAGTCCATTGATGCCATCAACAAAGTGATTGCTCCTACCGATAAGACTGAGTTACAATCTCTGATCGGCAAAATCAATTTTATTCAAAGATTCATATTTAATTTATCAGGAAGAATCAAAGCTTTCAGTCCGTTATTGAAGCTGAAGGCCGATCAAAAATTCATATGGGGAGAAGAACAGCAGTTGGCTTTAGAAAAAATTAAGAAGTATTTGGTGAATCCACCAGTGCTAGTTCCACCCCAACACAGGGGGCCCTTCAGGTTGTATTTGTCGAGTCATGATGAAGTCATTGGGTCAGCTCTAATCCAAGAATATGAAGGGAAAGAACGTGTAATCTATTACCTGAGTAGAAGATTGGTGGATGCTGAGACCAGGTATTCGGCCATTGAAAAGTTATGTTTATGCTTATATTTCTCCTGTGTTAAATTAAGACATTATCTGTTAACGGCCAAATGCATGGTTATATGCAAAGATGATGTGGTCAAATAAATGATGTCAATGCCAATTCTAAGTGGAAGAATCGGCAAGTGAATTTTAGCGTTATCAGAGTTCGATCTGCGGTATGAATCGGCTAAAGCAGTCAAGGGACAAGTCATGGCTGATTTTGTTACTCAGCACTGCGGCACGATGAATTCTTTGGAGATTGCTCTGTGGACACTCTTCTTTGATGGTTCTACATGTGGAGAAGGGGCAGGCATCGGCATTGTGTTGATATCACCTCAGGGGAAGAAATATGAATTCGCATTGCCAATTGCTACCACAT
Organism: Bothriochloa decipiens; assembly: GCA_023333625.1. NCBI lineage: Eukaryota > Viridiplantae > Streptophyta > Magnoliopsida > Poales > Poaceae > Bothriochloa > Bothriochloa decipiens. The sequence goes on from CM041634.1 coordinate 15,445,192, forward strand.
CGACAAACAATCAGCCTGAGTATCAGGCTGTGTTAAAAGGTTTGGAGTTAATCAGGGAAGTCCGTGCCGATGCTGTTGAAATCTTCGGTGATTCGATGCTGATCGTTAATCAATTAGCTAGGGTATATGAATGTCGAAGTGAAGTTTTAATCTCGTATTACGAGAGATGTCGACAGTTATTGAAGGAGTTCAAAGATTTTCACTTTGAACATATCCCTAGATTACATAATGAAGAAGCTAATCGGTTGGCGTAACATGCTTCGGGGTATCAGCCAATCCGTGGAGTATTGACATCGGCAACTGATGCCAATGACTGGAGGAAGGAGATTGCCAATTACTTAAAGGATCCATCTAGGAAGGTCGAGAGACGTGTAAGATTTCAAGCTACTAAGTATGTACTCCTTGGTGATGAATTATATTATCGGACAATAGATGGAGTTTTGCTCAAGTGTCTTGGTAAAGAAGAATCAAAGATTTTAATGGGCGAAATCCATGAAGGAGTATGTGGGGCACATCAATCGGCTTTCAAGATGAAGTGGATGATCAGACAAAATGGATATTACTGGCCAACGATACTCGAAGATTGTTTCAAGTATTTTAGAGGATGTCAAGAGTGTCAAAAATTCGGCAACGTTCAAAAAGCGCCTGCATCGGCAATGAATCCTATCATTAAACCGTGGCCATTTCGACGATGGGCTATTGATCTCATTGGTCAAATATATCCACCATCAAGCAAGGGGCATAAATTCATACTTGTCGCTACCGATTACTTTACAAAGTGGGTCGAAGCAATTCCTCTAAAGAATGCGACATCGGCAAACATGGTTGATTTTGTAAAAGAGCATACTGTGTATCGGTTCGGTATTCCTCAAACTATTATGACCGATCAGGGAGCCATGTTCACATCAGGGGAGTTTGATAGATTTGCCGATGAGATGGGGATCAAGGTCTTAAATTCCTCGCCGTATTATGCTCAAGCCAATGGTCAGGCCGAAGCCTCTAACAAAGGGATTATTAAACTCATTAAGCGCAGGATTAAGGAAAATCCTAGAAAGTGGCACACAGTTTTGAACGAAGCTTTATGGTCATATCGGATGGCATGCCATGGTGCTACTAAAATATCACCTTATCAGTTGGTATACGGACATGATGCAGTTTTGCCTTGGGAGATCAAGACTGGTTCGAGGCGGATATTTCATCAAGATCAGTTGTTGGCCGATGATTACAGTACACTCATGAAAGATGAGTTGGAAGATCTGGCGAGTCATCGGCTAAAAGCTTTAGTTAGCATCGAAGAGAACAAGAAGAGAGTTGCTAGGTGGTATGATAAAAAAGTGAAGACGAAGGAATTTGCCAATAGTGATCTAGTCTGGAAATTAATTTTACCGATGGGGACTAAGAGTACAAAGTTTGGTAAATGGTCTCCTAATTGGGAGGGTCCTTATCGCATCAATTGGTCCGTTCCTGGTAATGCCTATGTCCTAGAAACTCTCGAAGGAAAAGTATTTTCAAGAGCATTGAACGGTAAATATATGAAGAAATATTATCCTAGTATTTGGATAGATGCTTGAAGGAACAGGAGTAATCGTGATCTGGAGGAAATTTCGGTGCATAAAGTATTTTATACTCCGAAATTAGGGGGGCATGTGTTGACACCATTTTTCGGCACGTGTCAATAAGGATCGGGAGACTAAACTAAATCGGCAAGAGGGTGGTTGTTCTTCAGCATTGCTTCTGAGTTGCCGATGGGTGGTTGCTGATGAAGGACATGTTGGTCTCATACATTGCCGATGAAGCTAAAGAGCTATTGCTGATGAGATAGGCAGGAAGGCTAGAAGGTTGTTGTCGATGCCAGGGATGTACCGATAAGGAGATGACTTCATCGTGACGGGAACGGACAGAGGATCGGCGACACGAAGCTTATGATTTTTTTTCGTATTGTAGTTTAAGTCCAACTCCTATAAAAATTTTATATCTTTTCAAGAAATAGAGTTCGTATAAGGAATTAGTTTATTTCTTCTATAGTTGAGCTTTACGTATTAAATTAGGACTCTTTTGATTAGCAGAGTATAAATATAGGCCGAAGGGCATTGTAATGGATATCCTAGCATCAATAAACAAATCTACTTTTTATTTACCTTTACCAGTACTTTACATTTTGGCGACTTTGCTAAGTACCTTTTCTTTTTCAACGAGTTCTTTCAAGAATCGACGGGCTGCATCAACTTAATCTCCGGCGACCTTGCAGGTTTCGCGTCTACCGAGCACGATTCATCGCTGTCGTCTCGTCTGATCTGTTCAACAGTTATCGAATACCTTCTGAGCTTTGACGTCCGGGCGTATCGCTGTCGTCTCGTTCGGATTTTATTCAAATTTATCATCCTTGTCGATTAACAGGTCAAATCGACTGGCACGCTTCGGACATCGATTTTGGGTATTAGCCCGGTGTGTTTGTAGATATAATTTTGCATCAACACCAGCTATAGTAGACTAGAGACACGATGTATGTGTCAAGCTCGCATGAAGATAAGTCTTACAGATGGATTGTACTGCATCTATGAGTTTGAGCCTGAACATAATCATATTCTTGCTACTAGCAGTCAAGTTCATCATTTAAGATCTCAAAGAAAAATAATAGATGCACAACTAGCAAGTGTACAAAATGCTAAAGCAGTCAGCATTTCAAATAAAGCTACCTTTGATCTCATGGCAAAAGAAGCAGGTGAAATTGAGAATCTAGAATTCACTCAGGAAGATATGAAGAATAAATTATATTCAAAGAGGTCACTACAGGTAAACCATGGGGATACGGGAGGAGTATTGGAGTATCTAGAGAAGAAAACATCAGAAGATAGGAAGTTTTTCTATTCCATTCAGGTCGACGAGGATGACTTGATAACAAATATTTTTTGGACAGATTCTAAAATGGTTGCAGACTATGAACTTTTTGGTGATGTTGTTTGCTTTGACACAACATATAGAAAATTAAATGATAGGCGTCCATTTGGTTTGCTAGTTGGAGTGAATAATCACAAGAAAACAACTATTTTTGGTGCTGCACTTTTGTACGATGAAACTGCTGAGAGTTTTGCTTGGCTTTTCAACACATTTTTTACTGCTATGTCAGGCAAGAAGTCAAAAACTATTTTAACCGATGAAGATGCAGCAATGGCAAAAGCAATCAAGATAGTACTGCCAGAGACTCATCACAGGATTTGTATTTGGCATATGAACCAGAATGCATGCAAGCACCTTGCTGGAGTTGTGGAGGACTATAAGAAGTTCAATAAAGATTTTTAAAAATATATTTATGATCTAGAGGAGGAGGTGGATTTTATAAACGCTTGGAACAATTTGCTAGACAAGTATGAGCTACAAAACAATCAATGGCTACAAAGACTATTTGATAAAAGGGAAAAATGGGCCTTAGCATATGGAAGAAATACATTTTGTGCTGATATGGTTAGCACTCAAAGAAGTGAAAGCATGAACAATGAGTTGAAGGGGTACATTAGTGTCAAATATGACATACTTACCTTCTTTGAGCACTTTGAAAGGTTGGTGGCAGATAAAAGATATGAGGAGATAAAATGTGATTTCAAGGCAACACAAAGTACACCTATGTTGAAAGCAGACTTGAGAATACTAAGGCATGCAGCAAGAATTTATACTCCAGCCATATTTAAGTTATTCCAAGAACAAGTGATGCAAACACTAAACTGTGATCTATTCTATTGTGGTGACAATAATGCTGAAAAGGAGTATAAAATAAAGATTTATGGACATGAACATGTCGTAAAGTTTTCTGCATTGGAAGTTGAAGTGAAGCGTAGCTGCAAAAAGTTTGAATTTGTTGGAATCTTATGCTGCCATGCATTGAAGATACTTGATATCAACAATATCAAAAAAATTCCTGAACATTACATGCTAAATAGATGGACAGTTGATGCAAAAGTAGTTCATATCCAGAGCAATTTCGAGACACATGAAGATCCCAAAACAAACCTATCAAAACAGAGAAAGGAGTTGTGCAGACTATACATTCAGTTAGCTAATCAAGCTGCAGAATCTGATGAAAATACTCTATGGCTGTGAATAATGCAGAGAAATTAGCAGAAGATGTGGAGAAAAGCCTAAAAATAAGACCTGATTCAGATGTCGGCACCTCTTCTCAGCCACAAGGTACACAAGAAGAAGACCAAGCTAAAAAACCAAAAGGCTTGAAGGTTAAGGAGAAGGAAATTCATGGATCTGAGAGACCAATTGGTGGTTTCGAGAAGGCAACACGGCAGAAAAAGAAAACTAAGAATGACCAAGTGGCTTCTGGTTCTGCAACAGAACCAAACACACAACGCAAAAAGAAAGGCAAGAATGACCCAAAGGCGTATGGTTCGGCAGTGGAAGTAGATAATGTAACATATGAGCAACCAGACTACACTGACCTGGTACGATATTTCACTAATATATATAATATTATCAAGACTAACTGTATCTTCACTACTGATATTAATTTTCCTTTTTCTTTGATACAGGGCCATTTAGGGACTAGTATGTACCAAAATCAAATGCAGATACAAGGCTACTATCAGGGGTATTATCCACAAGGAAATGCGTTTGTGCCTCCGCCTTTCAGTTCATTCTTTGGGACCCCTAACCATGGTCAAGATACACAACAAGGAAATGCCACTCAGTTATTTAGGCAACGGATGAGTTCTGTGCAAGGATGTGTTTGCCAATTTTAAGTGAAGACCCCATCCCATTAGGAGAACGGATGAGTTCTGTGCAAGGATCTAGACACTCATGCTTTGTTTAATTCAGTAGGTTCAATTTTATCCAGAATGCACTTTTTTGTGTGATGTATAAAACAAATTTCAATTCAGTTTATTTGACAGCATCAGACTGAAAGTGGAAAAGTGCATCTTTATTATCAGGAAAAAATAGGGATTAGGATTAGGCAACAAAACTTGATGCCATATTCAGCCAAGAGAGGTCGTGAAAGCTAGACCGTCACCTTCGTCTCAAAAGCATCTACGAGCTGCCAACAATCTTGAATGCGCAACTGAGTCAATGCAAATTGATATCTCACAACTCGTCGTTCCACCATCGTGTCATGGCAGCTCGATGGACCTGAAGAGGAAAGGAAGGACAACATAAATTAAAATCAACAAGATCCCCAATCCAAAATCGATATCCTACCAATCCAGATTCAAGCACGCAGCTACAATCTAGTTCCAGTACATCCAATTAACTCACCGCTTTCAAGCTTGAGGTCGTTGCTGCTCAAATCGAGTTTATCTCCATGGGATTTGATGTTCCTTCGATTGACTAAGCTCACGCCATACACGAGCTCTGACCAGCTTCGAGCGGAGAGGCCGAGAGGGAAAAGCGGAGGTAGACAGACTAACAGACGGAGGGAGACGGACGGCTCCGTTTTAGGTAGACGTAGTGTGCCGTGCGGCCCGGCCGAAGAGAAGGTGAGGGTCCATCTCCATGAAGAACGAATCGGTACGCGACACGTACATAGGGACACAGAAGGGGACGCGCCAAGAGAACACACAAGCCGCAGCCGTTCACGGCAGGCCCAAATCTGCTTGCTCAGCGAAATTTCGCCGACGTGGGCTGGCCAACATGGCCAAGTCCGTCACCTAAGCGTCCACGCGTGAGACGCGTTCGAGTTCTGCGGTGGTGCGACTTTACCTGCTCGCCTCGCCGCCGCAACCCTGCCCACCATGCTCACCCGCTAAGCGGCCCTGCCGCGACTGCGTCCCCCTGCTTGCCTGCCGGGACCGCCCACGCCACGCCGCGCGCTCACGACGGCGCTAGCTTCTGCGCCCATGCAACCCTTCCTGCAGAAGAAGCGCGGGGCTCGGTCGTTCGTCACCGACGATGGCACCGCGGTGTCCGTGGACACGACGGAGGCCAAGTACCACCCCACGGGCGCGGGAGCCCTGCCGCGACTACCACCTCGCCGTTGTCGCGGACGGCGAGCTTGAGCTGCTACTCGGCGGCGACTGCGGCGGCGAGGCCGTACTGCGCCCTCGCGAGCAGGTCCTCGGGCCCTTCTTCTCCTCCACCTCCCCTCATCCTGCTGCTCCCTCGCTCACCGCCACCGCGTAGCAGGCGCAACTTGTCCACACGAGACGCTGCAGCGGAGAACAATGTTGAGGGAGAAGGGGTCCGGGCCGGGCCGGACGCGGGTGAGCACAACGACGGCGTAGCTGAGGGGAGGGGCCTCGGCGCGGAGAGACGCTAGGTGGAAGAGGAGGTGCTTAGCAAGGACGCCGAGGAGTGCGGGTGCGTCGGCGGCACCCTCAGGGCGCGCGCGTCCAAGGGGAGGCGGAGCAACGCGAGCTCCGCCTCACCGCCACTGGGCGGGCGAGCTCCGCGACGCAGGCTCCCCTCCGCCTCGCTGCCGGCGCGGGCTCCGTGTCGCCGGACGTGCGTGCTTGCCGGACGCTCCGCCTCGCACGCTGAACACCCATGGCCAGTGCCCTCAGTGGAGACCCACGCGTTGGCAGTGGCGTACGCGGACGTGGAGGCGGCCTCCTCATAGAGCGTGGTGGTTGACGAGCCGGCCATCTACTCCACGCCTCTCACGCCGAGGTGGACATGCCATGGCTGGGAAATGACCGAGGGCAACTCCAAATTCATCGTGTACAGGTCATGGCTGGCTCTCGATGTGGGTGATGCGGCTACGTAATTCTCATGGCTACTTACTGGCGGAAGGAATTGGGTTCAGATGCTCCGGGCTGTGCGAATTTGAAGAACGAAGGAACCCATGTTTTCATCGTCAATGGCTCCGGCAAGCTTCAAGGCACGCCATAGTGGCCGTCAGCATTAGTGTCGACGCCAAGAGGGTGGTGGTGGAGGCACGCCGGGTCAAGTGGAACTTCCGCGGCAACCGGACCGCCATGCTGGGCGACGACACCGTCGTCCAGAGGTAGAGCATCGGATTCCTTCATGTGCTTGGTTGACCGAGAGAACAAAAAACAGAGAGCGCATCTTAGGAGAAGCTCAAAGATCTCACGTGGACGCTTGGGCGACGAGCTTGGACACGCTGGCCAGCCCACGTCGGCGAAATTTCGCTGACCAGGCAGATTTGGTCCTGCGGTGAACCAGACGTCAAGCTCACGGTGCTAAATGTGCAATTTGAGAATCCGTGGACCTATTTGACACAGCGAGAAAAGTCCATAGACCTATGGTGCATTTCACTCATGAGAAAATAACTCCTACTACACTGCATATTATTGGGAAACGAAAAGAAGCAGCACAAGAGACAAGACAAATGCAAAAAAAAAAAAAGAACAGGGAGAGAAATGTCTATTACACTGCATATATTATTGACAAAATATGATATGCAAGCTTGTATGTGTACAAAGTTACAAACAATAACCACTGAAGCTGTACATGCTAGCATAGCATCCCATCCAGGTATATATTTGGCTGTGTAAACTAGAAAAACAAATCATGTGTGAAAGGGGGGCGTTAAGGATGAGTTCATGGAGGCTTGGATCTCCTCTAGGGTTCTTCCTTTGGTTTCCGGCACCAGCCGCTCCACAAACACAACCGTGAGCCCACAAATGCTTGCAAAGATGAAGAATGTGCCTGCATTCCGTCCAAGCCACACACAAATATATCACCAGAATTCAGAAGTTGCTGCAGAGTCATGAAACTGCCGGCACCAATGTTTATGCTGATGCTAGTATGCTAAACTCCGACCAAAATTCTATTCCACCTGGTGCGCCTTGACTTACCGTAGGAGCTCCACACCAGGAGGAAGTTGAACACGTACGAGACGATCCACGAACCAAGCCAGCTGACCAGTGTCACAAGGCTTCCTGCTGCCCCTTTCATGTTTATGGGAAAGATCTGCATGCCCAATTCAAAGTATACTTTGAATCTGCCTGTTCTCAAAATTTTGGTTTGGACAGTAATATCCTTTGTATTTACTTATGGTAGGGAAGGTACCTCTGACATTATAACCCATGGTATTCCACCCATACCCAGTGAAAAAGATCCACCAAAAATCTGGTTCGTAAATAAATGACAAAAATCTTCAGAACAACAGTTTGTGTGTGCGCTCGCGTGCGAAAGAACGGGAGAGAGACAGACCTCTCTGAAGGTAATACAGGCAAATAGACAATAAATAGTAATTTACCAGAATGCCTGCCAAAGCCAGCACTAAGTTCAGGTCCTTTCCCCAGTGCTGTTCCTGTTCCAGGAAGAAAAAAAAAACACTTATTGTTCTGACGAATAGGAAGTTGATGACCTTTTTATCAGGATGAAATCACTTCCATAGAAACCAGACCTTAGCTAAGAATGACAATCCAACTAGTAGGCAACCCAGGCATGTTCCAGCTGCAGATACCTGAAATATTGCAGAGTACATATTACCACTGTGGTAGTAATTGATTATTACCAGGAGAGCTGCGTTTCATTGTATATTAGAGAAATTATTAACTCTGAATATAGCTTTTCTTTACCATCAAAAGTGGCCTCCGTCCAGCTTTGTCCATTAGAAGTACTCCTAATCCTGTCATCGGAATCTGCAGATCAGAACTCAAATTATACACCTACATTCAGTAAGAAGCACATGAGTAGACTAGGGTCTTGTTGAAGAGACCTGAACAGAAACCATGGCGAGCATTCCTGTATTTCCTCACGAGAAACCTGATTTGTAGCATGAGTGCTTAGTAACTAGTATAATATTCAAGGGCAACCCATTGTAAAAACAAATCTTTTCTCAGGACCAAACTAAGTTTATGCGAGTTAAGGAAATAAGTCATTCTTCATTACCGGCTGAAACAAATATTTCACTGGCATAAAAGCAAATGGCATTCACTCCCCCAAACTGTTGAAGGACCATTAACCCTACTCCAACCTGAATGCAGACCTGATCCATCACAAAACAACGGGAGACATGTCCTAGTAGGAAGAAAGGCATATTAAAGATACTTACTGTAACAGCACGAATATAGTCCTTCCGAAACAGGTCGAACATCTTCGACTCTGGCAATTGCTGAAGCTTTTCTGTAAAATCCTGAATACTAATATTAGAGAATTATCAAGAGGTTTCTTTAATGCATGATTGATTTGAATGCTTATTTTTATTCTCAAGCTGTCAAGGACTCCATACTTTGATTTCTGTTGCTTCGTCAGAGATATCAGTTGCCTTTCCCCTTAGCTTCTGCAATGCTGCCTCGAATGCACCTGGGTAGCCGAACCTAGCCTGAGATACATCATACATGATCTTCATCAGGTATTGTTCTGATTTCCAGGTTATGAAGTTGCGTGTTCTATCTAATGATACATGGTCAGAAGAGGGGATGATTTTACCCTTTTCCATTGTTAGTCCAGAACTCCAGATGCAGATCTTATCATAAGTTCATAACTGCTTCTAAATTTAGTCCAAAAGCTAAATATTTATATGTAAAATTCCAAAATCTGTTCCTTTACTGATGATCCTTGTATGATATTCACATGAGTTTATCTCCATGACGTTATTAAGAATTGTATAATTTCAGTTTGTCAATGTCATCTTTAGTTCTAAACTTCTAATAAGGGAAGTGTTGTAAACTTGGATGATTATGTATAAAAAAAGGATCATCAAGTATTATTACTTCAGATAAAGCTACTAACCAGCCATCTTGGGGACTCGGGAGTCACAAGAAGGCCAACCAATTGCAGCAAACATGGTGCCACTCCTACAATAAGAAAGTTAAAAACTTAAAACCTGATTAGTGATTACAATGGCATGCACTGAATCTCTTGGTACCCTTGTGCATGAATTTTGAAGTAGATAGAGTAAAGAAAAAGGGGGTCAGCTAAAATTGGTGTCCTCATTAGCACACCTAAAATCTATTCTCGTTTTATTTTAGGAATGCTAGAATGATGAACCCAATAAACTTTTTTACCAATGATTGCCAAAGTCCGCCAGGTGATAAAAGTTCCCAGAACATAAGCAAGTGATGCCCCACAACATATCATAAACTGCATAAATAGGGAAGCTGTTTTGTTAAGATAAAGCTATGAACATCTAGCAAAGTAGCAATGAACTCTCCCTTGATCAGGCACAATACCTGGTTTACGGTTGCGAATCCTCCTCTAAGATTCTTTGGTGTTATCTCTGAAATATAGACTGGAACCTGTTGAGATAATACAAGATTCAGACCAAATCCGTTTGAAAAAGATAACACGAAAGAGTAGGTTATTATAATCACCACATATGAAAGAAGGCCAATTCCACATCCAATTGAGAACCTTTCAAGCCACCAGAAATTCTATTGGAGACAATACACACGTAAATCGCACTATAGGATTATGTGAACTCAGAAGATATCATTTCTCAAAAGTTGATGGACAACTAATGTTGAAACACACTAATAGAGGGACAGAGGGGAGGACCTGGGAAAAGGTTATCAAGAGATATCCAAGAATGCAGAGAAGATCTGCTATCGCCATTGTCTGCATGTTGCAGCAAATAAGAAAAATTAGGTGATACTGTGCCAGTCAAGTCCACTGCCCAAGTGATTTCCTTTCTTGTGCAGGCGTGTAGCAGTAGGTACACATTATGGGAACTATTTTCAAAGAGAAAAATCGATTAACACTAACACTTCTTCGACCAACTCGGTCTGCCACGGTACCACTGACAACAGCTCCTAGCATTGCTCCAATGGTTAGTATCGAGCCAAAGACAGAGTACTGCATATATAAGCAAGATTTGTGTCAGTTGAGGATGAACTGGAAGCCGTGCATCTGAGCAAGATTTGTGTCAGTTGCGGATGAGCAGGACCTCATGTCCATTTCTGTCAAATCTTTCACAGCCTTACAGACAGGAGGGTACCTCTGCTAAGGAGAGGTTGAGGTCACGCATGATGCCACTCTGAGAAGGCGACGAGTAGCCGACCTGCAGGATGCAAGAACTCGAAATTAAACTTGCCCAGGCAAAGCAAGTGCTGACGATTTGCCACTTGCCAAAATATACCACCAGTTCTTGGGTCTTAAAATTGTCTTCTAGCTTTGGTTATCTACTCCATACAGATACAGACAGGAAATTTGAAGCATGCTGTAGCAGACACTACAGAGAGGAGGGCTTGATTACCGAGATGTCGAACTCGAAGGATCCGGCAACGGCGACGGCGGTGCTGGCGACGACAACCGCAATCGAAGAGGAGGACGAGGCGGCGCCGGACGCAGCTAAGTGACAGCCATCACCGCTTCTCCCGCCGGCCGCGGTGGCCAGGAGAGGCTTCTGCGCTTCTTGATCCTCTTGCTCCATCGGGGCCGTCCAGGGTACTCCGTTCTCCCTCTCAGTCGGCGGTCACTCCGTCAGCTCGTGTTTCTCGAGCTGAGTTGAGCTGACGAGGACGACCGACGACCGCCGTGGATCGGGTCTAATCCACTAGTGACCGATGTGCTGACATGTGCAGACGCTTGCACGTTTCTTTCTTCCCTTGTCCTTTCTTTGTCAATTTTTTATTTCGTTCATTAATCGGAGCAGAAGGCTTTCGTCGCCATAATTTTAATGCAGATGGGACCATCCGTGATTTGCCATTTCGTAAGGATCAGACCATTTCTAAGCTCATTCTCTAAATCATAATTTGGTACTAATCTAAACAACGGTTCTTTGTATTCCCTATTTAGTTCCCTGGCTTAACTCCTCGCTGTAGCTTTTTCATTAGCTTTTAGCTTCTTAGTCTTTTATTTTTACTTGTACTTGGTTTTGAGTTTCAGTTTAGTTTAATTCTCCAGTAGGGGCTCCTTGGCCCTCCTATTCATTCAAAAAAAAGGAGAACGGTTCTATGTATCTTTTCATCCTTTAAAAGCTTTTCTATATCCTATTGGTATTCCTTTTTTTTTTTTGAAAGGATATCCTATTGGTGTTTTAAATGGAACTATTTTTGTTCTCTATATATCTTACCTAGCGAGAGAATTGTAATAGAGGATATTAATATTTGAAAATCTAAGTAAATAAGTTGTTGGAATTTTTTTAGGAGAAGTTGTTGGAGTTTTTATACTAAAATCTCTTTTTTCTATCAATTAGTTGGGACTTTTAAAATTGTTATCGGTAAACAACAAAAATCTTTCCATCTTTGCGGTCAGCAAAAAAAAACCTTCACTTTGCTAGCGAATACCACGACAGATTGCTACCACAACACTGTCAAAATGTCATTCAGTATCACAACTTTGGATAGCATCATGACAATCATATTATATTATTAGCAAGATTATATAAATGTGGAGGTGAATTTTATGGATAGGAAGTCAATAGAACCGTAAGAGTGCGAGGAGAAAGGTAGAGGGGCGAAGACGTGAGAGAAATTGAAGGACGAATGGTTCATAATGTTGGGATGTGAGGTGAAGCAGGAGACAAGGAGATCACATGCCGCTCATCAGCCGGTGGGGGAAGTCTCTGCAAGGAGTACGATGAGGAGGGAGGGGATAGACAAATAAATGAGCTTGCATACAAGCGGTCTCAGGCCGATGTAGCAGGACACACTATGAAAACAATGCTACAAACTATTCAATGGGCATTTAAATATTATTATAATCTTTAAGGGCTATAACGTCAGGTTTTACAGAGGGGTTATGTAGTCAATCTCTTAAGGGGATTATTGTGTAGATTCTTTTTCGAATGTTTTCTACAGAGTATCTCATTGTTATGTCAACACTCAAGTAATAAGTCACGCCAACCAAACCATCTTGGTGGATTTTTATGTCAACACTTAGGTAATATGGGCTCAATGCTGCTAAGAAGTGTCGTAAACAAGAGTAAGAGATGTGCTGTATGAGCCCAGTGCTGCTGAGGCTGTGAGGTGAACCGCAGTCGCAGGGGCTGTGGGCACGTGCAAAAGCAACAGTACTCCTGGTATGTTAAGGTCAGATAAACAAAAATAAGTTCTCTTTCATTTTAGAGGACAAAAGCTGAAGTTAATGCAACTAGCAATACATTACAAGGCCCCTTTCTGTTCAGAAGACAAGAAATAAAAAACAGAGCACTTGTGCTATAGAAACAGAGTAAGCTAACTCACTACAACAACAACTATAGAAAGAGTCAAAACTTCTAGCGAACGAAATCACTACAAAGAACAATAGAAAGAGTCAAAACTCCTTGCGAACGGACAAAACAAAATAAGGTTCTTCACTGATATGCACATGCCACCGTTAACTCAAGCTACACCCACACAAGTGTACAAAGGGCCAGTGACTCCCAACCGTGCAACGCGACTTCGATAAGAGGTGCACGCTTTCCTATCTGAGTTACATCCTAGCATCGATGAGAATTATATACTGCCTAAATCATGTACTCTAATGTTGCTTAGGTTTATACAAGAGGATACGCCATCAAGCTACATCAAGGATGCAGAGGGTGACGCCAAGGACACGAAGATGCCTGCACAAGATTTGAAGCGTGACAAGCCAAGAACCAGTAGTGCATTGCAGAAGCCTCAACTTCTCATGCAAAACTGTACCATCTAAAGAGGAGACGTGGGCCATGGTACACATGGCTGGAAAGCACGTCAAGTCTTTCCAACGCGACAAACGACACATCATTTGGATGACCAGTTGACTGAAGCCCCGCGTGGAAATGGGACTCCACCTCGAGAATGCTTCAGCTAGTTTAGATCTATCTTAGAGATTTGTTACTAGTATAAATACCCCCTCTATGCTCCTAGAAATCAACTTTTGATAATCTGAGAACCTAATATGGCATATTGCAATCGAATTGCTGAGTGTAAGCTTACATACCTTTTTCTTGCGAGTTCTTCTTGGGCTTGGGAGAGATCTCTCTGAGGTCCCCTACTTCGTGCTCTACGGCTTCCGTTCGGCTGCGTCGTATTGTGTGGATTAGTCCCGGATTGAGGTTCTGCGATCGTTCGGAGATCAAGTCAAAGTCTTCGAGGTTTTGGTGCCTCTCTCCCTACCCACTTGGTCACATCTAACCTTTGTTAGGTATAAAGCTAGTTATCCCACTATTCTTCAGCAAGTTATCCTTGTTTTTCAACAAGTTATCTTGTTCTTAAACCTACTGTCGTGACGATCGGGCCAATTCCTAGCTGGTTTAGATCGGTACTTGTCATTCACTACAACAAGAATGATGGAATGGACCAGTGGCAGATGTAGGATGAGAACAGGGGGGCTAACAACAATGGAGGTCTTGGCTAGAGTTATAGATTAATGGTAAATTTAAGGCTTAGTAATAGCAAATTAATGAAGCAATCATGCTTAGTGGGGGTGGGAGGGGGCTGGAGCCTACCCATCCCCACTTTGGATCCGCCCCTAGAATGAACCAAAATTCCTGGAGCTGGTTGCTGATAGAAGAAATACCTGTCCTAGGACATGCCACCTCCGCAGCCATCGGCGACAAGCGTTTGGGCAACCATGTCATCGCCGTCTTGGTGTCCGATCTTGGGATGCTTGCTTGAATGCTGAATCAAGAATTCTTGATGAATTTGAGTCCTACTTCGAATTTTTAAAACCGTGTTTCCAAAGAAACCTAAATTCAAGCCAGCATCAGAGACTTTCTTTCTCTTTATGCATGTGTTGCTCATACGGTAGACGGTTATATCATTATTTGTTATTTACTAATCCATTAGATCTATGCTCTCGCATGAGTTAAAATCTTATAAGAGATATAATAATATTTATTATTTAATATCTCAAGAAAATAAAATTACTTGTATTGAATTATACTTTTTTTGTCTCATTATTCATTTTTAACATAGTAGACATAACATATATTTTGTAGTGCTAGCTTATTTGTGACAAATTTATGAATTACTGATCTATATATTTTCATCTATATCATATATATGATATCATGAATCTAAATTTTGATTTTCATTTATTAGCCTTATTATTGCTACAAAAGGACTTTACATTGTAGACTGCAGTACTAAGTGTTATGACTGCCTAAATATTCACCTACACTGCATTGCTACACATTAGTTCAGAGCTTGATTGAGATCTAGGATTATTGGTAGCAGTGCTACCATCAAGCGGATACTAGCATTTAAGCCTTATAATGATTATTTGTTGCACTATCCTCCCGCTTATCAAGATGTTTGAATATTGTCACGAAAGTTATTTACATGGTAAGCATGGTGGAATATATAATTATGCTTAATTTTAATTTAATAGTTTTCAAAGTGTGTAATTTAGAATATGCATATATCTCATACTTATTTAATCAAGTATTGGTATGTAGATTTGAGATATATTTTGTATTTGTTTATTTTTAAGATGCTTGAGGTGGTTAAGTTAGATACAAGGCCATGTTTGGAAAAAAAGGTATTTAGGTTAAATTAATTCTAAGTTTTGGAAACTATGGTATTATCAAAACCACCTATTTATGGTACTCTCTTGATGGCGCATGTCTTGTTTTCTCTGCGGCATTTAGACAAAGCTTTCTAACGTAAATGGGACTTATAAGAAAGATAAAGTGACACCTTTAACTAAACTAGACGAATTGGATAAAAAGGCAGAGAGTTGTGTACTTAGAACCGAAGTTGAACCTAAAACACGTGTTAAATGAAAGGTTAGCTGAACTACTTCGCGACAAGGAATGTAAATGGTACCAAAAAAGCTAAGGCGAAACATCTATTAGAGGGTGATGCAAATATGAAGTATTACCACATATTGGCTAAAGGTAGGCATAAGAAAACTCATATTTTCCGGCTGGAAGATGGGAATGATATAATAAGTGGTGATGCTCAACTTAAAAAGCATATTACCAATTATTATAAGTCACGTTTTGGCCCATCTATGAACTCAACCATATCAATGGATGAGTCTCAAATTGAGGACATTTCTCAGGTTTCTGCATTGGAAAATGAGTTGTTAGCAGCCAATTTTACCGAAAAGGAAGTGAGAACTGCAACCTTTCAAATGGAACATATTAAGGCACTTGGGCCAGATGGGTTCCCGCTAGAGTTTTATTAGGTCTTCTAGTCTTTGATCAAAGAGGATCCGATGGCTTTGTTTATAACCTTTCATCATGGTTTACTTCCATTAAACAGTCTAAACTTTAGAACAATTATTTTGCTACCTAAGCAGAAGGATGTGAAAGTGACTCAATAATACATGCCTATTTGTTTGTTGAATGTCTCTTTCAAGATCTTCACTAAAGTATCAACTAATAGATTATCTACCATAGTCTAAAAAATTATTAGACCAACTATTGATGCAAAATTCTTATCTGTAAACACACCGGGCTAATACCTAAATTCGATATCCGAAGTGTGCCAGTCGATTTGACCTGTTAATCGACAAGGATGATAACTTGAATAAAATCAGAACGAGATGACAGCGATACGCCCGGACGTCAAAGCTCAGAATGTATTCGATAACTGTTGAACAGATCAGACGAGACGACAGTGATACGCCCGGAAGTCAAAGCCTGAATCGTGCTCGGTAAACGCAGAACCTGCAAGGTCACCGGAGATCAAGTTGATGCAGCCCGTCGATTCTTGAAAGAACTCGTTGAAAAAGAAAATACTTGACAAAATCGTCGAAAAGTAAAGTACTGGTAGAAGTAAATTGCGATAAAAAGTAGATTTGTTTATTGATGCTTGGATCCCTATTACAATGCCCCCCGGCATATACTTATACTCCGCTAATCGAAGAGTCCTAATTTAACACGCAAGGCTCAAATATAGAAGAAATAAACTAACTTCTTATACGAACTCTACCTCCTAAGGAAAGAAATAAAACTCGTATAGTAGTTGGACTCAAACTATACTACGAAAGTCATAAGCTCTATGATGCTGATCCTCTGTCCGCTTCCGTCGTGATGAAGTTATCTCCTCATCGGTATATTCTTGGCATCGGCAACAACCTCCCAGTCTTCCTGCCATTTTTATCGGCAACAGCTCTTTCCGCCTCATCGGTAACAATCGTCTCGTCCTCTGCCAACCTTATCGGAAATAGCTCTTCGGCTTCATTGGCAATGTATGAGATCAACATGCCCTTCATCGGCAACCACCCATGGGCAACTCGGAAGCAATGCTGAAGAAAAACCAACCTCTTGCCGATTTAGTTTAGCCTCCCGATCCTTATTGACACGTGCTGAAAAACGGTGTCAACACATGCCCCCCAATTTCGGAGTATAAAATACTTTATGCACCAAAATTTCCTCTAGTCCATGATTACCCAAGCCGCTTGAACTTCTCCTCGAAGGTTGCACGCGCTGTAGTGAAAATCCTGTACCAACGGGCCCATATAATGCTTCCTCCGCCGCGGCCCATTTTTTCGTCTGTGATTCAACCCTAGCTTTTCTCTCTCCAGCGGTGACATCAACAGGCGATCCTCCGACGAACTCAATCGGCGCCACTCTTAGCAGCGATTCTTAGCCTCCATTAGCATTCTTCGTTTTCTCCATCTTCGTCCGCGGCCATGGCTATCCCCTTCGACGTCCCCAAGGTTAATCTTCTTCTTTATCCGTCTTTTAACTTTTCCTCTCTTCCGCAGAGTTCATGACTCCTCCTCATTTCAATCTTTAATCTCAGGAACTTCGCAATAAACTTCTCATCCCTACGCATCAAAACCAATTCATCTGCCTAGCCCAATGGGGAATCCAGACCCAACTGATATTATAAATGTGGAAACCAATCGAATTCCCTTTAGAGCTCAAAACTTCGATTTGGGTCTTTGGACTGACACTTTCCGATCTTGGCCGAAAACCACTAAGGGATGGAAAGATTGGTATCTAAGGGTAGAACGAAAACTAGACCAGTGCATCAAATTGTCCATTGCCGATATGGAGAGAAATGAGTCACTACTAATTGCTGCCTCCTATTTTTGGTTCGATACCATGAATGCCTTCATCTTCAAACATGGACCAGCCTCCCCCACTCTTACTGATGTAGTCATGCTCACTGGCCTGGATGTCTCAAGTGCTGATGACAACACTTTATTTTAGAGGAAGCCTGAGCATCGGCTGACCACCAGGAACATCGGCGGTTGGACCGAATATATCAGCGAGTATCAGAAATCCGGATCTTTTAATCACAGGGAGCACTCAGCTTTCTTGAACATGTGGCTTGAGAAATTCATCTTTTGCGAGTCGGACCGACCAATATGCACCTTCCTGCAGTAGAGATGTTGGCTAACGGTGTCAGACTCCCACTTGGTCGATATCTCCTTGGCTCAGTTTACCATCTTCTTTACCAAGTGTCACAAAGGCTGCTGCAAGGCAAGTCCATCAATAATCTGGGAGGTCCTTGGTGGTTCATCAATATGTGGCTGAACACCCATATGCACAAGTATTTTCACATTGATCTGTTCGCCCAGCGGTTCCCTCAGAATCTTCCTGAAGACTATCAACTCGGGGAAGAAGAATCGGCAACACGCCCCCCTCTCAACTTTGGAGAAGCACTGGCAGTATTACCAGGGGCGGAAGCAAACAGAGCTCAAATCGGTAATCTCTTCCACAGACTCTACATAGGCATCCCTTCTGAGCTTCGGGCCTGGGTCCCTTATGTTGATGAAGAAGCAAGATTCCCTCTTTTCTTCAATTTTACCGATGAGGCCTTGAATAAAGATGCCGATATTCTTAGTGCAATAATCACCCCTCGCACTATCCCGGTCAACATATTTGAAAGTGGAAAGAACATCAATCCCACATACGAGTTCTATTATCCATCGGCAGTAGCCAGATAATTAGCTTTTGGACAACTGCCCATCAACCTCTGCTTTGCCGATGTGATTAAACCAAGAGAAATTATCACCAGCAGCATGGATTGGTGCAAGATAGTAACTCTTCCTCCTAATGCCGATACCTCTGATGTTGACCTGACCGATTGGGTACCGGCTTCCTTCGTCACTGAATCTTTCAAATTATGGTGGCAAGAGTAGAAAGAGTAACTATTCTTCGCATCTTCTCACTTCTATTGGAATCTCATCGATCCTGATCATGCCATACCTGTTGATGCGGTTTGACCATCTGCACTTTTCCAAATTCTCTTTTTAGTCTATCGGCAACTAACTCCTTTTCAACAGGTTGATGATCTGATTCTAACATTGAGCAAGAGTGGCAAAGTTATAAAGCTACAGCCAATATCTCCAATATCCACAATCGGCTACAGAGCTCCCTCATTAGATGCTCTGATGTGCCGCGATCGTTTCAAGAAGAGCTCCTTCAAATCAAAATTGACCAGAAGTATGGCTGCTCCATCGGATATGGCCGCATCCTCAGCACGGACATTCCAGGTAACTGCCTTATTTTCTCCTGTGTGCCGATTGCCGTGATATACTGATCTCATATTTCAGGGTGCAAGTTCTACATTTGATGAACCCTCATCGGCAACTCGTCCTTCATCTCCACCCATTGCACCCTCATCGCCACGCTTTGTCATCCTTGACGATTCTCTAGAGGTACCCCCAAATTAAACTCTGACCATTGTATCGGTACTTTTACTCATCTGCTTCTCTCACAGCATCAAGTAGTCGCATCGGCAACTGCCCCGAGTGCGCAGACACTTCAACCATCCATTGCCGATGCCCCCAGCCATCCGATGCTGACATTTTACAGCACAAGCGTAAGGCTTCATCGGAGGATGAGTCTCAATCAAAACGGTCGAGGCTTTCACCAGCTCCAATCGCATCATCGACATCCTCGCCTCGCCAGATATCACCCGATGCTCCTGCGCAGGCTTCCCTATCGGCAACTGTTCTTCAACCGGCAGTTGTTCCTGAACAAGAGTCTTCATCGGCACTGGTGTTGTAGCAACAGCCAATCAAGACGCCAATGCTGGAGATGCCATCGGCAATTACTCTTGAAGTTGCTTCTTCTAGCCAGAGGCAAGAGGTTGCTTTGAAACAAGTAAGTTAGCTCCCTTAGTTAATCTTCAACACTTAGATTCTTCTGCTGACGTCACTTTTCTCTTTTAGGAGCAAGATTCCCCCAACAGCCTATTCTCCTTTTCTATCAGCGGGGTTATTCCCGATGATGAAGAGCCTGAAGAAAGCTCCACTCTAGCCCTTGAAGCTCTATCATCTGAAACCAAGTCAAAGCTGGAGACACTACTATCCCTGCTGCAACAAGAAACCTCCTCGCTGATCCAGGACTCTGATTCTACAAGAGCAGCCTTCAAAGCAATTCGAGGCCATATACCTGCCGATGTCGAGGAAGTACTCTTCCAAGCTGCACATCTGGAGAGCCAGCAGCTGCAATACCAGAAGGCGGCCCAGCGAATTACCGATAGATCCATGCAGGCACAGCTCTAGGAGGATATGATGAAACATAAGCAATCTGCCGATGAGAAACACAAGGACATCGATAAACTAGAAGCCTCTCGTGCAGATCTAGAAGAATCGATCGCTCAACTGTCGACAAAGAGAGAAGCCTTGCTAACGGAACTGAGGAAAGTCGAAGAAGCTCTGAATGCAGTAATCAAGAGAAAGCTCAAATGCCTGGAGCTATCAAAACTCTCCAGCAAGAAAGGGACAATCAAGCCCTCAAGACGCTGGCGCTTAAGAAGAAAAACAAATCAGTTGAAGGTAATGCCGATGAAGACGCAAAGACACTAGAGGAAGCCGACCAAATTCTCCTGCGTGCGATATCAACCATCCATTCATTGTTGAACTTGTAAACCTTCATCATATCAGCAACGCAATGCATCGGTAATTGTAGAACTTCATATTCATGTAATGCTGATATATTCTCATTGAATCAGTAAATGCACCTGTTCCTTCAAGCATCTATCCAAATACTAGGATAATATTTCTTCAGATATTTACCGTTCAACGCTCATGGAAATACTTCTCCTTCGAGAGTTTCTAGGATATAGGCATTACCAGGAACAGACCGATTGACACGATAAGGACCCTCCCAATTAGGAGACCACTTGCCGAATTTTGTGCTCTTAGTCCCAATCGGTAAAATTAGTTTCCAGACTAGATCGCCATTAACAAATTCCTTCACCTTTACCTTCTTGTCATACCACCTAGCAACTCTTTTCTTATTCTCTTCAATGCTAACTAAAGCCTTCAGCCGATGACTCTCCAGATCTTCCAACTTATCTTTCATGAGTGTACTGTAATCATCGGCGAACAGCTGATTTTGATGAAATATCCGCCTCGAACCAGTCTTGATCTCCCAAGGCAAAACTGCATCATGTCCATATACCAACTGATAAGGCGATACTTTAGTAGCACCATGGCATGCCATCCGATACGACCATACAGCTTCGTTCAGAACTGTGTGCCACTTTCTAGGATTTTCCTTAATCCTGCGCTTAATGAGTTTAATAATCCCTATGTTAGAGGCTTCGGCCTGACCATTGGCTTGAGCAAAATAAGGCGAGGAATTCAAGACCTTGATCCCCATCTCATCGACAAATCTATCAAACTCTCCTGACGTGAACATGGTTCCCTGATCGGTCGTAATAGTCTGAGGAATACCGAACCGATACACAATATGCTCCTTTACAAAATCAATCATGTTTACCGATGTCACATTCTTCAAAGGAATTGCTTCGACCCACTTTGTAAAGTAATCGGTAGCGACAAGTATGAATTTATGCCCCTTGCTTGATGGTGGATATATCTGACCGATGAGATCAATAGCCCATCCTCGAAATGGCCACGGTTTAATGATAGGATTCATTGCCGATGCAGGCGCTCTTTGAACGTTGCCGAATTTCTGACACTCCTGACACCCTCTAAAATAGTTGAAACAATCTTCGAGTATCGTCGGCCAGTAATATCCATTCCGCCTGATCATCCACTTCATCTTGAAAGCCGATTGATGCGCCCCACATACTCCTTCATGGATTTCGCCCATTAAACTCTTTGATTCTTCTTTGCCAAGACACCTGAGCAAAACTCCATGCATCATCCGATAATATAACTCATCGTCAAGGAGCACATACTTAGCAGCTTGAAACCTTATCCACCTCTCAACTTTCCTAGATGGATCCTTCAGGTAATCGGCAATCTCCTTCCTCCAGTCATCGGCATCAGTTGCTGATGTCGACACTTCGTGGATTGGCTGATACCCCGAGGCATGCTGTGCTAACCGATTGGCTTCTTCATTATGCAATCTGGAGATATGCTCAAGACAGAAATCTCTGAACTCCTTCAATAATTGTTGACATCTCTCATAATACGAGATTAAAACCTCACTTCGACATTCATATGCCCCAGGTAATTGATTAATGATCAGCATCAAATCACTGAAGATTTCAACAACATCGGCACGGACTTCCCTAAGTAGCTCCAAACCTTTCAACACAGCCCGATACTTAGCCTGATTGTTTGTCGATGTGGTAGCAATCAGCAATGAGAATTCATATTTCTTCCCCTGAGGTGATATCAACACAATGCCGATGCCTGCTCCTTCCCCACATGTAGAATCATCAAAGAAGAGTGTCAACGGAGCAATCTCCACAAAACTCACCGCGCCACAGTGCTGAGTAACAAAATCGGCCATCACTTGCCCCTTGATTGCTTTAGCTGATTCATAGCGTAGATCAATTTCTAACAATGCTAGAATCCATTTAGAATTGGCATTGACAGCATATATTTGACCACATCATCTTTGCATATAACAGTGCATTCGGCCGTTAACAGATAATGCCTTAATTTAACACAGGAGAAATATAAGCATAAACATAACTTTTCAATGGCCGAATACCTGGTCTCAGCATCTACCAATCTTCTGCTCAGGTAATAGATTACACGTTCTTTCCCTTCAAACTCTTGGATTAGAGCTGACCCAATGACTTCATCATCACCCGTCAGATACAACCTAAAGGGCTCCCCATGTTGGGGTGAAACTAGCACTGGAGGATTCACCAAATACTTCTTAATTTCTTTAAAGCCAACTGCTATTCTTCTCCCCACATGAATTCCTGATCGGCCTTCAGCTTCAATAATGGACTGAAAGCTTTGATTCTTCCTGATAAATTAGATATGAATCTTCGAATAAAATTAATCTTGCCAATCAGAGACTGTAGTTCAGTCTTATCAATAGGAGCAATTACTTTATTGATGGCATCAATGGATTTCCTGCTAATTTTAATACCCCTCTGATGCACCATAAAGCCTAAGAATTGCCCTGCTGATACACCAAATGCACACTTGTTGGGATTCATTTTCAACCCATGTTTCCTTGTGCACTCCAATATCTTCTGCAAGTCAACTAGATAATTTCTGAAGTCTCCAGACTTAGCCACCACATCATCTATATAAATTTCAACCAATGTACCGATGTACTCATGAAAAATGTAATTCATTGCTCTCTGATAAGTAGCACTGGCATTTTTTAAACCAAAAGTCATGACTATCCATTCAAATAATCCCACATGACCTGGACATCTGAAGGCAGTCTTGGAGATATCTTCTTCGGCCATAAAGATTTGATTATATCCGGCATTCCCATCCATGAAGCTAATAATCCGATGTCCAGCAGCAGCATCAATTAATAAATCGGCAACGGGCATCGGGTAGCCATCCATCGGTGTAGCTTTGTTAAGATTCCTGAAATTAATACAGACATGAAGTTTCTCATTCTTCTTGTAGACAGAAACCACATTAGAAATCCATTCAGCATATCGGCATTGTCGGATGAACTTTGCTTCAATTAACCTTGTTATTTCGGCCTTAATATCAGGCAGCACTTTAGGATTGCATCGGCGTGCGGGCTGCTGATGCGGCGGATATCCTTACTTGATAGGTAGCTGATGTTCAACGATAGATCGATCTAACCCAGGCATCTCTGTATAATCCCAAGCAAAACAATCCTTATATTCTTTCAATAAAGCAATCAACTGTTCTCTGCTTTAGAGATCTAACTTAGCACTAATAAAAGTTGGCCTTGGTCTACCACCATTAT
The DNA here is from genome assembly GCA_023333625.1 of Bothriochloa decipiens. Lineage (NCBI taxonomy): Eukaryota > Viridiplantae > Streptophyta > Magnoliopsida > Poales > Poaceae > Bothriochloa > Bothriochloa decipiens. The sequence continues at coordinate 15,469,028 of CM041634.1, forward strand.
CGATATCTACTTCAACTAAATCATCTACCGATATAAACCCCTGGCCCAGTTTTCCATCATCGGCAAACCTATCCATTTACAACTCATCTTCAGAACCGACTGCTTGGATCGGTGGCAGCTCATAATCGGCAATCCTGAGGAACTCCGAATCCCATGCTTCTCCCGATATGCACTTGGACCGCTCGTAAGTTTCTGATTCTGCCGATGCAATTATATAAGATGAATCACCAGGAACCACCTCAACTTTAACTTCAACCCACTGCACGAGGCATTGGTGCATTGTAGAAGGAACGTAGCAATTGGCATGAATCCAATCCCTTCCTAATAGTAAATTGTAAGCACCTTTACCACCGATGACAAAGAACATGGTCGGCAATGTTTTGCTGCCGATGGTCAACTCAGTGCATAGCGCTCCTTTGACCGATGATATGTTCCCTTCAAAGTCCTTGAGCTTCATGTCCGTCTTGGCTAGATCTTGATCTCCTTTTTCGAGCCTCCGAAACACGGCATATGGCATGATGTTAATCGTAGCCCCTCCATCTATGAGTATTTTTGACACTGGCTGCCCATCAACTCTGCCCTTGACAAATAAAGCTTTGAGATGTTGTCTCTCATCATCGGTAGGCTTCTCAAAGACAGCCATCATCGGATCCAAGATCAGCTGAGCCACTTGTTCTGAAAGAACTCTCTCTTCCTCCTCATCGGCAAGTGCCCGACATTCCATCGGCAACATGAAAACCATGTTGATATCTGCCGATGGACTTCCATCTTTACGCTTCGGCCGCCACACTTGAGACTTTGCCCCACGGGGGTTTTCTTCTTTGCGCTCCCGTTGCATCTTCCTCTTCTGAGTTTTTGTCAGACCTTCAGGGCACCGTTGAGGAAGCTTCGTTTTCCAAACGGGCTGATACAGTTTCATACCTGAACCTAGGCAGTTTATATTGGAGTCTCTGCAAAGAATCACCTCATCAGGGACTCTCGCATTGGCCATCTCCTCGAGCTCCTCTTGGTTCATCGGCAAGCAGTCATCATGCCTTCCTAGCCTTTCATGTACACTGGTTCTGCCCCCCAGCCGATCATGTACCGATGCCCTCTCTCTGATTGGCTTATCGATGTATTTGCTCCGATTACCATAGCGTGATCTTCTTTCTGTCCGATCGGCTCAATCATAACCATTGCACTCGGGGCAGCTATCAACCGTAGGCAATTTAATGCCTTCTTCCCAGCAGTAGATGAAGAACGGGCATCTCCAATGATCTTCGTGTCGACGCCATTCTTCCCGACGCAACTCTTCCTGTCGCTGCCGATAGCGATCACCTGAAACTCCATAGGGAGCAGGTCTAGGAGGTCTTCTGGAACTGCTGCTTTCTTCAACTGCTCTTTTTCCTCTTAAGTCATCGGTGGTTACTTGATTTCTGGGATCCACCGATGCGTTCCTCTTAGCATTTGCCGATGTTAATACTCTAGCCTTGCTCACGGCATCCACCATGTTTGCTGGGAAAGGATGTTGATCAATCTTCATTGGCCTCTGAGCTTTAGAATTATCGAACTTGATCCTCCCAGATTCAATAGCCGATTGCAACTGCTGCCTGAATACTTTGCAATCGTTAGTACTGTGCGAAGTTGCATTATGACATTTATAGTACCTCATCTTCTTTAGCTCTTCTGCCGATGGGATCACATGATTAGGTGATAGCTTGATTTGGTCCTCTTGAAATAGCAGATCAAATATTCTATCAGCCTTCGTGATGTCAAACGTGAACTTCTCTGGCTCTTTTTGACCAAAAGGACAAGATATTGGCTTCTTATCTTTCACCCACTCAGCCAGGCCGATAGTTGGTTCTTCATCTGAGTCTGATTCCTCTGCTTCTTCTACAAAGGACACCTTCTTGTTCCAGCTCTTTCTAGGTTCTGGAGCTCGAGCACTTTGATCAGAGATCCTCTGCACAATATGGCTAAGACTTTCAAACTCCTGAGAATCGTACTTGTCCCTGAGATGCGGCAACAGACCCTAGAAAGCCAAACCAGCTAACTGGCGATCATCAAGCACTAGGTTGTAGCACTATTCTTCATGTCTCGTACCCTTTGCACAAAACTCTCCACCGATTCGTCGCTTCGCTGTCTCAATTTCATCAAATCGATAAGCTTCTTTTCATGAACACCAACAAAGAAGTACTTATGGAATTGTCTTTCTAGATTGGCCCAAGTAAGAATAGAGTTCGGTGGCAATAAGATAAACCACGTGAATGCCGATCCAGACAAAGTGGACAAGAATAAACGGACCCTCAGCTCATCCCTGTTAGTAGCTTCTCCACACTGGATGATGAATTGGTTGATGTGCTCCATCGTCGACGTATCATCCTGCCCAGAAAACTTAGTGAAATCTGACACCTTGTACTGATTCAGGAAAGGAATTGAGTCATAAGCTGGAGGGTACGGAGTCCGATAAGAGTAAGTATTAATCTTGGGCTAAATCCCAAATTGCTCTTTCATCACTTCTGCGATCTTATTGGTCCAAAACGCATCTTGATCTCGCCGATGCACTGGCTAAATCTCTGCTGGAGGTGCTGGCTGATATGCTTCTACGTATCCTTGTGGTACTTGGTTTAGAGGAATCGGCATATTCACAGCACTAATCTGCGGAGCAAAGCTCATCGGCTGTCTTGCCGATGTTTGATCCTAGAAAGCTATCTGTGGACAATACTGCTGAGTCCCCATCGCCTGGTAGCTTGGCTGAGTAGCATGTTGCTGAGATGATGCTTGCCCTGACCAATTGTGATTATAACTCATCGGCACCTGACTTGCCGATGGCTGATAGCTCGCTGACAATTGATGCTCTTGTATGATTGGATGATAACCAGCATAATTGCCTTGATTTGCAGGTAACCCAGATTGAGATACAAATGGCACTATGGGTTGTTCTGCAGTAGAAACCTTCTGTTGCATTAGCAGGGAGCTTACCAATGGATTCTCATAAGACGTTTGCTACGGAGGCGCGTGGAATCCCATTGACAATGGCTGTATAGTAGGAGGTGTAGTAGAATAATGTGATACCTGGGTCATCGGTCAGACCAAAGTTGCCGATACCATAGGACTCTTTCCTGCTACATCATGCACCTGAGGCAATCCAGAATTGGCAGTAGATGGTCCTGGAGGCATCCCGTATCCCCACCAATTAGCAGGAACCTAACTGTGTTGACCTGAAGGACCTAACATTGCCGATGCCGATAGATCTGTACCTAATTGAGTGATCTGCCTTTCCTGAGACGTTAAAGCTGATCTTATCGGTGTGGCTTCAATGTTAGATAATCCTGATAAAGCTGGAGGAGCAGGAGCTTCCATATTCTCAACGGCTGGAATTGCTGATAGAGTACTGACAGATGCCAATCCCGGCTGATGATATGCCGGCCCGACATAACCTGGTGCTTGTCCTTCTCTTAATGTTTGCACAACAGCATTGTAAACAGTATTGGACAGCACAGTGGAGTGGTTGATAAAAGCCTGATTTAATGCAGAATTAACCATCTCCTGTAATTTACCAGGGTTGGAATCAAAAGTTACCTGCCAAGGCAATGGCAGATCTTGCTTCTGGATGACTTCTCCACCCCTATTCATAGTGAAAGACTTCAAGCAAAGCTGCCTGTAATCCTCCATGGCTTTTTCCATGGCAAGCTTCTGATCTTCCTTGAGATCTGACTCTGATATCTCGATGATGTTCTCTGGATTGATATCAGCAGGATTCTTCATGATAAATCTGTTGACTTTGTCCCACTGAGCGTGCCAAAAGATGTGTTGATGCAAAATTCTTATCTACAAACACACCGGGCTAATACCCAAAATCGATATCTGAAGCGTGCCAGTCGATTTGACCTGTTAATCGACAAGGATGATAACTTGAATAAAATCCGAACGAGACGACAGCGATACGCCCAGACGTCAAAGCTCAGAATGTATTCGATAACTGTTGAACAGATCAGATGAGACGACAGCGATACGCCCGGAAGTCAAAGCCTGAATCATGCTCGGTAAACGCAGAACCTACAAGGTCGCTGGAGATCAAGTTGATGCAGCCCGTTGATTCTTGAAAGAACTCGTTGAAAAAGAAAATACTTGACAAAGTCATCAAAAAGTAAAGTACTGGTAGAAGTAAATTGCGATAAAAAGTAGATTTGTTTATTGATGCTTGGATCCCTATTACAATGCCCCCCGGCATATACTTATACTCCGCTAATCGAAGAGTCCTAATTTAACACGCAAGGCTCAAATATAGAAGAAATAAACTAACTCCTTATACGAACTCTACCTCCTAAGGAAAGAAATAAAACTCGTATAGTAGTTGGACTCAAACTATACTATGAAAATCATAAGCTCTATGATGCCGATCCTCTGTCTGCTTCCGTCGTGATGAAGTTATCTCCTCATCGGTATATTCTTGGCATCGGCAACAACCTCCCAGTCTTCCTGCCATTTTTATCGGCAACAGCTCTTTCCGCCTCATCGGTAACAATCCTCTCGTCCTCTGCCAACCTTATCGGAAACAGCTCTTCGGCTTCATTGGCAATGTACGAGATTAACATGCCCTTCATCGGCAACCACCCATGGGCAACTCAGAAGCAATGCTGAAGAAAAACCAACCTCTTGCCGATTTAGTTTAGCCTCCTGATCCTTATTGACACGTGCCGAAAAATGGTGTCAACACCAACACAAACAACCTTTGTCCCTGGTAGAAATATTATGGAGGGTGCAATAATTCTTCATGAATTCATAAACTCCACTCAAAGAAAAAAGGGGTAATTTTCAAAATTGACTTTGAGAAAGCATATGACAAGGTCAAGTGAAGCTTTTTACAACAGACACTAAGAATGAAAGGATTTTCATGAAAATGGTGTAGATGGGTGGAGCAATTTACGCAAGGCGGAAATGTTAATATTATGGTTAATGACCAACTGGGACCTTACTTTAAAAAAAGGCTTACGACAAGGTGACCCAATGTCGCCAATACTATTTAATATAGTAGCGGACATGCTGGCCATACTAATTGCTAGAGCAAAGAAAATATTTCAAGTTGAAAGGGTTATTCCACATCTCATTGAAGATGGCTTGTCTATCCTATAGTATGCGGATGATACCGTGATTTTTATGAGCCATGATGTTGACAAAGTGATAAATATGAAACTAATTCTAAGTACCTTTGAACAACTATCTGGGCTCAAGATAAATTTTCACAAAAGTGAAATCTTTTGCTTTGGTAAAGCAAAAGATCATGAAGTATTTTATTTGTAAATGTTTGGGTGTAAAGTTGGCAAGTTTCCCTTTCGCTATCTAGGTCTACCTATGCATACTAGGAAGTTGAATAACAAAAATTGGCAAGTGATTGAAACCGTATTGAAAAATGGTTTAGTGGTTGGAAGTAAATTGCTTTGGGTTGGGGGTCATCTAGTTTTAATAAACTCAGTGCTTTCTAATTTACCGATGTTCTTGATGTCTTTTTCTGAGCTCCCAAGAGTTGTTTTAAATAGAATAGACTGCTTTAGATCAAGATTCTACTAAAAAATGATCAACACAAGCGTAAATACAAATTAGCCAAGTGGGAATTATTATGTTAGCCGAAATGTAACACCCCTGGTGTTATATTAAATAAAACCTGCCATGTCATCATATGCATTGCAAAGCATTCATGATTAGGTCACTTTTGATGTGCATCAATTAAAACAAGTTTACATTCCATAGGTTGTTTGTGTTTCTGAAATGTTGTGTTACATGAAATCATAAAATCCTAATTTAGAATGTCACCTCAAATGCTTGATTTATGCCCTGTGTACCTTGAGGTGTAAACTATGTTTACACTAGTATCAGGCATGGTGTATAAAGTCAAGTTCAACAGTTAAAATTAAACTCCAAGTTTGGATTTAGATTTGGTTTTCAAATTTGAATTCAAATTAGGAGTCTTTAAAATGATTTTCAAAAGTCAACTTGGTCAACCAAGGGTACTATTGGGTCATGGACCTAAAAATTTCCTTGGATGATGTTTGTGATCACTAATGACCAATCAATTAATTTAGAAACCAAATCGAGTTTAAATTCGGTTTTAAAAACCCTTTATTTCAAAAGCTTATTTTACCCCCTTTTTTGATAATTCAAAATCTATATAGAATTTGGAGATAATCTAAAAATATAGTTTGTAGCTCTTGACAAGATCTACAAAGTTGGTATTCAAAGTCTTCAAGTTTCCAAAAATAATTTCAAATGAATTTGAAAATACAGTTTTCCTGTATTTGCCCCTTTTTGATTTTAAACCCATGATTCAACAATTATGCACATTTTAGGAAAACTTTGTATATGAAAAATGTTTGGTTTCAAAAGTTGAGCATTCCATAGTTTTAAAGATTTTCAAGTTTTATTGAAAAATCAAAAATAATTTCAAATATTTGTTTCTAGGGTTTTGTTCCCCTTTTGAATTTGAATTCATATTTCAAAAATTATGCAGAATTTCAAAATATTTGTTAAATGAAAAATGTAGCTCTTGAAAAGTTATGCAAATTATATTTTGAAATATTTTCAAGTTGTTATGTAAAATCTGGAGTAATTTATAAATTGCTAAATGACCTCAGCTGCTACAATGCTTGATGATGTTATCATCGTCCTTCTCCCCCTCTGTTCATGGTGTCGCCGTGGCCGCCGCGCCATACCAGCCGGTCTCCGCCGCCAGCTTGCCCCCGATGCTCGAAAATTCATCGTCGTCGTGTCAATCGCCCGTGAATCGCCGTTGCCCTATAAATCGGTCGGCCATCGCCGTTTCTCTTCTTCTTTTCCTCCCGTCCGCCATCGCCGCTATTCTCCCTCCACCGTCAAAATTCGCCGTTGTCACTCCACCGCTGCCCGCTTGCTCTTGCCAGCAACTTCGCCTTGCTCTTGCGCTTTGATTGAGCTTGCTCGCGCCAGCTCCCACCACCGGAGTCGCCCGTGCGTCGTCGTCTTCCTCGCGCACGGCAACTGCGCCGCCGCGAGCTATTTCGCCGACGACCGCCACCACCACTGGTTACTTTCTTTCATCTTCTATATCACCGTGCTCGCCTTGATCTCCTCCTTCTCGTGCTCCCGTTGGTTTGCCCGTTGGTGCACAGAAGCCGCCGTGAAGTCGTCTTCGCCGCCGGAGCACGCCGCCGCCTACAGCTTGTTCCGCCCTGTCCCCGAGCCAACCAACGTGCGCATCGGGTTCACGGTGAGCTTCTACGCCTGTCCATGCTTTTAGTTTCATCTCTACCGCACCATTGTTGCCGGCGTACATGCTCACCGCCGGTGCTCCATCTTGCCGTTCACCGCGTGCAAGCTCGCACGCGTTAGGGACTGTTTTGCTTTTGGTTAACCTGCGCATCATGTTCGTCTAACGCGTCGCCTAGCTCGCTGCCGGCCATGCTCCGATGACCGTTCCACCCCATTAGCTAGCCCAGCGTGCTCGCCGTGCTGAGCTGAGTCTGTAGGGCCAAACCCCATGGCTGGAGACCTCGCCGTCGGCGAGAAATCGCCGGTCAATGGCGTCAGCCGGCGTGGTCATCGCGGGAACACTGTTCCCCTTTTCTTTTTCTATTCTTAGAAAATGATTTAAATGCTCTTTTATTTGGAAAATCATAGTAATTCATGTATAGCTCCAAAAATTCTGAAAATTTATGTTTATGCTCTTTATGATATTCTCTACCTAGAAAAAATATGAAATACCAAATTTGAGTAATTTTTGCATAAGTTAAAATTAGCTCTTTTAATTAAAAAATACATCTTCAATGATTTTTAATAAATAAAATAATTGGTTTTTATTTCTAAAATTTGTTTTGCCACCTAATTAGACCAAGATTTTTCAAAATAAAATTTGGAGCTCATTTAGACAACTTTAGTTTTATGCCTTTATTTTATGCTTTTTATTTAAGTATTTAATCCCTTTAATCATGTTTAATCATTGTAGGATTTGTTTGACTTTGGGATTGATTGATGACCTTGGGTCATTAACCTTAATGACCTTTGGTACTTTAATTAATTATTTGCGCTTATCTTAATCATGTCATTAGGGCTTAATCAATGTTATTTCATGTGTTTAATGAACTTCTTTAATGAAGTAGTTAACCATAATGAACTTAGTAAATTTTGTTGGTTTATGACTTTATCATGAAGGAAAGTTGTACTCAAGTCCTTAATCTGGTTATGCATTCATCAAGCATCATGTTTACTATTCCATCATGTTGAAACATATCATGTTATCGTGTAGTTTCTGTTAACGAAGAGTTAAACGTTGTTGAACCAGACCCCAAGGAAGATTGAATCAGGAATCAGGTGTTGATCCAGAGTCCAAGATCATCTATCCCGAACACCAAGGCAAGTCCCGGATGCATTTAAACCCTTCCTTGATTTTATAAAAGTTTTATCTCTTCAGTTATGAAATGTTGCATTAAGTAATAGGAGTTGAGTGATAACCCACCAATTGCATTACCTGTCTTATTTTCCATATTCCTTGTTACCTATTTTTGAAAAATGCATAGTTATGCTTATCCCTGCTTAATTAGTAGGTTTTCAAAAAGAAAAAAATGAAAAAGATGAGTTTGGCTTTACTTGTTGGAATCATGATGATAGTTAATAAATCGAGTCCGGATGGGTAACTTGCATTCGTAAAGGAGTCTCTCTGTAGTGTTTCCGTCTGTTGATGCCCTAGGTCCCGTCCGGTGGTGAATTGGTGATATCAAGACTTAGATAGCCACCCACACATGGTGTGGTATACTTGTGGGGTTGAGAGTCCCATGTATATTGATATGCTTAGGAGTTTGAGTCTCTATATCATGTGGTTGATATATGGCTGTGGTTGTTATCCCGGTATATCGTGTCATCTGATATGCTTAGGAGTTAGAGTCTCCTGTATATCAGTGACCTTGGTCCTAGCTGGGTATATAAAAATGGATTCGAATCACTGTTTCTTCTCGGAGAAGAAGACTCGATCGGTGTTCATCATCGTAGTAACAACTTGAATGATGTTTAAGGTTTAAGAATAGAGTTGGTTGGTAATCTTGAGCTAGAGCAAGACAACTTTACTTTTTGCCGAGCTTTTCTGCAAAAATTCTTATCTCTTGCAAGCCTTACCTTGTCCCTCTGCCTGCATTTCCTGAGTCTTCACCCCTCTTTTTCGTTGGGTCAGTCTTGTTGAGTATTTTTGTACTCAGGGTTTGTTGAACCCTTGTTGCAGGTGAGCTCCATGAGTAGGTTTGCTTTGCATCCTGCTGTATGACAGTTGTTGCGGAGAGTGACGATGAGTAGGAAGTTTGGCTCTTGGGCAGAGCGTACCATCAGGGTGTTGTAAATAAGTTATCTATAGCTACTCCATTACTACTATGGTTTGTAATAATCCAACTTAGGGTTTATAAGTTTTGAACTAAATGGTTTGTAAACTTATGTTATTGTAATCCTTCCGCTATTTTACTCTGATGTATATTATTTGTATAAAACTATTGTAATGCTGTAATGTCTCTTTATAATGATTGATCCTGCTCGGAGAATCGTGGATGATTCGGGATTCAACCGACAGACCTTTTAAGTCTTATGGAGCACATGCATTGCTATCAGAGGTCTATTTAGACAATGATAAGTGCATATGGGCCATATTATTTAGGAGGTTCTGCCACACGAAAACACAAGGAGTGTTAGGTATACAAAATCTAGACATACAAAACAAATGTTTATTGTGCAAATGGTTATTTAAATTGTTGAATGAGGATGGTATGTGGTAGAAACTGTTAAGGAACAAATACATAAAAAGATAAGACACTAGAAGCTAAGCGAAAAAAAGTTACAGACTCACACTTTGGAAAAGTATGAGGAATGTTAATGACACCTTCATGGGGTTTGGCTCATTCAAGGTGAACGACAGGTCACAAAATCATTTCTGGTTAGACACTTGGTTTAGTAACAAACCTCTAAAGGATAGATTCCCAACATTGTTCAATATTGTAATAAGAAAACAAGACTCTACGGCAAAAGAGTTAGTTCATCCCCACTATATATTTCATTCCATCGAAATTTGATGGGTGCAAACCTAAGGGACTGGCATAAGATTTTTAACTCTTTACAAGATGTGAACTTACATGAAGAGAGAGATGCTTTTGTCTAGACATTACATTTATTAGGAATTTTCTCAGTCAAATCCTTGTATGTTGTATTAATTAACAATAGGATCAGAGTTTTATAAGATATTTGGCAAATTAAAGTACCTACTAGAATAATTTTTTTGGTACCTTAAGAATGTTGTGTCTTTGGCAAATTAAAGTACCTACTAGAATAATTTTTTGTGGTACCTTAAGAATGGTGTGACTTAACTAAGGATAACCTTGTTTTTATGCCAAATTTTTGTGTCGTGTTATACATATGCTATTTGGAATACCAACCCCAATTAATATAGATGACCTTTTTAAACAATGGTCAAAGAGAGCCAGTAAAACTCAAAATATTTTTTGCAGGTACTATTTAGGGGAACTCATTGGCTCAGGCAGTGGGCAAACAACGGCGTGATGTTCCAAGAGATGAGCTAGTCTCAGTTGGATAATATCTTGAGACGTCAACGTTGCACTTCTTTGGCTCCAATGGATGGCTGTCAACAAGGTCTATTAGCTCTACTTAGTCAAAAGTGTTCCTCTGTTTTGTTTTCCATGTCTTTTCCTTTGAGTTGGAGATTCCTTTAGTTTATGCGTTGGTCTATGGGCAAAACTTTATAATAATTAGCCTAATTTTATCGGTTGATAGATGAAGCCGGATATAAATATCCATTATCTAAAAACATTTATATAGACATTCACAAAGCGTCGTGAATAGTTTACATGCAAGGTCCTCATAAGATCCGATGAAAAAAACTATGGTGTGTCAAGGAACATAAATAGTTGTGGTTCATGGATAACCTTGTATGAGGGCACTCACAATACAAACTTTGTTATGGAGTCCAAGTCTATTTATTATCCTCCTATTTATAGTACTTTGCTGATGTGAAAGTATATTTAGTGAAGAGAGAGGAAGAAAAATAAGACTCGAGTCTTTTTTTAAGACTCCAAGTCTAGTATATGTTTGAAGTAATAAATAAATTTAGACTATACGGTAGAGTCTACATTATAAGCACGTGTAAGATGCACCGAATAAGAATCAAGTTTTTTCAAAAAAAAGAAAGAATCAAGTTTTACTCCTCATAGCTTCATTATTTTTATTTTGCTCCAAATTGAACAGAAGGGACGGTTGGATAGCAGGCTAGCATTTGGGATCGCATAAGGTGCAGTTGGCCCTGCACTCTTGTAAGTCTAAGTAGCAGTACTTTGCGCGGCTAAGGTCGGGGCAACAATAGCATCTAGTGAACCTGGGAGCAGTAAAGTAACTGCAACGCACCCTGGAGCAAAAAATCAGGGTAAAATTTATTTCATCTAATGGGGTAGTGGAGTTGACCGTCGTAGTAGCAATAGAATTATTAGCATCCAGGTGACCTGCAATATTATTTGCCTCGTTTTTCATAAAAAAACAAACAAGCAATGGAAGGAACAACACACACATGTACATATATATATATGTACTTACACTCCGTAGGCCCCAAAAGCACAGCGAACAGGAGCCCGAGCATGGCTGTATCAATGGTGTTCCTCATATATACTGGATCTTTAATTTGATCGAATGCTAAATAATAGCCCCGTTTGGCATGGCTCAGCTTCACCTGTTAAGCTGTTTTTTTTGCCTTTTGGCTTCCCAAGAAACTCTCTTCGTGAAGCTAAATCTCTTTTAGATATATGTTTGGCAAAACAGCTTCACAACATAGATACAAATGACAAAATGACCACATTACCCCTGTTTTTTCTCTCTCTCCCGTTCTTTCCTTATCCCTTGCCCAACCCAAGCCCGGGCCCTGCTCGCCGCCGGCCCCTCGGCCCCCACGGCGGTGCCCCTCCCTGCAGCTCGGCCCCCACGGCGGTGCCCCGCCCTACAGCTCGGCCCCCACGGCGGTGCCCCTCCCTGCAGCTCGGCCCCCACGGCGGTGCCCCGCCCTACAGCTCGGCCCCCACGGTTGCGCTCTCGGGCGGCGGCGCCCTGGCAAGCCACGCTCCCGACAGACGGCCCCGGCGAGCTGCGCTCCTGGTGGGCGCGACTGCGGCCCTGGCAGGCGATGGCCCGGCGAGCCGCGCTCGAGCTCTGCGCCCCATGGCCGCCCTGGGCAGGTTCTCTCGGCAGGGGCCCGGCGAGCCGCGACCCTTGTAGGCGGCGAGGCGCGCTCCCGATGTTGCACCCTGGCGAACTGCGCCCCCGGCGGCCACGCCCCTGGCTGGCGGCACTCCGGCCCGGCGGCCCCGTCCGTGCAGCCGCGCTCGTGACCCGGCGGCCGCGCCGCTCACGCCAAGGCGGCCGCGCGGTGGCGCCCCGGCAGCCCTGTCCGCGCTCGCGCCTCGGCGGCCGCGCGAAGGCGCTCGGGCGGCCCCGTCCGCACCGGTGGTCGTGCCCGATGGCCGCGAGCCTACGCGCGCCCACGGCACCAGACGATCGAGTACCCGCGCGACGGCGGCCGCGCCCTTGCCTCGTGCCGTCAGGATGCTCCGTAGCGAGCCAAGCCATGGCGGCGGCGCCCCCGGCGGGCTGCGTCGTGTCCACGGCAGCCGAGTCCTGCAAGCAGTGTCCCTGGCAATCGTGACCCCGGCGGCCGTGTCCCTGTCGGCAGCAAGCTGCCGGCCAGCACCCTCCCCTCGACTCCGGTGTACTCACCCTGCTCTTTCTCTCTCTTGGCGGGGGCAAGGCTGGACAAAAGTGCAAGCAGGGCCCACATGTGTCAGAGAAAGCTGAGAAATACTACTATTTTCAGCTCTCTCATCTCCTGTCCTTTTGTGAAGAAAAATAAAAATGGCTTCATACATGAAACTGTTTTGATTGGAGTTGTTTGGCAAAAAAAATGGCTCACAATGACTTCATGAAGCTGCTAGAAGCCCTTCAAAACAGGGATATAGCATGATACAGAGAGAGCAAGTGGACGTGCCAGCCGAGCGGTGTGTACGTGTTACGTAGAGTTGCAGAGTGACAACTCAAGTTATTATATGGAATTATATGCATGGCTAAAATTAGTTAACCAGTTGGCGTATCTTCTCTTTCCTTGTGTGGCGACCATTTATAAAGTAGAACATATTATTAATGGTTTTTGCATGTAGTATAGTACCCTTCCCTCTGCATGGCTTAACTAATTAGGGGCTGTTTGGATTGTGGCCACACCTTGCCACCCTGCGTCTGTGGCGGCCACGACTTGTGGCGAGCGAATTCCTCGCCACACTCGCCACGGCCACACCACATTTAAAAATACGCGCTAGAAGACAAGGGGCAGGAGGAAACGACAAGGTGTGAACGCAGCATTAAAGTCTGATGGCTTCCGTGGCTGCCTTCGCCTACGTACCAACCAAACACCATCGTTTTAGATTGTGGCGTGCCAAACTGTGGCGAGGCGAAGTGTGGCCGCAATCAAACATCCCCTAAATTCTCGTTCGATATAACTCAGCTTCATTTTGAAGTTTCACGTGCAACTTTTTTTGGTGAAGCTGAATTTGTTTTAAAATTATTTGGCAAAACAACTTCATTAGGGAGGACAACAGGAACAAAAAGATCCTAATACCCTTACTTTTTCCTTTTTTTTTTTCCCTACTACTTTGTTCTTCGATCGTCTTCCTCCCGAACGGTAATCCATTTGAGCTTGAGCGAACGCACATGAATCCAGAGGAGCGCCAGATGTCTGTGCCTAAGTAGGCAGCCGCGCCTTGTCCCTCCCCTGCCCTCGCGCTGATGAACGTGCATCCGCCCTGCGACGGAGTCACGGAGGCGTGCCCCGTCCCTGCGGCCACGCACGACGGCAACGACGCCCGCCACCCTCACGCGTGGTCCCGGCCGCCACGCCACTCGCCGGTGCGTGACCTCGGCCGCCACGCCCACTCTCATCCCCGAATGACGACGGTTCCGCTGCTCACAGCGCCGCGCTCCTAGCTTAATTAGGTGGCCTATGCTCTTCTTCTGATGCGGCATTTCATCTCCTTTGCTCGTCCGCGCCCCCGCAGATTGTGCCAGGCGGGCCCTGCCATGGCGGCCTCTCCTTGACAAGCGGCGCCCGGGTAGTCACACCCCGGCGGATTGCGCCACGGCGAGCCGAGCTCCGGCAGCCACGCCGCCAACAGGTTGAGCTCAATCAAACCAGTGCGTTGCTCATACGGTTAGACGGTTATATCATCGTTATTATTATTTTTGCTTCAAATTCAACGGAAGAGACGGTTGGATTAATTGCATGCTAGCATTTGGGATCGCATAAGGCGCAGTTGGCCCTGCACTCTTGTAAGTCCAAGTAGCAATACTCTACGCGGCTACGATCGGGGCAACAATAGCATATATCGAAACTGGGATTAAAGTAGCCGCATTGCACCTTGGAGCAAAAGATCAGGGTCAACTTTCTTTCATCTAATGAGGTAGTGGAGTTGACAGTCGTAGTGGCAATAGAACTATTAGAACCCAGGTGACCTGCAATATTATTTGCCTCGTTTCTCATCAGAAAAACAAACAAGCGAGGGAAGGAACGCACATATGTATATGTACTTACATTCAGTAGGCCCAAAAAGCATAGCGAATAGGAGCATGGCTATAGCAGTGTTGTTCCTCATATTGTATCTTTAATTTGATCAAAAACTAAGTATATATAGTTCCTGCTTGTGATGAGATGTATATATAATATATAGAAAGAGAGAAAATATTGGGACACTAATATATAAAAACTAAGTTAACCATGATTAGTTTGTTAAATGTTTGTAAGACACTAAAATTCTTGGAAAAGTCATAGAATGCGGACATCACCAAATATTGACTATGCTAAAAACATTAGGTCAAAACAATAAAGTTTATAATGGTATGCCTGAGTTATAGATTTAACTTTTATCTCTTGTCAAGCTTTACTTGATATATCAAACTTTCATATTTAGTATGTCATAATATATCTTTCACTTCTGGGGGATCAAAACAGAAGTTAATTAATGGTACCAATACATTACAAGATCCCTCTCTGTAGAGAAGACAAGTCAAAACAGAGCACTCTGTTACAGAAACAGAGTATGCTAAGGTTGCTCACTTACAAGAACAACGATGGAAAGAATAAAAATTCCTAGGGAACCCGTATGTGTACAATTGTACAGATAACGTTGCTCGCTAAAACAAGAACAACAATGGAAAGAATTAAATTCCTACGGAAGAACGTGTAACAGTACAAAATCAGAGATTCGGAGTCACTACAACAAGAACGATGGAAAGAATCGAAATTCCTAGAGAGCTGGTTGCTGAAACAAGAAATGCCCGTCCAAGGACATTCCACCTCGGCAACCACCAGCGGCGATGCCGTCGTCGTCTTGGATTCCTGACGTGTCACAGAAGCTGTTGAGATCGCCCCACCCCTCGAAGAAATCATCGCATTGGTCCATGCTTCCAAGCGATTGCTCGGTCCTCCAGGATTCTTGGTCTGTCGACAGAGGGAGATCAGCCGGTGCGAAGCTCTGGATGTGCTGCTGCTCATGGTAAGCGGGCGGCGTCGTGGGAGGGCAGAGTGGCAAGCTGATTCCGCCAAGAAGCTGAGCCACACTGAATTGTTCTTCAGTCAGAGGATGCCACGCCGGAGGTTCTTCTTGGATTGATCCGAGGTCTGATGCCAATAGCTTGCAGTTTCAGGTTCACCTTCATACGTCATAGAGAAGTGGGCCCAACACGTCATAGAGAAGATAGGGAGAGACTCAGCAAAGAATGCCGAGTGTCAACACTCCACAAAAGAATTTCTTTAAAAAGGACGCCTCATGAGGCTTCTCGGTCTCAACCTCAAGCCTAAGTTTTTTCATCAGCATCTTTCTTGCCTGGGCGTCAGGCTTCGGTTCTCTGTACTTCCTCTTAGAAACCAAATGTGCACTTCATTTGGGGACGAAGTCGTCATCATCAGGATACTTGGGATCCTTGGTTATGCGCAGCCTGGGCAGGGAAACAATCAACGGCTGCTCGAGCGGTCGCTTGAAAGTGTGGACGAAGGACTGCACAGTGCTCATGGAGCCATTAGCCGCAAAAGTATCTAGAGACGCGCACACAACCGCATGCGGCTACTCCACAAGTAAGCCCAAGTGAGGACGACGATTTGGGGGCATAGTAGCAACGCGCACAGGAGACATAGGCCCCATTGTTGGGGCGACAACTGTCTGAGTGATAGGGAGCGAGCCGACAAGCTCCATAGCATGTTTTGTGGCTATGTGACGAAAAATTGCATCGTTTCTTGCCTTCCAGATTGCCCCGCACATAAGGATGATGACTTCCATGAAGAAGGAAGCTTGCAGTTGCAGGTTCACCCAACGGTGGCACCTAGAACCGTAGCTAACATGATCCCTGAAAATAGTTTTGCATAACAATAATTTCTTTCTAATTAATATCATCACAAGTACACCAAATTACTCAAAAAAATGAATAATAATAGTATCAAACTCCATGAAAATCAGTTTTTTATCCTCCTTTCCAAAACTTTATGAGCCAACCTCCAACTCCAAGCATGTAAAAAAAAGTAGATCTAGGTAGGCTTAAGCTAGTAATTATATGAACAGTGTTCCACATAGTTTTATCGTGGTAGCAATAGGAAAAAAATACTTAACTATTTTATTGCATTCATAGAAAATACACATTCTAAAATCTACTTTGCGAATCATCTCTTATTTTTTAATGATATTATAGTATATTCTGTAGATTTACATTGTACATAACAGTAGACCATCGTCATTTTAAGCATATCTATACTAATACTTCCAATGTTTGTAATATAGCACATTCTCATTTTTTTTTTTTGAAACGAGGCTTTTTCATAGCTGAATCGCTGGACACCAAACCCTCGAAAATGATGATGTACACAATCCCAAGCGGATCGATCCGTACTGGGCGTTTTACAGCCTAGGGAGGCAAGCTCATGAGCTATTATTACAGACCCAGGACTAACATTGATCCTACACGTAGAGAACTCTTCGGCTATCAAGCGTTTGATCTCTGTAATGACACCACCCAGTTACGAGAGTTGGAATTCATCACTTGAGAGCAGATTTTATAGTTGCAGCATCTTTTTCAAGTATAACCTGCATCATGCCCATCTGAACCGCCGTTTTCAGGCCCTCAAGGCAGCATTCATCATGGAGAGCACTCTGTAAGAAATCTTCCCTGCCGCTACCTGCCTTCCACACTCTCCCATTACTGTCTCTGATAGCATATCCCCAACGAGCATAACTTTACTGCAAAAAATAGGCTCCATCGGTGTTGATCTTCAGGACGCCCTGCTCCGGTTTCTTCGAGCTTTCCTTCTGACAGAAATCCGGCAATAGCATTGATTTCTTCAGTTTATCAGTTTGGGTATCAGCTTTGTCAGCATGAGCAGCAGCAATGTAAGCTATTGCCACTCCCGATCTTCTTCATCCTTCTCCTCTCCATATGTTTCTTTCACTCCACCAGGTGTAAATGAGCATAACAACCGAAGTTTGTACACCCGGTTCCATCCGCAGAATTTCCTCCATAACTTCTCTTGCAGTCACTGGTTGAGCAAGTTTACACCGTGTCTCTTCTAAATGCAGAGATCGCCGCACCACTCTCACCTGCTCATGTGGTGTCAAGTTTCATTCCCTGGCGCTGCAAAATTCTTTGGAGAGCCATGGTATTATGGCTTAGTCTCCAGACAAAATGCTTAACCTTTGTTGGACGGTCGATTTGCCAAAGTTATTTTTTTTTCAGAAATCTCCATTCCACTTGATGCTCCCAGAGTCCCCCGGTCTGTTGCTTTGCTGTCCCCTGAGCAGCACAGCTCTGTGCACCTTGTACGCTGAAAAAAACTGAAAAAATTCCCTTACTATCATAATGCCAATTGCCAAGAAAGAGTGTCATCCATATCCACGTGAACCGGCATTTGTCGTGAAATGCATCCACATACGTGAGAGCGTACGCGAAGCTTACACTAAAATGCTTGCATATCATATTTAGAAGTGTTTAAAAATTTTAAAATTTTACATATCAATAGTAATGTACCAAATAAGTATTTTACCAAAATTTTGGATTCAAACATATTTTGTAAAAATATGTATAAAAATAATAAAATTCAGTCATCATGACCTTTTGTCCTCTAGTGGATGAAATTTGTTTTTTCATATAAATTTTTACAAAATGTGTTTGAATCTCAAAATTTGGTACAATGCTTATTTATTATATTACTATTGGTGTGTAAAGTTTTAAAATTTTTAGACACTTCTAAATATGATATGCAAGTATTTTGGAGTAAACTTTGCGTACGCTCTTACATAAGTCATTTTTGCTGTGGGCATTTGTCTGATCAGTTTCACGTCATTCCTCCCAGACGCACTGATTTAAGAGTTGCACATCCCAACATTCAGTACTAGGATCTATTTAAGAGTTGTACATTCTCAAAATTTTAAGATACCTTAAGTCAATACTGAAATGACACATGTGCCTATAGGTTAAAGCCATTTAAGAAGTTTTTTAATTGCAGTTTTTTTAACAAGCTTTGTCAAAGCTGAGTGTTGACACACTAAGAATTTTATAAGCCACAACGCACAATATTTCGAGACAGGAGTACACTAAAAAGTTATCAATCGGCATTGCATTACCATCAGATCAAATGTTCCATTGAACTGCAGTCCTTGGGCACGCGCAGAATACTCCTAGTATGTTAATGGCAAGTACATAAATACATTCCATGACTCCTTTCTGTTCAGAAGAAAACAGGTGAAAAACAGAGCACTGTGTTACAGAAACAGAGTAGGCTAAGGTTGCTCACTTACAAATTACAATACAACAATAACGATGGAAAGAATCAAATCCCTAGGAAACACGTATGGTTACAAATAGGTTTTCTTACTAAAACAAGAACAACGGGAAAGAACCAAAGGTCCTAGGAAACTTATAACAGTACAAAATAAGGATGCTAACTACAACAAGATACAACGCCTGACGTGTCGTAGAAGCTGTTGAGATCGCCCCAGCCCTCGAAGAAATCGTCGTATCGGTCCATGTTTCCATGTGATTGCTCCGTCCTGCAGGATTCTTGGTCTGTCGCCAGCGGCAGATCAGCCGGTGCGCAGCTCTGGATGTGCTGCTGCTCATGGTTGGCGGCCGGCATTGTGGGAGGGCAGAGTGGCGAGCTGATGCCGCCAAGAAGCTGAGACACACTGAATTGCTGTTCTTCGGTCAGAGGATACCACGCCTGAGGTACTTCTTCGATTGATCCGAGGTCTGATGCCCATAGCAAACCACAATGGGCTTCAGATGATGATCCCGCGGGGTTCATGAACATGAACTGCCCTTGATGATAAGCTTGCGATTGGATAGCGGAGCAATCTTGATTCTGAGTGAGTTGTTGATCCAGCGCAAAGGGTTCTTGGTGGTTTGATCGGGCATCAGGGTACGAAGGATCCACCATGATGGACGGTTCTTGGCTAAATCCGGCATCAGAGCTCCAGAAATGCCCAATGGATGATGTATTGTAGTCGTAGTTCGCGAACTGCTGCTGTTCTTGATTCTGCGCGCGAGCCTCGTTGCGTTCTTGAGTTGGAATCTCCGTCCTCGTCGTTACCATGGAAGACCCGGTGGCGGCGCGCTTGTGCGGAGGCTGCATGGCTTGAGGTTCGAGCTGTTGGCCCTCTCCCTCACCGTCGTCGTCGGGCACGCGCTGGCGCTTCTGTCCGTGGCCGGTGAAGGAGACATGGCATAGCTTGACGGGGAGCAACGGACACTGCGTCGAGGCGGCGACGGTGTACTCGTGCATGACCCACCCCGTGCTTCCGCCCTTGCTGCGGCCCTTGTGCAGGTTGAGCGAGTACTTGCCCCACGAGACGCGCTCGCCGTCGCCGCCTAGGGCCAGCGCCTCGTGCGGCGCGCGCTTCTGCCCTACCCACGTCCAGCGGCCGCCGCCGCAGCTCCGGTCCTGACAAGCGCCGGCGCCGCCTTTGGTCTCGCCAGTGACCCTCTCGAAGAAGTAGGCCTCGTTGTCGTCGGTGCGGCGGTGGCGCGTGAGCAGCGTCCAGGGGTGCTCCGCGCTGGTGGTGGCAGCGGCGGCGTCGTCCTCGATGATGATCCCCGGCACCGCTGGCGGGCGGCCGAGGGCGTGCGGCAAGAGGTAGAACTCGACGAGCTCGTCGCCGGTGGGGTCGAAGCGAACCCCCGGCGGGAGCCCTAGAGCCTCCGCCGCCGACATGGTGATGGTGGAGGCCTGGAGGGATCGGAGCTCGCTCGTGCTCGTGCGCGTGATCGTGCCGCAGGGCAGGAGTTGAGAAGGAGACGGCTGTGTGGAGAGGTGGGGGCCCCGGTTTGATTTATAATACGCGGCGGCTGGAATCTCCGATCTCAGCTCAGGATGCTTGAATGCGAATCCAGCATTTTTGATTTGATGATGAATCCGACTTCGAATTTTCGAAACCGGGTAGGAAACGTTTCCAAACAAACCGGAATCCAAACTAGTGCCCGTGTAGGAGATGGTAACTGTAACAACCCTAGAAATTCGGTCACCGAAAATACGGGATTTCAAAATTTTTTCTAAAGATTACTAGTGTATGGTGAATGTCATGTAGAAAATCCGCCAATAGATACACAAATAGCACCCGACGTTAGCCCGAGCATTGCATTTAATTACCTGAGAATGTTTTGCCTCTTATTCAATTTTATGTGATGACTAATAAAATCGAATAACCTATTATCACATGTATATATATATGCCTGCAAACCCCGGAAAAGGATCCATCATGACCCAGAGACCCTAGTGGACCCACCATGGTGTATACATCATGGTCACTAACCTCACTAACCTAGGGTTGTGGCTAAATTAGTTGCTTTATAAGAAATAGAAATGGAAAAGGTTTTGGAAAATAAAAAGAAAATGGAAAAAGCTAAAGTGGCCCGATCAGCCCAGCAGCGGCCCAGCCAGCACGAGCCGCGGCCCAGCCAGCCCGCCGCCGCTTGCGCGCGCGCCGGCCTGCCTGCCCGCGTCGTGGCCCAGCAAGGCGGCTGACCACCTGCCGCACGCTCGCTCGCGCGTTCGCGCCGCGGCCCATCAAGGCGGCCCAGCAAGGCCGCAGCTCGCCGCTCGGCCCATCGGCAAAACGCGCTGCCACGCCGCTCGGCCCATCGGCAAAACGCCCGCCAGCGTCGCCCGCGCGCTCCCGCCGCCACTCTCGCTGACAAGCGGAGCCCACCTGTCAGCTTCCACATTTTACCATTTCTGTCGACCGCGCGTCGCGTCCACCGCGCCATTTCTGTCCACCGCGCGCCTCCGCCGTCCGCCCGCGTCCGGCCGCACGCTGAGCCGTCCATCTCGCCCGCCCGCTTGCACTGCGCCTCAGCCAAACCCTAACCCTAACTCGCGGTCGCGCCCAGCCGCAGGATTGGCATCTGCCATCCTTGCCATCCGCCATGGCCACCGGCTGCTATAAAAGGGAGGAGCGTCCGGCCTCTAGGGTTTACCGTGCTGCGCAGACGCCTTGATCGTGCCCGCACTACTCTCTTGCTGCTGCTGAGGAGAAGGGGTGAAGTGAGGAGAGGAGGAGGAGGGGAGGACCTGTCGTCGGGAGCAGAGCGTCGCCGGAGCCGTACTGAAAACCGTACAAACCGTTACTACAAACCGCTGCTCGACTCCACCAAGCGAACCGCGAGCTCAGCTTCTTCTTCCCTGAGCCGAACCGCGAGCTACGCCACCGCCATCGGGACAGCTCGGTGAGCTCAGCTTCCATGGTCGCCAGTGCATCGCCCACGTTCCCACTCTGCTCTTCCCCTTCCTCTTCTTTAACTCTACCGCTAGCTCCGCGTCGTCCTAGAACGCCTTTAGGGCAACCTCTTGGGGCCTGGCAACGACCACAGTGGGGCTACGCACCTTTGCGGCCCTGGTCACCTCGGGTCCCGGCCGGCCAGAGCGCCGCCGCGGTCAACACGCCGCGTGCGCCTCCGTCGAGCCACCACACACCACAATAGGAATGTCAGGGAGCTCCTAGCTGCTCCAATCGAGGAATGGAGGGGATGATGGAGGCCAATGCCAGGTCTCGCCAGTGAATTAGGACTCGCCGTCGCCGCCGGCCGCCACTGTGCCTTGCTGCCCGCCACCGGCCTGAGGGCCGATTTCCCCAAATTGGAGCACCCAGCCCTGCTCGTTCAGTCCCGTGAGTCCGATGCGATAACCCAAGCCGCGTCCCACGCGCCGTAGCACCCTGCCGCCGCGACCTCACACCCGGCCGCCGCCGAGGCTCGTACGCCGGCAAGGCCAAGCCCCGTGGGACCGCATGAACCCCGCCGCTACACCAGTCTAGCTTTCGTGCCCGCTTAGCCACACCACAGCCCGGCCAACCCCGCTCGCGGCCGCAGCCCGCCTGCACGCCGCCGGCGAGCTCAACCGCACCGGCCGCGCGCGCCCGGGAGACGGAGAGAAGGGGGAAGGTTTCCCCGCCCGTGTGGACCAAAACCACCACGTGGACCTAGCCAGCCAACCGCGCAGCGCCACCTGGCCACCCAGTCTCCGGTGCATCATGGACCGAGTCCATGGACCAGCAAGTTGTGGACCAAGCCCAGTTCGAGTCCAGTCCGCCACGTGGCCAGCCTGACGTACCGACACGTGTCCGGTCTGGGCTGGCCCAATCCAGCCCAGATCTAGCCCTGCCTAGGCCCGCCGAGGCCCGATCGAGGCCTGGTCGGCGTTGACCGGTCAAAGTTGACCGTTGGCCTGGCCCCACCTGTTAGTGACCAGATCTATGGGCCCCACCTGTCAGCCACTGACTGGGTTCCCCGTCAGTGCTGACGTCAGCACTGCTACAGCTGCACTGTGCCCGTACGCCACGTGGCTCAATCAGGAGCCGCCACGTGTCAGCCTCTGGTTAATCCGCCCTTTTCTTTTTCAGAAAATAGAATAAACTTCAAAAATTCATAACTTCTTCATACGATCTCCGAAAAATATGAACCAAGTGTCCAAATTTTTATAAAAATAAGCTCTACGTGATAGGCTTATGTATGTGTGCATTTGAAGTTATTGAATTTTATTGCTTCTTTGTGTTGACTCTATAGGAGCCGCTGACGCGGCTATTATGTCTCGTTTCAGAGGAGGATCAGCTTGAGGAGGACGACTACGAGTACGAGGAGGAGCTCGGTGATGACTTCGCAGGTGCCACACCCCACCCAACCTCGTAGATCCTATTATGCATGGCATAATATCTAGTTGCTAGTGCTTTAATTATGAATATCACCTGATGATAGGTTGCATGGTAGAACTGCTTGATGAGCCTTTATCTTGTTGCAACCTTACTCCTGCACACCTACTAATAGGCTAGACGCTTGCTTATTTACTTATGATGCTTTACTTCTACTACGCTTATATCTATGTGATGATGATGCGTGGTGGAGAGCATGGTTATATGATTAAGGCACGTGGTGCCACCTTACTCGGGGAGAGTGCTGCCTGCGTCTTGGGTGTGTGGTGAGGGTTGAGTCGATCGGACAGGATTCTATGATGAGCCATGTGGGCGAGTCTTGCCGGGGAATGTGTTCTGGGCATTCCCATGTGAGGTGCTTGTGGCGGGCACATTGTGAGGTATAAGGAGATCCCGGGGGTGAGAACCTTCGTGGAGCGAAGCCCCGGGTGGGAGGTGCTGTTGTAGCATGGATTGTTGTAGTCCCTAAGAGAAGATAATCCTGTCTGATCCCCTAGGACCTGATATCTCTTGAGGACCGGAACCTTGGGACTAACGTGCTCACCACTCGCTCTTGTATGGGCGGGAGACGGATGTCTGACTAGCTAGGACGGTGCCACTACTACTAGGTTGTTAGCAGATAGTGTCGGGAGGTATGGGCATGGAGACCCACACTCTCCTTAGACAGCATAGTGACCACAGGGGCCCGGTACTATGTCTCACAATCTCAGTGTGCCGGTGGTACCTATCCGGGATGTCCTAGTACTGAGTGGTAGGGTGGCATCGCACCGGTTAGAAAGCAGCCAGAATCAGCTTAGGCGGGGCACCGCCGATGATAGTGATCTTGTGGTTACGAGAGTACACGCTCTGCAGAGTTTATGAATCTATATATATAGTCCGCGAGCCACTGGTATGGCTTTTTCCTAAGACCTACGCTTCTCGAGAGTAGTGAGATGAGTCCTTCTATTTCTCCCCCTGGTGTTACCCTTCCGGCTGTGAGCCACTGAGACAGGCTCTGAGAGGGAGTTGGACCTGTCGACTGAGTGCGAGAGGGTGAGATGTGTGTGATGGTGATGGAATGGGGTGGATATGTGGATGAGATGGGTTAAAATTTGATGAATTATATTATATAATATTGGTCACTATTTGCATAGAAAACTACAGCCACATATTAAGTCGAATTCATTACATCCTTTGCATCCCACCAAATACTACAAAGCAAAAGCAAAGCATAGGGTGGGAGATGTGGCCAGTACAAACCGTACTGAAAATTATTTGGCAGGTGAGCCCGACTACGACTATGACGATGAGGAGGAGTAGACGTCTCGTTCCTATGCTCAGGCTTCTTTTGATGATGTTTTGTACTTTCGCCTTCCGCAGCCGTTCCAGAGGCTGCTGCTACTCTGATGATTCCGCCAGTGTGGCGGCAAACTATTTATGTAGTTCCCCCTAATTGTACTCTTTTATTCGATGTATGGATCCTGTATCGACTGCTGCGAGATAATGAGATGGTTTGATGCTTCGAACTATTATATTATCCGCCATTCTGTGCATTTTCCCTTCGTGGAAAATTGAGGATGTTTCAGTTGGTACCAGAGCCATGCTTGACCCTAGGACGAGACCCATAGGATTGGATGATAGAATTAGGAAAATCTTGAAATCTCTCGGTTATACACCGACCACTGCATACGCTTTTATGCATGGCTTACCTCTCTCTGCGACTTTTCTAACTTCATTCTCGTGTCAACCTGCAGATGGACCCCAACTTGCTGCTTGGTCCGTTACCACCGATGGATGTCATTGAGTTTAGACTCGACGGGACGGAGCATGGAGGCTACGCTCACGTGCTTCATGAGGTTCTCACTGAGCTTGGTGTTCCCGTGGAGAACGTCGAGTATCTTTGCCATGGCAAGCCCGCCCTTGGAGGAGGCATCGAGGACTACAAGGCAGTCCACATCAACGTGCCTGTAAGCATGAACCTGCCCGAAGTTACTGCCTTCACTGACTTTGCCTTCGACAACGACACTGGCATGTGTGTTCAGACCGTTTTGCGCTAGGCACTTCGCACTGTGCTGCGCAACGGAGCTGACTATCTGAAGGAAAGTCGCTTTTGTCTACTTCCTCGTGCCCTTGACGTTCAACAGGGTACTTGGGGAGAGGTCACCTACATCGAACAGAATACCAGAGTTGACCACAACCCCTGCCACCGCGCCTCTATGATGTACATGCAGTGCCAGGAAATGTACATTGCTGAGTTGGAGCGGAAGGGACGCTGCGATCGTCGCTACCTGATGGAAGTCGGTGAGAGGATTCGCAAGTCAGAGGATAAGGAAGTGGCATGAAAGCAAAAGATTGCAGACCTAGAGCATGAGATAGCACGCAAAGAGCACACTCACCAGGATCAGATCACTAGTCTAATGAATGAGATGGATAAGCTTCAAATACACAACAGCCGTCTCAGCAAGAATATCTGGGAGCTTGAGGCCACTATGGCTGAGAAGAACGAAGACATTGCAAAGAGATTCCAGGAAAAGAGTCAAGATGCTGCCTACAGGGACAAACTCCATGAGCAGTGCAAGGCTCAACGTGAGAAGCTGCTGCAGGAGTACACTCTTGCTAGCTGCAACCAGGGGCACCTGATCAACTACATTCACAAGACAGCATACCTCATGGATAAGCTCAAACGCACTATGGAAGCTTGGAAGAAGTCAGATCGCAAGAGAGTCAGAGAGTACGAGGAGCTGCAGGACGAGCTTCCCTTACGTGCCCGTAAGAGGGTCAGAGTTGAGACATTTGAGCTGGGGCAATCTTGCCTCAACTTGAGTGGATGTCCCACCACTGGACTTAGTGGACAGGCAATGTCCACCCCTCAGCTCAAGGAGGCCCGTCGTTATGTCTCTCTCCTTCAGATGACCGATGAGCAGATCCAGGCTTCTGGCATCGGTATACCTCCTGCAGCATATAGTTTGGACCAGCCTCTAGAAATGGTCTAGAGTAGTGTCAGATCGGGAGATGATGGGCCCCGTATGGCCAAGTGACCAGACTCACCATGATGCTGAGTAGTTGTCCACCCCTTTTGCTAGAACTACCTGCGTGTAGTACATTTCTCGCGAGTCTCCTAGCGTAGCCGCTAAAGGCATTGCCATGTACCCACCTGATGTAATGAGTGGTTTGGTTTTATCGCATCTTTTTGGGATCTTCATGCTTCTTTGTATGAGTATTGGATAAATTAAAAATGTTTTAAAAATTATTTCAAATTAGTATATCTTTAATATCAAAGTTATACTACGCACATATGCCCTAATCTGAGGTCTATGTTAAGCAGGATGTCCACTCGTCGTGCCAGCTGCCTGAGCAACCACTCCCCTTCACCTACACCCGCCAGGGGCCATGGTCGTGGTCGTGGTCATGGTCATGGCCGCGTTGGTCACATACCCATTGACCTTGAGGAGCCACCCCGCGCTGCCACCCCACATCTTGCACACCCACCGCCACCGCCGGTTGTTGAGCCAGAACCAGCTGCCGGAGGCGCGGCTGGAGGGCAGCCGCAGCCTGCTGCTGAGCCCATGCCTGAGCTTGCTGCAGGAGGAGATGCAGCTCTGCCACCACCCCCTGTGCCACTTTTGGCAGACGTGATGGCCCAGCAAACCGAGCTTCTTCGAGTCTTAGCTGAGAACGTGATGCACCCTCAGCACCGGGAGCCCCGCGATGATTTCTACAAGAAGCTGGAGTTCTTTCTCAAGCTGAGGCCCCCGATGTTCGATGGCACCAGCATCGACCCTATCGCTGCTGATGATTGGCTTAAGGAGATTGAGAAGAAGCTAGACTTGACCACTTGCACTGACGAGGAGTGTGTTGGCTTGGCCACTCACCAGCTTGTGGGTGCTGGGCGATCTTGGTGGGACAGCCTTTGTGAAACCCACTGGGACCCCGCCAACATCTCCTGGGATGAGTTTGTGGACGAGTTCCGTGCATTCTTCATCCGTGAAGGCGCGCTGGAGAAGAAGGAGAGTGAGTTTCGTAGCATCTCCATGGGAGCTGACAAGGTGCATGAGTACACCACCCGCTTCACTAACCTGCTGTGCTATGCACCTGTCTCAGTGGTGAACTCTGAGAAGGAGAAGATGTACTACTACCGCAAGGGCTTGTCTAGCCACATCAGGCTCTCCCTCTCAGACACCAAGAGCCACACCCTGCGTGACTTGATTGATAGGTGCATGGAGATTGACAAGGACCGTGACGAGGTTTTCGCGAAGAGGGAGGCGCTTGGCAAGAACAAGAAGTGCCATACTGAGGGCACCTCCTGCGCACCTGCCCCATGGAGGTCGCGTGGTGAAACCTCTCAGCCTCCCCGCTCTCGCTTCGCCTAGGGAGCTGCTCACGGTTCGAGCCAGGGCGGTAGTACCCACACCAGCAACTACCCCCGCCCTGCTCAGGATCGCCAAGCATACGCTCGTGCCGCACCTGGAGGTAGCACGTGGAGGTCCACCACGCCAACCCCCACAGGCGGCGTGACCTACACTTGCTTCGCTTGTGGCCAGCTAGGTCACAAGGCAGCCGAGTGCCCGAACAAGGCTGCACCAGCTACACCAGCGCCCGCCAGGCAGAACCAGGGCACCCCGCACAAGCAGGTGCCATCCGGAGCACCCCGAGGCCGCCTCACCCACATCTCAGCAGAGGCTACCCAGAGTGCCCCCGACGTGGTGTACAGTATGTTTTTAGTGCATGGAGTTAAGGCATCCGTGCTGTTTAATTCAGGTGCTACATGTTCATATATATCCTCCACGTTTGCACGAGAGCACCATATACCTGTCACTCCACGAAAATAAGCCTTATACACCAGTTCACCTTTGGGCAACATTTGTTGTACCAAAATATGTAAGGGAGTGAGTATCACCATTGAGGGTCTTACCTTTCTTGCTGATCTTACCTTGCTACCCTTCGAATGCCTAGATGTCATTCTAGGGATGGATTGGTTAACTCAGAACAAAGGAGTGATATCTTGCTCACCCAGATTTGTGGATATAACCCATCCGAGTGGCCGCCAGGTTAGATTTGAACCAAACAAAGGGACAGACATTTCCATGCTGTGTGCCCTAGAAGAGAAGTCACTTGAGGAAGTTCCCATAGTTTGTGAGTACCCGGATGTCTTTCCGGAAGAGCTACCAGGAATGCCACCTGACAGGGATGTTGAGTTCGTGATCAACCTGATGCCTGGTACGAGTCTGATTTCCAAGCGACCCTACCGTATGGCAGTTGACGAGCTTAAGGAGCTTAAAAAACAGCTTGAGGAGCTATCCGAGAAAGGGTTCATTAGGCCCAGTGCCTCGCCCTAGGGATCTCCTATTCTGTTTGTTAAGAAGAAGGATGGAACACAGAGGATGTGTGTTGATTACCGGAACCTGAATGCCGTAACTATAAAGAATAAGTACCCTTTGCCGAGGATAGATGACCTGCTTGATCAGCTTCACAATGCCAAGTACTTCTCCAAGATTGATCTTAGATTCGGCTACCATCAGATGAAGATCAGAGAGGAGGACATTCCCAAGACAGCATTTGTCACCAGATATGGGCAGTATGAGTACACCGTCGTGTCCTTCGGTCTTACGAACGCGCCGGCTTATTTTATGAACATGATGAATAAAGTGTTCATGCAGGAGCTGGATAAGTTCGTGGTGGTCTTCATTGATGACATTCTTGTCTACTCTGCCACCGTCGAAGCGCATGAGCAACATCTAAGGATAGTGTTGGAGAAGTTGAGAAAGCATCAGCTCTATGCCAAGTTCAACAAGTGTGAGTTCTGGCTTGAGGAGGTCGCTTTCCTAGGTCATGTGCTTAATGCTGACGGAGTGGCTGTCGATCCGTCCAAGATTGAGACAGTGAAGGAATGGGAGCAGCCACAAAATGTGACTGATATGAGAAGTTTCTTAGGATTGGCTGGTTACTATCGCTGATTCATCGAGAACTTTTCCAAGATAGCTTGCCCCATGACTAACCTCCTGAAGAAGACCAAAGAGTTTGAATGGACGCCCCAATGCAAACAAAGTTTCCAGACTCTGAACGAGAAGCTCACCACAACGCCTGTTCTAGCTTTGCCCGATATCCACCAGGACTTTGTGGTCTATTGTGATGCATCTCGCCACGGGCTTGGTTGTGTTCTAATGTAGAATGGGAAAGTCATTGCCTATGCTTCCCACCAGCTTAAGGAGCACTAACAGTGTTACCCCACCCATGATCTTGA
This sequence comes from Bothriochloa decipiens, assembly GCA_023333625.1. Lineage (NCBI taxonomy): Eukaryota > Viridiplantae > Streptophyta > Magnoliopsida > Poales > Poaceae > Bothriochloa > Bothriochloa decipiens. The sequence continues at coordinate 15,498,512 of CM041634.1, forward strand.
GCTTGCAGCTGTGATCCATGCCTTGAAGATTTGGAGGCATTACCTGATTGGGAACAAGTGCGAGATCTACATCGATCATAAGAGCTTGAAGTACTTTTTCACCCAGGAAAATCTAAACATAAGACAGCGTCGTTGGCTCGAGTTGCTTAATGACTACGATGTGGAGATTCTCTATCACCCTGGGAAGGCCAACGTGGTCGCTGACGCTCTTAGTCTCAAAAGCCATTGTCATGCCTTGTTCACCACCGCCTTGCCCAAGGAGTTGTAAGAGGGCATTAATGAGTTACAGATGGAGGTGATACCTCATGGCCTGTTGAATGAGCTTCGCATGCACTACACCCTCATGGATAGGATCCATGAAGCCCAACGCCGTTGCCTAGAAATTTGGGAGACACACGAGCTCCTAACACAAGGCAAGTGCCCAGAGTTCAGTGAGGATGAGCTAGGCACTTACTGGTACAAGGACAGAATTTGTGTGCCTGCCGACCGGATATCCGCAATGAAATCCTATCAGAAGGTCATGACTCCAAGTATTGTATCCACCTAGGCAGTACTAAAATGTATGCTAATTTGAAGAAGAAATTCTGGTGGAAGAACATAAAATCAGACATTGCAGAGCATGTTGCTAGATGTGACATTTGCAAACGCGTCAAAGCTGAGCATAAGAGTCCTGCAGGACTGTTAAAGCCATTGGACATACCTGAATGGAAGTGGGATAGCATTTCTATGGACTTCATTGTGGGTTTACCTCAAACCCCGAAGGGCCATGATGCCATATGGGTGATAGTCGATCGCTTGACTAAGGTAGCTCACTTCTTAGCCATCAAGACTGATGCCCGAATTGGCCAGGTAGCAAATCTGTATGTCAAGAACATTCTCAAGTTGCATGGAGCCCCTAAGAGCATAATATCCAATCGTGGGCCGCAATATACATCTAAGTTCTGGAAGGCCCTGAACAAGTCGATAGGGAGCAAGCTAGATTATAGTACCGCATACCACCCTCAGACAGATGGACAGACAGAAAGAGTGAACCAGATACTTGAGGATATGCTTCGAGCTTGTGTTCTAAAATATAGGACTGATTGGGAAAAGAGCTTGCCCTTTGCAGAGTTCTCCTACAACAACAGTTACCAGGCTAGCCTCAAGATGTCACCCTTCGAGGCTATGTACAGAAGGCCGTGCAGAACACCCTTGATGTGGTCCGAAACGGGTGAAAGATCGTTCTTTGGCCCGGCCACCATTAAGGAGGCCGAGGAAGGAGTCGCCCAGGTACGGGAGAATCTGAAAATTACCCAGAGCCGTCAAAAGAGCTATGCCGACAAGAGGCGCAGAGACCTCGAATTTGAAGTAGGAGACTATGTCTATCTCAAGGTCTCCCCGCTTTGAGGAACCGTCAGATTCCATGTGAAGGGAAAGCTAGCACCAAGGTATGTGGGACCATACAGAATCAGTGAAAGGATTGGCAAGCTTGCCTACAGAATAGAGTTGCCCCCTCAATTGGCAGGAGTACACCCAGTGTTCCATGTGTCGCAACTGCCCAAGTGTTTGCAACCGCCAGAGCATCCAATACCCGCAGAGGCACTCGATATTCAGGACACTTTGGAGTACAGAGAGCACCCCATCCGCATTATGGGTAGAACCACCAAGGAAACCAGAAACTCCAGCATGCCATATCTGAAGATTCAATGGAGCAATCACACGGAACGGGAAGCAACTTGGGAGAAAGAGTCAAAAATGAGGAAGCTCTGCCCCTACCTGTTTGAAGATTAAGTTACACTCTTGAATCTCGAGGATGAGATTCTCATAAGGGGGTAGGACTGTAACAACCCTAGAAACCCAATCACTGAAAATACGGGCTTTCAAAAATTTTTCTAAAGATTACCAGTGTATGGTGAATGTCATGTAGGAAACCCGCCAATAGATGCACAAATAGCACCCGACGTTAGCCCGAGCATTGCATTTAATTACCAGAGAATGTTTTGCTCTTATTCGATTTTATGTGATGACTAATAAAATCGAATAACCTATTATCACATGTATATATATATGCCTGCAAACCCCGGAAAAGGATCCATCATGACCCAGAGACCCTAGTGGACCCACCATGGTGTATACATCATGGTCACTAACCTCACTAACCTAGGGTTGTGGCTAAATTAGTTGCTTTGCAAGAAATAGAAATGGAAAAGGTTTTGGAAAATAAAAAGAAAATGGAAAAAGCCAAAATGGCCCGGTCAGCCCAGCAGCGGCCCAGCCAACACACGCCGCAGCCCAGCCATCCCGCCACCGCTCGCGCGTGCCGGCCTGCCTGCCCGCGTTGCGGCCCAGCAAGGCCGTAGCTCGCCACTCGGCCCATCGGCAAAACGCGCTGCCACGCCGCTCGGCCCATCAGCAAAACGCCCGCCAGCGTCGCCCGCGCGCTCCCGCCGCCACTCTCGCTGACAAGCGGAGCCCACCTGTCAGCTTCCACCTTTTACCATTTCTGTCGACCGCGCGTCGCGTCTGCCACGCCATTTCTGTCCACCGCGCGCCTCTGCCGTCCGCCCGCGTCCGGCCGCACGCTGAGCCGTCCATCTCGCCCGCCCGCTTGCACCGCGCCTCGGCCAAACCCTAACCCTAACTCGCGGTCGCGCCCAGCTACAGGATTGGCATCTGCCATCCTCGCCATCCGCCATGGCCACCGGCTGCTATAAAAGGGAGGAGCGTCCGGCCTCTAGGGTTTACCGTGCTGCGTAGTCGCCTTGATTGTGCCCGCACCACTCTCTTGCTGCTGCTGAGGAGAAGGGGTGAAGTGAGGAGAGGAGGAGGCGGGGAGGAGCGGCCGCCGGGAGCAGAGCATCGCCGGAGCTGGAGCTGCGCGCACCGCTGATGTTCGTGCCGCCGGAGGAGGGCCCGAAGCCGCTGCTCGACTCCACCAAGCAAACCGCGAGCTCAGCTTCTCCTTCCCCGAGCCAAACCGTGAGCTACGCCACCGCCATCGGGACAGCTCGGTGAGCTCAGCTTCCATGGTCGCCACCAGTGCATCGCCCGCGTTCCCACTCTGCTCTTCCCCTTCCTCTTCTTTAACTCGACCGCTAGCTCCGCGTCATCCTAGAACGCCTTTAGGGCAACCTCTTGGGGCCTGGCAATGACCACAGTGGGGCTACGCACCTTTGCGGCCCTGGTCACCTCGGGTCCCGGCCGGCCAGAGCGCCGCCGCGGTCAACACGCCGCGTACGCCTCCACCGAGCCACCACACACCACGATAGGAAGGTCAGGGAGCTCCTAGCTACTCTAATCGAGGAATGGAGGGGAAGATGTAGGCCAATGCCAGGTCTCGCCAGCGAATTAGGCCTCGCCGTCACCGTCGGCCGCCACTGTGCCTTGCTGCCCACCACCGGCCTGAGGGCCGATTTCCCCAAATTGGAGCACCCAGCCCCGCTCGTTCAGTCCCGTGAGTCCGATGCGATAGCCCAAGCCGCGTCCCGCGTGCCGTAGCACCCTGCCGCCGCGACCTCAACGCCGGCCGCCACCGAGGCTCGTACGCCGACAAGGCCAAGCCCCATGGGACCGCATGAACCCCGCCGCTGCACCAGTCTAGCTTTCGTGCCCGCTTAGCCACGCCACAGCCCGGCCAACCCCGCTCGCGGCCGTAGCCCGCCTGCACGCCGCCGGCGAGCTCAACCGCACCGGCCGCGCGCGCCCGGGAGACGGAGAGAAGGGGGAAGGTTTCCCCGCCCGTGTGGACCAAAACCACCACGTGGACCTAGCCAGCCAACCGTGCAGCGCCACCTGGCCACCCAGTCTCCGGTGCATCATGGACCGAGTCCATGGACCAGCAAGCTGTGAACCAAGCCCAGTTCGAGTCCAGTCCGCCACGTGGCCAGCCTGACGTACCGACACGTGTCCGGTCCGGGCCGGCCCAACCCGGCCCAGATCCAGCCCTGCCTAGGCCCGCCGAGGCCCGGTCGGCGTTGACCGTTGACCGGTCAACGTTGACCGTTGGCCTGGCCCCACCTGTCAGTGACCAAATCTGTGGGCCCCACCTGTCAGCCATTGACTGGGTTCCCCGTTAGTGCTGACGTCAGCATGATGTCAGCACTGCTACAGCTGCACTGTGCCCGTACGCCACGTGGCCCAATCAGGAGCCGCCATGTGTCAGCCTCTGGTTAATCCACCCTTTTTCTTTTTCAGAAAATAGAATAAACTTTGAAAATTCATAACTTCTTCATACGATCTCCGAAAAATATGAACCAAGTGTCCAAATTTTCATAAAAATGAGCTCTACATGATAGGCTTATGTATGTGTACATTTGGAGTTATTGAATTTTATTTCTTCTTTGTGTTGACTCTATAGGAGCCGCTGACGTGGCTATTATGTCTCGTTTCAGAGGAGGATCAGCTTGAGGAGGATGACTACGAGTACGAGGAGGAGCTCGGTGACGACTTCGCAGGTGCCACACCCCACCCAACCTCGTAGATCCTATTACGCATGGCATAATATCTAGTTGCTAGTGCTTTAATTATGAATATCACCTGATGATAGGTTGCATGGTAGAACTGCTTGATGAGCCTTTACCTTGTTGCAACCTTACTCCTGCACACCTGCTGATAGGCTAGACGCTTGCTTATTTACTTATGATGTTTTACTTCTACTACGCTTATATCTGTGTGATGATGATGCGTGGTGGAGAGCATGGTTATATGATTAAGGCACGTGGTGCCACTTTACTCGGGGAGAGTGCTGCGTGCGTCTTGGGTGTGTGGTGAGGGTTGAGTCGATCGGACAGGATTCTACGACGAGCCATGTGGGCGAGTCTTGCCGGGGAATGTGTTCTGGGCATTCCCATGTGAGGTGCTTGTGGCGGGCACATTGTGAGGTATAAGAAGATCCCAGGGGTGAGAACCTTCGTGGAGCGAAGCCCCGGGTGGAAGGTGCTGTTGTAGCACGGACTGTTGTAGTCCCTAAGAGAAGATAATCCTGTCTGATCCCCCTAGGACCTGATATCTCTTGAGGACCGGAACCTTGGGACTTACGTGCTCACCACTCGCTCTTGTATGGGCGGGAGACGGATGTCTGACTAGCTAGGATGGTGCCACTACTACTAGGTTGTTAGCAGATAGTGTCGGGAGGTATGGGCGTGGAGACCCACACCCTCCTTAAACAGCATAGTGACCACAGGGGCCTGATACTATGTCTCACAGTCTCAGTGTGCCGGTGGTACCTATCCGGGATGTCCCAGTACTGAGTGGTAGGGTGGCATCGCACCGGTTAGAAAGCAGCCGGAATCAGCTTAGGCGGGGCACCGCCGATGATAGTGATCTTGTGGTTACGAGAGTACACGCTCTGCAAAGTTTATGAATCTATATATATAGTCCGTGAGCCACTGGTATGGCTTTTTCCTAAGACCTACGCTTCTCGAGAGTAGTGAGATGAGTCCTTCTATTTCTCCCCCTGGTGTTACCCTTCCGGCTGTGAGCCGCTGAGACAGGCTCCGAGAGGGAGTTGGACCTGTCGACTGAGTGCGAGAGGGTGAGATTTGTGTGATGGTGATGGAATAGGGTGGATATGTGGATGAGATGGTTAAAATTTGATGAATTATATTATATAATATTGATCACTGTTTGCATAGGAAACTACAGCCACATATTAGGTCGAATTGATTACATCCTTTGCATCTCACCAAATACTACAAAGCAAAAGCAAAGCATAGGGTGGGAGATGTGGCCAGTACAAACCGTACTGAAAATTATTTGGCAGGTGAGCCCGACTACGACTATGACGATGAGGAGGAGTAGACGTCTCGTTCCTACGCTTAGGCTTCTTTTGATGATGTTTTGTACTTTCGCCTTCCGCAGCCGTTCCAGAGGCTGCTGCTACTCTGATGATTCCGCCAGTGTGGCGGCAAACTATTTATGTAATTCCCCCTAATTGTACTATTTTATTTGATGTATGGATCCTGTATCGACTGCTGCGAGATAATGAGATGGTTTGATGCTTCGAACTATTATATTATCCGCCATTCTGTGTATTTTCTCTTCGTGAAAAATTGAGGATGTTTCAGTAACTTTGTTGTTACCATCAGATCGAAGTGGCCTCCTTCCTGCCTTGTCAATTAGAAGCACCCCCATTGGAACCTGAAAAATCAAAACTCTAACCAGCGCTGAACTCAGTAAGGAGCACCGAACGGATAGGGGCTTGATGAAGAGACCTGCACTACGGCCATGACGACTGTTCCTGTGTTTCCTGACGAGAACCCTGATTCATATCATCAATGTCAGTGTAGTGCCTTGATAAGCCCCGGTTTGTGATAACAGAACTAGTGTACGTGAGTTAAGGAAGTAAGTTGTCATTGTCCATATCATTACCGACCGAAACGAATACTTTACTGGTGTAGAAGAGAATGCCATTTACACCCCCAAGCTGCTGAAGGGCCATGAGCCCAACTCCAGTCTGAGCATAGAGTCCAACTTTAGAAAAAAACAACATAAACTATACATAGCAGCAGTTTTTTTTTTTATGCAAGGTGATCTTTATTACTCCTTAGTGTCAGCTAAATCGCTGATCACCGTAGCCTCAATTTCATGAAAATTTACACCCAAGATCAGCCAACGCATGAGCCACCCCATTACAAACTCGATTACAAACATTGATTCTACTAAAACGAAAATCAGTAGCTAGCAGGAGCTTCATCTCTGTTACAATGCCGCTGACCGCTGACAGACAGTAGTCATCTGATTCCAGTGCATCTTTGACAAGCGAGGCATCTGTCTGAGTATACAAATTTTCAATTCTCATTCAAGCCGCTTCCTGCAAGCCAGCCGCACGGCCCAGAATTCCTGCATGAAAAACGTTTAACAGGAATCCTTCACCTCCTGCGCGCGCTTTAATCACACGGCCTTGGTCATCTCTTACCACATAGCCCCAGCCACCATACTTCCTAAGCACCATCATAATTTAGTTTGAAACATTCAGCAGGGGGTTTCTTCCATCTGGGCATCTGACGGTTTTCCGACAATAGCACCATCCGGGCGGATCGGTCAGCGCGCGGCAGTGACTGAACAACCAGACATCACATGCTGCTGCATGCTTCCGGCCATCCTGATGCTTTATCACCTTGTTCATCCCTTGTCCTTTGTTTGTCACTTGCATTCTCACGAATCCATCCAAACTTCAGCAGTTTTGGGGGGTTAACAAAAGCCCACACACATCATTAATAAGCAAAAGATAAAATAGTTTTTATTTTTGTGTGTGGTCGTCGGGGGTCGGTGGCCAGCGGCGGCCGCGCGCCTATACAAGGCTCTGTTTTGTGCATGGTCAAATGGTAAAGTTGATTATATTGAATAGTAAAATCTACGTTTTCATTTTCTGGCGTATACCCAAATAAAATGAAGAGATATGTAATAATTGCCTTGTTCTCTACGTGGAGTTGTATCCTCCACATGCACTACTAAATCAAGAGCTTTTCTACTAGAAAAGGAATACTTTTGTCAGTGCCACCATGTGACTGATCATCCGTACGTGTGCTCATTTCAGAACTCCATGCTTCGTAAATCAGTTTTACTGCTAGTTTCAACGGTGGTAATTTTTTTTTGACCGAAGTCAACGATGGTAATTAGTTCCTTCCCTGTTGCAACTCGCTCACCCAACTCCTCGTGTGGTAGGTAAGGCCCCATTTGGCATTTCACTGCTAGTAGTACTGTTTTTTTTTTTCAGCTTCACCTACACGAACAACTCTCTCAATGAAGTTGTAGCGATTTGGTGAACTGGTTGAGAAAACAGTTTATCATATAGTAGATGATAACATCTCTATAATATCCTCGGATGGAACTATTTTGTTTTTTCCTCGAGAGCGCAAGAGGTTTGTCTGACTTTGTATTAATTATGATAAAGAAAAGGTCTAATGTAACACACCTTAGTGGCGCCCAAGGTGGTTAGAAGAGTATGTAGTACATCGACGCTGTAAATATATGCTAATCATAGTTCAATTAGGCTTATAATAGATTTGTCTTGTGAATTAGTCATAACTTATGCAATTAGTTTTATGGTTACCTCATATTTAGTCCTCCTGGTATCTAACCCAATATAGTTTCTTTGGAGTCGCTGTCAATTCTTGGAGCCATGGACCGATAGCATATATTATTACCTATCTAGAGATATAGCAATTGAATCGATACCCTCGTTATGCTACCACCAGTCCACCACTGGTCTGGTGGCCAATCGTATACTGTTCTGTAGGACGGGATGCTCATTTCTTCTAGTGTACGTGTCGAAACAACGACATGTTTATTCAAAAAACACAAATGGTTTCATGCTGCATGGAGTTATATCATATCATTAATAAAAGCGGATTCGGTATTCTGAAGCCGCTAATGCTAATCCCAAATTGCCAATAATGTTCCAAATCATAGTTTTCCACTGTCACGTTCCAGGCATATTCAGTTCCCGTGCATCACGGGGCAGCCTGATCCTGAGCCTGAAGCTGGCGCGCCATCAGCGGTGGGGGCACTCAGGAAGCTGGCGAGGAAGTTGCCGCGCTCGTAGAAGTACTCTGACTTCTCCACCTTCATATCCTCGTCAACCTACCATCACAATCACAATGTCAGCATAATGCATAAAAAGTGCTCTGACTGAACTGTTTGTAACTGACATATATACGTACATGGAAGATGCAGACGCCGAAGAAATCGACGCGCTGGCCGTGTGGCGGGTGTCCCTTGAACGGCCCCTCCATGTACCCCCAGTGGCGGAACTTGAAGGCGATCTTGGGCGGGCCGCTGTAGACGTCGAGCACCTCGATGGCGAACCCCCTCGGGAAGGCCGTCTTGAAGACGTCCATGGCGGACTCCGGGCTCTCGCTGTCCGGGTCGTAGATGCGGTGCTCCGGCGGCAGCTTGGTGCGCAGGAAGTTGTTGTAGCCGCCGATGGCCATCACCTCCGCCCGCGTCAGGACGCCCAGCCCGTTGGTGCTGGTGATGTACTTCTCCGAGTTGACGGTCTTCTGGTCCTCGGGGCGCACCTTGTGCACCAGCTCCATCTCCCAGCTCTTGAGCAGCCGCTGCACCTTCTCCTCCAGCGAGCCCTCGGGCCACACGTGGGTCCGCTCCTCCTCGAAGAGCTTGTTCACCAGGTCGTAGTTGGGCGGGGCGCCGTACCTCCACACGGTGTTCTTCTCGCTCTCGCCGTGGATGAAGGACCGGTACTTGTCTTCTCCCACTTCGGCGGCGGCCGCCATTGCCGCTGCTGGTGGTTGGTGTGGTAGCAGGCTTACCGCCTCTTGCTTTGCGTCTTGCCTCGGCAGGTGAACTGGTCAAGGGACACCGGCCTGGCCTGCAAGTATTTGGTAGCCGATGGAGTAGTAGGACGGCTGTCAAGTGTGTAAGTGTGTCTCCCACTCTCCCTTATACCGTACTTATAGATGAGATGGCGATGCGTAGTGAAATGCAGTGTTATCTCGCGGTGGAAGTCGTTGCCATACCAAGGAAAAAAACATATATCCTGAATGAAAAATGAAAACCAAGTTATCAGTAGGCTCAGCTTGTCACTGTCACCAATTACTCGCAGCGAGCCACCTACCTCCCTCTGGCTTGCCCGCCAAGATGTGGGGAAAATAAGCTATGGAATTTCCAAAGCACCTATTTCTATTTTATGCATCAGCGGCCTTAAGATGCAGTAGTGGACTGGTATTTTGGTAATTAAGTGTGCGGGCACGAGGAAGCTACGCACTCAACTATCAGGGTCTGGGACCAGTTAGGTGAGGCGTGTGTGTGTCTGTTTGTGTGAGGTCGTCACCAGTGACGGCATGAGCTGCGATAAACAAGGGTACTTGCATCTTTCTGTCGGGCTCAGTGTCAAAAGGTTACGTTACTTTCACCTCTGACTATCGTGAAAGTCTGTATTTTAAATTTTAACTTTAAAATAGGATAATATTAGTTTTTAAATTTTTAAAAGGTTCACTTTAGATCCCTGGAAGATATTCTATAGCCAAATGAACATAAAAAATTCTAGTTATATAATAAAAAAATATTATTTATCTAACCAATTTTAAGAGTTTTGTTATTCTCACTTGTTTTATAGAAATATTTAATTTTTTATAAATACAATTATCTCAAACAAAAAACGAATACACCATTACAAAGAGCTCGTCGAGACGATTAAAATTGATATATTATTTACTATATTTGGAGCTCTAAATAAAAGATATCAATTTCGAGTGTTGACATCATCGCTGACGTCAGCACAACAACAATGCTATGCAAACCAGCTAAAATGTTGGCCAGGGTCCTAAAGTGAACTTTTTTAATAATTGAAGGGCCAAAGTTATCCGGTATTAAAGTTGAAGGTTGAAATCTAGACTTTTATAATTGTTGGAGATCCTAAACTAAACTTAACCCGTGTCAAAATGCTTTGATCCACTGTTGTCTGGTACTGATAACAGCCCCTCTCTCATGCTCGGATGCTGTATAGGCGACCGTGCCACGCCCCACGCTCATTTTACCGGCCAGGCCGGCCTAAGCAGCAGGACCTACATTGGGCCAGCCAATTATAGGCCCAAGTTTTCAGGGTTGGCTAAAGTCTGACTTAGGCTGTCATTGGCCTAAAATGAAACACGCCCTAAGGGCAGTATGAAAGAACATAATAGTGTTTTTCTCTACAATAAATCAACATTATCAGCATAAGCTAAATTTCAGTGAAACAAGCATGCTAGGCTGATGTCGATTTGTTATGAGAGAAAACACCATTCTGTCTCTAAAAAGTCTATTAACATAGTCATAACGAACATGCTAGGCATCTGAGTTTAGCAAGTCCCAAACACACCCCTAAAACAAAACACGCCCCTACTTAAGCTTCTCTCGCGTTTATGTCAAACCGATATAAACTCCAATAGGCTTTTCAAAGCAGTGGGGTTGTTTCTCGTAGCTTATTTCTCTATAATGCGCAGAATGTCTCTCGTAGCTGGTCTTAAGACTGCTCGCTTCTCTGTCAAAATGCCTCATATATTAGGTTTAACCCTCCAACATTTATGGTAGAGAAGCACAATATATATAAGACGAGGCAACTCTCACCTATCAAAATGTCAGTGTTTGATGACCAGCAATTTATCACGGGTTACCCGAGATAGAGTTGGGACAACTTCAGTGTAAGCAGAACTCAACACTAGATGCAACAGACAATGATTTATAGCAATTCAGGCCGCTAGTACAGAATAATACCCTAGTGCAGTTAGGTTAGTGCCTTTTGTGTTGGATTGTTGTGTATGATTGATTGTACAAGGGGTGTATGTCTGTCTCCCTTTATATAGTCCAGAGGATAGTCCTAGTCGGATACAATTGGAGAGTTACAGTTTTATTATACAGACTAATTTTCCTAGAATCCGACTAGGTCGGTCCTTGATTACTTGGAGATCATGCCACCTTGTTACTTGTCTTCAAGCAAACTTTGCACATTGAGCCAGCCTAGTCCAATGGCGGGCAACCGACCCAGTGGGAAACCCATAGGATGTTGATCCATCACACACTTGTTTTATTAGTTGAGTTAGGATCTAGGCCTTGGCTTGTTGTGGAATCCGGTGAACTTGGGCCTAGGGGAGGCACCAACTCATGGTCATAATGATTTAAGTCAGATTCGCTAAGCACTATAACATGTGGTATCAAAGCCCATAGTTGAAAAACCTAAAAAATCTCAAGGGTCACATGGTGATGGAGGAGGCGGTTCATATCTTGGATAAAATCTCAAGTTGTGTTTTAGTGTTGGACTCAAGTTATATTGATTACGAAAACCAAACATGACTATCAAATCCCCTTTTTGGTAATGATGACCTTATAGATATATGAGAAAAGTTGTAACTCCCAAGCTAACTTTATACACATGTATTAAGCTTGGATTTGGAATTTTGCACTATTTATCCATAGCATGAAGATAATGCTATATGTTGGATAAATTTTACAAATTCAACTTGGCAGTGATGACTCCCCTAGCATATATGCTATAAGATAGTTTGGGTTCACAAATTTTACTACTAAATGGCACTAAGATTTATAGGATGAGAATTATATACCTTCTAGCATGTAATAAATTATGAACCATCCTTAGCACCAGTACTTGCTAGGGCACGACTAGAAAGCACATTAAAGCATGAAACATTATTAGAAGGTTGAACTTGAGTGTTTTATTTCTTTTGATATTTTGAATAATCTTGAAAGGGGTAACTATTTCTTTAAGAATTGTTACTATTGTTTAGTAAATAAGTAACATGGAGTTCTCATAATTACTTTAGTTGTTGATCCCTTCAGCGTGAAATAAGGATTGTGTCAATGTTAATATTTCCGATTTTTCCATTTCTCTCACTATTTTTTGATAGCCTCCCTCCTTCACAAACTACTCTGTTAGTCAGTACCAGTACGTATTATTAAATATTTGGCAAAGACTTTTATGGCTACTTTCCTCAGCTGAATGCTACCACGGCCCCAACTATATTTGGCCATTCATATGAAACTTGCAATTATTTCATCTAGATAATAATAATACTTCATGCTAAAGTGACCCACACCCCACAAAATTCATCTAGCTCTACCCCTTTGGGAGACCAAGGCAGTGGCGTGGAGAAGTAGTACCCCTGAATTCATGCATGTATGTCTTTTATTATCGAAATAATTTATATCACTAATATTTTTAATATAAATACACTAGTAGAGAAATGACTTTTAGTTCATACCTCGCTTTTGTTAAAGTTTGGGACTAAAAAGAGCATTACTCTCTTTCATGGGCACCAAAGACCTTTAGTCCTAGTTCGTAATGCCAGTCGGGACTAAAAGTCATCTTTAAGTTCCGGTTGGTGTTATTACAAACTGGGACAAAAGGTCCTGCAACCTTTAATCCTAGTTGGTAATAGCAACCCGGACTAAAGGGTGGTCTTTTAGTTCCTATTGATGATATGAACTAGGACTAAAGGTTTTTCACCCAGGTCTAAAGGCCCCCTATGGGTCAATTTAAAAGGAGAGCATCCGTGACTCGATCATATGTCATATGTAGTTGAGTTGGTAAGTAATTTACGCGTGGGACAAGGGGTCATGGTTTCAAATTTCACACATCGCGCAAGAGAGGTCTTTATGATTTCCGGGTTAGTCCCGGAACATACAGGTTTGTCCACTAGTGATAACTTTAGAAAAATGCAAATACTCACATTAAGTTGGGAACATAAATTTTGGATGGACAGCTATGTTTCACTGAAAAAAAAAGAAAATCTAATGTATATTTGTTGGGAGCATTTTTCTGAATATTTTTCTCTCAGAACAAATCAGCATCAGCCACCAGAAACAACCAAACGAACGGGGCGTTATTAAGCATGACTTAGTTGACTTGGAACAACAAAAACCGTGCATTGTGGCGTTGTTTTTCCGGATGTTACTTGTTGTTGGGCACAATCCGGTCCAACTTATGCCTGATTAGTTGACTTGGAACCACGAACGAAAACCATGTATTTTGACGTAGACACGCTAGCGCCCATATCAGTACTGATGTGAAATCTAAGGCAATAATTTTATCTATAAGGTGAACGCAGAGCCAATGAGCAGAACGCAGAACGAAACCACACCTTTAGTTTGCACTCGCCGTGCATCATAAGAATTGATCAGTTGGCTGACCAGGAGTGACCTGCAGACTGCAGGCATGGCAGCTACCTCCAGATTCCACATGACCTGCGTTCTACTCCTCATTGGTAATGAAGAAATCCTAACCGATCTTTATTTTGATATCTCAAGCTAGCCTGCATGAATAATTGATGTAAATATCTCATCTGTGAGGCTGTGTGACACCGGATAGAGATATGCATGTGTGTATACTATATATGCAACTAACTGTGAAGGAGTGTTGTTGAAGGTGCTGTGCTGCTGGGGCAGCAGGAGCAGATGGGCACCGAGGCCGTCGTGTGCCCTCGCTACTGCCTGCAAGTGGACTACGTGACCTGTCCGTCCTCCGGCTCCGAGAAGCTCCCGGCGAGGTGCAACTGCTGCCTGGCGCCCAAAGGATGCACGCTCCATCTCTCCGACGGGACGCAGAAGGCTTGCTCTTAACTGGGATGGCCGATGGCGTGCTGATCTCCTTCGCGTTCTTCTTGTCTCACAAGGTAGTACCACGTATACTGAGTACTGGCTTAGGAAGAAGCGAGAAGCCGTGTAATAGTAATAATAATCTCTCTGAACCTGCACCTGTGTGCTTAGCTAAACAGGGCCAGATGTGGCTAGCTAACTTGTTCGGCAAATAAAGCTTGCTTTGCCCAGTGCCATCGATCCTTTGTGGTTTGTGACTTTGTGTGTGACTCAATTTGCATTGCATGCCTGAGCTGCGCCGCAGTCGGAAGGCACGGATAATCGGATCGGTTGCCTCTGTTCAAGTTTATATTTATACAATGAGTTCGCTCATGTTTGATTGATTGTATAAACTTTTATGTTAGGCTGCACAGATTAAAGCAGGCCCAGTGCTACATTAATTAACTAGTACGTCGGGTTTGGTTGCATTAGGTAATGCAAGTTTCCATACAAAGATATGTTCATCTCACTACCTCTACGACGACATACATGAGACTTTAACTAGAATATGAAGGTGACTACACACGATAAAATATGAACAAGCGAACATTATTTTATAAAATACGTTTTGTCTGCGGACCAAACGTCAAGATATTGCATATATTTATGCTAGCTTAGATTATACTGCATAAGGTATTTATGTCAGTCTCGAGTCTCAACGGTGATGTCATCCTTATTTAGGTGTGTCATTATCCCCTTAGAGGCGACGTTGGTGCATCCCATCCTACCCCATCGCTAGGTGTTCAAAGTGAAAACTTTGCCTCAGCGCGGCAACTATAGTCGTGTCCTTGTTGGAGGCGCCCCTTTGTTTGTGTGTGTGCATTTATCGTGGTTGGCCAATTCAGAATCTTCAATAGCTATTGGTTTCTAGTATATTATAATCCCAGTGCCTATTTAGGTGGAAGTGTGGATGCTTATATTAAAGGTATTGGCTTGGTTGTTAGATCTTCAAGTAGCATATAGAATTGGTTCTCTTCTCCTATATTGGATTTGGCTCATGTTCACATTATGGAACTAGATAGCCACGAAAGGACGATTAATCACACTAGTATTACAGAAATGATTCTTACAGATGGCTCCCATTTCTAATAGAGGTGGTCCACCTAGGAACCGTTTGTAACTTTGGCAAATGGCACTATAGCTAGACAATTGTTGCTGGAAATCAATTTTTAGGGGCAGTCTTATTAAGAAAACCGCCCTAGAACCCATTTTTTACTGAACCATCTCTAGAAGAGACAGAGTTTTAGGAACAGTTCTCTTTGGTTCTCTTAAGACAACAGTGTGTAAAATCTAATAATAGGGATGGTGTTCTTATCAACCGCCCTTAAAAATAACCCCCCACAAATACCCATTCTTCTTTCTCATAATTGTAGCTGTTCATGTGATTTGTAGCTGTGTTCATGCCATTGTTGAGCACCACTGGATGCGAGAAATTGCAAAGAAGAAAAAAAAGAGAGGGTGGGGGGGTGCTGTGGAGGTTTTTCCCTCGAACCTTTGAACGAGTTGGGTTTAAGGGGCGAGTTTGTTCCATCCAAAAAGTCTTTTCAAATTTTACCTATACTTTTCTCTTTCACCTAGATGCAATTGAACATTTTTAACCTCATACTTTAGTTTGATGTCTTTCTTTGGTACACCAAAGTTGTTTTTGATGTCTTAGCTATAAGTTTTACTGTTGATATATGTGGTATCTCTAATAATTTCCATGCATCTTTATTAGGAGAAAGTACGGGTACAAGAAAGTCCCTCAGCTCTTGCAACAATATCTTTCCTTGGTCAAGTAGAACCATGGACAAAGTGCAAACTGCAACAGTTCGTTACCACTGCAATGGCGATTCTGGTCCAAGGTCCAAAGGGGTCACCATCGTTATCATGCTGGCATATGGCCACCAACAATTCGAGCCTGACTTAGCTGACTTCAAACTCGGAAAAGTGTGCATTTCAACGTAGACGCTGGAGTACACAGCAGTGTTCCAAAAGAGACGGCCAGTAGCAGTTTCCTATCTATAAAGAGATCACCAGCTTGCATTGGCGAAGACAACCACCATTTCACATTGCCGTGGTCAGATCGACTCATCAGCTCAAGGGTGAAGACATGGCTGCATCCAGATTCTACGTCACCTTCGCCCTCCTCCTGATCGGTAAAATCCGCAATCCATATATATCAAACTCCTGAGATTGAAAGGCATATATATATAGATAGATCAGTCAACTGATGAGTAGAGAAACCATGTCTTTTATTTCACTAAAACGACGATGTATATGATATCGATGCTGTCTTTGAGACATGGTGACTGTGACTGCAGGCGTCGTGCTGCTGGGGCAGGAGGGGATTATAGAGGGCGCCGTCGCCTGCCCCCAGTACTGCCTTGAAGTGGACTACATGACCTGCCCGTCGTCCGGCTCCGAGCAGCTCCCGGCGAGGTGCAACTGCTGTATGACGCCCAAAGGCTGCACGCTCCATCTCTCTGATGGCACACAGCAGGCTTGCTAGCTTTCTCAACCAGGCACGCAGGCACGCAGCAGGCAACCAACTGCTTGCCTGCTAGTTTTGGCAAATAATGTGTTGGCGTGTATGGCCGTCGGAATAATGTGCGATCGTCTATCGATTTGATATAAAGCTTTGTACCCCTGTACTTGTGTTATGATGTTTTAATAAAATTCCAGTAGGTGTTCACACCCCTCCTGTTTCATCTAAAAAAAATTGAATTGCACGCACATCTATATATAAAAACCTAGTCATTTTTCTTTAAAGATTAGTGTGTGGTGCATATTTAAGCCCTGTTTTGAAAACTGAGTCTGAGTGGTATCTAAACAGAGCAGTTTCTACTGTCAGCAGATTATTAAAATCCAAGACCCTGTGATACCGCTCTTGCCAGTTTCTTATGACCCACAGAGTAACAAATGAAGAAAAAAATAAACCCGGGGGATCCAGACACCCCGTCAGTTTTTCTCAGAATCTAGATTTTAGAAACTAGAGGCGAAAGCTGGTTTTTAAGAATCTAAAACTGATCCAAACAGGGCTTATTTAATTTGACGGCTCTTTTCAAAGGCTACGCTACTACAGATTACCGGATCTGTGTCGGCCACATCAGTGGCGGAAATAATGGAACCGCCACTAATTACCTTCAGTGCCGGCTGTAAACATTAAAACCAGACAAATGATCCAGGCAGACGAAGAACCGGCACTTAAGATAAACATCACTGCCGGCTGGTGTTTCAAAACAGGTAGAGTGAACATTTTAGTGTCAGTTGGTGACACAAGCCGGCACTGATCTCTTATATCTAGTGTCGGCTTGTATCACCACCCGGCATGACGTCGTGTCAGTGGTGGCTTCTATTACTAGCCACCACTGATCTGTGGGGGCTAGTAGGTTAATGGATGTTTAGATCTAAGGAAAATGAAACCCTCGATTTTCCTACTTGATTCTTAATCAATCATCTTGCCCCTCAACTCATAAAATAATTTAAAGGATCGACCTCGCTGTCCAAATTAGAATTGTTTTTAGTGTAATGACAGGAACTCTGTCATTTAATTCATCAATTATTAAACAGAGAAAAAAAAGTTTATATACAAGAGGCACTAAGGTCAAGGAGACCTACTAATTGCAAATCGGGCCGACTAGGAGCTGACCATTACGGCCCACTCATCTTATTCTTGGGTCACCCTCCGTCAGTAGAAAGGAACACTCAACTCAAAAGGTATGAATCAGCTCTCAGGCTAGAAATGCGCCGAAATTTGTCGTCTAAAAAAAAGCTTTGAAGCTAATAGGAGGTGTTCTAATTTATGAAACACCTCCTATATTTCTCCAAATTTCCTTTGGTTCACTCAGCCACCTAAACGGCTGAAGAGTGTTTTTTTATCTTAACATGGCTCTACAGCCTTGCATTAATAGACTTAAGCTCAACCAAATCGCGAGAAGCTAAATTTTTACAAACCAGGGAGGAGGTCAGTCCAAACACAAAACTGTCCTGGGTCCCAAGTCATCCCCAAAAAGCTAAGCTCATGCGAAGACGATGTACAAGTTCTTGTAATATTACAAATTTTAAGGCAACTAAAACTCTCATGAATAAGACTACAAATATCCCAGAATAAGGTTACCGCCAACAGAGAAGTCACTAGCAGATGATGTGTAATCGCTTCCTTCTACAGCGCCGTTTCAAGCAACCTTGGACAAATGGACATACCAAAATGCTCAGCTGTTTCTTGTCCCTGCTTCCACGGCATTGTTTCAGGTAGCAAGGCATCGTGCACTGGCCTTAAGTTCCCCATCGTGGTTGCAGGTTGCGTACACGGATAATAATAAAACCCCAAGCACCGGTCTTTTTTTTCTTGAACACGACTTCACGTATCATTTTTATTAAAAAGAAGGTGGCCGAAAGCACGGCAAATACAACGAAACACAACACATACGAATCACATAGACAGTGGTTACAACGAACACAACAACAGAAGAAGAGAAAGACCCTCCACCACGCCTAACAACACAACGGCCCAAGAAGGGTGATAGGGGCAGGTCTCGGCGTTGGCGGAGCGTAGTGGGCGCATCAACGGAGCCTTCAGGAAGGAGATGACACCCGCGGACGGCAACTTCATTGGGATATGCGCCCAGGGGATCTTTCATTCCCGAGCTTGCTCTGACAGCAGTGTTCAAGGAGCAGTAGAGACGACGCCTTGAAGAAGGTGATGACGTTTGCTCGCCACCATTGTCGGTCCTAGGCCCTCGGCCTGAGGACAAAGTTTTCACCCACTCTGTCCTGGACCGCTGCTGCCGCCAAGGAAGGCCGGCCATTGGCATGCCGAGCACATCGAACGTGGCCTACCCGGTGACGCCGTTGGATGTCTTCGTGGTGTCCGCCACCATTGCCAAAAGAATGGAACGACCATGGTGGAGAAGCGCCGGCGCGTGGGTACCACCAGACTGGCCGTGGCCCACCGCTCAGCGGGAACCGGTGGGTGGAAGGTTGGCCTCTGGTCACCGCTGCAGCGCTCACCCTGAGCGCTGGTGGGAGGGTGTAACGTCCCGCCTCCTCGAGGCCGGGCGCGCTTACATCTGGCCGCTTATCTAGGACATAGACTGCCCTCACAGACCAACACTAGTCTTTTCTGCGTACTTTGTCCTCACTCGTGCGCACCCGAGAAGACTTCCCGGTCGGTCACCCATCCCTAAATTGCTCCAGGCCAAGCACGCTTAACCTTAGAGTTCTTTAGTGACGGGCTTCCGGAAAAGAAGTTGCAACTTGTTGGTATGAGTATCCTATTAATCCTATTAAGCTCTGGGCCAGGGTGTTACATGCTGTAACAGAACCGACCAATTTATTTGAGCTTAAGCACATAATTCGCTATTAACTAGCAAACTTACATGATTAAGACCTAATAAACCCGGTAGTCATTCAACAATCTCGAAGGATTTCAAACATTTTCCAATACAGCCAAGACCGTAATAAGTCCAGCGGTCACCATTCACAAATTACATAAGTTTGCCAATAGCTTAAATACATCGGAGTTTATATAAAAATATTACAACACCTTTTAATAAAGAAAAGTGGAAGTAATTTACTTTGACAACACTCACACTCATATTTTTAAATACGGTGCCAGCTCGAAGTCAAATCCAACAAAAGCATCTGAGATAAGATATAAGAATGACCATGCCCAAGGTCTGATTGATTCCCGTAGTGGGATACAAACCCATCTTGCAGCCACAGCAACCTAGATGAATACCTGTAACAAGTGGGAATAAACCCTGAGTACGAGAATGTACTCAGCTAGACTTACCCGTCATAAACCAAAAATAAATTGACTCCAAGGAGTATGCAAGGCTTTATAAGTAGGATAGCTGACTCATTTAATTACGGAAAAGCTTGCATTAAGGAATAATTAATAAGAACTTTCTATCAATGTATTTTAATCTGATTAACCTTATCATGCTACATTAGCACCTGTACTAACCAAGCATGGTAATAATTATTCACAGAAAGTAACCAATTCCAGTTGAGTATCTTTCAATCTCAACAGCTCAACCATCTCATCTCTTGTTCAAGTTCTTACTACGATGCCGCTGCTCAAGTCAAGTGTTCACTGTCCAGGAACGATGGCGATTATAATCGATTACTAACCAGCTGGCGGATATTCCTCACACAAACCACACTCACCAGCCACGGTGAGCTATAGGTCACCGACATCCAATTCGGGAAAAGCACGAGATCAACAGGTACCATCGCATCCGGGCACCGTCCGGCTGCCAGCAGGGCGCACCATGCTATATCCAGGCCTTACAACCGCGTAACCCGTGGTCCCCCATCTTCACCAATGCGATGCGTACAGCAGGTCGACTCCCGGCCCAAATCAAAATTAGGCTTCGCGGTCGGAACGACTTATCCTTCCAGCTAAATGTGAGGCATAAATTCAATATGACTTGAGGACGTACAACGGACGGGGTCCTAGTTCGACACAGACGGGATAACCACACCAAACCTCCAGTTCAGTCTCAACACCAATCCCGCCCGGTCTCGATTTATTATCTCCACATGGTTATCCAAGATAACAATGTATTCAACCATTCCGAGTTACCACCTATAACTCGCGGATGACAGGAAATCACCCGACTTCTACCGATCTAGTTAAGCAGGGCTAAGCAAATAATCGTACCTGAACCTAACAGGGTTAAAGTATAACAGTGGCAAGGAATATAAGTAATGCAGCAACGGTATAAAACAACGCCTATAACTTAATGCAGCAAACAAGTAAAGGACTCAAAGTTAGATATTTTACAAACCACAGGGAGAATGCTCCGGGGCTTGCCTTCCTCAGAAAAGCGATGTTGATTCTTCGGTACTTGGATAACTTCTTATTCTTCTCCTTATTCCCGATCACCTCCTGTGCGGGAACTTCCAACAAGTCGTCCTTTTGGCTTCTTGGCTTCATGACAGGGTTCTCGCATGCGATCCTGTATGATGCATATGCATATATAAATATAACGAATGCATGCGGAATGAACATGGAGTATGATGATGATCATGAATGCTTTTCATGAATGAACATGCTGCACATGATGGATCAAAACATATTACTTTAGTCTACCGAGTAGGTGCATATCCCTATTTCATTTACTAACCATCATCGAGCAAAGCACGCAATCGCACATAGAAGCAACATGAATATACATACCCTAACGATTAGATGCTGCATAGATAAATTTATTACTAAACCACAATAATCACACCAATAGATTATACACTTAACGAGAGCACAGAAAAACACATTAGCTAACATGAAATGATAACCCAAAGCATTATTTAACACCTAAGGAATTAAGGACAGAACTGCGTCATGTGTTTGTACTATCCAGAAAATTCTACAAAAATTAAAGAGGACACAACATATCAATTAAAGGCTGCCATCCAAATTTTACCTCATTTGGATAAGCCTATAATTCTACACAAAAATCACAATGCAGCACAAAACAGGGGACCTAAAAATACTTTGTACTATGAAATATACCAAACTGCATATATTATCAAATCAAGAGCTACCTTATGACATATAAAGAGCCTACAAAAATTATCAACCCCAAATTAAACCGATAACATACATTTATGATTTTCTCAAGAATAGCGCTAAAAGCACACTTGAACTACAAGTTTATATTTTTACACAGAACAAAGCTATCAAATACTTTTCTCTGATAGAGCAAGACATAAGAAGACTAACAAACTTGGTTTCACATTTTTCTGAGCAATAGGGAATTAGTTATGCATTTTCTAAAATATAAGCAATTAATAGAGATAAATAAATCTATATATAAAAGTATCACAAATATCACATATCATATTTTTATCATGTAGACCTGCTCATAAGAAAAATACTGCAAGTTGAACCACTTGATTTGGACTAAAATTGAGCAAGTTATGAATTTTACGAGCTATCACCGAAATCTAAAAATCAAAAATACGAAAACCACTTTGCAGAAAGGCCCCCGAACTTTGTCAAATTCTCGAACGAGGTCCCTGAGCTGGTGAACAGTAACCGTGCGCGCATGGCGCGATGGGGCCGGCCTCCACGGCGGTTCTCCGGCCAAATTGAGTGGGGGAAAAGCTAGAGGAGGTCTTGGAGCATCTATTGAGCAAGAAAAAGAAAGAAAATGGCGGCCGAATCGACGGGAACGCAAGCTCGAACTCGGCGGCGGCCATGGCCATGGCGGCAAGCTCCGAAATTCGGCCGTTCCTCGATGCAATTCGACAAATTGAAGGGTGGGAAAGGTAGAGGACGTCGAGGCGAGCTCGTGGGTGGATTTTGGGGAAAAAGCGCGCGGCGGAGGGGGCGGCGCGGCGAGCGGCGGCTGCGCCGACGCGCACTGTGCATGCGCGCGTGCGTTCTGTGCAGAGGAAATGGAGGGGGAGAAGTAGAGAAGAAGAGGAGAGGGGTGAGGTTAACCGGTCGACCTGGCGGGTTGCCGCCCCGGCCTGCCGGTCGCCGGCCGCCACGCGGCGCGCGCGGACGGGCGGCCGTGGGCGGTGGCCGGCCGGTCCGTTTCGATCGATAGCTTTTTTTTTATATATATATAAAAGAGCCCTCTTTTAGAATAACTTTTAAAATATTCTGAATTAGACAAAACTCATAAAAGAGAAAATGTAGCTCTTGATGAGTAGAACATTTCATCTTTAATAAGTTTGGTCAAATTCTGCATAGATTTTGAAATACAAAAATCTAAAAGAAAAAGGCTTTGAAATTCAAAAATTAGAAAAGAGCCCCAAATTCGGGCTTTCTCCACATTTTTTAGCATGTTCCACACCTTTTCATGAAAAGTGACCAAAACAACTTTTGTTCCTTATAAAATTCTCTACAAAACTTGTTTAGGGTACACCAACATGCAAACACTCTAACTACTAAATTTTAATTAGTCAAACAAAATCACTCTATAAATGAATTTTAGTGAGATAAGCCATGCAAGCCTAATTAACCAAAGTTATAAACATAAACATAGGTTCATTTTGTGTTCTAAGCATGTCTAAATTATTTTAGTGAACATCCATCAATCACTTGAGTCACTTCATCACATTCACATGCTTTTCAAATATAATTCGAACGAATCAAGCATCACGCATAAAATGACAACTAACCCATTCATTAATATCATGCATAATGATGCTTATGCTAATGAATGCAAGTGCTAATGCATGCTTAACACCGAGGGTGTTACAGAGGGCGCCGCCAGAGCGGCCGAGGCCCAACGCCCACCGCACGGAGTGGATGAGGGGGCCAAGGCACGTTTGCGGGAGCACTGGCCCCAGTGAAGGGCGCGGGAAGGCCGAGGAGGGGCCAACCGGCCGTCCTGCCGCCCACCCGAAAGAAGAGGCGCTCTGCCTCTAGCCCAGGGGATGCAGCGGGCGGTCGCATCGGAGGCACGCCGGTGCGGCGGGGCTGCGGAGCGGCCGCCGGACCCTAACTAGAGTCGCTCAACGCCACGGCCAGGCTAGGCGACGTGGGGCCCCCGGAGCGGAGATCCGGGCATGGAGTGGCCAGATCCGGCCGCAGCAGGCCCAGATCCGCCTGCTCCGCCGTCGCCTAGCCGTCAGCGCCGGAGAGGAAAGGGGAGGAGGGGTCATCTCCTGCTAGGAGTGTTAGTTGTCGAAAAATCTTGTGGCTGAATAGAATAGTTGCGCTTTTTTACATGACGTATATCCATTGAAGATACGCCTTGTTTCTGCCATTGGTAACTATTAGTATAAGCAGGTACCGCCAATTGAACATACGATTTTCTTGCGCAAAAAAAATGAACATGTGATTTTAAATGTAGTTGACAGAACTAATTGTTCTTAAATTCATTTGGTTGAAATGGTTGATTTTGTAGTCCATTCAATTAAACTCATAAATATGTTGTTTCCAAATAAGAGCCAATTGCCTGGGTCTTTTTGCAAGGATAAAAGGTCACCTAAAGATACATTAGAGCACATCATCGTGCTGCCGGTTGGTGGTGCGAATCGGCTGTCATGATGGACTATCACCGCTCGTTGGTAAGGTGAAGTAGTGGTGATAGTATGAACCCCAACGTTCTTATGAACTGGCGGTGATACTCTCCATCATTGAATCATTGGTGACACCAAAGGTTTTAATAATTTCGGCAATGATATAGAGGTGTTGGTGCTAGGTCTATATGTAGTAGTAAAACTGCTCCCCCGAGCCAGATCTGCTGGTGTTGGAGCAGTGCACGAGTTGAGGGGCCTCCTGCATGGGTGGACCCCATCTTAGAGGCGCTCGACGCTTCACTCGTTGTGAGCCGGCCAGCAAGTGCGCCATCACCTAAGAGTTCGATTACTCTGGCGGCTACCTCCTAGGTGTTGAGGAGTCAATGGCGTACGTTCGGTCTCTGGCGAAGGCTTTCCTCCGGATGACGGACTCGCCTCCATTGTCGCCTATGTAGCAGCCATAGGTCACAAGGAGAGGGAGGACAACATAGCGTAGTGGATGTCGAGATGTGCCCATGCCCCCAAGGCAAGGACTTGGTACTCCACCTTGAGCCCCTGGCCCACGAGCTCAGCACTGGCTGACACCAACGTCGGGGCAACCACCCTAGATGACACAACGATTGTGGTTCTGACGGATGATGTCAACTGCACTTCTTCGCCTTAGGCGACCTCGGCCGAAAGATGCCTCAAGTGCTTCATCGAGCGAGTCATAGTAACCACCACTCCTGGAGCTATTTATAGATGATATGGCCCATAGCAAAAGTGCACTGCCATCGCTTTCCAAAGCGAAACAGACAAATAGCAGCGCAGAGCATAGCTTATACCCTGGCTCCTAAGCGAGATGAGTACCTTGTGAATAAATGCCTAGGGCTTTCCTGTGGGAGGTCATCTCCGCCGACATCGGCCAAGAAGACAGTATGAAGAAATATTCAATGGAGACCCCGCTGATATGCAGGTGCTTCGTGAGTTGCTCCCACCGGATGGCGAGACCGCGGGAGGCACGCAAGCAGTGCCGCCGCTCAGCTCACTGGTCGCAGGCCACCTTGCCAGCGGTGCAAATTTGGGTTGATCAATGTCCAATGTAATAGCCTAGCTTAAAATACACCAGAAAGGGTATGAGTGTCCATGTATAATTGTCCATATATAACTTTATTGACCTCTTAGGACACCGATAAGGCATGTTGTATTGATCTTTTTCTCTACCTAGTATAAAGATGTGCAAACCTTTTGCGTGTTCGAGAATACATATACATGATGGGCAAAAAAATCATTTGAAATTTAAAAACACTTACATCTCCGTTTCAAAATAGATGCATATCTCGTTTCTCAAGATGTTGAATTTTTAAATGTTCAATTAAATATATAAAAAATATACAAATATTTATGGCATATAATAAATATTATTAGATTGAACAAAGAATATACTTTAGTGTCTTTTAGAGATGTAGATATTAATAATTTTAGTGTTTTATTATTTTTTAAAAAAGGAAACCTCGAAATTTTGGGATCAGAGGAAGTACACAAAATACAAAAGAAACATACCATGCATAATAGACATACAATTGATGTGACTCGCACCACGATTAACACATGTCAGACTACGATTCGCACACTAGTGAAAGATTCGCCTATATATAGCCAGCTAAAATTGGTGAAAATATTAAGGTTCGGTGCGCGTGGCCGACGATGTTTCAGCGATCTGGCACATGTGTTCCACGTGATGCAGACTAATATTCAATAATTGAACGATGTTTCGGTGACCTTTCACATGCATATAATTAAATCTTTTTTGAAAAATTAAATGAAGATAATTTTTATATAAAAATTATAGATCTCGGTGAAATCTACAACTTTCTAGTTTTGAGTTTTTTTATTTGAAGTCGTTACGATGATAAAAAAATTAATGACATAATTATACTTAATGCTATTTTTGACTTCTCACACCTGCAGTTTGACACTGTTATGGCCCAATCCGACAATAGTGACATGGAGGGCAAAAAAATTTTAGAGCGATGACACCTGTGACCACTTAAACTTTTTAATGGCTTGTATGTTATTATGAACCTTTTAATGACACATATGGAAAAGACCCATATAAATATAGGTGTGAATGTTTATTATAAATTAATATTCAGAATAATAAGCCATTTCATGTCCTTTATGTTCATTTTGCAAAAGAAAAGAAAGTTCTCTATTTAAAGTCCTCACTCTCATCCCCGAAGGTTAAGCTACCCGCAAACCTGTTCTCATTCTCCACACCCGCGCAAAAACACAGCAGGCTCCATGAACATGTTGGCATCCTGCTTCCTCCAGCACGGAGTCCCATCCGCCCAAAGCTTTAAGTTCAATCCTTACCATGTTCAGAGATGCCCTTCACTGCAGTCCTTTAACAGACGATCCGTTTCCATGCCCCGGCGTGCTGCCAGAGCCGGCAGAGCCACCATCGTCAACGTCGCCACCATCGGCACCCACAGCAACACGCAAGGCGCCGACGCCGCCGACGTCAGTGGCACCAGCTTCGACTTCGAACGCTACCTGTCTGCCAACGCCAGGACTGTGCACGACGCGCTGGACCTTGCCCTGCAGGGCCTGCGGTGCCCCGAGGCCCTGAGCGAGTCCATGCGCTACTCCGTTCTCGCGGGCGGCAAGCGCCTCCGTCCAGCGCTGGCCATCGCCGCTTGCGAGCTCGTGGGCGGGCCCGCCGCCGCGGCCGTCCCAGTGGCCTGCGCGGTCGAGATGATCCACACCGCGTCGCTCATCCACGACGACATGCCGTGTATGGACGACGACGCGCGCCGCCGCGGCCGGCCATCCAACCACGTCGCGTTCGGCGAGCCCATGGCGCTGCTCGCGGGCGACGCGCTGCTGGCGCTCGCATTCGAGCACGTCGCCCGCGGCTGCGCAAGCGCCGACGTCCCTGGTGACCGCGCGCTCCGAGCCGTCGTGGAGCTCGGCAGCGCAGCTGGCGTTGGCGGCGTCGCGGCAGGGCAGGCCGCAGACATGGCGAGCGAGGGAGCCCCCTCCGCCTCCGTGAGCCTGGCCGCGCTGGAGTACATCCACGTGCACAAGACGGCGCGGCTGGTGGAGGCCGCGGCGGTGTCCGGCGCCATAGTCGGGGGCGCGGGCGACGGCGAGGTCGAGCGCATCCGTCGATACGCGCACTCCTTGGGCCTCCTGCTCCAGGTGGTGGACGATGTTCTGGACGTGACAGCCACGTCGGAGCAGCTCGGGAAAACGGTGGGCAAGGACGCGGCCGCCGGCAAGGCCACGTACCCGCGGCTGATGGGCATGGACGGGGCGCGTGCATATATGGGCGAGCTTCTGGCGAAGGCCGAGGCAGAGCTAGATGGGTTCGACGCCGCGCGCAGGGCGCCGCTTCTGCACCTCGCGCGGTTCATGGCGTACAGACAACACTGACTGACGGCGATTGTGGGGCCGGAGTGGCCGGCTCAACGGGAACACGTAACAGTGATGCGTTGGTTAGTTTTTTTCTAATGCCACTCTTTATCGATGGAGTTGGTCATAAGAATTGCAAATGACAATAGGTGGTTCTATAGCAACCAATCATGCCTGCATATGTCAAAGGAGGGTTCTTTTTTTTTAGGAATAGCTCATAGCAAAATTATGAGCATCATCAATAATTTAATGTAGGACTTTCTATTCTCATGAGCAAAATCAACATTACAAAAGAACTCTTGAGCCCTGCCCCTAATAATCTCCTTCACAATTTGGCTTCACAAACCAATGCCTATTACTGCAATGCTTCTAACAACATTGGCGCTGCCCAATGCTAGCCGAATGGATCTCAGGGTGAGGTCACAAGCCAAAGCTAAACATTTCTCTACGAACAGCGCCGTGGCTATCTTAACCTTGGTGATTCTATCAAGGAACTTGTCGACCTAGTCTCGGGCTATAGCTACCGCTGATGCCCTTCTCAAATTGATAGAGATCACCGCATCGATATTCATCTTCATGCTCCCGCTGGTGGCGACAACCACCGAGGACTCGTGGTCTGAATGTTTGCCTTCGTTGCTTGGGGCGGCCTTGAAGCTTGAAGTTTAGCAATATATTTGTTAATGAATTTATGTGTCGATAGCAGGCTCTGAAAGATATATCGTCACCAACACATGTATGAGATCTGTATGAGGCATTGTTTCTATCAGATTAGCCAACCACCCCCTGGAATTTTCCTCCTGCATCTCACTCAGGTGTTCAGCGACTTCCTCATGTCCCAGTGCCCACACACATCTCGCCATGTTACACTCAAGCAAGGTGTGTGTCCAGGAATTAGAGGCTCCACATAAAGCACACTGGCCATGATCCCGCCATGTTCCTATGGTATATAACGTCTGCCGACAGTAGGGGGTGCTTTGCATGTTGCCCAAAAAATAAACTCGTAGCTCTCTAAAGGAACCTTAACATGCCACAAAGATGACCATCCTATTTGCAGATCATATATACCGGCCGTGAAGACTTCCCGTCTCTTGTCAAGCCCAGAACTCTTGAAGGTTTTCCCAGTCCCAAAGCTGCGGATGTGTGATCAATTAACTCGCTAACAAGCTGCAGTGTAGATGTGGGGCTGGGCTGGGCACCGACCAATGCATACTATCAGTTGGTAGCCAAGTCTATGATCCATACTGACATGGTCGTGCCAGCTTCCTAACATGCAGAATCTATATTGAAACATGAATGGAATAATCATTCTCAACTTATAGTTTCATTCTTTTGTTTCGTGTAGACATTTAATTTCATAATTCATCTACATGAAACTCATTTTTTCTATTTTTTTAAAAAAGAACATTGTCATATCATCACAACTGTTGGTGTGGCACCCCAATAAATACAAGCATAACTCTAAAAACCTCCATTAAGATTGCCTTAAAAGTTAAAATGGTTTACAATTTGAAATGGACACAGATTAATCAATTAATGGTAGTGTTTAGGTCCGATCTAAAGGTAAAAAAGTGACTGGCTCTTTTCTTATAATAACGGTCTCAAGCACCAGTCAACGATGACAAGGAGCACTGTTTTGTTTTTTATCCACGATAGTAGTGTACATTTTTCACAAGTGGAGCTAACCATTATTCACGTGTTTCACTCCCACATGTGTCGTGTGTCAGCTGTCGGTGTAGTGCACTAGTGCGTCCAAAGACTCCAACGTTCAGACAAACACGATCGACCCGAAGAAGCCCGGCGGCATCGAACAGTTAGATCGCATGCCAGAAACGTGGAGCAGCGAGCGCGCACTCCTGAATGTCGATGCTGTGCCTGCGAGCATTATTATTTGCCGGGCAGAGAGAGAAGATGATAGGATTCTTCACCATTCACGTAATAATCACGTGAGCCGGCTGGTGAGGCATCGATGGTGATATGATATGTATGCAGACAACGGAAAACACCAGAGCGAGTTGCTGCCCATCAGTCGATCACGTGCTTTGTCCGGGCCTCCGGGGCATGTCCAACACTGTTGCTACCAAAGACCGCGACAACAGTGGCACAGTGCCGCCAGTGCAAGTTACCATGTCACCATCGTTAACAGCCATGGATCACCTAGAGATGATGTTTGGGTCCCGTAAAGCCGCGGATGGGACCTGCGCTGCGCTGCGCCGGCTGAAGTGTCGAGGAAAAAAAGAGGATAGAGGGTAGTAGGAAGTTAGGGTTTAGGCGTGAGGAGATAGTGTTTATATACGTGTCCTTTGAATCTGATGGCTCTGGTTCATCTATGATCATCTGAGGGAAGAGAATAACCGAGCAAAATTGCGGCAGCCCTATTTTCGTGTCGTGCCCGTGCTGGCACTCCGGGCCGGAGTCGCGGCACACACTACTATACAATAGAATTTTCGCAGCAGGTCATTTTGGTTTTCCATAGCGGGCGAAGGCGTCCACTGCCGATGCCACGCCACAGGAAAATCCCGCTGCGGTTAATCCGATTCCCTGCAGCGGGCAAGCAAGGAAACCCGCTGCATTAAAGAAATTCCAAAAAACAAGAAAAAGGAAAAAAAATCCCACACGTACTGGATCTGGGCCCGCCGAGCCCGTCGTTGCCAAGAGGTCCGCCGCGTTGGATCCTGCCGTCGGGAACACCACAGTGCCGGATTCCACCGTCAAAAACTTCCTCCTCACTAGATATGTGTCATGGCAGCCATCCTTGCCATTGATCCGCGTCGGCGCTGCCTCCTTGCACCGGCCCCGCCCTGGATCCATAGCCATGGCGAGGAAGGAGGTGGAGCATGCATGGATCCGGCTTCCTCTGCCTCGACTGCCAAATGGAAGAGGGTACCGTTGGCAATAGGAAGAAGGAAGAGGGAGGTAGAAGAAGAGAGACCGCCTGTACCTGCATCGTGATGACGCCGACGCGAAATCCACCGGATTAGGCCGGGATCCGTTGGTTCCAGCCCCCTCCTCTCGGATGCGGCCGCGTGAGCGAGAGGAGGCCGTCGCCTGGCTGCCCTCGGAGGGGCCGCCACCGTTGGGAGAG
Source organism: Bothriochloa decipiens (assembly GCA_023333625.1). Classification (NCBI taxonomy): domain Eukaryota; kingdom Viridiplantae; phylum Streptophyta; class Magnoliopsida; order Poales; family Poaceae; genus Bothriochloa; species Bothriochloa decipiens. Next base: position 15,529,023 of record CM041634.1, read on the forward strand.
AGGGGCTGCTGGAGCTGCTATAAGTGGCCACACCACCCCGCGCCGAAACTAACGGAGGGGGACGCCGCTGCCGTTGGGGAAGGGAGGGAGCCGTGCCACCCCGCGCCGGAGCTGAGATAGTGGCGGGCGCACATGCCTTGGACCGCATCCGCTATTGGGTAGGGGTCGCGACGGCGATTTGGAGACGAGACGCACATGCTATGGAGAAAGTGGAGGGAGCAGGCGGCGGAGAGAGAGAAGGGGTCGCGCACTCGTGCGGAGCCGGGAAGAGAGGGGGCCTCGTGCTTTCTCTTAAGCAGCGAGCATATTAAGCGTCCGCTACGGAGTGCCAAAGTGCAACACTGCGGTTAATCATTTGTGGCATAGTGCCAGGCACGACACTACGTCCGAGCCGTGCTAGGCACGGGCCCTATGGATGTCGGGCCGTGTCGTGCCTAGGCCGTGCTTTTCAGTACCGTGTCTGGACCGGCCCAACGTGCCTGGCCCATCTGGCCAAATATCCTTGAGTGCCCCGAGGTCCTGAGCGAGTCCATGCGCTACTCCGTCCTTGCGGGTGGCAAGCGCGTCCGCCCCGTGCTGGCCATCGCGGCGTGCGAGCTCGTGGGCGGGCCCGTGGACGCGGCGGTTCCAGTGGCCTGTGCCGTCGAGATGGTCCACACCGCGTCGCGTTCGGCGTGCCCACGGCGCTGCTTGCAGGCTGCACAAGTCAGCGCGGCTCCTGGACCTGGAGGCCGTGGGCGCCGTCGTCGGGGGCGCAGGAGACGGCGAGGTTGAGCGCCTCCGTCGGTACTCGGTACGCGCACTTCGTGGGCCTCCTGGCCCAGGTGGTGGATGACGTTCTGGACGTGACGGGCACGTCGGAGCAGCTCGGGAAGGCGACGGGGAAGGACGCGGCCGCCGGCAAGGCCACGTACCCGCGGCTGTGGGGTATGGAAGGGACGTGTGCATACGTTGCTGAGCTCCTGGCGAAGGCCGTGGCGGAGCTCGATGGGTTTGACGGTATGCGCGCTGCGCCGGTGCTGCACCTCTCGCGGTTCGCGGTGTACAGACAGCACTGACTGACGGCGATTTGGGTGGACTGGCCGGTTCATCGGGAACACGTTCAGACAGCACTAGCGTTTTTTTACTATCAACCTTCGTTAACCGATTTAGAAAGTTTATATCTTATACATCCTAGCTCCAAATCCTGTAATTCCTCCTAAAAAAATCTAAAGTAAAACCCTATATATTCAAATCCTTTTGTTAATTTCTGTTCATTTTCATCTATATCTATCTATAAAGAGGCAAAATTTTTTCATCTCTTTTTTCTTTCACCTCTCCGTGTCCTGTATGTTTACGGTTAGAAAACCATAATAATAATAAAACGCCAAAATTTCCACCTAATAATCTGTCCGCTCCCTGATTCAGAAAAATTATGTCCGTCCCTCCAGCCGCTCCACCCCGTCACCTCTCCGACTCCAACTCTAGTACGGTAGTGCTACAGAGATTAGATTGAGAATAGAATAAAAAAACAATATAAGGTTTGAAATAAAAACAATACAAAAAAAGAGAAAAAAGGTGGAAGGGCTTTAATAATTTTTAAAATAGGCCAGGTTCCGGATGCAAAATGTTAAAAATGTTATAAAATTCACCAAAAAATCAAAGAAAAATCAGAAAAATGTCAAACCAATTTTATCAGTTTCATAAAAATATGATTCATTCATATATATTGTGAATATAATTAGGTTATGTTTTTGTCTACATGTGTGTTAATCATCCTTATATAGGTTGCATGCATATGGTTTGAATATGTATAGGATGTCCTCTTGGTCATTGTCCTCCTAAGTTTTCACGGATTTTTCGTTGTCCAATTCCTACCTAAGACAAGGCTCGGTTTATAATCCCTACTTTTTAATAATTATTATGTTTATTTCTGCATTAAACTTTGAGGAAAAAGATTTACACCACCAATTTAGTTTTGTTTAAAAATCAAATATGGATTAGTTAACAGCACAACAAATTATTTTATGAACCGAAGAGTGGTAGTATATAATTCTTGACTTTTTTATTAAAATTTTGACGAGAAAGATTTACAACATCTATGTCAATTGTATTTAAATAATTTATTTGTATTTAAATATGAATTATTTAATTATATAATTAATTATTTTATGAACCGGAATGTTCGGCAGTATATGATTCATGACAAGAACTACTATGTGAAAAAAAATATTGTCATAATCATCGGTGGACAAAGCAATCCTAATGCAGTTACGGAAGTTGGTATGACGATGCGTAAAAAAGCTACAAATGTCGATATCCATGAGCAGTATGAAAAAAGATACAAAGTTATAATATATTTATTTATATCTAAATAACTATACCTTTTGCAAAGAAAAAGAAAAATATACCAAAGTATGTTAATTCGATGCAAGTTTAATATGCCATTGTTATTTATTGTGAGCATTAACGTATATTATAAATATGATAATCATCATAAAATAAATTATAAAAACATAAAACTTAAGTTATCATTCATGTTATCATTTCATATAAATTTTAATAGTTTTTTGTCCGTTGCAACGCACGGATATATTTGCTAGTAGATACAAATAGACCTTCTACTCCATAAAAAAATTACCTACTAGCTATTTATTACACCTAAAAATAATCGCTAAAATCTACGGCAGCTAAATCTCCAAATTATACACCACCATCTCATAAAAAAAAATAAACCAACAGGTCATAGCAACGTAAACGGATAATCAAATTGGCTCAAAACAGTAAACACCCTCTCGCTGGTAAAAGATTAATCAACAATTGATCAAGCTCGTATACAACACGAGACCACGCGGCAACGCCGCGTGTTGTTTCTAGTCATCTCTAAACCAGCTTGGCCGTGGTCGTAGTCCTAGTCGTAGCGATCTCTTCTACAATCTGTGGACGGACTCGGTATCACCATTCGCCGTTGACGGAAAGGAGCTGCTCAGACCTCAAAGATCCATGTGATCCTGTCCCGGCCCAAAATGATTTATGGGCTTCCTACTTGGACGTGAAGTGACACTGCAGTTTGCAAGTTGCAACCCAATTATGGGCCGTTCAGGCCTAGAATTATTTGGAGCTCTGGGCTGACAGGCTAACTTTTTTCCCATAAGCCTGTCTATAAAAATAATAGCACGAGTAAAAAGCGATTGTGTTGTGCTATAACACACACACGAGCACTAGGCACAAGATTCTTTGTCACATCAGTCGGAATGCCGATCGCCCACCCCCATCCTCCATCCACAAAAGCTAGAGGCGATTACGCCATGCACGAGCCGACATGTCAATTTTGTGTGCACCGCGGCGCGAGAATATGTTCTCCCCTCCATAACCATAACCCAACCATGCGCCCACGGCTAGCTTAACTCTCCACAGGCCGCACCATCAGTTCCTTTGCAAACTCTCCTCCATCATCAAGAACAGTGCACAGCCATGGCTGCACGCAGACTCGCCGCCGCCAGCTTCCACGCTCTGTGCAGGGCGGTCGACGACAAGCTCCGCGCCATGGAGCTGCAGCTGCGGGCGTGCCACAGTTACCTTGCCGGCGCGTCCTCTTCGACGACGACGGCGCCCGCCATGGCCGCGCTCGGCGCGCTCCTCTCCGTCGCCGCGGTGTTCCCGCGAGCCGCGGCCTTCTTCCTGCCGCTGGTGGCCTCCACGTCCCTCTGCTGCGCGGCGGCGTGCCTGTTCGCCGCCGATGAACGGTGCGCAGCCAAGGATGCCGGCATGGAGGTCGTGCTCGTGGGCGGCGAGGGGAAGGCCGAGGCCGGGCTGCTGCAGGTGATCGGCGAGGCCAACGCCAGCGCGTACGGCGGCGGCGGCCTCCAGGTGGGATGCTTCCTGCGCAGGTCCGCGAAGCTGGGCGTGGACGAGGACGGCGAGGAGGTCGTCTTCGCCGGCACGCTGGCGCCCTGCGCGGCGGGCTTCGGCGTCGGCGCCCGCGCTGGCCCTCGGCAAGGCGCGCTGGAGGAGGAGCTCGCGGCGCTGCGGGTGGACAGGCTGGCCGAGGGCGTCTGGGACAGCTACTTCGGCGGGTGGTCCAGGTGGCACCACATCGACGCCGGAGTCTCCTGCAGCTGAGGCTGAGCACTTGATGACTCTGGTTCATGCATTGTTAGGATTTAGGGCCGTTTGAAACAGAGCGAGGATGTTTCTATACTACTGTGCTTATGTGAAATTTATGTATTCCAACTACAAATTTGAGCTAACTTTGTTGTTGTATAACCGATGCTCTGAATTTGAAGCTCGTTCGCTGCTCTGTTGCTTGTTTTCAAGCCTTGGCTGCAAAACTGTGCCACTAACAATTCGTTGAAAAAAACAAAAGCGCGCGATGGTGATGTTTAACAGGTTAAGTATGGTGGTTGGCTTTTTAGTTGATGGTGTTCTGGGGACCCCCACAATGTAATGTGGTCAGTTTGTTGGCCAGTTCTTGTCATGGAAGATGATCAAAACAGAGCGTTGAGCCGACGGTCTGCCGGTTCCCCCAGTTGATGGTTTCCTGATGACTTGAAATGCCTGTATAAAGTACCACACTGGAGTGCATTTTTTTCCTTCAAATTTGACATTGGTTGTTTTCAATTGCTTTTGTTCTTTTTTTTTTTTCAAACTTGTATCTTTCTAAACTCCAGTTGAGTTCGGTTAATTCCTCTGCCTTGCCTACTGAATATATATCAGATACCCTATTGCGCGGAAAAGGTATTCTACTGGCAAAATGGCAACGTCTTGTTAAAACGGGACACGGAGAACACCAATGGTAGGGACACGTTTGGAGATCGAGCAGCAACGCGATGAAATGAACTCGTATAAAATACTGGGCATTTGCTATGGTACCCCTAAATAACTGTGGACCGTCTATTAATTTTGATCCGACGGTTATGACAAACTATTACCTCCGGTAATAAATGAAATGTATATTTATTTAATTTTTATTTTGCTAGTAAGGGAAGTTTCAAATAAAAAAATATTTTTTCTAGATTTGACGAGGCATGGGTGATCTTTAGCGATATGGTAAATCTTTTTTCTTGATATTATTTGATTACCATATTATTCTGTATGTAACTTTCGAAACTTGATTTTTGCACGCGGCAGGAATTACATTTGTACGTGATAGTAGGAATTGCATTTATACGTGATTGGCGTGTCTGGTTAGCCCGCTGAACGTTAGCGTGTGTATGTGCATGACTAGCCTGGCTAGCGTGTCCATATACATGTTAGTGCATATAACGTATTATCATACCCATACATATGTGATGAAAGTGGATAACGTGTTAGTGCGTTAGTGCAGGTAACGTTTTGCTATTTGTAATAACTTTTGGATCCAATAAGCCTTTCGATGCATATAACATGTGTATATAGAATCCACTGCCAAAATTCGTTATATTAGACACAAGCCACAATATAATTTAGTAACATGTGCACCCGACTTCAACCTACACGCTCCACCCGTGCGTACGCCTTCAGGATTCAGCTCGCATATGGGGAATCGGAGCATGTCTTCTGGATTTCCTACCATCATTAGAGGATGTGGCGACATCTTTTTTTGTTTTACAGGATTTTTTATCTATATCATTTAACTTATAATATGTGAAAAACCAATGGCTCAGATTAACTCGAAGTGGTAAAATTTGTACCTTAGCATTGCCCAAAATACGATGCATCTGGTTCCAGTGCGAGCTAGTATCGGATTCGTAGGCATCTCTCTCTTTGCTGAAAAAGACTGGCATGCTTTATTACTCGACGATCATGGAGTAGCAGTAGCTTGACGTAACCATGAAGCCCTCCAGCGATTATTGGTGCTTATTCTTGAGCAATCAGCACAAAAAAAAAGCGCTTATACAAACTCAAACTCCTGGCGAATGAAAAGCAGTATCATCATTGTGAAAAAAAGACAGTACCTACTTTTCTTGGGCTCACCTGGTTTGCATGAAGAGCCTTGACTGCTTGCCTCCGGCCGCCGGCAGCCGAGCGAGGGCCGCCGGGCTGACCACACGGCGGACAGGGGGAGCAGCGGGCTGACCGTGTGTGTGATGTTGCAGTCCAGTTGGACAGAGGCCGCCGGCCCGGGGATTTTGGAGCAGACCTTTGACATATTAAGACCACACTTGTAGGAAGGCCAAGCCCACGAAGCCCTGTGTTGTGACGCGAGAGGGACCGAGGACGGGTACATTAACATGGTCGCATAGCTAGCCTTGTAGCATAGCATGCTATGTTATTTAAGACGACTTAATAAATCACATATATAATAGTTATTTTTTTAAGTTGTCTTATAGCAACTCATAATTTCTTAATTTATGGAGAGAATAAAAATATGAGTGTGAGGTGTATGACGACAACAACTTATACAATAGTAAAATAGTTGTCTCATAGTGTTAAATTTTAACTTATGAGGTGGTTATTTTGTAAAACAACGATTTTATTCTCTCTCACCTCTCTCTTTCTTTCACATTATCAAAAACCTTACGTGGCAATGCATGAGACGACGTATGAGACTGCTCACGTGTAGCAATATACCTGTCCTGAGGAAGGTCGATCTGGGCCTCGTCAGAATAATTGGTCCACTCCAAACTCCACTGCTGTGCTGCCTTGTCGGCCCAGCGATGCAGTCTCACTCTCATCGCACTGTCCGGATTTCATGATTAACATTCTGTATATGTACGATAGTTGGCAACGGATCGGATTGCTTAAACCAATCAAGTCGTACATGAAAAAATACGAACTTGTGAGCTCGAAGCCGCGCGTTATCCGCGCGAGCACATGCTCTCCCCTAATTGGCTGCATGGTGTGGAAAGGAATTTTTGTGGCGCATGCGCATATGGTGGCCGGCGAATTTATTTGCCGACGGATTCGGATGGTACCATCAGGTACGGCTCCTTAAATCATGCCACAACTTGATTCAGCGCTTGTCTGCATCCATCCGGCTCCAAAAAGGTCCACCGGTTTTAGATTACAGAGGCACGACGATTTGATATTGATGCTACGAGGGCGTGAAAGATGCGATCGATAGACTCTTTGTAAAAAAACAATTCTATGTTTCGAACAAGTCAAACCTTGTTAAGTTTAATCAAGCTTATATATAGAGAACAATATTAACATTTATATTTTAAAATAAGTTTACTACAAAAATACTTTTGAAGCTAATGTAACGATATTAATTCCGAGTTCGATGTATGTAATTATTAGGGTTTTCATTCTTTACTGTACCACAACCAATCTATAGCGTCACAAAAAGATCATTATAAGCCGCTATAGCGATCGAGCGGCCGATATATATGTCACCGTAAGTGTCACTATAAGTCTATAGCATCCAATCGGATCTATGGCTACCGATAGATAGACGCAAAACCTTTAGCGATCGATGATCTGTCGCGACAGATGATTTGAGGGTATAAAACTTTATAGCGACCAATGATCCGTCCCTATGAACCGAATCAATTAATATATATATATATAATCCTAATTTCATATTAACCAAATTTCATGCCTAATAAACATCTCCTACGTACCAAATTGATACCACAACTATAAATTGGTTGTGTTATAGTGCTTGTTCTTCTTCAATTGACTATGTTGACTAATTCTTTCGCTTGAAGACTTACATCTCCTACGTACCAAATTGATACACTTTGCAATATTAAATTGTACTTTTCTTGATTGTGTTCTCGATTCACTAATATATAGGTGCCTTCTAGGTGAGATTAATCATGTGGTGGTGATTGATAACTAATGGTGCTGTGGTGTAGTTGTTGAAGAGGTTGAAATTATACTTGTTTTGAAGCTTGGATTGTGAACATTGGGTTCTTCACCCGTCTAACCTCTCATGCATCTGATAGTGGACTATTAAGAGTGGCAATTGGACGTCAGAGATAATCTCTAGTGAGGTTTAAAATTTTAAGTTATATAGATATAGATATAGATATAGATATAGATATAGATATAGATATAGATATAGATATAGATATAGATATAGGTAACTAGTATTGACAATGACATGATCATTACATAGTTGCTGATTCCATTAATTTTCATCCCTGGCATGATAAGTTTTAGAAGACACGTACTGCAAGCGCGTAATCAACGTAGAGTTGAGCGACACGCACATGGCCGCCGGCATTGCACACCGCCTGATGAGCGTGTGATGAGTCATAAATTCAGCGGTAGCGCAGATTTATATTTCGCCCTGCATGCTGCAAGTGTTATCCAAGTGTGTTTTTTTTTACGGAACTTATCAAGTGCTGTAATCCAATCATTAACGTGAACATGCGGATGCGCGCAAAAGTCAATCGCGGCCAAACCATCCACGCGCTGGACAGTCGCTTTCCCGATCATACAAATATGTATAGGATCGCTCGGTACTCGCCTGACCGTTCTTATCGGTCTAGCAACCAACCCGAATCCATCAACGCCATTGATGAAGAAGATTTCCTGATTGGCGCTTACTTGCCAAGAAGAACGGGCACGTACCATACCAGTAGTCCAGTACTATATATACGTGTCCAAGGTGACCCTGCCTCACCATCACAAGTACTCTCGGTCGTACAATCTCGATCGATCAGCAACTACTCGGTAGTGACATGGCGAAGTTCCTCGCGCTCCTAGCCCTGTGCTCCTTCGTCTTCCTCGGAGGGTCAGTGGCGGCAGCTCAGTCTCAGTGGACACCCGCCTTCGCCACGTTCTACGGCGGCAGCGACGCGTCGGGCACCATGGGTAATTAACCATTTTGCATTTCCATCTATCACTTCACTATGCTTCTGCACACCAGGTTTCGCATTAACCAACAAGACGAAATCAAATTGATCAGGCGGCGCGTGCGGGTACGGCAACCTGTACAACGCCGGGTACGGCACGCGGACGACGGCGCTAAGCAGGCGCTGTTCAACAATGGCGCCATGTGCGGCGCGTGCTTCGCCATCGCCTGCGACGCGCGGCGGTCGCTGTGGTGCAAGCCGGGCGCGCGCTCCGTCACGGTCACAGCCACCAACCTGTGCCCGCCCAACTGGGCGCTGTCGGGCGACGCGGGCGGCTGGTGCAACCCGTCGCGGCGCCACTTCGACATGTCGCAGCCGGCGTGGGAGGCCATCGCCGTGTACCGCGCCGGGATCGTGCCCGTCAACTACCGCCGCGTGCCGTGCCGGGGCAGGGCCGGCGGCGTCCGGTTCACCGTGCAGGGCCACAGCTACTTCGAGCTCGTCACCGTCGCCAACGTCGGCGGCTGCGGCGTCGTGGCGCATACTGCTGGAGACTGGGCCTTTGCCGTATGTGATTACACACAGCAAAGACAGGGTTACACACGGCAAAATATTTTACCGTGTGCAGCACACGACAAAGTACGTATGGTAAAAATTCTTTACCGTGTGTTGCACACGGCAAAATATATAGAAATTTTGCCGTGTGTTTGGCTTGGCACACGGTAAAATTTTTTTTGTCCGTCACGGCGTCGGCCGTCAATCAATATTTTGCCGTGTGTCAACCGAGGCACACGGCAAAGTTTCTATATTTTGCCGTGTGCCTACCGAGGCACACGATAAAGTTTCTGTATATTTTGCCGTGTGCCAACCGTGGCATACGGCAAAGTTTATATATTTTGCCGTGTGTCAGCCGTGCCACACGGTAAAATTTATATATTTTGCCGTGTGTCAGCCGTGCCACACGGCAAAGTTTATGTATTTTGCCGTGTGTCAACCGATGCATACGGTAAAGTTTCTATATATTTTGCCGTGTGCTGCCATTCAAAGCACACGGCAAAATTTTATTTTTATTTAGAAAAACTTTGCCGTGTGTTTTATCGCCGCACACGGCAAAATGTATTTTTTAAATTATTAAAAAAACTTTGCCGTGTGTTTTATCGTGACGCACGACAAATCATAGGTAGGTGTGCGCCGTGACGGACCGGCCATCTTTGCCGTGTGTCTTGGCGCTGCACACGACAAAATATCATATTTTGCCGTGTGCTATATTTTACCGTATACCTAACACATGGCAAAGGCACGTACACTATTTTGCCAAGTACGACATACGATAACAATAATTTTTACCATGTGTTCTGTTAAAGTGCATACGGTAAATATCCAGACACACGAAAAAATCTAGTTTTCCAGCGGTAGCAGACGTGGATCAAAGGCTCCGCCACGGAATGGATGCCCATGAGCCGCAACTGGGGCGCCAACTGGCAGAGCAACGCGTACCTCTAACGGCCACTCGTTCCGCCTCAGGTCTGACGACGGCCGCGTTGTCACGGCGTACAACGTCGCGCCAGCCGGCTGGTGGTTCGGCGCCACCTACACGTCCAATGCCCAGTTCTAGCTACTGACCAGTGACCATCGTCCTTACTTTTTGCTCAGAGCAGCGCGCGTTCCATCGCCGTCTCTAATTCTCTATGCTACTATCCTTGCGTCTCTTTTTTGCTCTGTCTTTGATAAATTGTTCAGCTCCTTCAAAGAAAAAAGACTAGTAGTTGCATACCAGCTAGTTTCTCTCTCTTTTTTCTCTCTCTTTCTATACCAGCTCCTTCATAAGTTATTAGCTAGAATCGACGCGGCAGTAACTCCCAGAGATGCGGTATTCTTGTTGCCTATGCTATTTTTGGACTTTTAAAGCAAGAAATTGAGGTCCAAGCTTTCTAGTTTTTTAAAATAGCAAATTGGATATTTCGGGGATGTGTATGCTGGCCACTTGGCCAGGGTACTACGCGGACATGCGCTTTTAAACAAAGAGACAAGTGAAAATATAGCAAGGCTGTTCTGGAACTCTACTCTTTTATACAAAATACATGCAACATTTATGTCTCCGAACAAATATATTATGAAAGTATATTCAACGATCTATCTAATGTTTATAAATATTAATATTTTTTAATATATAATTGGTCAAAGTTAAAAATAGTTGACTTCTTAAGAAGTGAGAATGACATCTATTTTAAAACGGAGGGAGTACACATTAGCTTTTGTTAAAGTGAAGAGGGACTTATATTAAATCTTGACAAAGTACATCCTCAAATTACAAATGAAAAAACTAAAATAAAAAGTACATAATATTTCCACATTTTTTCATCGTCTTCTTCCCCGATAGCTTCCCTCGAATGCCGGGAAACCCAAAACATTAGACATGCCGCAAGATCCAAAGTTTCGGAACTAGTCGAGAATGCATCTAAATAGCTGAAAGGATAAAGATAGTTACATCGTCAGGTATGACAAAGGTGCAGATTCATCACACCCTGATTTCCTCTTTACGACTATCAACGATGAGCACGATGACCCAGAGTTATTGTAGGAGGCTTCCAAAAACACTCCTCCCCTTATAGATAAAGGTCATAAATTGGCCGGTCGACGAAATCGATGCCGGCAATGACGATCTCATCACGGCAATCACCAAAGTTATCGTAGGACACACAATCCCGACCAAAAATCATCCGTTTTCGTCAAAAATTATTTGGACTCAGCCCTAAGAAACTATATCATGTCTCCTGTGATCACTCTGGTGATTGCCGGCTTGCCGCGACGATATCGCTACTGTAGGCTTCCATTTTATGGACAAACGGTCAATTTGTGGCCTTTATCTGCAAGGGGATGCTGCTCTTGGATGCTCCTAATGAGAAAAGCTATTCCAGGTAATACATCTCTTCGTCAATGGTCACGAAGAGGATATTAAGATTTGGAGGTGACGTATATGCATCCTATGTTGTACCTGCCGATGCAAGTGCTGATATTCTTTCATCAATTTAGACGCATTTTGGACTTATTCCAAAGGGTTAGATCTTATGGCATATCCAATGTTTAGGGATCGGTCATTAGATTTAACATTAAGGATTGCACTTGGCTTCCAAGTTTGAGGGAGCCATTGGAGAAGAAGACGATAGAAGAATCTAGATAGAATAATATGTATTTTTTATTTAAGATTTTTTTTCTATATGTAGTTTGGGGATGTATTATGCTAAGTGTTAATAGAACCCCGCCCCTTATCTTCGCAAAGAAAGAAGAACGTTAATTCAGATAGTGAGGAGAACATTTGTAAGGAACCGGAGAACAAAGCAGTTAACCATTTATGTAGTGATTTAATAGAGGAAGTTTTTTTATGGTGACAACTATCACCTAAGCTGCCAAAAGAAGAAAAACTCGTCGCTAATTTGTCCTTGAAGAAGAGTTGTAAGAAAAAGAAACTTACAATGAAAAATATGTCTCAGCATGAGAGGAATATCTTGAAATAGTATAGGTCTTGGAGACTCTGTATGCCACATCCAGAGAGCGAAGTTTAGACATTATGGCTCTTTTGTAAACTAAAAAAAAAGATTTTTGTTCTAATGCAAACTTAACAATTTGTATGAAAGGAGAAATTTTATTTGGCATATGGAAGGTGCTGGTGGTGTGTTTGTGTGTGTCTTTTGTGGGGGGGGGGGGGGGGGGGGGGGGGGG
>CM041634.1:15555782-15615390 GCA_023333625.1 Bothriochloa decipiens
CCACATATGCACTTCATGTGAAAGGCAAGCAAAATTTGAATAAACAACCATGATACATGAAATGACAATCACTCTTTTCATTAATGCTATGCATAATGATGCTTATGCTTAAGAATGCAAATGATTATGCATGCTTAACACCTAAGTGTTACAACAACCATCAACAATTCATACAAAGGTAAAACCACCAACAACCATATGAAGAACTAAGAGAAGGTACAACTACCATTAAGGAGGCATGTCAAAGATTGTTGCATATATATTGCACCACCTATAGACTAACTCTGATGAGATCCATTCCATCAGGGAATGTAAGGCACTAAGTCCAGATTGATAGATGATAGTTGTGAAGTACATCTTCTATGGAGTTCATCTAGGACCAATTGCCTTCCACCTACGACCCTAAAGAGGAGGCTGCCTCTAGGCTTGGAGGACCAATGACTGGAGAATGAGGAGACCTAAGGGAGGGGATCAACATTTCCTGCTATATGGTGAGAAAATGCAATCAAGGAACCTAGAGGATGTCAGGGTAAGAACACCTGCAGCAGACACAACCAGCAAGCAAGTTATGCCATAATATAGGAAATACATAGCGGGCCCTTTAGAAATGAAAGGAGTGGTAAGTCTAGGTTGGCCCGTCCGCGGTGCTAGCTCCAAGAAGGAAGCAATGTTGATGCCACAACTGGCTCAATATAACCAGAGCTAGGTTTCCACTACGACAGAGGAATACTATAGGGTGGGGAGGCTACATCAACACCTCTAAGGAGGGAAACAGTGCCAGGGGCACCGCCATCGATCACACAACTAGATCGTGCATGGCTTTTTCCTATAAGCTCCCCAATCCCTTGAATGAACTGTAATCTGCCTTTGCCATCTTAGAACATGGTTGGCGAGCCTAGCTAGGCATGGCGACATGACCATAGGCCTTGGCCTCCATGAATGTTCAACTTCTCTGATGAGGTAGATCAGGCCCCCAACTGCCACGACCGGTTGAGAAGAGCGGTAAAAACAACACGTCGAAGTTGGATTGCACGCAGCTAGGGGCGAGGCGGTTGTGGCTGTTTGGCAAATGCTCCCCACTGGTGCTAGTGCCGCCGCGTGGCCCAAGTCTGACATTAACTGTGGGTTGGGGTGGTGACCTGGCGCATCTGAGCCTGCCCGCGACCTTGGCACATCTTGACGTCGTCTCTGTTACTTTGTTACACAGTTCGTCAACCTTTCATTAAGTGTCATTGGACAAGAAGTAGTCATCCCTGATTTTTTGAACAATTATGATATGAAACTGAGTTCATCACTCGAAATTTTAAGCTGATAAACAACTATTGGTTGCCACCAAAGATCTCTTAATATTGACAACAACTACTGTACTCTATGTTTGTTTTCAGAAAGTTGATTGCAAGATTATGGCAAAGAGGCAAAAGATACAACACTAGTGCTTTTAGATTTTTCATGTTTCCAATGTACGATCTGTAAACGACCATCTGACCAATGCAGACCCACCTCGGACGGATGCTACGTATCCCAAAGAATCTCATAACACGGCAACACGGCCAGTGGTGGTAGTGTTTTCAGTTGCCAGTAGATCCGTTGGCCTACTGAAGTTTAAGCCTAAGCCAACCATCCCTTGTCGTGTGATGGGTTTGTTGGGACATGTGGCATCCATGCGAGGTGGGTTTGCATGGAGTCACGGTTGCAGGGACCTGCACCCAAATTTTTTCCACGCGCTGGACAGTCGCTTTCTCGATCGTACAAATATATTTAGGATCGCTCGGTACTCGCCTGATCGTTCTACTCGGCCTATAGCAACCGACCGTATCCATCAACGCCATTGATGTTGATGATATGCCTGATTGGCGCTTGCTTGCCAAGAAGAACGGGCACGTACAAGTAGTTCAGTACTATATATATGGGTCCTAGTCACCCTGCCTCACCACAAGTACTACTCTGTCGGTCCTACAAGCCTCGGTCGATCAGCAAGTAGTAGTCGCTAGTGAGCGTGTGAGCACACGGCAGACGACGACATGACGGCCCTGTCCGCCTTCTTCTTCCTCGGAGGGTCAGTGGTGGCAGCTCAGTGTGAGTGGACACCCCACATTCTACAGCGGCAGCGACGAGTCGGGCACCATGAGTAATTGAACTATGCTGCTGTAAGGTTTCGCACTCGCACATTGAGCTTTCTAATTTGTTTATATGAACGAACAATGCTAACGTATGCATCTACACATACCCATCGACCGGTGGATCCAAATCAGGCGGCGCATACGGCAGCCTGTACAACGCCGGGTACACGGCACGCGGACGACGGCGCTGTTCAACAACGGCGCCATGTGCTGCGCATGCTTCGCGCGCCATCGCCTGCGACGCGCGCCGGTCCCGGTGGTGCAAGCCGGGCGCGCGCTCCGTCACGGTGACGGCCACCAACCTGTGCACGCCCAACTGGCCGGGCGCTGTCGGGCGACGCGGGGGGCTGGTGCAACCCGCCGCGGCGCCACTTCGACATGTCGCAGCCAGCGTGGGAGGCCATCGCCGTGTACCGCGCCGGGATCGTGCCCGTCGACTACCGCCGCGTCCCGTGCCGGGGGAGGGCCGGCGGCGTCCGGTTCACCGTGCAGGGCCACAGCTACTTCGAGCTGGTCACCTTCGCCAACGTCGGCGGCAGCGGCGTCGTGGCGCAGGCGTGGATCAAGGGCTCCGCCACGGAATGGATGCCCATGAGCCGCAACTGGGGCGCCAACTGGCAGAGCAACGCGTACCTCAACGGCCAGAGCCTCTCGTTCCGCCTCAGGTCTGACGACGGCCGCGTCGTCACGGCGTACAACGTCGCGCCAGCCGGCTGGTGGTTCGGCGCCACCTACACGTCTAATGCCCAGTTCTAGCTGACGACCGTCCTTTTTGCCCCGAGCGGTGTGCGTTCCATTGCCGTCTCTAATTCTGTATGCTAGTGGTTTTTCATTAACGAAAAGAAAAGGTAGTTTATTTGGCTCAGGGCCGTCACACCGCGGAATTGTTCACTAGTTTATTGGGCAGAGTCGATGTGGCTTTGGATCAAAAGCCGCACACAAAAGCAAGAATGGATTCATGTACCTAGTGCGATGCTTTATCATAACGTTATTTATTTGATATGTACACATTCAATTTACAATTTATATTTACAGTCATCTGCATGTTGGAACCCTTGTGATTCTTTTCATTTGGAAGGGACTTCCAATCTCACTGGATGCATGATCAACACTTGAGGCCTTGAAGGAGATGACGGGAGAGGTTTGCTTTAGCTCTTGAAGGTGTACAACACGTTGGGTTTCAAAGAGAGGTCAGCCAAGGCCGGCGCCACCCTTAAATAGACCCCAAGAGCCAAATTAGCTGTTGCTAAACTTCCCATCTGACACTGCAGTCGATACCGTCGGACCATCCAACTTAGGGTCTTACACCTTCGCGTGCAGCCACGTGTACTGCTCCTTTGAATGTAACCGTTACGCGCTCATTGTCCAAAAAAACCGTTACGCGCTCAAATGGTTATCTCCACCGTCCCAGTCATCCTAGTCCACCAGTCGTCGTACCATCTTGGCTTCACAGTCCAATGCCTTCTAGTAAGGTCAAGAGAGCACACAAAAATCACTCGAACTGTGGTCCGACGGTGATTGTCAGACCAATTCCACGGTCCGATGGCCCCAAGCCAGTGTTCGTCCACTATTGATTTGACCGTCGTCCACGTGAAAGGGTCGGCGTCCCGTCTGAACACCTCTCCGCGCGCTGGTCAGACCACATGAAAAGCCTACTGCCACATTAGTGTTAGTCGTTGAACCCTAAGGGTCAATGGTCTGACACTTTTCAAAGGAGAGTTCGACATCCTACACGATTCTTGTTTGCTCTTTTCAATCAACACTTGCAAAATGTGCTAGCTCCAAGTTGTTCCATCACTTATTTACGTGAGTTAGTAGTTTCCAAAGCATTTTAAAAGGGTTTTCATATCAGCTCACAAGGTCCTAATGCACATGCAAGGAGTTAGTTCACCTAGTGTCACTTAGACAACCGTATTAGCTTCGAGTTCCCCTCTTTATAATATGACTATATATCTAAAACTCAATCACATGGCCTATTGTGTGTTGACCGGCAAAACAAAATGCCCTAGCTTATATATCTTTGCGCTAGCTCCAACATTTTGCCCTCACCATCAACATGTGTGCCTTCCTTGCTCAATCTATGGATGTGGACCAACCTAGCTCACGACAACACTAGAGTTCAAATTAGTCCACCTTGGTGGTCTCAATTAATCAAAACCAAATAAATAGAGGGTTTTCAACATGTGTGTCGAGTTGTGATGAGTGATTGTCAGGAGATGATCACTCTTCAGTTGAGTTTGGGACTAATCCTTGTATGAGTGTGTCAAAGACATGCCGCTTGGCTCTGTTGGTGTGCCGATATGTAGCACAAAGATAGCTGACGAGCATAGAGAGAAGGTTAGGTAGAGATGTGTCGTGTTGATGGACTTAGAGTGGTGAATGACAGACATGAGGCTTGGATCGAGGGACCATGGCTAGCAGACTGACCGTGGGTGGCTGACACTTGGGGACATTCATAAGCAAGTGTACATATAGAGGAGTAGATCATGTTGACCAAGCAGTCAGGTGGAGGCGTTGTAGGATGGACACTTCAAGATCCTGGAGGAGTCATAGCAGATACACATGTCCAATTGGGATTGGTGGATTGGACCTTGTAACCATCAACGAACAATTTTTTGATTTGGGACTCAAAATCTGGTTGGAGTTTGGGATGGACTTGCAGGAGCACATGGCTGCGTCAAGGAAAAAAGAAGTCATGAAGAGCTCATGGCCACTGAATATCCCCAGATCTCATATTGGACCATTTTGTCCATGGGATTAAGTGGTTTAGCCAAAATATTTAAGGGCTTGTTGAGAATGTGTAATATGCCTATAAATAACATTTGGGCAGTCTCATCCAGCCATCTCTTCAGTTTTATTTCATTTTCCTAGCCTAAGACTCTAATCATAGTAGTTGTAAGTCCTGTGTGATATTGACATCCGTAGTGTAGAGATTGATTGCTTTGCTATGTATGTCACTCCAAGACAATCAAAGCAGACACAGACAAAGGGGAACGAGGGCACGTCGCAAGCCGATACCATCAACATTAGCCAACCCCCCTCTTCGCATGCCCTTTTTCTCCACATAGTAGTTCTAAATCTTGCTTTCTAGACTCATCTCCATGACTCCACCCAAGAAGGCTAATAGCTAGGTGTCTTGTCTCTCTCCTCCTATTCTCCACCACACTTATCTCTAACTAGCCATGTCATTAAAGGCACAAGGGAACAACTCTATCTCGGATCTCGGAGGTCGTCATAATCGATGACACAACAAATGAAGGCTACATCATGACTGGCAATAAGGGCATCACCGTCGACTTCCTTTTCAACTTGCCCCCGCGTCTTGTTGGCGGTCCTTAACACACTTTTTATACCGCCAATAAGAATATAAAAGGGCACACCAAACTTAGTGAATAGGGCTTATTGCTAACAATTTCCATAAGTTTTGTTGTTTTACTTGTTTTACAGGGCTTATATAGAAATACACCTAAAGTGGGTCGAAATTAGAGAAATATAAAAGAAATAACTAATCCTACTTTGGCCCATATCAAAACAAGATAAAGAAGGCCTAACCATTCATCATATCTAGGCCAAGAGCCAAACCATGGCTGGTCCACCATACAACCAAGGCCCAGACCCAGAAGGACCAGTTGCCAGAGCCCAGAAGAGAGGAGGTTGAACTAAAACCCATGTCAAATCAGCCCAACTCGGTGAGTGCACCACATGGGCCAACTTAGGATGCTGAGACAAGCCTGTCCACCAAATTCAGGCCGATTTGACTCCGGACCAGGGTCGCACGCTTGAGCATGGTCGCGCACCTGAGTCCTGTGGCCAAACGGGCCCATTTTTGGTGGGTCGGTCTAGGGCAATGCACGAAGATCGGTTCTGGGTGCACTCGTACATGGAAGGTGCGAAATCGCCCTATGGAGGTCAGTTTGCCCCTTTTCATGTGGGGACGACCCTTTCGCAAAGAGGCCCCTCCACTCTATCTATAAAAGGAGGCTCTCACCCCTCTCATTCATGCATTCCATTATATATACACAAGAGAGAAGAGAGGGGAGTGTGCCACATTGCCACTAGCTTCTAGCTAGACTAGTAGAGGGAGTGAGTGAGGAGCAAGTTAGCGGAGCATTCTTCGAAAGTTCCCGGGAGCATCGTCTTCCACGTGGAGGAGTGCCGGTGTTGTCGGCTCCCTCCACGTTTGTACCTCGACGGGCATCATGCTATTTAGAGTAAGAAATTTGTGTTTATCCTTTGAATTTAATTCCTAAGTCATTTATCTTTGTTCGCCTTATTCTTGCGGGTCCGTCGTCCGTCCTTGTGGTGGTTGCTCTAGTAGAAGGACCCCGGAGATGGGTAAGCCTTTTCGACACGCTAGAGTACATAGTTGATAGCTTAGACGTTGTGTTTAGGCTTGAAGCTACCTTCGTTTGCTCCGTTCTAGTACGGTTGAGGTGGTAGGTGGTGGGGAGTGACCATGTTTCGTCCGTCCCTTGTAATCTCCCACGTTCGGGTTTGGAGTAGAGTTGTACGTTGGTATCGCTGGGCAGACCTGGTGCGCTTTGGTGCCTGAAGCAAGTCTATAGTGGCAGAGCTATCTTCCTTAGGATCTATCCTTAGAAAAACCTCACTACCCAAGCTACTCTCCATCTCGCCTCCCTGGGCGAACTAGCTAAGGGACCTTTTTACGCACTGTTCCTTGTGGAAAATACGATACCCTGAATACTTCCGGTGAAGTGCTACAACGGTACTTCCGTGTGCTTGCGGATTTTGCTGCTTTCGCTAAGAAATACCAACAAGCATTTCTGTCATGTTTGCTCACTAGTGTGATGCTTTCCAAAGCCACAAGCTAGGTCAACTATCCTGTTATCACTGCTGGCAACTCATCCGGCCACCTTCTCGATCTTCTACGGCAGATACCACTTGGTGGATTAACCATCAAGATCATGTTATTTACTTCTTCATGGCAATTTATTCATCACGTGTAACATGCAGGATTAAATTAAAAAAGGAGGAAGATGCAAAATTTATTAAAAAATAAAGGTAATTTCAAGAACAAAAAGATCATCCATATAATTAGTAATCACACACCTTTTGTATTTCATGTGTTTATATTACAATGAGAAAAATATAATAATCAATTTATTCAAAATTAAATAGCCTTTGTCACAAAGAAAAGTACCAAAAAAATAAGGTAATTAATTAATACACTAACATTTTCTACAATGATAGTGGATCTTCTTTTCAAATGTAAATATGATGTCCATATTCAAATATAAGCATATTAATACTGTTTTGCACTTCCTTTATTCCTATTCCTTCTTGTGTATGCACTTTGGAAGATCTGACGGCAGCGTATCTTCTGGCATGGCTCCATTACCACCGCTAACACAACCATCCAAGCCTCGGCACCTGCACCGTATTCTTGAGGAACAAGTGACAAATATATGTTATTTATACAATTTGCGTACTAACATGAAAATTAGACCAGTTGATGAAACAAGTGCCGGAGCAGAAAAAGAGTGAGGTCTGGTATATTCGCTGATACCATATCTAAAGTGTGGCTGTGGTAGCTAGCTTGTGTGGTGAATTGGTGATGCTGCTAAGGATTAGCCCCATTCAAGCTAAGCACATGTACATTCACGAATACACCTTGATGTGACGCCACCCATGGACAAGGGTACGTTGCTACCACTTTTGTAGGGAAGTTAGCGTGTCATGTCAGGTCATCTAGCTGTATATGCACGCACAGCTTTACTAAATTTATTCCTTGGGAAGTAAGGAATTGAAAAGGAAAATATCACTTGGATGCATGCATAAATCAAGCGGTCGTTGCCACCTGTTGCTTGGAGGCAAAACTGACCAGCCCACTAAATCTATGCACAAGTTATACACATAATGTCATCCAACAGATATGATACATCAGGATGTCAACATATATATACTACATACATACAGCCACGGACAACACACCAACGCCGTGCGTCATGCGTGCATGCGTTTCTACATGCATGTAAAACTGATCGAATAGCAAAGAACAAGATGCTTCAACACCACAATGATCAGCTCCTGATTTACAAATGAAATTCGCACAGGATGAGTGGGTGGTATGTCGTGTGTTCCACAAGACCACTGGGATCAAGAAGACGACTACACCGGCATACCAGGTGGCCATAGCCGACACTGGGATCAATCAGAATCAGAACAACATCCCGCCCATCCTCATCCCCATGCCATTGCCCCTACCCGTGCCCATGCCCATGCCCATGCCCATGCCTGTGCCTGTGCCGATGCAATTTCCAATTATGCGAGACTTCTCCATGGACCTGGCGGCTCCCTACTACCCCAATGTTGGGGCATTGATGCCACCAACGATGCCGCCTATTGTGCCAGGCACGATCCAAATCAATGACACCTTGTTCGGCAATCCGATAGTCCTGTCACCACAGATGGTCTTTTACCAACAGATGGCCATGGGGGCTGCAGTTGGTCAGATGGGCATGGGAGCAGCAGTTGGCCAAATGGACATGGGGGCAGCCGCTGGCCAGATGGGCATGGGAGCAGCAGTTGCCCAGATGGACATGGAAGCAGTTGGCGCTGATGGCTTCAATGGTGCTGCATCGGAGAGTGGGCCGTCCTCGATGGTGTCGCAGAACGACGAGCAGGCTAATGCTTCTGGGATCTCGTCGGTGATGTCTGTGACTGGCCCAAAGTCCGCAACCACCACCATAGAGATGGATGGCGAATGGGAGTACAAATATTGAAGAAGTGAAGATGGAGGGTGGAGGCAAAGACATGAATTTCTATAAATATGCATGTTATATATTTATCAGCATTACATTTTGTGAAATAATGTATGGTTTGTATATTTCTGTAATAACTAGTTAGTAAGCTATGTTTGTATGCATGTACTAGTATATGCACCTTATTGTTGCATGTGTGGTATATGTGTGTCATTTGGTTTTAGTAAATCTGGGGCATGATGGTTTGCATCCCTAGTTATATGAACATCTGCTTGGTTGCACTCATGGTTGTATTGTAAGAAGCAGATCGATATCGTGATCCTATATATATGTGTGTGTGAATTATGGTATGTCGTTGTTTAATTATATAAACTTGATTGCCAAATTAACCATTAAATTGTATGCATTTATAATGTGATCTTTTTGTTATGGGCTTATGGCTCCTTGGCACGTATATGCGTGTGTTAGTTGTCACGTTTGCACACCTATGTGGCTATCCGATAGGAATGCAAACAAATCCTGCGGTGCTGGCTCAACCTCATATTCTCTTCCTATCAGTAACAGCTTGCAACACGATTTCTCACTCCCTCTCTCCAACCCACCCCGATCAACCCCCTCCTTCAATCCGTGCACTCCAGATCTAAACCGTTGGCACTCATGAGGTAGGTTGTCCTCCTCCTCTAGACTTGAACAAACAAGAGCGGTAGAGGTGTGATGAATTTGGTGGTTCGTAGTGCATATATGGTGCTTGTTTTCTTGATTCAGTGGCTTGCTCAGCTGTCAAGAAAGATCGCAAATGCATTTTTGAACTGGTCCATAGATGTATTGAAAACATATAGGGGGTGCAGAATGCAATTCATGCTGTGACTAACAATGCCAACCATGCCATCATGCTCCCTTTGCCATGGGCCATGTCCCATAACAGCAGCTGCATGCCGTCATTGACAAACTTTGCCACAGAATCCAAAAGGCCAAAAACAATGCTTGTCCTAGACTCCTAGCAGCGGTGAAAAAGGTTGGTGGATCTTGTTCTTTAGTTTATGGGAAATGCTAAATGATAGCTGGCTATTTTTTGGTTTGAAAATAGCCAGATTCTGGTGTGTTTTATGCGATGTTCTGACGTGTTTCGGGCAATATTCTGGTGTGCTTTTTGTGAGGTTCCGAATTGCTAAATCATATTCGGATATTTCTGGGTTGAAAATAGCTTTTTTTTTGTTGTGTTTGTGCGATGTTCTGACATATTTCTTGCGATATTCTAGCGTGTTTTTTATGATGTTCTAGAATGTTTTTGCGATGTTCTGTAAAATTCGGCTATTTCTTATGTCTAAAATAGCCGGATATTGTGTAGACAGATCCTAGTTTATTTATTTTTATGCCAATATGCTTATGCACCGGCAAAGTGCAGAATTTATATTTCAAAAAACAATATGTGTTTTTATATTTATTCAAAAACAAAGAATATTTTTAATAATAACAATTAGAAATCACCGATGTAAACACAACTCCTGTAGAAATAATAAGACCAGAATACAATAATCAATTTACTCAGAATTAGACAGCCATGTGTCAAAAACAAAACTACCCAAAATAAGGTAATTAATACAATAGCATTTTCTCCAATGCAAAATGCCTTAACCAGCTGTAGCGTGTGGTTCTTCTCTTTTCATTTCAAATACAAATATGATGTCCATCTTCTGCAAACTTCCTCCAACAAAAACATACTGATCTTGTATTACACGTCCTGTATATTTTCTTATTCCTTCTTGTGTATGCATTCCGGAAGATCTGACGGCGGCGGGGGCAGAGTGTCTTCCGGCGTGCCTCCGTTGGCCACCTCGAACACCGTGGCCATGCCCATGGCGATGTGGAACTCGAAGTGGCAATGCATGAACCACGCCCCCGGGTTGTCGGCGACAAACCGGACGACCGCCCATCCAAGCCTCGGCACCTGCACCGTGTTCTTCATCAGCGGGTCCACCAGGTTGTAGGTCCTCACGTGCTTGGCCGGGTCGTAGTTGCCGTAACCCTGCGCGAGCACGAAGAAGTCGTGCCCGTGGAGGTGCATCGGGTTGGAGTCACTCTGCATCGTGGCCGTGCTCTGGAACACCACCTCCACCGTGGCGTTGTGCTTGAACCGCCGCACCGTCGTGGCCTTCCGCGTGGCCTCGATCTTCTCCAGCGGCTCGCCGGGGCCGACCGGGATCAGCGCCGGGTCGGTGAAGTTGAACACGCTCGACGGCCTCGTCGGCAGCTCCTGCACCGCCATGTCGTTGACGCCGTACTGCCGCGCCTCCAGCAGCGACATCTTCTCTGGGAGGTGGAAGGAGACGTTGTTCATGTAGGCCACCTCGATGGCGTTCTCGTCGCTGCCATCCCTCTTGCAGGACGGCTTGTTGCCCCTGCAGATAGTGCCCTTGCCGAGCGTGATGAAGAGGTGGTCGTCGAGGCGGCCCAGGAGCTGCGGCAGCAGCGGGTGTGTGGGCAGGCCGGACAGGTTGCCGTGGAAGTAGAAGCTCGCCATCGTGTCGTGCTGGTTGGGCATCTCCGGCATCGGCGGCGGCTGGTCTCTGCACCTGTCGGCGTCGGCGCCGGGGATGTCCGTGTACTGCACTATGCCTCTGGACACGAACACCGGGATCTGGGGGTCCGGGAGCGGCGGCTGGTTGGCCAGCGCGGCCATGTAGTAGCGGCACGGCGGCGCGTCGGCGACCATGAGGACGTCGAACGTCTCGCCGGGCGCGATGGCGACCACGTCGGTGGTGTAGGGCCTGATGTAGTTGGCGTCGGCGCCCACTACCGTGAACTTGTGGCCCGCGACCTTGAAGTAGTACTCGGAGAAGAGCGCCCCGTTCACTAGCCGGAGCAGGTACGTCTTGCCACGCTCCACGTTCAGAACGAAGTTCTCTTCTACAGCGCCTGCGGGCAGCAGAACAAGCCATGATGAATTCTTTATTTAATATGTCTGGCGAATTTTCATAAGGAATTCTCGACAGAAGTATATATATGTATGCATACCGGAGCAGTTGTACTGATCACCAAGTTTTCCATTGATGGTGGCCCCAGCGGGGTTATCACTGAATGAGCCCCCATTGGAGAAGTTCCTGTCCACTTTCATCAAATCTCTCTGCCACCATTCACCTACAAGCAAGTTCAATCGGACAAACAATTAATATAATAGGCTAGCGACATTTGGAGACTAAATAAAATATACACACAAATATATTAATAATTATATCGTATAATATTAGTATCATCTATAACCTCTTAGATAGATTGTCCAACTTATTTTCATAATAAATTTATATAGAGATATTAAGGTTGCTGATTTTTTTTTACAAATCTAGTCAAATTTTAACCAATGCTACTATAATAACAATAAATAAAATGGGTCAAAAGGAGCATGTAGGTAAGTTAGCTACTTACTTATGATGATAGGAACATCCCTGTGAGGCTGATTCTTGAATGGGTAGGAGCTGGACTTGGGGCGGATGATGATGATGCCGTGCAGGGTTGCCCGGAGGATGGAGACGTGTGAGTGCCACCACAGCGTCCCCTCCTGCCCGTCCACCTTGAACCGGTACGTGTACGTGGAGTTGGGCTGGATTGGGCACTGTGATACCATTCCGGCGCCATCTGCCCAACACGTCAGTCGCTGCTTTACGCCATGCCTGTTTCATCATAGAAGCCGTGAGGATATATGTTTGGTTAATTAATTAATTAGCTAGTTGGCGTGAAGACGACCGCTGCTCAAGTATCCCCAGAATATGATAATAGTATTGTTTATGTAAAAAATTAATGCAACGCCTTCGGTCAAAAAAATTAATGCAACGCAGAATTAAGCATATCACATCAGTCCATAGAAATATGATTGTTAGTAATTTGACTACGTATAGTACGTCGTCTCTGTTTTCGTTGACAGCGAAGCATTGGATTTCTACCTACCTATAATGGGGCTATATGTGGATGACGAAACTGAGGACTCGATACTTTCTATGTTTGGTTATTTTTTTTATATATAATAGCAGAGCTGGTAGTTTTGAAAAAGGTTAACAAATTGATGGCTACATCTTTCTGATTTACCTAACTTTCTAGCAAACAGTAAGATAAGCGCATCACTTATCCATTTGCTCGGAACATAAAAGAAACTACTCCTAATAAGGATTTTTGTAGCTAGCAGTGCGTTAGCAAAACCAAATAAAGTACTAGTAATCTTATTGATGATGCTACCTGAAACCAGTTTTTTTTTTCGCAGAGTTACCTGAAGAAATCAGTTATTTTACCATTCCAAATTGATGATACGAACTAACGCTACAACAACTTTTTAGAGGAGGTAAAAAAAATTGGGAGAGATTACCAGTGAATTGTTATTTCAAAGGGTGACTCGTTGACGAGGTGTACAATCACTGTGTCCCCTTCGGTAGCCTCTACCGGTGGTCCTGGAAACTGACCGTTCACCACGGTGGCCAGCGTATCGTTGCAAAGTTTTCGCATAGACACTTGCTTTACCTGCAATCAAGCAGCTGCACCGAGTTATTATGAACTTTTCATCAGGTAAAAAACAAACAAATCTATCAGGCTTTCAGTTGAAAAGATGCACATCTCTTTTATATGGAACCATGCTAAAGTATAATATCTTGATTGGATGGAACAGAACCGTTGTACTTTTTTTTTATTTAACAGAAATGTTGTACTCTTATCAACGCGAAGAAGTAGATAATTAATTCAATTACTACTATAGCATCTGTTCTTGGACAAAAAAAACATCTACGTATTTTTCAAAATTTATTCAGGAGTGATTTAAAGACTTTACAAGACATCCCAACCAAAAATGTTTTAGTACTATTTGCTACTGAACATTTTCTTAAACTACTTTCTCCGTCCAAAACAGCAAAATCCTGTGGTTTAAATCTTGTTCCAGAATAAATGTAAACATAGGCTGGTGATGAGTTTTTATAAGGTGAGATCTACCAAAAAAAGCACCATGCAATTGGAAAAATTCTGAACTTTAATTTCCATGAATAATACTATATTTAGATAGTTCCGTTGCTCTCGTGTGTGCGAAGAAGGATATAGAGGGCACATGCGTAGTTTCACACTTCGACTAATCTAGCCTTAAAAAGTGAGATTTACTTGCTTTACCGGATGGCATAATAGCAATCTAAATGGAACATTATAAATTATGCTGAGATGTGCACATGCAAAAGGTACTCAAGAATTTTCCTGAATTTTCATTATTTAGATACTAATAATCTTAAAATGAAAAACATATCTCGGTTGCCCGAGCAGAAGGGATGCATTTCTACTCACAACAAAGGTGTGCTCGACCACCGCGGCTTGGCTGCCTCCAGCTCCGAGCAAGGCCACGGCGGCATAGAAGAGGAGGAGGGCTGCTGCCATGGGAAGCATCTTGCTCATCTTGCTGCTTTTCAGTTGGTAGTAGTGTTAGCTTCCTCTATGATGGCTGCTAACCATATGTCTTCTCCAGGGTGCTTATGCAAGGTTTTGCTTAGTTCACCCAAAACCCCGGGCCTTATATAGATGCAATGCAAGTAGGTGGACTACGACACCTGGTTTGATTTACTACTAGCTCGTCGTAGACTCGTGTAAGAGAAGACACCAAGAGAACTAGAGAACTAGACAAGGCAAAGATTAGTCAGAGGCCAAATTAGATTCGGTCAGAACTGCTGTCATACATCCTCTCGAAAGATGTATGAAAATCTTGACATTCTCTGTTGTGTTGACCTCTGTGCTCTAGCTACCACAGATTATATCACCAGGGGCATATCCAAATTTTAAATTAGGGTGATGCGATTCAATATATTTTTTTAGTAATATAAAGTTTCATTTGACACTCTACAAAACATCTTCAGCTTCTTGCTACATTACGCAGAGGAGCCGGAACCAGTAAAACAAAAAAAATAGTAGCTTTACAGGATCCTTATTCATTTTATAATAATAGAACCAATTTGGTAGAGCTCTTCTTTCTTTAGGTTTTCTGTAGAAACTAATTCTCTGCGAGAAGTAATTGTTTGACTGAAATTAATTCTCTAGGATAGTCTCAGTCCATACAATAATTCTGTGTGTGGAGTTATTTTTAGCTTGTAGCCTCCTAGTTCATTTGAAATGATCACTTCACAGGATCTTTTTTGTTTCACTTCACAGGATCAGGAAACAAACATTTCTCAGTAAAAACTAGCTCTGCCAAACCAGCCCGCTTGGGACTCACACCAAACAAACCTAAATGTAGCATGCCATCATAATATGTAATTTATTTAAATATAATACACATATATTTAGAAGGTCTTGCAAACATTTTTAAAGTATGTAGTAAACTCTAAAACATTCTTAAAATATCTTATTATCTAAATACATAATGTGATTTTGGGATTTCAAAATGAAAATTTGGAACCGAAGAAGCTTGGCATAAAAATATTTGTATAAAAGAATTTTGTTTTATGATTTTTCTGCTACCATATGCATATCAGAAGTAATTATAGCAACCTAAAATTATCTGCGGGTGTATATATAAATGTCTAAAAAGGGACGACGCCGTTTATATGCGGGAGTCTAATGGTAATACCTACGACAATGTCTATTATTTACAATGTCATAACTCAATCCAACTAACACTGTACTCATGTTGGTCAATATATGGGGCGCGCACGTGACTGCCGCTTTGTCTGAAATTAATATAAAATGGGTTTTTTGATCTAGCTAGCCTTATGGATGAAAACATTTACAGTGTCATCAGGAGACGTACTACAACTGAAATTACATACAGTGGTCAGCATTGTGTGACGCACATGAAAAACCAGACTAAGCAAACAAACACAGGAGTCGATCAATAAAGCGGCCGTCAGAAACCAAACATGAAGATTAACCTTGATTGCTACGGTCAGTTTGACACGCCATGAGGTCAAGTAATCAGTAGTCACCGCCCGTCGTGTCGTAGATAGGCTCGTAGCAGGTGTCACCTGAGTTACTTAGATTAGAGTATGCATGGATGTCACAGGGTGAGATGTCAATTTCCAAGACTCGGCAAACAAGTTGGTATCAAATTCTAGAACAACAAAAAGCTGTACGAATGCACGACCGACACACGGACCATTTCGTTGTGCTGTAAAGCTAGTCAAAGCTGCAGAATTTACTGCAGCCTATAACGTGAAGAGGCTACATTCCAGCAGCTGTCGTCGTCAGTGCTTGCTCGTCCAGGGACGCGACGGCGTGCGGCGCCGGGCGCTGCACCGCCCGCTGTCGTCTGCGTCTCCGATCCACCGCCGTTCCTTCACCACTATTGGCCCAAGAGGAACGAACGACCGAAT
Source organism: Bothriochloa decipiens (assembly GCA_023333625.1). Lineage (NCBI taxonomy): Eukaryota > Viridiplantae > Streptophyta > Magnoliopsida > Poales > Poaceae > Bothriochloa > Bothriochloa decipiens. The sequence goes on from CM041634.1 coordinate 15,571,947, forward strand.
CTTCGATCTTCTGCTCAGGTCAACTATGACTCTATGAGGCTCCCCACTATTGGGCCAGCAAAATGCTACGCACTATACGTGTACATGAGACAAACTGATGAGCCCGGCTACGAATACCGCATTTCCTCTACCCGGTACTCGATCGCCCAAAGTATACGTTGCAAATATTAAAATGCAGTAATAACGGTTGTTTGACTGACAATGTTTTTAGAAGAAAGAGGTCTAAAAAAATGTTTGCTTCCGTTAATTGTTGATAAAAGGGAGCATATGGGATGCAAATCGGATCACCTGTGAAACTTTGAATCTAGGCCATAATGTGATGTTGATCAAGGGAGGCGCACGGGGGAGTGGAAAGGGAGATTTGCAAACTATCACTAAACTGAAGTGACTAAAACTAGTGACTAAACTTTAATCACTTTAGGGAAAGACTAAAGATCCAAACAAACTGACTAAAATATGACAAAAATATTTTAGTTTTATTAGTCACTCAAAATCGAGGTACTAATTAAAAGATAACTCAAATATTTTAGTCGTTTTACTTTTCGTGGTGAGAAACCAAACAAGGTTAATTATACTGCCATGTGTCTCCTTATTTTCGAGACGCGCCAGCAAAATATATGCTACTAGCTATAGACTATACGTACATACAAAGTGATCAGCACGTATGAATACCGGATTTCCTCTGCCCGGTACTCGATCGCTCATCAAAGTATCACTACGGGAAACGCCTTCTTTATCGACTGCCACAGGCAGTCGGCAAAGGCTTTAAAGCCATCGGCGAAGCCTTTGCCGACTGCTTTATAGTGACAGTCGGCAAAGGTCAGTCGGCAAAGACTTTGCCGACGGCCAATGCCGCTGTCGGCAAAAGAAGCGGCCGCCGTCGTCTGGCGTCTTCTTTATCGACTGCTAACTTGACAGTCAGCAAAGATTTTTATTTTATTTTTTTCAGAAAGTCTTTGCCGACTGCCTGTGCTGGCAGTCGGCAAAGATTTTTTGGCAGTTTTTTTATTTTTTCAAAAAAGTCTTTGCCGACTGCCGCAGCCGGCAGTCGGCAAAGCTGGTGCGTCAGCAGTCGGTGTCCAGCTTTGCCGACTGCTACGGCAGTCGGCAAAGCTGGAAAAAAATTTTTTCTTTTTTTGTTTTTCCCTATATATCACATATATATAGCACAAATCTACATATAAAAGCACAAATCCGCATATATATATGCACAAATCCACATATATATCACACGTCCAACAAATCCATCATGTCCAAGTCAATCCACATCCAACTCGAACATACATAACAAGTTCATCATGTCCAACATCCATCATAAAGTCGATCACAAGCTAAACGAGAGGTACCTACGACGTCCCGGCTCCCCGATGGCCATGAGAGTGTGCAGAGCCCCCACCTTGCCACCCCTGCGGCGCCGAGGAGTACGTCCAGGCCCCGAGATGAGGCTAAGGAGCGCCACCTGCCATCCCGTCCTGCTGAGGCGGAGGAGTTGCCCCACCTGACCACGGAGACCACCCATGCTGCGGAGGCAGAGGAGGAGGGCCAACCGGCCACTCATGGTCTGGAGAAGGGCCAGCTGGAGGAGTCGGGTTCGAACCCGCCGACTGTGCCTGCACAAAGAAGAATCGATCTCATTAGGTCCTGCGGGATGTACGCACAAGCCGAAACAATAGACAAACATATATACTCACCGGAGTCCCTGTAGGGCCAAAAAGAGGTGGTGGAGCGTAAAGCGAATCAGGCAATGGAGGCAAAGGAACACCAGGGATCTGAAAAGCTCTGAAAGTAGCCGGCAAGATCCTGCATCTGACGCTGCTGGTGCTGCTGGAGAGCCTCAAGATGGCACTGATGGGCCTCCTCTCGGGCCGTAATCTCCCACTGATAGGTCTCCTGCAAGGCCGCCTGCACAGCCCGCAACTCGGCCAGCTCGGACTACAAAGTTATACCCTCGATGTTCAAACAATGCAAAAGAAAAGGTACATATGTAAAACCAATGAACGACGAATAAAACTATAGTTACCTGAACCGCCGCCAATGACTGCACGTGGCTCGGCTACCGAGGTCATATGGGGATGTCAGAGGAGGTCGTGCTGTCGGATCGATGAACCTAACGAAGGGTGGGAACGGTGGCCGGGTCGATTGTGTTGTAGGCAATATAGTATCGGTCGTGCTGCTTCCCTCCCCCCACCCTCATCAGGAGGTCTGTGTCCAGGGGCTGGCTGGCAGGATCGAAGGATAGACCATGGCGTTGGAGACCTGCCTCGGTGTATTGGACCATCTTCTCGTAGGTGTTCGGGTTGGTGTACGCCTCGGGCCCATCCGCCGAGCTGTAGACGTTATTCGGATCTGTCGCTTTGCCCTTGTGATGCAGGGCATAGCCCTCGTACTATTGATCACCTGCCCACCATGCGACTGGGTCTGCGAGGAAAACACAAGGTTGATTACACGTAATGAGATGGAATAAATAAACCGATAGAAGCGTACCATGCATCCATGAACCCGGGGAGGGAGCGGCTCCCATGGTGGTGTGCCGGCCCTGTCCTTGCCTTGGCATATCCACCTTGCTGTCTGTGGGTCACATATGACTTCGGCTTTCTCCAGTCATCCACAATGGCCTCCTAGCAGTCCATGTGCATTTTGCACCAATCGGCAGGAAAATGCATGACATGTTTAAAGATGAATCGGAATTAATGTGTGCTACTTATTTTTCATGGAAGGAATTAGAATTAATGTTTCCTACTTACCTGCATATTGAACTCCTTGGCAATGTCAGTTTTGGGGAAGGTGATCATCCTCCTGGCTTCCTTCTTGTCCAGCAACAGGTGAAGCACGTCGGCGTAGTAGCCGATGAGGACCTAGAGGTGCGCCTCGTGGTACATGTCCTTGAGTCACGACATGGCGATCTTGTCCTGCCTCGCCGATGCCTTGGCCTCGCGCCCCTCCTCGCACGTGAACCACTCCTGCATACAGATATCATGTATCATTTCATTATTTCAAGAACGTCCAACGAATGCGTCGTATTGACAAAGCGGTGAAATAAAGACTCACCCAGAACTCCCTCTTGATCTTGGTCACAATGGTGACCTCATTTTCATCCTTGACTTTGTAGAAGTCTGGCCAATGCCAGGGCACCACCTTGGTCCTATTTTCGAGGGTGAGAAGGCCAGGGTAGTGCTTCTTAATCAGGAGGCCTAGCATGCCATTAGGATGGCATGAACTCCTCCCGTTCACAACTGTCCAACTTCTGCATAAGTCATTAAGAAGAATTGTTAGTCTGAAGTTCAATTTTAAATATGTCATATGAATAAGTCATGAAAACATAAACGGTTACTTACTTGTCACCGTCGGATCGAATCACTGGACAGTGGCCTTCCGCGATCGGTGCTGCAGGGAGGTGCGTGATCCTACGCCGGTAGACCTTGCTCGAACCTGAGGAAGCCATCTCCACTGGTGTCGCCTCGCCCCCGTCTTGGTCGCCCCCATCCTAGTCGCCCCAGGATTGGTCCTCCTCAGCCTGGTCGTCCCCGTCCTGGTCTCGCCTGTCCTTCTCGTCCTGGTCGCGCCCGGCCTCCTCTACCAATCCTTCATTGCCACGTGCCTCGTTATAGTCTACCACCATGTCGACCATCCCGACATCTCCATCAAACTCCTCGAGAAGTTCTCTCACCTTGTCCTCTCTAATACCACCATGGTTGCCTTCACCATGGAAAACCCACCTCTTATAGTTTTCCACAAATCTGTGCTTGTAAAGATCGGCCCAGACTGCTTTCTGTATTTTTCTTTTTGAGTTCTTACACTGGCTGCAGGGACACGACATCCAAATCGACCCATGAGTAGCAGGGCCAAATGCTTGCTCTAGGAAGGCACTGGTCCCCTAATCCATTCATTGGTCTTACTTACAAAGCCCATGTACATCCACTCACAGTTATCCATCCTCTGTCATAAACATGTGTAAGCGAGTAATAAACCAGTAATTGCATCTACATGGTGTTCCTACCATCTAATAGGTGAAGGATAGGTCCTAATCCCACTCGTGGATGTGAAGATGGGTTAGCTTCCATGTTCTGCCCCCGTCCAAGTCAGAATTTCGGTAGCACCTCCCGCTGTTCTCCCGATACACGTCCCCGCAGGGAGAGTGTGTATCCGGAGAACAATGGAGAGGTGCTGCCGAAACTCCGACTCAGACGGGAGCTGAACATGGAAGCTAACCCATCTACACATCCACGGGCTGTCTGATTGATCCGGAGAACATGGAAGCAAAACATGGACAATCCGAAATAGATACAGTCGCAAATATGCAAAGACCTTCATACCACTGACTGTATCTCTTTCGTACGGAAGACGCCTAACTGGGTTATGTGACCTAAGGTAAGGAAGAGAGGTGATTTATACCTAGGGTGGCGGTGGAGACAGGCTAGCGGAGCAGTGGTGAGGCGATGCAGTCCCCTATGACAAGACCTGCTCTACAAACAAGAAACACAACACTATAAGTACAAAATTTTGGCAGAACCTCCCCTGCATAGGGAGGTTTCCAAAACCTGCAAGAAAGAAGCCAGCTCGATGGCCGACAGCACATATACGACACGAAGGCCACAAATCCACAAACCCGGCACGAAGGCCCACATATCCACATAAGGCACGAAGGCCGCCAATGATATACAAGGCACGAAGGCCAACAATAGTGGATGCTTTTTACCTTGGGGTGGCAGTGGAGTCAGCCAACGCGGTGTCTTCCTTCTCCTTCTCCTTCTCCTTCTCCTCCTTCTTCTTCCTCTTCTCTTCCTCTTCTTCCTCCTTCTTCTTCTCCTTCCTCCTCCTTCTCCTTCTTCTCCTTCTTCCTCCTCTTCTCTTCCCCTTCCTCCTCCTCCTTCCTCCTTTTCTTCTCCCCTGGCTCCTCCTCCTCCCTGCAATAGGAAGTGCGAGGGCCTGGCCCCTTCTTCCCCGGCACCAGGGCAGCGCCCGAGCTTGCTGGGGGCAGGGGCGGTGGCCAAGCTCGCCGGCGCAGGGGAGGGGCCAACGCAGAGGAGTGGAGGACGAGCGGCGACGGCAGCGGGCCACGTGGGGGTGGGGGCGTGGGGGCGGGAAGAGCGCGGGCCGGCCGCACCGGGCCGGTGTAACAACCCGAAAATCCGAGCTACAAAATTTTATCGACAAAACCCTGAGTGATGTGGTGCAACATGTCATCATCTACCCCTTAACCTTGCATTAACCCCATCATGTCATGCATAGCATTCATGTGTTTTTAATTAATTAATGTCTCATGTAAATGCTTCATGTTTCATATGATATATTTCAATGTTGCCAAAGCTTTGTTTCAATGTTTCAATAGTTTCTGCATCATGTTGCATTACAAGAGTGATTTGGATTTTATTTGGTTTATGTGTTGAAAAATAAAAATGACAAATATAATATTTATTTTGACAAATAAATATTAAGGGAATAATACCCTAACATTATTTGGGCCATGTATGCTCACTATTTTGTTGCTCATAATTCACACATCACATGTATATACATGTATATATAAATGTATTTGAAAATGGAAAAATAAAAGAAAAAGAAAAGAAATAAGGAAAAAGCCTTCGGGCGGGCCAACCAGCCCAGCCCAGCAAGCCGACCGCCGGCCCGGCCGCTCTCCCGCGCGTTCGCTCGCTCGCTCGCGCACTACAGCAGCCCAGCAAGGCGGCCTAGCAAGCGCCGCGCCCGCGCCACGCCGTCGCCTCCGCTGCCGCTGATGGCCGAGACCCACTGTGGACCCCGCCTGTCATAAGCGCCGTTGAGGTCACCCGACCGGCCGCGCGCGCTGACGTCGCCGTTGCCAGGCGCTGTTCCTCCGCGTCACCTTGAAGCAACCTGCCTCGGCCGCTCGATCCGCATCGACGCTTGCCCGCACGCCACCTGGCCCGACAACCCCTGCACAAAGCACCCATGGCCGCGGGGATTTTCACCTCCCGCGCGCGCGCACATGCATTGCCGCCGCGGTGGAGCACTGCCGCTATAAAGCATAGGCTCGCCCAGCCCTACCTAGCCCTCTCTCGCTGCTCCAAGGACCCAGACCGAGCACCCCACCGATGACCTAGACCCCTCCTTGGCCGCTTGATCAAGCCGGAGCCGTGATCAGCCGTCCGCCGGCCACCTACCTCCACCTCTGCCCTATATAAGCAAGGGGCCGGAGCTCTAGGGTTCCCAGGCTGCTGCCACCACTCTGGTGGAGCTCAATTTCATCTCGAGCCACTCATTTTGGAGAAGGAGGGGAGGTAGGAGAAGAAGGAGGCGGGGAAGAGAAAGCTGTCCGCCATCGAAATTGGAGAAGAAGAGGAGCTCCGCCGTGCTGCTGTGCTAGGAGCAAGAAGGGGAGGCCGTACAGCAAGCCGAAGCCACAAGAACGCCTGAGCTTGGACTTGAATCGCGCTTCCATCCTCATCAACCGTAGGTGAGCACCACAGCCATCACCCTCTTCCGCCTCGACCTTGCTGCATGTCATGGTGCTCCGCCTTGGGAGTGCGTACGCCAAGGCCTCTGCCGGCTATCTTGGACACCCACACACACGCACATGGTCTAGCCCAGCCCTTAGACCACGGCATCGGGAGGATGCCGGACCGGAGCGCTGCCTTGCCAACCGCCGCGCGCAGAGCGCCGCTGCGACGAAGTCACCCAGTCGCCTCACCGTCAAGCTCTGCCCTCTATCGACCTTAGATCTGTGCTCGCCATGATGAGACGGACTCCGTGCACCCCTTGGCTCCACGTTTGCCTCGCCGGAGCATCGACCCGAGCCGCCTTGCCAGCCGTCGTGTCCGTGCACCGCTGCTCTAGAGCACCGCCGTTCACCATCGTTTCCTGCCACCTCCAACCACCCCGAGGAGCAAGAAGAAGCTGGGAAGCTCCACCGTGACGTGCTGCATCGATTGGACAAGGATATGGAGGCCGTGGACCCTCTCGGAGTGCCGTTGTCGTGCACCGAGGACCCGCCAGAGTTCCACCGTGGGAGTTGCTGCCCGCGCGGACTCCCTGACTTCAATCGCCTATCTACGCCTCGAATTGGAGTAGAAGCGCCTCGGTGTGAAGAGTACACCGAGCGCCATCGCCGCCGAGCCGCCCTTCGCCATGAAGTTCGTCATCGGAGGCCAAGCCACCGCCTTGAAGCCCACCGTCGTGACCATCGTGAAGTCCCGAAGCCGATGGTCGGGTTAATGACGGCGGAGATCCACTGTGGCACTAGGAATCGAGGGTTTCCCCGCCACCGATCACCGAGGAGGAACCCCGCGCTCGACCGAGTCTCGTTCGAGACGGACCCCGTTCTCGAGCCGATCGAGGGTTTCCCCGCCGCCGATCGCAGAGGAGGAACCCCACACTCGAGCTAGTCTCGTCCGAGATGGACCCCACGCTCGAGCCGACCCTCGAGTACGACCCCTCGACACAACATGGGGAAAGAAATAGAGGAGGGGATCGCTTCGGCAAAAGATAATGGACGTGCTCGAACCAACCCTCGAGATCGACACTTCAATACGCTGACCCTCAAGTTCGACACTTGGACACACCGACCCTCGAGTTTGACCCTTCGACACACCGACCCTCGAGTTTGACCTCTCGACACACTGACCCTCGAGCTCGACCCCTCAATACACTGGCCCTATTCGAGACAGACCACGCTCTCGAGCCGACTTTCGAGATCGCCCCCTTGACACCGTGGGGAAAGAAACAGAGGAGGAGATCATTTTGGCAAGAAGATGATGGATATGGTGATCATGGACTGAGTACTTGCCAGTGGATCCTGAGCCACCCTGTGTCGGCCTGATAAAGACCTAGCCTTTTATCCTTTATAGGATACATGAAAATCTCTGGAAAATCATAACTAATTCATACGAGCTCCGAAAAATGCGATCCACATATCCAAATTTTCTATAAATCGAGCCCTATCTATCTAGGCTATGTTTGAGTGCATTTGAATCTTCTATTTTGCATTTGTTCTTTGTGCTAATCTATAGGGGTCACTCTTGCGACCATTAATTCTCATTACAGGCTCGAGCGAGGACAAGTCTGATGACAGTGACTACCAGGAGAAGTCCGACAGCTACGTCAGTGAAGGTGCCATACCTCATCCAACCTCGTAGATCCCATTACGTATGGCAAATATAGTATGGCTAGTGCTTTATTTCCTGTTGCTATAATGCTTTGCCTGTGTTAGGATTGCATGATAGATTATTACTTGATGAGCCCTACCTTGTTGTAAACTTTCACCTGCTTACCCGCTGTTACGTTAGCCACTTGCTTATCTGCTATATTTATATATATACTTCACTCGCTTACATTTTGATACGACGTGATGAACCCTGGAAAGGCCTGGAGGGTGCCAGGCTGGATGTGTGAGTTGATGGATCAGATGGGCATGTGAGCTGATGATGCTGTATTTGGGTTTTTGGGGTGGAACTTGCGGCAGGGAGTAGGGTGAGGGTCAAGTCGATCGAGCCGAGATCTACGATGAGCTTTTGAAGCAAGTCTTGCTGGGGGATGGATCTGGACATTCCCATGAGAGGAGCCTGTGGCGGGCTAACTGAGATGTGATGGTGGTCTTTGGGTGTGATCCTTCGAGAGGTGGAGCCCGGGACGAAGGTGCCGTGGTAGCACGTTAAAGATAAACCCTGACGAAGATATCCCGGTTTGGTCAAACTTAGGAACTGCTGCGCTGGTATCCGGACCTTAGGAATCTCTTGCTTTCCACTCGCTCTCCATGGGGGGGAGACGGCCGAACTGCTGGATAGATCGATGCCATTACTACTAAGCGAGTAGTGATAGGAAGGTATATGCATGGGACGGAGCTAACAACCTTCTAAGACGATCATGGCAGTCCCTTCAGGAGCGGGTACATGCCATGGCGTTCTCTTCAGGAGCGAACACATGGGCTCTTCATAGTTCCAGCGATCCAGAGCTGGATGGTAGAATGGCATCATTCTATGGCAGTAGGCACCCGGAATCTACCTAGGTGGTGATCAACACCGATGATGGTTATCTAGTGGATTAGTGAAACCTCTGCAGAGCGTATGGTTGATCGATCGATACATAAGCCAAATTCTTTGGCTATGGACCTTGCCTGTGTTCTGCATGCACCGGACTAGTGAGTGGAGTGTTCTACCTTCCCTGAGTATGATTTCTGGTCGTGAGCCAGGTTGAGGGCTGCGGGCTGCTGAGACAAGCCGAGAGGGAGTTGGCTTGTCGACTTGAGTGTGAGATGGTGTTGGAGGAGTTGGGATGGTGCTACAGAGATGGATGGTGATGGATATGAGGGATGGGAATGTGTTTAAAACTTGCTTATTATATTATATTATTTATATACCTGATTTATGCATAGGAAAACCCCAGCCTTATAGGTTCCTTTTGATATATCCTTTCTACATCCACTTCCACAAAGCAATGCATAGGGTGGGAGTGTGGCCAGTACAAATCATACTGAAAATTTGGTTTCAGGTTCAAGGAGTGAGTACTCCTCTGGGGAGTACAACGATTGAGGGTTTTGTGCCTACGCTCAAGTTGGATCGAAGATGATAGCTTCCACACCTCAAGCTTTTACCGATATGCTGCATGAACTTTGATTCCGCCAAGTGGCGATGTAATAAGTTATTGTAAACCTCTCTATTGCACTCTTTTGTTCGATGTATGGATTATGGTATTCAACTGTTATTGGGTAATGTGATTTAAATGGTCATATTACACTCCGACTCTGTGGATTTCTCTTCGAGGGAATCAAGGTCGTTTCAGCCGGTCTCCTGGCCGGCGGCGGAGCCCCGCCGGAGACGCGGGGCTGGGACACGCCGGCAACGGGGAGCGGGAAGCAGGCTCCGGGGCGCACGGCGAGGCGGGGGCGCAGGGCTCCAGGGCGGGGGCGCGGGGCAGGGCCCGCCGAGGACGGGGCCGGCGGTGGCGGATCTGGCGACGGCGGCGGCGCGCGTGTGTGGGCGGGACTAGGCGGCGGCGGCGGCGTGTGAGAGCGCGGGGGCGAGGGCTAGGTGGGCTGGTGTGGGACGATAGGGTTTGAGGGAGATCGGCCAGGCGGCCAGCCGCGGGCCCTTTTACATTACGGGGCTTTGCCGATTGCCAAGCTGGGCAATCGGCAAAGCCAGCTGCTTTGCCGACTGCCTTGGTCGTGGCAGTCGGCAAAGACACTGTTTACCGACTGCCTTTTTTGGCACTTGGCAAAGATTTTTTTTATTTTTTGAATTTTGAATTCAAACTTTTTCTGTGGCCCTAGCATATTGTTTACAAGCAAATATTCAAATTTGGGACCTTTTTATAATATTTTGCTATATTTCGTTCATTTATTTTATTTACTTAAATTTTCCCGCATAATCCGAATTTGAACCGTAGGTGCATGAAATAATAAAATGTAGCCATTCGAAAAATGATACTCATGTTGGAGAGTGTATTTTGAGGCCGTGTCCATAAACTCACCCAAAAGTTTGAACACCTTGTCCACGAAACATGACCATCCAGGTGCAGTAGAAGTGTTTTTTAATTATATAAAATGCATATGATGTCAAAAAATCACAAAACTTACCGAGGTGTCATGTTATCGTATGTGGAGGCTACGATAAATTTTTTTGGATGTTTAGAGCAAGTTTCGACGTCGGATGTCCAAAACCCAGACATCTCCCCATTTGACTGACAACGGCTGTCAAAGCCACTACTACTACCAAAAAAATGTTTTTTTAAATGATAGAGATAGACGTTTTTGGACTCAGGCTGGTCTAGAAACAATGTTTGCTTGTGTTAATCATTTATAAAAATGAGCATGTTAAAAGAAATCATCTCTATTAATCAACTATTTATTGAGGCGTTGATCTCTGTTAATTGATTAAGAGAGACAAATACCCTTTTCTTTTTGAAAGTTTTTGAGCAAAAACCGGAGGGCAAAGCCCCTCGGCAACAGGGAAATAAATTAAGAGTCCAAAAAGTTTACAGAGAACTTACAAAGGCCTAACCAGCGGTTAGACAGAAGAAAGACGAACTCTACTCTAGCTTCTAGGAATCTACCCTGAAAGACCGTACAGATACGAAGAAAAGTTAAACTGCTAACAAGAACAGGCAAAAACAAACTGAAAATTACAAGGCTTGAAGCCAGAGTATAATGGGCTGATGCAGACTTGGGTAATTTGATCCTGACCAAATGAGTAGACTTCTTTAGAAGCAGTTTTCCAAGCAGCCAGACTTGAACCCTTCCATTAAAAATGTAAGCATTACGCTCATTCCAGAGGTACTAAGCTCCCAGAGCATACCACCTGCTGATTGCTAAGGGAGAGTTTCATCTCGTGTCGGCAAATACAATTTGGATAAAGTGAGAGAGAACCAAACTAATCAAACAAAGAAACAAGATAGTTTGTAAAACAAAAATTATTCTCAAGTAAGAAAAAACGAATGCTATAATGAGAAAAAACTAGCTATAGACGTGGTATGTTTGTGGGCCATCTTTCTATTTTTTGTTAAACAAACAGTAAATAATTTGTTTGTGAGGGTTTCATTGTATATATATAAACAAGGAGTTCCCATGTGGGGAGAGTTTGAGGACAATTATTTGCATAAGAATAAGAAGATAAAAGATTCGGTAATCTTGTGAATTTTTACGTCTGACAACATCTGACGGGTGTCGCATAATTATTCGATCACCATTCGCGTCGCCCTGTCCACATTCCACACCCATGCTTCCATCTCTCTCACACACTGGACAGACGTGGCATCCGGTCCTCCAGTTGTCACCTGTTGTCATTAGACATCCTCCTCCGTTATGTTTGTTTTAGTCTATCGCACTCTCTCTCCCTCCCACCACTCTTTTTTTCCTTGCTGTCCCGGTGAGCGGCGACGGACTCCAGAGCGGCGACGAGCACCTTCACCACGCTCAATGGGCAGAGCGGTGGTGATAGCGACGAGGGCTTCCACCAAACCGATAGGGCGGAGCGGCGTAGCAGCGACGGTCACGGTGTGGGCCTCCACCAGCCCGGTGGAGCAGCTTCAGTAGGCAGTGGATCTAGGGGACCAGATCCGACGAGCGCCTGCTGGATCCGGTGGAGGGCAGCATGCGCGCGTAGATCCGATAAGGTGGAGCCCTCCAATAGCAGAGCGAGGGAACCTGGCAGTGGCAGCGGCGTCAGGCAGTCCAGATGCAGGCCTAGGCCCACCCCTACCCCCACCCCTTGCAGATAAGCATTGTGGCATGGAAATAGATCTTTTCTCAAACGACTGCAGCGAAGGGTAAGGCATGAAGCTTAGGGCGAATGGCAACTTGTTCATGGAGCCTTGCTGCTTTACGGGGAGTCAAAACTTGATTGCAGCATCTCTTTGAGGACGCAGCATCTCTCAGAGTAGTAGCGGGCGACTTGCCGTTCCCCTCCTTCCTTACTCTCAAATCCTCCTTCCTATCTGCAAATCCCTCCCCTAATATGCATCGATCTGCTTCCAGATCATGCCTCCAAGTGAATCGATCGGTTCCCCTCTCAAATCCATCCGGTTTGGTGCCTTTTCATCGACTCCACTAGTGTGCCAATCCCCTTTTTAGCCCCACTCATAACCCTCAATACCTGTTACAATCTTCATCGATTTGGATTCTCATCCTCTTCCTGTGGCCGCCGCCTTGCTCCAGTCCTCGCCGGGAGCCATCTCGTCATCTGGTTCCATCCACCGATTGTTGCAAATTGTGGGGCTGTATCTAGGTGTCCTTGACATGCTCTACTCTGATCACGAATTCCCAAGCTCTAGCATACTCACTTCTGTAGTTTGATTTCTGCTTCCTCTTTCCACCATGGAAAGCCACCGTACCGTCCCCATAGTTCCCCCACCCATGGAAGACCTGCCTCCAGAGCTGCCTCCCACCACTCCGCTTCCAGATCCACCTCGCACCACCCCCTCATGCTCCTTGCTCCTGGTCCTACCACCTTCATGTTGACATGCACCACAGCACCCACCTCTCAACCGCCCATCACAAGAACACCGCCACGACAGGCTGCTGTACATTCTACTGATGAGAGCCCTCCCTTGGCTCCAATGAATATCCTAGCATGGAACTGCCAGGGATCAGGAGGCTCCCTGTGTAGCTCCACCATGCAACATCTCCAGCGCCTCCTTACCTCCATGAAAGCACAGGTTTGCTTCCTGTCTAAAACTAGGAATAGTTCTATCTGAAAAACCTCTATTATTAATCATTTTAATGCTTTCGATGCTTTTATAATTCCTGCTTAGGGTCAGTCCGGGGGTCTTTGGCTAATTTAGACCCACGCAATTGCCATTACTATAGTAGACCATAATCACCACTATATGTTAGGCTTGTTTAATATAACTGCTATTTCTAAACAATTTGGTTTGGTTTGTATCTATGGTGATCCTCACCACCGTAACACCTCTACCATATGGGCCAGGGTGCACTAGTTTGCTATAAATCACAACACCCTTCCTATCTTAGCTATGGGTGATATGAATGAGCTTATGCATGCTAGTCAAAAATGTGGTCCAAGTAATGCTGATGTTAATCATATTAATATGTTTTGTGATTATATCAAGCAGTGTGCCTTTTTGGATTTGGGTTACAGTGGACCGGCTTACATGTGGATGAACAAGCGTTTCAATACAGCTCCTACTTTTCAATGTCTTGATCATTGTTTGGCGAATGTTGAATGGTGCACTGCCTATCCACAAACAACAGTGTATCATCTTCTAATATTGGGCAGCGACCATGCTCCCATCCTCACTATGCTTGAATCTAATCGCCCTCGCACTAATAAAGTTTTTCGTTTTAAAAATTGGTGCCTTATGTAACATGACTTCAACGACGTGGCCGAGCAAAGCTGGAACAAATCCTCCAGCCACTCTTTGCACCAAAAAAACCAAATATCTTGCCAACAACCTCAAAAAATGGAGGAAAGCCAGGCCTAAACTCTCTGACCAACTGAATAATATTGACTCTTTTGCTCCAACAACAATCTAAACCTCCTCACCAGCAAGATTTTAGCCTCCAACAGCATGTAGCCACCCAGCACCAGGAAATCCTTACCAAAGATGAGCACTACCACCTCCAAAGAGCCAAGAAGAATTGGGCCAAGCTAGGTGATCAGAATACTACTTATTTTCATCAGGCCTTTGTCAAAAGGAACAGAAAGAATAGTATAGCTTACCTTCTCAATCCTGATGATGGCTCTGACTCTACTACTCTTGATCAAATAGAAGCTACTCTTCTCAATTATTTTCATAATATTTTTTGGATTAATCACATAAACACCTCTACTATTTAGTCTGACTATGCAGAACCTATGCAGGCCCACACCAACCATTCTGCTTCCACTCAGGAACTCTACAACATAGACCAAGGGCTCCATGACTACACCAACTCCATTCCAGACTTGCAAAAGACAATCAAGGCAATGTGCAACAAAGCCACCCCCGGCCCTGATGGTCTCAATGCTGAATTCTACAAATCAGTCTGGCCTTGGATCCAAGATGATGTACACAAGTTAGTAAGTGACTTTTATACTAATGCAACTCTCAGTCCTCAGATCAATATGATTTACATCACCTTAATACCTAAAAAGATGCAGCCCCTTATTCCTCAGGATTTTAGGCCCATTAGCCTTTGTAATGTAATTTATAGACTAATTGCTAAAACTTTGGTTGATAGGCTTAAAATTCATTTACCTAATTACATTGATCAAGCTCAGTCTGCTTTTATTAAAAATAGACACATTTCTTCCAACATCATTATTACTCAGGAAATTATTCACTCTTTTGGTTTGAAGACATGGAATTATTCACTCTTTTGACAGGTTAAGCTGGAATTTTCTGACCCAAGCCCTGACCAGACTAGGACTCCATCAACACTTCATTCAGCTGCTCAAGGCCTGCTATACAACCCCATCCATGGCAATCTGGTGAATGGTGCACCCACAGGATACTTCAATCCACAACAAGGTATCAGACAAGGCTGTCCCTTATCTCCCTTACTCTTTGGTGTTGCCATAAATGAACTATCTATTACCTTAAAAATGCAATGGAGAAAGCTAATCTCCATGGTGTTACCCTAGGCCCTAATTGCCCTCCTAATCATTCTTTATTATTTTCTAATGATCTTATTCTCTGTGGTCAAGCTACCATGCAGGAAGCTACTAATATCAAGCACAATCTTGATGATTTCTGTCATAGATCAGGCCAGATTCCTAATTTTTCTAAATCCTACATCCATTTGGCTATCATGTGGACCATGCTACCAAACATAATATCAAGAATATTTTCTAGTCCCTGATCTTGTCCTCAATACTATTCACCTTGGTCATCCCATTATCTTTTCCCAAAGGGACAAAACAAGGGCCTACAAATTTATCGATAATAAATTCCTTGCTAAACTCACCACTATCAAAGCTAACAAGCTCAATCATGCTAGACGTCTCACTACATCCTATCCTTTCTTCTATTTCTGTTTACTATATGTCCACAGTTCTTTTCTCCAAGGAGTTCATCAAAAAAATTTCTATTATTAGAAGATTTGGTGGGCTGGTGTTCAAGATGATGACCCCACTAACCCAATTCCTTACAGGTCCTGGGAGGACGTCTGTCAATCCAAAGACAATGGTGGACTAGGCATCAGAGATTTGCATACTGTCAATAAAAGCTTGCTTATTTATACTACATATGATGTGGCTACCTCTAAAAATCCTTTCTTACCGGCTGTTCTGAAAGCTAAATATCACCCATACTCTTCCTTTTGGACAGCTAGCAGTACAGGAACAAAATCAGTTTTCTGATCTTTGATCTTGCAGGTAAAATAGGACCTCATACACAATGTCACCTACCAAATTCATGCAGGTAATTCTTCTATTTGGACCACTCCCTGGTGCCCAAGTTCGAATACCATCCACAGCCACTTGCTTGACCCTATAATCACCAACCCTCTCCCGTCCAAAGTTTCTGATCTTTGGCTTCCAAATACTCAGCAATGGAATCTACAACTTCTCAATAATACTTTTCATGAACAAATAGCATAGGAAATTGTTAATGTGCCTACAGTTTCTCAGGATTCTCAAGATATCCTCAGATGGATCCCAGCTAGAATAGAACTATGCACCACTAAAAATTTTTATGGTACCTAGCAAGGCAAAATCAGGATCAGCTACCATCTCAGGGATCAAGGAGCATCCTACCTTAGGTCAATCACACACTTCAAAAGTTATGGAAAATTAAAACTCTTCCTTCCATTATTAAAACTCTTACATGAAGGATGATTAGGAGAGCTTTAGCCACTGCCAAAAGAGCTTCAACTTATTCTGTTCACATTGATCCTTATTGTGCTTCCTGTGGTCAAATTGAAGATGATGCACATCTTTTCTTTCATTGTAATATTCCTAGAGCAGTCTAGTTTTCTTTTAACCCCTCACTTAGGACTGAGTCTCTTCCCCAAGAGATTGATGGGGTTCAATTAATCTTGCAAAGCATAGTAATCTCTGATGACTTATTATCCAAAATTTTGATCACTATGTGGTTTCTGTGGAAAGAAAGAAATGACAGGCATTTCCAAGGCAAAAATTGGACACCAATGCAGGTACACAATGGTACTGTGGCTATGATGCTTTGGTTTCAAAATACAAGCTCTTCCATAGAAGTCAAAAATGATGATACTTAGCAGCCCATGGTAGCACCCACTCCCTCCACAATGCAAAGTACGAACTTTTTAAATGCAGATAACCTAGCTACTCCAACAGCTCAGGTGCCAACCTTAAATGGACAGACAGGCAACCAACCACAACACCAAAGCAACTCACCCCCAGAACCTACATCTACTCAACCTATGAACCAAGGTATGATGGATTCAGTTGCAGGTGCTTCAAGGAGTTTGCTGATGCCCACCACCAACAACTCCATGGTGGACAGATTTCTTATCCAGATGCCCACCCTAATCTCAAGGCCTAGATGCTATGTTGGTGCTTCCATCCAACCAGATGGACCTGTCTCTAATCCTAGAGATGGAGGGATTGGCATTTTTCTGATCAACACATAGGTGCAACCACCTCATACCATGTTCATCAAGGCTTCAATGAAGGACTCTACCTCTGTCATCATGGCAGAATTAGCAGCTCTTGCTGTTGCTACTACAATCATCAAAGCTTTGCAATGGGATCATACCACTATTCTCTCAGATAATCAACAGCTCATCCATTTCATTAATGGACCAGACCAGGAAAACCCCCCAGATTGGAGAATCAAACCTTATACTCAACAAATCACCTCCAATTTGCAGGCATCTTCATCATCAGTAAGAAGAATCAGGTGCACTCGATACCAAATGGCTGATATGCTTGCTAGACAAGCTCTAGCTTGTATGAGGGCCAACCAGCTTTCCTTTAATGGTGCTTGTTGTTTTGTACCTCATGAGCAGGACTGCCTTTTACTAATGGCACTCCATAATGCAACTGTTAACTCTGTAATGGTGCTAACAGCTCGTTGATGTTAATTAATATACTGCTTTCTTGTCAAAAAAATCTTTTAACTTTGACCATCCGATATATGAAAGAAAATATTAATATTCATAGTACATAATTAGTACTCCCTTCGTCTATTTATTTTTATCCAATTAGCCTTTGGCGCAATGACCAAAGAGGCAGGCATCGTGTAGTCAGGGAGTTGTAGCCAGTGGGTAGCCAAAAATCAATAAATGCAGATAGGAACACCAAATGCACAGCATATACCAAGAGCCAAACTTTGGTCCTAACTAATATGAAAGAGATTTTTGGAAAACAAAATTTTTCCTATACGAAAGAGATAAATGGACAGAGTGAGTATCATAAGATATATCATCAAATATGTTTTCATAATAAACTATTTTGAGATATAATTGCTAATATTTTCTTTAATATAATTAAATTTAAGAATATTAGAACACATAACCTAAAACGACACTAGTTTTGAACCATAGGGAGCATATTCTTAATTGTTCCCCATCACTTCCGTTATTCGAGGGTTTGGGGGGCTTGCTTACTAGTCGTTCTAGGTTAGAAAGCTCGCATCAGTTGTATAGTAAGATGCTTAAGATGGATTTTCCTTTCTTTGATGGGGACAATCCTAAGCTTTGGATCAGTCCCTGCGCTCTAATTACTGATTTCGATATGTATTCTATCGAGTCTACTATGTGCATCAATGTGTTTTCCATGCTGCTTAATTTCTGGGGCTGGTGTACGGTGGCTTTAGTATATTGAGTCCAAGGTTCTGGGTTACAGTGGGGGGGGGGGAATTTTTTGTGTTAGATCACTTCGGCAAAGACCACCGTGACGTAAGCTGCTCCTTCGCCAATTGTACTATGTCGGAGTATATGTCGTCGACATGTTCTCTGGCTTAATTGGACCGCCTTGGCCTATGGCCGCGCAACACTGATCCATTGCTTTACACGGCTTATGGGGATGGCATACGTGATGTTCAGGTGCAGCGTCCTCTTGCCTTCAATGTTGCTTGTGTTCTTACCCTTACTGCAAGAGTAACTGATGGTGGATCTGGCCCATGTACGCATGACTTGCGCCCCTGCGGAGGGGTGCGGGGGGCAGCAGCCCCCGCCGCGGTACAGACCCTTTAGGGTTTCCACTTTATATTTTACCTGTAAGCCACCGCACGGGATGAAGAGATTAGTGGTAATTCTCCGGCGTTTGTAACCTCCACCAAATATAGTGAAGACTGGTTTGCTGGCTGGCGCCCGTGGTTTTTCGCTCTCGCATTAAGAGGGTTTTCACATTAAATCTCGTGTCTCCTGTGTGTTTTAATCTTTTTTTTGCTTCTTGATTGGCATCAATATTTTATAACACAAGTTGGTCCCGAAGGAGCCATTACAGCATCTCCGGTCCAAGCCCCTACTTGGGATCCTACCCTTAATTTTAGGAGTTTGGCCAAAAATCCAACTTCAGTGGAGCCCCTAAATCAGACCTTATTTTACATGGTCCCTCAAATTATAATTTCAACCCCCCAGATACAGGATCCCCTTATCCCCCTCTCATCCATGGGTCCCACACCATATTTCCTCTTCCCTTGCTTTGGCGTGGTCGTGTGCTGCCCTGCCATGGCATCCTGCTCGTTCCTCCGGCGAGAGCCTCCCTCCGTGTGCACCTGAGCCATGGCGAGCACAGGAGCCCATGGCCACCGCACCCTCCCCCCCTATGTGCTCTGGCAAAGGGGCGCGTGGCCGTCGCCTCGATCTTCCCTCCGGGCTCGCACGCACGCGCCGCCCCGCCGGCCCCCATCCGGCGACTCTGGCGTGTCTCCGGGAAGGAGAGGATGGGAGGATGACAACCACATCGGACGACTCTGGCGTGTCTCCGGGGCCAGCAACGGCGGCCGATGGCGAGATCTGTGGCACGTGGGAGGAGCTCCTCGCGGCGTGCGGGTGCTCGACGACGACGGTGGAGATGAGGATCTGGACACGGCCTCCGCCGACAGGTGCATGAAGGAGCTCCGCAAGCTGCACGTCGCCGAGCTCTGTCGCGAGGTCAAGCGGTACCTTCTCTTGTCCACCAGTGCCAGCACGAGGAGGAGGAGAAGAGCCGCCATGGCCAGCAAGTGGAGGGGCGGCGGTGCGTTGCGTCTTGATGGCTCGAGCCACTGCTCTGCGGAAGTCAATGGTGATGGCGAGGGCGCCGGGCGCGGACTCGCTCTGTTTCCTATTCCTCCTTAAGCAGCCGGAGTTAGCAGGGCCCGACGCCGCCGCGCCATTAGAGCTCGATGTGGTGTGGCCCGCCGCCAGTGGGCAGGGACAGCACCAGCAGGATTGTTGGGCCGCCCCGCCAGCACCGGCGCCCAGTGGCAGGGGGTGGCCATGCCCGTGCCCGTGAGGGCGATGGCACCGAGCGCTACGTCGAGGTCGTCGATGCCGGTGCCGTGGCCGAGGATGGTGGGGGGCGGGGCCGTTGAGGCATAGCGCGCAGCACGGGTGTCTAGCGGCGGCACGAGGCGGGAAGGCTAGCGGCGCGCGTTGCGGGAGGCCAGCGGCAGCGGATTCACGGCGCACTGAAGGCACCAAATCTGAGTCTAGAGATGGATGGGGAAGAAACGTTCTGTCCATGACACACGGGTCCCACAGGAGATGAGGTCTGGGCTGTTTGTTCCATTGGAGTTGGGAGTAAATTTAGGCCCCTATTTTTTAGACCAGCATGCAAATAAAATTTTAAGGCTCCAATTTACAAGGCCCCACTGGAGATGCTCTTACCACTGCCACTTCCTCCTCGACTTGACAAAGCCTCGCTCAAAAAAGAAAAACATGGCCCTAATAAATACTGATCATCATAGCTAGTCCCTGCAAATGACACGTACCATTGGAGTCCTTGTTGTAACGTGATCTCAGGCCACATATTTCTACTGGCAATATTTATTAGGTCCACCCTATCAATACCAAATTTTATAAGCCAAAAGGTGATTTCGACGGAATATAAGGCTGCAGCGGCTGCAATAGCGCTGGCGTCCTCCTACTGCTACCGCTATAGCAGTCTGCAAAAGATGATATAGTATGCAACAAATAAATAACTCTAGCACACTTAAGATATACAAATGGTTTAAGCAGCCATGAAAATGATGTTGGTGTTGCTTTTTAACAATATTAGCCAATGATGGTCTTATGAACTATTTATGGCTCTCATAATTAAATTTTTCTATAAACTACTATGACATATATGTAATATCATATTTTGTCATAATTTAAGTATGTGAGGCATCAATTTTTAGTACAGTCAAATGTTTATTTATACTAGTTATTCATGATTTCTGTGCTTATAAATTTATATGTAATGATCATATGCATTTAGAACTTAGCGTCCGCAAAATAGCGCCCGCTATCCGCGATATGCTTCCACGACACCAATTCACTTCCAACCCGTTATACGCCATTAGTACCTTGATCTTGAATATTTTCTCGAAAACGTTGGTCGCAAGACCATTTCTCCACGCAATGAGCAGAGACTGCACGGGCGCACGCCCTGCAATAATTAAGCACGCGGCGCTGCCAATTTATCGTCAACAACACGAATGGTATATAGGAAAGGATAACCGCAAATTAGTAATGGTAGGGACTTATTGCTTTCATACCGTTGAATGCAGTTTAAAACTGTGCCAAAAGGGGCATAAGGACGGACCTATAGGAAAATGCTGGCGTAGGGATACACAGTGGCGAAGCAGTGCGTCATGTTGAATATTTCGCCCATCTTCTTGATGTGCGGTGTCGGCTCGAGCTGGAGCATGAAGAGGACGTGCCCGTTCCTCAGGAACACCATGCCACCGTCTTCGTGAACGCCAACAATCCGAGCAGTACAGGGCGCTGAGTCGCTGTTCTCATCGTGTTGGTGAAGCACAAGCGCCGATGTCGTCGACCGCACAGCGGCGACGATGTCATCAGGGTGGTGCTGGCGTTTAACTGGCGGCCTGGGGAGCAATGCATCGAGAAGGACAGTCCTGCGGAGCGTCAGGTGGTGCTGTTGTGGCCGTCGATCTCCAGCGTCCACAGGCGCATGGCAGAGGCCGTCACGGAGGCGAGGCCGACCTTAGAGTCGGGCCTCGTCGTCACACCCGGTTATAAGGACAAAACCAGATATACACTATACGTGAGTCTTAAAGGACAAATCTCATATATAGCTATAAATAGTGTCAATTACAATGCTTTAAAAATAACGTACACAATATATAAAATATCACCTAATAAACAATCAGCGGAAAGACGACTTCAAACTTCGGGCGTAGACTTCACTCCACTGGATCCAACTGACTGGTTGATCACAAGCCTAAAACTTCTCCTGAGGTGTGGAGGGAATAGCAAGAGTGAGTTCATATCGAACTCAACAAGTATAGCAATAAGGCAGTACCCATCAACTTAAGATCAATGTAACATAAATAATATAAAGCATAAAACGGTAAACCATGAACATGTTAGCAAACAACAGTCGTCATCTTGATATAAAGATTCCAAGGCCGCTCGTGTCCTTGAGTAAGGCTAGTATACCAGTTTAATAAACTCTCAGAGGTGTACACTTTCACTGTGAGCCGTGATTTAGCCTTTCGCCCGAGGTGATCAGCCTCTTAGCCCACTACCAAAGAAGACCGGCAGGGTTCACTATAAAGCATTTCAAAGATTCGTCTAACATGTTAGGGCCGCTAAGGTTTCTGCGCCTACGAATGTAGTATCCCCCTTCTAGATGACACACAACCGCAGCCTATACACATATAGACAGGGGTCTAACTACACTCAACCCGGACACACCCCTCTTGCGCCAAGTGGTAACCACTAACAAGCTAGGAAAGGTCCTTATACTGAGCTAAAACCAGAGCCATGTAGCCCTCACAGCTGTACTGTAAATCCCGGAGGTTCTCTTACAGGTAAATCATCAAGTTACTAAAAAGTCATTTTTATCATTTATTGCTTAGACATTAATTAAGTCACAAGATCATGGCCATAGAAATAAAACCCAAGCTATACTTGCCTTACGACTTGCTTTACACCCAAAGCAATGTGCTTAGAGAAACATCATCTTTGTCTTCCATTCTGTAGCTTCTGATCTCTAACTTCATCAAAGAATGTTTCTAGATCATCGCGTATAACTCACCGACTGGCCAATATCATAAAGCACTACACAGACATCCGAACAAACGTGCATAGCAAATATAGCAGATTAGAACATTACATCAATCAATAAAATGGTTTGAAAATAAACCTACGCATGCTACGAACACACAAACGTAAAAAGCACTCTAACTGAAGCTACGGTGAACAAGAAACATCTATCAAAATATTATTTTATTTGTAAAAAAAACTGAACTACAATCTAATTAATTGTATATATAAAATAAAACCCTATGCACACTGGAGAAGATATTTGATCGGTGAGATTCAGGACTAGACAAGGAAATGACTGCTTCGAAATTTCATATATTCACAAGGAAGTGTTGAAACGCAAGGATGATGTATGCATGACATCAGAAGATATGTAGCCGATTAAATAATGTGGCATACCATTATTTAGAGATGCATGCAGCTGACCACATGCCTAGCGTGTTCGGCTTCAGCAGCAACAGCAGGGAACCACGTAGCAGTTTTCTTGCAAGTGCTGGCAACGGCACCATCCATTCACGTAGATTCTGCTCTCCTGGCCGTGGATTGGTAGCCGGTGTAGAAGTATGTCTCTGCCTGTGCACTTGCTTGCGGAATCGATGGCAGACGGAGATGGTTTTGCTGTGCTCAACGGGGCGGCAGCAGTTTCCTGCAAACTGCCAGTGGCTATTCACGAGACACCAAGAGCTCAACGACAAGGGCTTGGAAGCTTCTTTACCAGGGCACGAAGCTCGGCAGCGGATCGGAGATGACGGAAGTGGAGCAGCAGATGACGTGCACAGCAGCAGCGGATCCGTTCTTTTCTCGACGAGGTCAAAACCAAGGCAGCGACTTAGCAGCGGTGGTGCGGCTCGATGCAACGGCGGCGCTGCTGCTACTTGAGCAAGGGCGATGCTGTGATAGGGTTGAGAAAAGGACGACGCGGGCGTTTGTGCTCGATATATAGAGGCAGTATAGGCAGGCATCCGTGGCACGCACGCGGAGATCGCGAAGATCGCGCGGTGACGTGCGGATATGCGCGAACAGAGTCCGGTTCGGCAACGAGCCGGAGAAAGAAGACGCGGCGGAGGTGAACCGAGAGCTGCTGGTTTGGGAGAGAAGATGACAGCGATAACCTGCAACATGGTGACGTCGATCGATCAGAGAGCAACACCGAGAGAAGAGCAAAGGGAAAAGAAGGTCGGCGGTTTCGCGATCTTGATGCAAAGCTCGCCCGACAGCTTACGGCGAGGATGGAATTAACAGATAACTAAGAAGGAAAACATGCAGATACTCACCAGCCGATTGTCTACGTACGGACAGCACTGATGATCCTGCATGGCCGAACGTGAACAAAGCAATAGATCGGCAACTCCAGGTCCAGACGTCGGACGCGACTTGCAGATCAAAGGCACTGGCCAGCCTTCGCAGGATGGGCAGCAACGACAGGAGAAGATGTGTATGTACGTAGGGCACGGCGGCTCCTGGTACTAGCTCCTGGCAAGGTTTGGCGATAGTATATATACGTGAGCAACAGAGATAAAAACGAGGGCAAGAATGTTGTCTGCATCTTGGTCACCTAGATCGGCACCAAGGGCAGCAAAAGGTTCTCCAAGACGACGATGGCAAACGCGGCGGCGACACGAGAGCGGTGATATTGAGTTGGAGGCGAAGCTCGATAATGGCGGCTAGTTCTCGGTGGCCTTCTCCTGGCGGCGGCACTGGAGATTAAGGTAGACAAAGGGCGAGCGGACGTAGACGCGTGTATTTATAGGGCAAGGGTGCAGCAGATTAAACCAAAACGCGAGCAAGCGTGAGGATTCAGTCAATGTCCGGCTCGTGCACGAAACAGAGAAGACGAGCAGGAATTTCCTGTGGGTCTCTGGTGACAGCCGGCCAAAAAGAAAGGGAAGGCAGGAGCTAATGTGTTGCGGCTTCTGTTCAAGTTGAGCAAGCGGGCTGAGCAGAGGAAAATGGCCTTCGGCCTGCGATGCTGGAGGCGAAGGGCGGCCTAGAGTGAGGAAAGCCACTCGGTCCAGAAGAGAATGAAAAGGCCAGAACTTGCTGCTCGGGCCAGAAACACGATGAATGAGGAGGGAGAGACAAAACTATTTTTTTTTATTGGAACAACTTTTCAAATAGGCTTTTTAAATGATTTTGAAATTCTTTTCATCTTTAGTCAAAATCAGTCATCACAAAAATATATGCAGCAGCATGAATGGACAACAATGTTACTAACCCCTATAATAAATTTTAATTTACTAAAAATATTATTTTTCTACATTCTCATGAGCATAAAAACATATAAATAAATTATTTTTATTCTATTTTTAAAAATATAAATTTTAGGGTGCTACAGTCGCTCTGTGCGTGGACGGTCGGGACGTTTTTCGGCTCGAGGATTGTCAGGACCTGCATGCCGCCGCCGCCGCCGCTGGTGTACAACTGGAGGGAGAGGACGCGATCGTCGTTGAGCAGCCAGTAGACTGTGTCGCCGACCACGGCGCCAGGCTTCTCCTTCCATGGGAGGCGGCTGGAGGTCGGGGCTGCCGCGGTGACCGGGCATGCCCACGAGCCCGTATTCGACGAGTAGACCGAGGCGACAGCGAAGCCCGCGTTGACGAGCGCGATGGCGACTCGGAAGCTGCGGCTGGCGACGCCTTCGTCCTCACGCAGAAGGACCGCGCCGAAGCCGAAGAAGAAACGGCCGCACACGGACGTGGGCGGTTGGGGTACCTGCAGGTGCTTTTCGGGGGACAAGGGGTCCCAGACGAGGAGGTCACTGCAGTTTTGAGGAGTGCGCGGCCTCGCCGGCAGTCACGGATAAGCCAGCCACGGCGATGCTCCGCCGGCGGGTGGAAACGTGAGTCGGGGACGCGGTCTGGCGGGTCGCCGGCGGGGATGAATGAGGGAAACGGTATCGGTGGGTCGTTGAAGAAGACGCCAATGACGGAGGCGCGGAGTCGTTGGATGAATCTGGGATCGGTGATGATGCTGCGCCAATGCTTGCAGACGAGGGATGCGCGAAGAAGGCTTGACGGTTGCGGTGGAAGGAGCAGGAGGATCTCTCTGAGTAGATCGTCCGGCACCAACATGTAGGGCACGTCGGCGACTCGACGACTCGTCGTTTCTTCAAGATCAAGATCTGCACATCTGTTGGTGACTAGGTTTGTTGGTGGTTCCTTAAATCTAGTACTATATATACTACTTAAAAAATACGTAGCACTTTTTTCTTAAAAAGAAAAATAGTATGCGCGCCTCTGTCAAATTCCGAGTACAGCCGGGCCTCGGTCAAATTCCGATTACGACAGCCGCGATAGAATCGGTCATTCTTGGGCGACGATATACCATCTTCTCGTAGGGAGTCTACGAGGGAGCTGTTTCCGCAACTCTAAGGTCGGGCGGCGCGCTCTGCGTCGCGGCGGACTTAGACGCTATAATTGGACCCTCTTATCGCACAATAGTTTAGTTAGTACAACCCGTTCGTTTCATCATTTTTTTGAAAGGGACGAAAGCTTTGTCGCCTATTTTTATTAGACGAATAAAGGGAAAACAAACCGTACAAAGTCAAAGCAAAAAGAAAAGAAAAAACAGCTATACAGACTCCACTGGGCCACTACTGCCGTACAGACCTTCACTGGGCCACTCACTAAAGGAGGAAAAAAACTAAAACAACCTCGCCCCTGGGCCTTTGCCGGGCCAGAAAACAGCACTTTTACTTAGAAAAAAAAAGCGAAAAAAGCAAGCCAGGCACTTGTGTTTGCCTCTACTCTATTCCTCCTTCAGCACTTGATTCCCTGATTCCTTAGCTAACCGAAACTGGTAGATGTCTTCCTTGCATATCGATGCAACTTGGAAAGGCTGTAGACTTTGGTTCTGAAAAACCCGGCGATTGCGCTCTTTCCACACGTTCCACCAGAAGTAAATCATTATGCCATCAAATTCCTTTCGGATGTTCTTGTTTAGCTTGTGTCTGCATCTCCACCAGAAAGCATGGATCGAACCTTCTTCATTGATCGTGTCCAGGACACCTAGGTTGTACCATTGTTTGATATATTTCCATACCTCTTTGGTGAAGGGGCAGTCTTTACATAAATGGACTGGGGTTTCCCATGTATGTGTACATAACTTGCAGTCTGTGTCCTCGGACCATCCCCTTTTGAGTAGATTGTTTGCTGTTATGATTTTTCTATGCAAAAGAGTCCATGTAAAGAATTTGCACTTTTGTTCTGCTTTGGCCCTCCAAATTGGAGTCAACTTTAGCTTACCGTAGGTTCCACTAAACTGAATTTGGTAAGCACTTTGGGTTCTGTACATACCATTTTGAGTCCACCTCCAAGTAATATCATCCTCCACATCATTAGTCAGTTCTTGGCCATTGATTGCTTCCCATAATTGGACATACTGTCTGATATCTTGTGGCGACGTCAGGGGGTAAATATGATCTATCCACTTATTATTTGTGAGTGCCTGACGCACTGTTATGTTCTTTCTTCTAGTCTTATCGTAGAGGAGTGGCGCTATGGCCCGTGGTGATGAACCTTGTACCCAATTTGAATACCAGAAAGGGGCCATGGTACCATTCCCAACCGTCACCACCGTTGAAGCATAGAACAGGTCTTTATCTATCTTGTCACATGGGATTTCCAATTTGTTCCACGCTCGCCTCCTTTCCTTCCATTGAAACCACATCCACCTTAACCGAAGTGCCCTTGTAAATCTTTCTAGTTCAATGATCCCCAATCCTCCAAGTCGTTTTGGGAGGGACATCGTGGGCCAATTGACTAGACAGTGTCCCCCAGTAATTCTCTCCGGGGTTTCCCCGGCCACAAAAAGCTCCGTCTTATGCGATCAATTCTCTTTATCAACCACTTTTGTGCCTGGAAGACTGTAAAATGGTATATTGGAATGCTTGATAGAACTGATTTAACCAGCGTCTCCCTACCTGCTGATGTCAGTAGCTTCCCTTTCCATCCAGGCAGTCGAGATCCCACCTTCTCCACCAAAGATTGCACGTCTATTCTTCGTAATTTCCTAGTATGCAGGGGAAGGCCCAAATACTTTCCAGGGAAGGTGGAGATCTTGCCCGGGAAGTTGAGAATAATGTCTTCCAACTCCTCTGCCTGCATCCTTATTGGATAGATTTCAGTCTTGGACAGGTTTACTTTGAGCCCCGAGCAGTCTCCAAATGCAACCAGTATTTTTTGCAACCTGTTTAGTTCTACTGGTGTTGGGTTAGCAAACAATGCTGAGTCATCAGCGTAGAGTGACACTCTTAGTCTTGCATGCTTTGGCAGAATCGGTTGCAGCAGCCCTTGCTGTGCCGCCATTTCAATTATTCTCTGTAGGGGGTCAATCGCAATAATGAACAGTAGAGGAGAAAACGGGTCCCCCTGACGCAGCCCTTTGGCATGTCTGATGTTTGGGCTGGGTTTGCCATTGATGATAATCTTAGATGAAGATGAGCCTAGGATCGAAGAAATCCAATCCCTCCATTTGGTGCTAAACCCCACTGCCGAGAGTGCTTCTAATAAATATGGCCATCCTATCGAATCAAACGCCTTTGAGATGTCCAATTTGATGAAAAGGGCCCTCTTCTTATTCTTGTGCAGCGCCTGTACGACTCGTTATACGTACAGAAAATTGTCGTGTATACACCGTTTTTTAATGAAAGCGTTCTGGGCTTGCGAAATGATCTCGTTCATTCTTGGTGCCAGTCGCGTGGCAAGCAACTTCGTGATGATCTTCATTATACTATTAATCAAACTTATAGGTCTATAGTCTTCAATTCTAGTTGCTTCCTGTTTTTTGGGCAGTAGGACAATATTTGCTTCATTAAATATATGTAACTTAGATGTTTTATGATCGTAGAAACCCATGACTGCCTCATGCACATCATGCTTTATGATCTCCCAACACTTCTTATAGAAAATTCCAATGAATCCATCCGGCCCCGGGGCCTTTTCATTCGGCATCGCTCGGATGGTGTTGAAAACTTCCTGGAGCGTAAAGGGTTCATCTTGGTCTTCAAGGTTCAGAGCTGTATACCCAAGAGCATTCCAGTTAAGTTGCCTATTCCTCACCATCCTAGCACCAACCGCGCTGCTGAAGAAGTCCATTGCCACTTTGGTCTTGTCAGCATGTCTGGTTGCAATCCCTTCCGAGGTATGCAAAGCACTAATGTATTTTTTCTTCCTGCGTGCGTTCGCATATATGTGAAATAGTTTTGAATCTCCCAGTCTTATCCATGTTAACCGAGAATGTTGTTTCGCTCTTGCCTTTTGAACTGCCGCAAGACCAACTGAGCGTGCCTTCAGGAATTTCTTGAATTCTAGTTCATCCGCAGTGAGTAGTCTTCTCTCTTGAGCTTTCTCCAACCCTAACAGAACTATCTGTATAATCGCATTTTGCAACTTGAAATTACTAAGCATTGATCGTCTCCACACTTTCAGTGCACGTGCAGTCCTCAGTAGTTTAACATGCAGTCCTAGCAACGCGTTTTGAGTATTGACGGGTTGTTCCCACGCCCCTTTCACTGCGTCCAAGAATCCTGGCATGTTTGTCCAATATGTCTCGAACCTAAATCCTCCATAAAAGTCAAACAAGGTGTCCCCTTGAAGTATAATTGGACAGTGGTCCGATCCCATGGGAGGCCATTGCCTAGAGATCGGTTCTCGGAAATAGATCCATCCACTCGGCCGACACAAAGAAATGGTCTATTTTAGTCATAGTGGGGTTGTCTTGATCATTACACCATGTGAATCTTCTTCCATGTAGTTCCAATGGTACCGTCTGTAGGTTGTCAATGGTCCCCTAAATCTATTTAGCATGGGAATGTTGATTCTGTCATTGTTCTTGTCTTCCATCTTGTAAATTAGGTTGAAATCCCCAAGGAGCAACCATTTATCCGTCATATGTTGCTTTAGGTCCGTTAGCTCTTGCATGAACGCGATCTTCTCATTGTCGAGCTGTGGGCCATATACTCCTGTGATGCACCATGAGATGTCTTCCTCTCTCATTGTGATTTTTGCCGATACTGTGTTCAGTGTAACTTTAAGTTCAGCGAGGTCGAAATATCTTTGAGATGCAGCAATCAGCACCCCACCTGCCGTCCCTACCGCAGGCAGAACGGCACAATTCGAAGATAGTTCTTGACCAAGTGTCTCGACCAGCCATCCCTGACTCCAGGTCTGTACCTTCGTTTCTTGGAGACATACGATGGTTGCCCCGGATGATCTGATTACATTTCTCACGCTCGCTCGTTTTGCTCCGTCATTTAGTCCTCTAACATTCCAGCACATAATAACACAATCCTTTTGCGACATTTATAACCAAGTGCAACCACCTAACCAATAACATAGCCAACATAGTCTTAGTCTTACAAGAGTGGCTGGCCTTTTTGCCAGTAGTTCTCCCAGCACCCATGCAGACCGAAGGCAACAAAGCCAGCAGGCCAGAATAAGTTTCACGTCAAAGCCACACAACGAAGGTCCAATGTGGCACGCAGGCCTGAATAGTTTGAAAATGAAATAGGTCCGATACATGGGCTTATAGCCCCCTTGTCGGCCACGCAGGGCCCAATCAGTAATGCAACTAGTTAGCCAGTCTTCATTCCTGGCCCATGGCATGGCGAGTTGAGCTATCATTGGTCAGGCCCAACTGCGCCCGGCCCCTAGGGACTTGTTCACCTTCTTCCCCAGGTTGGCTCCATGCTCCAGCAGCTCCTGAATGGCTGTCATTGCTGGCTTGTGGAGTGGGTTCTCCAGATGCTGCGAAAAATCATCAAAGTTAGGTACTTCTTCCTGTTCAGGTTCTGATTCACCCAATTTCTTAGCTAATAATTCCTGGGCTATCTGCATTGTGTCTTTTCCAATCCTAGATTTTGCTTTGTCAGCTATCCTTGTGCTTCTACGCTGACTAGGCTCTGATTGTGATGCGTCATTGACCTCCGAGAGTGGAGGTGGTTCAGCTGGGTTCTGAAGTAGTGGTGGCTCTAGTTGTATAAAGACAGAATTAAGAAAATGGTCCACAGACACATCAACATCTGGTTGCTGGAACCCAGCCAGATTGTCATGTGTGCCTGATTGTGCAATCAGCCCAGAATCCTCCGCTAAATCATCACTACGGGGTTGGTTGCATGCATCATGATCCCCCCCCCCCCCCCCCTCCAGGACACCTTCCTGTGTTACCGCAGCCCGTTGAGACTCACTAAAACCTTCTTGGTCAGTGCTAGGCGTCGTGTTAGGAACAACAGAGGCAACTAAATCCTCCTGTGAACCCCCAGTCGTGCCCAGGCCGATGCTTGCTACATGAGTAGGCTGAAGTGAATTATCTTTTTCAGGCCTATGTGGTGATTCCTCAAGAGGTGAAGCATGGAGCACATTCATGTTATGTGCCACACTATGTTGATCAGCCAATGGCTCCTCACTTAAAGGCTGTGGTAACTTAGTACCTTGTTCCTCAAAACGATGTGCATCACTACGTTGAAACGTAGAGGGCTCCTCTCTAATCGGTTGTGACAACTCACTAATGTGATCCTCAACAGGGTGTGCGTCACTATGTTGAGCAGCAGTAGGTTCCTCACTAATCGCCTGTTACAGCTCACTACTTTGTGCAGCTAATGTCGCTCTATTCAATTCAGACAAAGTAGGTGGTACTGAAGATGGAACTATGTCATTAGATTGGGACACAGGCAGTACCTCAGATGGCGACAGCAGCCCGTTCTGACTGTCGATGGTCATGTTGCGGTTGTCCAGAACCCACATCACCTCATCTCCCTTGTTGGCAGCAGTGAGCGCCATCTTCTTGTTCCCTTCATGACCAAACAACATGAACTCATCAAGCATAGGGTCAGGAAACAGAGAAAAACGCGACTTCGTAGTATGGGAGTGGGATCTTTTCTCACAAGCAGTAAAACGAGGCATCGAGTCATCGCACACCGAAGCAACAGGATTGGCAAAAGAGACCCTTTTGGTGCGCTTACTTGCAGCTGATGCCGTCGCCGTGGCGCTGATCTTGGTGTCACTCTTGGGCACCCACTGCGTGGCCCTGGAATGGTAGGAGCCTCCTCCTGTGCGTCCCCTGTAGCCACCAAAGTTGGAGCTGAGGCAGTCATCTACACCAGTCCTGCAGCGGACCGCGCGTCCCCAAGCCGAAGAGCTCCTATGCCTCCTGTGGCGACCGCCGCGATCATCATCCCTGTCATCACGGCGGTGGCGACGCTGTTCCTCGCGGCCGCGACCCTGGCCCCTGTTTCCCCTGATCTCACCGATCGAGTCAGGGCGGCCATACTTCCACTCAAACTCCCAGCGACGCTTGCGGTTTGGATGACCACCATGGCCACCCCACCAGCGATGAAGGACAGGTCATCCACCACCTCCAAGTGGGGGAGGACCTCATAACCCAGTGCCTGCTTGAGGCCAGTGGGTGGCTCATGATGCACTTGCACCAGGTTACGAGGAATGGTCACCGCCGGCTGCTCCGCGTCCGGGTCGGTGATGGTGAGCCAGACGCGCCTGGGGATCTTGCACGGGTCGGAGCACCATGCCCATAGGTCATAGGTCCGCGTCCGCTCCCGCCGACGAGTGTGCTCCTCGACGTAGTGGATCGCGCAGGACCTCCCCAGGATCAGCGCCGCCACATCCTCCCCCCAGGCATGCGGGGGGATCCCTTCCAGCCTGAGGTAGACCCTGAACTCGAGGCGGCCGTCCGCAGCTCCGCGTGCTTCGTTCCACTCTCTGAAGTGGAAGATCTTGCCTTCATCTTCAACCCGCTGCCTCTGGATGACGCTCTGGCACAGCTGCTCATCCCTGAAGATCACCAGGTACGGCTCAGGGTAGTGCTTGACGATTTGGAAGTCAAGCCACCCCAAACCGAGCCTGGCCCGGAGCGCCTCCCCAACCTGCCCCGGCTGGGTGTCGTGGCTGTTACCCTCCACCGTGCAGAGGGCAGTCTTGCCCAGCAGTGCATCCCTCCTCCGCCTGGTGTCTCTGGTGGCAGAGACAAACACCGACTCCGCCGCCGGCCGAGCTCGTGGGTCACCCGGGTAGGCAGCCATGGCGGTCGCCGCGGTGGTGCCGTGGACCACGTCGAGGTAGGAGCGACCCCCGGGGCTGGGGGAAGGGAGTAGTGTGGCTTGGTTCGCTGGTGGATGTGGGCGAATGCTGTGCTGGTGGGAGCTCCGCTGTCTCGCCTGTTGCTTTAAGGCGGCCACCGGCGCCGTGCAGGTATGGGCGCGGTGGCCAGTTTTGTTGCAGCGCCAGCAGACCGTTGGTGATTTGCAATCTCTCACATGATGATGTGGAGCAAAGCAATTGAAACACTTGCCATAGGCCTTGGATTTGAATTTCTCCGTTCCTGAAATGCTCCATGTAGACTGTCGTACACCGGTGAACGAGCTTGAATCTTCCCTCTCTCGGCGCCACCAGTATGGCTTCTTGACTTCGGTCCAAGGGCCCAAAGTTTCGCCCCGGCGCCATGACTCGGCTCCAGGAATCGCGCTCCCCACCTGGTCACTGCCCTGCTGTCGCGTTGATGTAGACTTGACCTTGCCATGGCTTGAATGCTCCGCAACCCACTTCTCTTTCTCTTCTCTCGAGAACCTGATCTGTGGAGGTGGTCTGATGTTTGAATGCTTGATCCCCTTATCAGCCCCTGTGGAGTTCTTCAGATCTGCGGCCATGGGTGCTGCAATCTTCACCGGCTGCCGTTGGGCATTGGATCCCTTGCTCTGAGACGCTTCAGGCTGTGCAGAAAACACTGAACCCTTCTTGATTGCTTGCTGCTTCAGCGCTGCCTCCTGCTCCGTCTGCTGCTCGATGAGGCCGTAGATCTCCCGAGCAAAATCCGCAAGTAGCACCTCCTCTTCGGGCGCCGTCCCTGGTTGAGTGATGCTAGAGACGTTCCCAGCTCCGCCGGACTGTTGGATCTGTGGACTCACCTCCGTGTTGACCGAGCTTCTGTGCTCCGCTTCCTTCCGGAGCTCCTTGTCCCGGCATTGGGAGCCGCCGTGAGACCCATCAAACGGTAGATCAGGGCCCGTAGCTTCCGGATTTGCAATGGAGTTGTGGGGAATGGGCTGCTGGTTGGGGGATTTGGTGGATTGGGGTGGCTGAGTCGAGTCGCTCGCAGGGGGCGGGCTCGGGTGGGAGACGACGGGTTCCATCCGTGGTGGCTAGAAATATAACCGCTCCACCGTTTCAGCCGGTAATTTACGCAGGATGCTTTCTTATGTCGCTCTAAGATAACTCGGCTATGAACACAACAAGACCTGTGATCAACGTTTTAATTTTTTTAAAAATAATACGGGCTAATTGTCCGTTTTTGAAAAAAGAATCGGTTCCTATGTACCGCTCCGCTCCCACGTATACGGAGCATGCGTGTGGCCGGTTTCAAACCGCGCCCGCGTCAAAGTCCAAACCCAGGCCGTCGATACCGGAGCTAGCCTTTGCGCCATGCACTTCGTGAGAAGTTAGCCAAAGCTATGGATCAAATTAATGGGACGGTAGTCACGTATCTCCGTCGGGTTCTAACTTCTTCAACAACAGCATGTATACATCGTTCAAGTGGTATAGGCCCCTGGAGTCTTTGCGACCAGAACGCGTGGATCTCGTTCATGCAGTCTGTCTTGATCACAGACCAGCAAGACTTGTAAAGATTATTAACAATAGATCGAGGGATAAAATCTGTACATCTTCCTGCTGTTTGGAAACTTAAGGTTCCTCCTAGAATTCACTGTTTTCTCTGGTCAATCATGCATAACAGATCTCTGACTAGAGACAATATGTTGCTAAAAGAAGAGAAGTAAAAGATGATAGTTGCTTGTTCTGCTCTCAAAAATAATCTATTCATCAATTGTACTTTGAATGTGCTGTTGCTAAACAATGTTGGACATATATTTCAGAGGTAGTGGAGTTAGAAATAGGAAAGGATTTGCTTGACATTGGAAAATATTGGCTTAGTGAAAAAAGACACTGTTTGCTAAATATGATTACTGCTGCTGTTCTTTGTTGGTCTATTTCGAATCTTATAAATGACCTATGTTTTCAGAAAGTAGCATGGAAATGCTACTCTCTAGGATTGCTGCAACTTTGCACGACTGGATGATTTTATGCCCGGAAGACAAGAAGAACTCGCACCTGAAGATCAGGACCATCCCCAGTACAATGTTGTGGCTGCAATATCCGCGCCATGGCAGGACTTGAAGTATCGTAAAGAAGAACTCGCACCTGAAGGCTGCATCTGGGAAGAGAAGGTGGGGAGGAGGAGGACCAAGACGAACCTGATGACGCAAACCTGGTGGGCGTCGCTGGATAGATCGCTTCAGTAGCAGTTATTGTTCCAAGATCAGTTTTCATTCTGTTATGTTGCTCTTGATATGGTTTGCTGGTAGCAACCAGATGTTTTCGTCCAGGAGGACAACCTCTGAGTTACATTAAACTGAACTGTAATCGTTTTGTGGTCTTTTGATATATTAA
The DNA here is from genome assembly GCA_023333625.1 of Bothriochloa decipiens. Lineage (NCBI taxonomy): Eukaryota > Viridiplantae > Streptophyta > Magnoliopsida > Poales > Poaceae > Bothriochloa > Bothriochloa decipiens. Next base: position 15,606,993 of record CM041634.1, read on the forward strand.
TCAGAAGGCCGGGGTGAATGCAGGCCCTTGAATTAAAAAAAAAAACCTTGTAAAAGAGTCCGGTGAACCTGTCGGCCGGCCCCAGGGCTTTTTCATTGGGCATCTCCCTGATAACCGACCATGCCTCTTCTAGCCTTCTTCTGTGAACATACATTCCAGATCAGCGAGCTCCTCGCTTGGAACCCCAATGGCGTGCTGGTCAATTTTGAGGAAAGCTTACACTTTTTTTTTTTTTTTTTGAGAATTAGCTGACATTGTTGCATGGCCTGTCCAGTTAGTTTTTGGGCCGCTTTGAAGTTTTGGGCATGGCTGCTGGGTTGCTAATCCAGCAGAAAATTCTTTTTAATCCTTGTTTCTCGTGAAAAAAAAAGTAAACGCATGTTAGAATATTAAAAACTATTATTAAAAAATTTATACCACATATAGACAAAAGCTACGCTTCCATTAAAAACTAAGGTTTTATAGACTACTTTGTTGTTATTATAAATAAATTAGTGGCAATATGGAGATCGAACTTCGTATTATCTTTTCAAAAGAATTGATTTTTTTTCATTTCATTACTCCATGGCTAACAAATCGTTAGCAACGATTATAAATTACAAATATATATGCAATCAGGTGTAAAGTCTGAAATAACCTCACCCTCGATGCACATATGACCCAACTTAGCCAGTACATGCACAGCTTCATTACAAATTCTACTCACAAAAACACACTCAAAACTCATAAAGTTTAAACTCAGCAAGGACTTAATTTCTCCTATCAAGTAGCCAACGGCCGAAGCTTCGTACGCCTCTGAATTAACGGCACACACAATTTCCTGATCATCAGTCTCCACAATCCCCAAGTTCACAGCCATTTGTATTCCTTGGAGGCATATGCAATCAGCTCAGATTGGAACGCGTTCAACAGGTTGTTGATTTTCCTCTTCCTGCCTGCACCATGTCACCGTCGCAGTCCCTGATCAGACAACCCCAACTACCTGTTTTTTCATTTGGGAGGAAGGAGCCACCACAGTTTAGCTTTAGGAAGTCGCTTGGCGGCCTCGTCCAACTCAGGGAAAAAAATCTTGGCCGAAAAAATCTAAAATTTCTGATATATCCCGTCTATCAGTAGGGTCCGAAATTTTTCATTTATCATCCGAAATTTTTATAATTTTAAAATTTGCACATCCAAAATGATGCCAAGGCCCACCGAATACTCTAAACTTAATTTGTTCTTTATTTTCTCTCCTTTTCTCAAGTTGCCACCTCCTTAGCACACGCGCATGCTCCAATCGTGTGGTTGCCCTCCTCATTGAATAGGCAATTGATAATATGTTTTATTTAATTTTTTATGTTAAATGGCTTAGAAATGATCTATGTGCTTTCTTGAATAAAATGAGTCATTTTTTGTCTAAATTTTGTCCGAAATTTAATTCTATCGCCGATAAATTTCCGATATATCCGATATTCTCGTTTATCGGTGACCACCGAGATTTTAAAAATACCGATAGAGAAAACCTTGGTCCAACTCTGTTTACGCCCAACATAGGCTTTGTCATATGCTGCATCAGATTTTCATTTGCATATAGTCCAATACTTCGAATAATTGCCTCAGCTGGCCTGCGACGACCCTCCTCTCTGATGCAATTAGTCAATTACGTTCCGACCAGATAAACCAAAGACACCAACATTTCTCTCCTCGGTTCTAGCTGGCTCAGGATCCATTCCACTGCCCCATAAGCATCGGGGATAGCAGAAAGAGTAATTCTTTCATTCTCAAAATTCAGACCACGCCAAATCTTTTTAGCCAGCCGGCATTTGAAAAAGAGATGCCCACCGTCTTCGCTCATCTGGTTGCATACCGGGCATCTTGTGTCAATTTCCATTCCACGACGGACGACAAATGATATACAATAGACTAGACTAGCTCAAATGTTGGCGTTTATACATCTGACACCAACGCTTAAAACCAGGCCAACCCACATTTCAGCCCCGCCCAACCAGCATGACGGGGGCGATGCCGACCCTGGATGATCTTGTACTCGGTCAGTCGGCGTTGGTCTCCCACGAGGCCACGGGAGGTGATCGAGAGCTCCTAAGGAGCGAAGACTACTGAACTCACATGTGAGAAGACGAATTTGTTATGCATTTTCGCACCAAGTCAACAGAAATCACCACACACAAGTAATCCAGTATGCCACCACATAAAAGGTGTGAAACTATTTTTTCTGGAGGACGACATGTACCACATGATCGTTTATAGGTCTGACATTGGAAAGATGACAAATCTAAAAGCATTGGTACTGCTATTCCCCCGTAGCACATATTGTTGCATCTTTTGCCTCTTTGCCACAATCTTGGAATCGTCTTTGCAAACCACAGAGCCTTGCCATAATCTTGCAATCATAATCATTGAAACCGTAGAGTACAGGTGTTGTCATCAACATCAACATTTCGAGTGATGAATAACTGTTCAAAAAATCAGGGATGCTACTTGCTGTCCTATGACACTTAAAGAAAGGTTGCTGAACTCTAGCACATTAACAGAGGCACATTTGAACTCTTAACATAGACGCATTTGAAGTTTTGTACTCTTTCTTTGACTAGAAGGGATCAAATGCAATCAGAGAGCAACATTATATTCTCATACAACTCATGTATCCTCACCAAGTGATCCATTCATACAATAATGCAAGCAAGCAATGTACATTGGCTCTAATCTAACAGGTAAGTGACAGATACACGTTTGAACTCTTACTTTGACCTGCAGGATCAAGTGAAAACAGAGAGCTTACATTATATTATTCATGTATGCTCACCAAGTAATCTGTTCATACAAGAACTGACAATTTTGTGCAGTGTAGTAAATATGAAATTCTTACTGTACAAAATGTAGCAGCATCACATAATGAAGTGAAGAAGTTGGGAGAACTTGTTCTTGAAAGGCTCCAACACCTTATGCATCCACCATATCACATCCCAAGTGAGCAAGAACACCTTTAAAATAAATAAAATTTGGTGATGAAATTTCATATATAGTTGTCCGAACTACTCATTTAATTAAAAAGCCTGAGATGAATAAGGAAGCATTATTAGCTATGTACATTTTGAATGGATCTCATCTCAGACAATGTTTAGCATTTCAACAAATTCTATGACCAATATAATACTGATATTAGATGGCATACCTGGAGATTGCTCCTTCCGTGGCAACTGCCATGGTATGAGAAGCTCAGAAGAGAGATACTCTGGTGCCATCTCAACAATCTTAATTGGTTGCCACTCAAGTACCTTCCTCCGACGCAAATCAACTGAGAATTTTGCTCCATTCGCTAAAAGATAAATCACATGAGGCATATGCGGATGGACCAATGCAATGATATGCAAGATCTCCAGCTGCAGGCCCGCAGCTCTATACCAGTCATCTGCCCAAATATTCTTAAGCTTCACACTATCCGTGGGCAATTTCTTCACTAGAAGCGACAACATCCCCTGGTGCGACTGTGACATCATCTTCGTGAGCGCTCTGCGAACTTGCCCCTCTGTTAACGTTTGAGTCCTTGAAAAAAAAAACTTGAGCCGAGTGATGTCCCAACTGGTTTTTCATTAAGAAGAAGAACTTCTCACGTAGCTCGCAGAAAACCCCCGAAGCCAGGCCTCACCCATATATAGCAGTTCTACGTCCCCGTCAGACGAGACAGTCACAGATCTGTACTTTGATGTGGGACAGACGAGGGGATTATTTGACCATAAGCTATTCTCGAACCTATTTTGATATGATAATTTGGTTCTATAACTTCTTTGGACAATTCTTCGGAGACTAAGGAAAAGATGTATTTGTTAGCAGTTGGCCTCTACATAATTGACGATTACTCAAAAAATAGTGTAGGCAACTTATAGATCGTTGTTTGGCGGTATGAGTCTAGGATCATTTAGCTTTCTATAATGCTATATATGATTTATGATTTCTTGATATCTCTTATCAATATCAGTACAACCGAAATGGAATGTTGTCAAGATAGGATTCAGTTTTTTTGCTATTACTCTGAAATCAAACACTTTGTCCATTTTAGTAGCAATTGATATCATAATTTTATACATCTTAGATGTGAGTCTTCGATCTCATGGCCTTATTTTGTGGTCCAAGGCTAGGCTACTAATCACATTTATAATGTCTATTTTCCTTTAGTATTTTTGTATTGATGTTTACATCAGTAAGTGGATGACCTTATAACGTGTGTAGAGCCAGATTGCTGGTTTTGCAACCGAACAAGGAAGAAAGATAGGAGAGGGAAAATGAGAGTAAATGAGGGATCAGCCAAAGTTTCAGTTCACTTTCCCTATTCCCCATTATAAGAAGGTGGGAGGTGATTGGGAGGCTTTCATTTCTTCCTATAGTAGGGTTTATATTTACAAAATTGGCCCTAAAAGTTACAAATGGGTCCCAATCATTTTCAAATAAGCTTTTAGACTCTATAACTGAACCCTAAACATTCTAATAGGCATCCCTAATAAATGATTAATTTCCCCCAATAGTAACCCTCTTATATATCCTAAAAAGCCCTTTTGACCGCGTAAAAAAAAACCTTTTGGCTTAATGTTAGATATGTGTATTTGGTCATGGTCAAAACAGTGAGTGATAGAAAGTGTGCTAATTTCTAAATCTTTAATATGTCTCATCAAAATAGAAGACAAATCTCTGTTGTTTAAATGAAAAAGGACTTTTCATCTAATTAAAGCTTGGTAAATAAGAAATACAAATCGAATTAAAAGGCCACATAATACAAATTGTAGCAGAGGAAGTCCTACAGGAGAATCAAATAATGAAAGTTTAGCACATGTCCTTTTACATGTACAAATTCAATAGACTCTGAGAGCCCATTTAGAATATTGAACAATGCAATGACCTCATTTCGCTGAAGTTGCAACTGGTCAATCACTAAGAAGGAAGTATTATCAAACAAATATCCATTGTAAACATACATAATGAATTCAAAAGGTATACTAATGGTTTTTGGGTAAAGTCATATCATAGTCAATTTAAGAAAAATCCACAGTGATTCAGTTGGCTTTGTTGCAATTTAGCATATAACTAGTACATTCCTTCTTTCTTTTAATATGGTCTATGGTTCTAGGGAAATATGTAAGCGATCAAGATGAATAAAGTGCTAGAAACTTATGAGGATGATACTTCAAAACAAACAATATTTCAAGCAAACACCAACAAAATGGACATGATATATCTCTCCTATCATAATGCGACAGGAGTGGTAATGAGTATTTGAGGAATGGACTACATACAGGCAGCACTTCTCGCATCCAATGCAGTCCATAATTACACTAATGAAGAAAATATTGCAGGGGTGTAAGAATTCAAGTGGTGAATATGCAAGTATGAACTCAAAATATAGGAAATATGTCACAAACCCAATGTTTCTAAATTGCTTCTGAATCTCTTGCGTTAGCTCATGATTTTCACCTTGCTAGAGTTTGGCTTCATCTAAAGGCAATGGACATGCAGATCTTAACTTGGAATTATAAAGAAATTATTGCTCCACAAGAGATTGTGTTTTCAAGTTATCTTCAGGACTACTAGTATTGTAATTAGCTTGCTCAAAATAATCTGCTGGCTAAAGATTCCAAATCAAATCATTACCACTACAAATTTTCAACAGAAAGAAACCTAGTAGTGTGATCTTCAATAGTAGCATGCAAATGAAATGAGTAAATATCAAGTAAGGAAGAAATGGGAGCCTTTGTTATAGCCCAAAGAATGAACAAACAGGTATGTGAAGTATAGATTCTGAACACGCTCTGGGTACTTCAAGACACGATCATACAACAAAGAAAGATTATTTGTCCCACTATTGCCATTCACATCAGAAGTGGTCAAAACAATTATGAAACTTGGCCCAATAAGAAATAAACAAAGGTATACAATTTGATCACATATTGAGTTAGTAGATTCATCAAGAAGATAATCGTAAGCACCTTGCACTGAAAATTGAGGAGTGCAACCCTCAAATAAGCTTGTACAATTAATGCTTTCTTCTCATGGAATAGTTCTTTAGAGGGACCTGAAGAAAAAAAGCAATTAAAAAACTTGTGTCAAAATACTTTACTGATGCAGGACACTCAAGTGTGTGATAGGATTATCTATCATGTTATGGAGGACATCTAATGGAACAGGCATGCAACTAGAAGAGCACAACAAGACACTAAAGAAGAACACATGGACCAATATATGCCACACATATTAGATTACTTTAGAAGAAGACAAGATAGGTGCAATTGACATATATCTCAAAAAAGGATTCAAATAATCAGTCCATCACCGATTCATTTAACATGCGGTGCAATCATGACATCACACATATAAACACATTCAATGAATAAAAAATATAGATGATGAAGTTGTTGTGAAATAAAATAAGCAGCTAAGTTGCAAATTATTAATCACACTTGACATGGTCGATCAAACCAGTATAACTAAAGTAGAACAAGCATGGGTTGGAGGTCGGCTATATATATGGTGGGAGTGGTGGTAGGTAGGCGCTAAGGGGTGGTGGTTATGGTTTGGTAGTGGCTAGGGTTTGGTGGTTTAGGGATGGTGGTTATGGCATGTAGAGAGGGACAAGGTAGGTAGGTGTTAGGATTTTCCTCCATTCGTTGGTGATCATATGCAATATAGTCTGTTCTGCCCTCAAACTCCATTGAGTTCTCTCATATCATCTATCCTACATGGTCTAGCATCGATGAGCAAGAAGGCACAAACAAGAAAATAGCATGCAACACACAAAACACAAGCATAGACAAACAACGTTCCTAAATGAGTTGGTCCTATTAGGCAATGAGTGGTTATCTAGGGTTGTCATTACTATGTCAACTTGAAGTACGAAATGGTTGGAGACATTTCATCCAACAAGATGCACTCCTATGGGTTAGGTACATGTATATGGATACACAAACATATATTAGGGTTAGCGACTTATACACAGCGGCGAATCCAGTGGTGGGGCGGGAGGGAGGGCTCAAGCCCCTCCTACCCATGGAAATGCCATGGAGCCCCCTAAGCCCCCTACAAATTTGAGGAGGAAGAAGAAGGGAAGGGGAGGTGGGAGGAGGAATAAGAACAGAAGAGCCCCCTAGGCTCAATCCTGCCTCTGCAGCTGCTTATACGCATACACATATGTATATGCATGCCTGGGATTAGTTAGGCGAAGGGCATAAGCAGGTTAGCCATACATAGGTGTATGCCCGCATATCAGGATATCGGGTTCAAATATGTATATACCGGTATTTCTAGTATTTACCGGTATTTCTAGTATTTTAGGGGAATGGGTGCATACATATTTGGACACATGCATGGTACATGCACCTATGGGAACATTTTGACTACCTATTCCTACGGTCAGCGCTACTATGACGATAACAACTATGATTATTGTTTAACTAACACAACTATGACCTATTAAAGAAAAGACAAGAAAAGCAATCATATCCAAAATTTACATGGGCACCATTAACTAGGTTTGAGGCATGATTAATTAAAGTTTTATTTTAAAAAATTAATGGTTCAAGAATTATTTAAATTGCAACTGAAACGAGAGATATATGAATTATCGAAAACTAACAACTAATTACGAATTAAATCTAGCATGCAAATTATTTCTACCATTTCTATCTAATTAGCATGGTTGGAAACTACCTAAATATGATCTAGTATTACTCGCTCTGGTTTATTTAGAATTTTTTTTGGATTTTTGTATTATTTACTTATGGTTTTAATATCCTATGTACAATTCCAACGTGTACTTAGCAATTTCCTGTAACACCTCTGGTGTTATGGTAACTAAAACCTGCCATGTCATCATATGCACCACAAAGCATTCATGTTTAGGTCAACCTTGATATACATTAACTAAAATAAGTTTACATTTCATAGGTTGCTTGTGTTCTAAAATGTTGTGTCACATAAAATCATAAAACCTAATTTTGAATGTCATCCAAAATACTTAGTTTATATTCTATGTACTTGTGGTGTAAACTGTGTTTACACTAGTGTCAAGCATAGTATATGAATCTAAGTACAAACCCTAAAAATGATTTTCATATTTGAAATTGAATTTGGATTTCAAAGCTTATTCCCAAGTCTTACAATTCAAATTTAAATTCAAATTGGAAAGCTATAAAATGTTTTTCAAAAGTCAACTTGGTCAACCAAGGGTATCATTGGGTCAATGACCTAAAAATATCCTTGGATGATGTTTGTGATCACTAATGACCAACCAATTTGTTGTGACATGGTCCCGAACAGTGAGAGTGGAAGTGGAGTCAGGCGATTAGGGTTTAGGGGGGACCCCGACGGAGGACCCCGTCGGAGGTCCCGACGGAGGTCCCCGACGGAGGTCTCG
>CM041634.1:15615400-15712159 GCA_023333625.1 Bothriochloa decipiens
TGGGGCACTAAGGTTACCTTAGATCGCTAGAACGAATAACATGAGAGTAGTTACAAGAACTAGGGTTTAGAGAAGGGAGAGAGAAGCCTCCTCTTGTCCTCCTTCTCTTGGTATTTATATAGGCAAGCGGTAGTTTACAAGTGACCCCCTGGAGGAGGTGAGATTGACAAGTAACTACCCCAACCTCTATTGGGCCTCTTCTAGGGGGATTTGGCCCATAAGCATATGGGCTCCCCCAACAGTAGCCCCTCAGCTATCAGGATATGGCTAGGACAACATAGCCTAGTAGCTGTTCATACAAGAAGAGGCACAATACATCTCAAAAATTGGTTGCAAGGATTGTCCTTCGCAACCCAGACATGCACGTCTCGCTAAAAACTCCATCCCAAAAACCCTGTGGGAAAAAAGGGTATGAAGAAAAGAGCACGTGCATGACTCTAACCTATACACGTTCTACCCATCTGTTACTGAGGCTTCTTCTTGAAGTAATGGTCTTCGCAACTTTTTGGTGCGGAGGTCTTTGCTTTTCCTTCAGTCAAGGTCTTCGGTCTTCGATTTCGCCTCACGCAGAGTTCTTCATCCCTGACTTCTAGTTTTTCTTCAATCGGAGGTCCCATCAGAGATCCCATCGGAGGTCCCATTGGAGATCCCATCGAAGGTCCCATTGGAGGTCTTCGACTTCGCTTTGTGCAGAGTTCTTCATCCCTGACTTCTAACCTTTCTGAAATTGGAGGTCTCCAGCTGCAAATTTTCTCGACGCGAAGGTCTTGGACTTTGCTCCATGCGGAGTTCATCTCTATCTGTTCTTCAATCGGAGGTCACCGGCTTCAATGAGGAGGTCTTCAACTTTGCCTTTTCGCTCATGAGCGCCGGACAAAGGTTTCATGCTCCGGAGCTGCTGGTCCTCCGGCGCACTCCCTCGGCCCCTCTTGGTTGGCACTCGTGAGCAAATACTCAGCCATACTTGGTGTTGTCGATGTGGTTGCAATAGTTGAAGTAGATGTCGGTGAGCCCCTTGAACCAAAACTATTGTTGAAGGTGTGGCGGACCTTGCTGAGGATGATGGTGAAGCCCCCTTGCCGAAGTTTGGTCGGAGGTCGATTGTATAGGTTCGTTGATGTTGTTTTGCGAGGGTCCTCCTGCAAAAAATTTGGCGGAGATGATTTTGGTGTAGACGTAGAAGTGATGTTGGTGAAGCCCCTCGCGTTACTGTCGGAGGCAAGTCTTGGCAGAGACCCTTCTGCAAAAAGTTTGTTAGAGATGATTTTGGTGACACCGAAGGTGATGTTGGTGGAGTTCCTCGTGCTGAAGAACTTGGTGAAGGTTATGTTGATGTAGCCATCGATGCCTCGTGTCGAAGGTCAGAGAAGTCGCATGAAAATGCACCGGAGTTGATCTCCTGCATTTTTAGGGACTTAGGTTGTGCGTTATAGCTTTGTCGAATATCGACTTGCTTTGCAAGTCTTTCGACATGTAGGACTTCTCCTTGCTGCAAAAAGTGGTTAATCATTTTGTATGATACGCGGAGATAGCACGAAAGCCTAAGCTTTGTGACCTGGTGCCTGTATTGATTCAGGACTTTTTCAGGATTTTATGCAGAGTCCTGGTGCCCGTGTTTCGGGACTTCTTCCAGGATAGCACGAAAGCCTAAGCTTCGTGACCTGGTGCCTGTATTGATTCAGGACTTCTCCAGGATTTTATGCAGAGTCCTGATGCCCATGTTTTGGGACTTCTTCCAGGTGGCCTTGGCCATGCAATGCTATGTTGCAATGTATGTATGCATACATGTGATGAGAACGAAAGCATTCACACCAAAAATATTTATGGGGGTAGAAATATTATGCAACCTGCAAAACTGATGGTTATGCTTGAACGAATGTCAAGCTCCATACATGAGGGATATCATGTATCCTGCAAAAAATATGGTTAAGTTCAGGTAAGGCTATGCTCTGCATATAAGAGATAGGACCTTCAAATGAAGGGGTTGTAGCTTTGGATGACTAGCGGAGGCTGTCATTCAAGGACCTATATGAGTATATATGTGATTTGTAGTAACGAAAGTAAAATTATTAGTTTCCTGCGAAGGTTAGACCAAATAAAATTGGGTTGATGCATATCATAAGAATTTAAATAGAGAAACTGAACGACATGACCTGCAAAAAGAGGAAGAACATTAGTGTTAGAGGGTTCAAATGTTGGCCGGCTGATGGAGGTCTATTACTGAGAAACCAACTGGCTGACGAAAGCCACTAGCTACTGAAGTTTGTCAACTGTCATAGGCCTGTGACTGATGAAGTCTGCTGACTGATGGATGAAGGCCGCTGAGTTGGGTCAATAAGTGTTAAGGGCTGCCAAAAACCAACAATAGATGAAGTCCATTAACAGATAATGAAGACCAATGACTAGGAAAAACCCCTGACTGTTGAGAGCCAATAACCAGCGAAGGCCACCGACGGATGAGAATCACTGCTGACTAATAGTAACCAATATAGATGAAGCCCATTGACTTACGGAGGTTGTTGATTGATGATAGCTGATATACATGAAGGTCACAGACTTGCGGAGACTGCTGATTGATTATAACTAATATACTGATGAAAACCACTGACTGACAAAGGTCGCTAAATAGATTATTGCAAATATAGATGAAGGCACTGACCTACGGAGGCTGCTAACTGATGATGAAGCCACTGGCTGGCAGAGGTACTGACTGACAAGGTTTAATATACTGATGAAGTCCAGTGGTTGTCGGAGACTGTTCCCTGATAAACGGAGGTACTGACTAGCGGAGGTACTGACTGACAAGGTCCAATATACTGATGAAGTCCAATTATTGACGGAGGCTGTTGCCTGATAAGCGGAGGTACTGACTAGCAGAGGTACTGACTGACAATGTCTAATATACTGATGAAGTCCAATGATTGCCGGAGACTGTTGCCTCATAAGCAGAGGTACTCACTGACGAGAGCGGAGGTTCATGGAGACTCCTAACTAGTACACTAATGCTTTTTAGGATTGTAAAAAATATATAAACAAGATAAATATAAGGGTAAATTTTGAGAGTAAGACATACTTACAGTGGTTGTTTCCTGCATGTTAGTAACAAATGGAGGTTCAATAGAAATAATAGAAAATTATTTTAAGTTGGACGGCTTGGCCAAAGCATGTATAGCCTCTCAGGCAATGCTTTTAGTGTGGCGAAGGCCACAACAATTTTCTGTCATAACGGTGACAAGTTGTATGTGAAGATTTAGTTTTTAAAAATTATTTTGAGAGCCAAAGATTGTTATGGCAAGATCATAACAAAATAAATTGCAAAGATCCGAGTTGTTAGATCAAAAATTTATAGGCTTGTGAGAAATATTTACTCACATTGGTTTGGTTCCTACAATGAGGTGCTTTCAACATCGATGAAAGTTAGTAATGTATGTGAGCATATACACAATTTAGATAATTGAATGGTAACTAAAATCAAAGGTTAGGATAATCAATTTTAGATGTTATGACAAACTGATTAGTCAGAGTAGATATTAATGTACTTAGATATATATATTATCTCAAAGATCAGATACCAACTGAGTGCTTACCCTGGTGTAATAGCGCAGATACTCCAAACCAAATGCTAGTCGGAGGTACACAGTATATTATCTCAAATTCGTTGCCGCTGGGCCGGATGTGTTGCAGCCTCCACTTGAGTGTCGTCGCTGGCCGGAGCTGTTGCGGCCTCCGCGTCGTTGATCTGACTGTACATACTCAGAGTGCATGAACTGGTATCTGGCGGCTTGGCATGCCCAAGGCTTTTGCTTGGCTTTGCTCCCAGGCGCGAGAGAACGTAGACGTTTCCTGCATTTGCTTCAATCCAAAGAAATGATTGTGTTCCTGTCTGTACAGGACCAGGTTTTGACGTTCAAGTGGCTGGAGCCTTTGCGTTCTTGATGTCGGAGTTCCTCTCGAGCTTTGCCCGCGGGCTTGACACGATGGACCTTCAAGAGTTGTGCGACCTTGGCGGAGGTTAAAAGTGGCAAGCATCCTTCGATGGGTATGCAGCGAGCATGTCAACAGCCTGTGTGCCAGAGGCAACTTTGGCCGGCTGGATTGGGACGCGGTCTTTGGCCTCCGCACGCGCCGGCGCGAAGTCTGGCGCTGAGCGGAGGTCTGTTGCGGAGACTCCGATGTAGCTTTCAGGACCTGGCCTCCGCATGTGGTTCGAACGATCTACGCATGCATACAACAAAAACTTGCATGGTCTTCTTGTTAGCATGTGCCTAAGTGCTCACGGATGCTAAGAGATTGAGAACATGGTGCTATATTTCTGTATCTGCCGGAGGCTATATTTCTGTATCTGCTGGAGATACTTGTTTCTTAATTGAAACCTGCACGGTAAAGATTAGAGCGTAGGTTTTGATGTACAAAAGTTTCAGAATTTTTTTTAATTGAGCGAAGGTTTATGATAGAGAGCATGCGAAGGCTCAAGTTAAACCAATTCTGGTGATGTAGCAATATAAATATAATTTAATTAGCTTGGAGAGGTTTACGTCAAGCCTTTTATGGAGTCACATGCCATGCACCGTAGTGAGAGGTAGCCAGAAATAGCTGGAGACTAAGACCGGAGGTTGCTGCTCGCAAAAGCACGAAACTTAATGTACCTCAGTCCCTGCCGCAGTAAAACTCAAAAATAGACTAAGAAAGGATCTCCGCCTTTGCTTTTTCTGTCTGTATACAGTCTCCGACTAATGCAGTCGGGAGGACCTGGCCTTTGCATGTCATTAGAATGACCTGCCCAAAAATCGAACAAAGACTGATCTGGTTAGCATGCGGAGGTTTTGATAGGTGGGGCTGCTCATTTAAAACCCATGTGCCACGTGGAAGTTTTGTAAACTGATGTCGTGGTTACCAAACATAAGCTCATGGATATGTATATAAACTCTTCCTTTTGAGTGATGGCTAATATTAGAGGGTAGCGTACTTATCTTTGAGCGGCAGTGTTGACTGGAGTTTTGTATGATGGTCTCCATGTACTACTCCGTACGTATACTGGTAGGGGAATGGAGATGAAAAAGCTACCTTGCCTTCGCTCCCGGGAGATGTAGTAAACGCCGGGTCGCGTAGGTTCTGAACTGATGCACTGATGCCTGCAAAAATCCAGTGATAAAGGCAGCTCTGGCCGGCTAGATATTGATCAGGATGCGGCCTCCGCGCACGTGATGCAGCCTCCGCCCGGACATGGTTAGCACTGGCTGGGACAGACTACCGGACCATCCTGCCTCCGCGTGGGCATCGATGGAGGGAGCCTCCGCTTTAGCCTCCGCGAGGACTCCGTTTGAGTGAGCGACGGGGCTGCGGCGGCGGCGTTCTGTTGCGTACTACGCGAGTGTGGGCAGGCGGCCGAGTGCGTGCTCGAGTTGGGCCAAACGGGAGGAAGGCCGGAGGCAGCTGCAGGTTGGGCTGGGCTAGATAACGATGATGAATGCAGTTCAGTGCAAGTTTCTGGTCTCGTCGTGCATGGATGCTTGGCTAAACCAAACTACGTGATTCACGTACTGAGCAAAAGAGCACAGGAGCATGCACGGCTGTGCATCTAGTTAGCTTGTGCAAGATGGAGTTGTGGCAGCTACAGGAGCATGCAGCGTAAAGGTATTGCGCGTGTATGCACAGGAAGATTATCAAGGGGATTAGGAATAGAAAATACCTCCGAGCACAACAAGATGCGCACCGAGCACGGCGACCGGGACCGCGGAGTTCTATGCGCGTATGTCGTCAGGGTTGGCCGACTAGTACCGCAGCGCTGCTAAGACCTCGCTTCGAGGTATCGGTTTGGCGGCGAGGCCTGAGGTCGAGAGCGCCGTGATCGATGCCGCTTGTTGCTTTGGTTCGTTGTCCAGCGCCGAGGTCGAGCAAGCATGGCTCGATGGGCAGCAGTCTACGCGCTTGTGTTCTGGCGGAGGTCCTGGCTGTACCTCCGCCCTTCTGTGTGTGTCGAGTCTGACTAGCGAAGCATCAGGGACCTGGCCTCCGCATGTTATTAGCATGACGCAAGTCGCGGGCGTTCCTCCATGGTTTGCTGGCCGGAGGTGCAGGTCGTGCATTTTGGCCTTGACCTCCGCTCCGCACGAGTGGCGAATGCGACGCGTCCGATGAGGATACGTGATATGCGGAGGTGGGAGGGCGCCTTTGATGGACCTCGACGGACAGTTCATAACACACGGCCTTCCTGCACTTGTTCTGGTGCGGCGTGCAGGACATAGCTTGCTTTGCGTACATATCGACCATAACTGTGACCTGCACCTGTGATGAACACAAGAGCTTGCAACGTCTTTGTAGCCAGCATGCGGAGGTCTTTTAGTTCCAACGACGAAGGCATTGACCGCTTCGGTAATGCAAGCATAGATAGCAAAAGCAAAAATAGAGCATGCAGGTTTGACATGAGCTGAGGTCCGTGGCGGAGGCTTGAGTACGTAGCCGTACCTTTGCCCTCCCAAGCACTTGGCCTCCGCATGCCGTTTCAATGTCCAATGATAGACCTCCGTCGACAGGCCCTCAAACACAGCCTCCGCACACTGGGCTTGCTGGTTGCAGGTGCAGGCCGTGTCTTGGTCTTCATGCAGTTCGAGAAGGCCGGCTCTGCCGCCAAGGATGCTCGAAAGCCAAGGATGCTCGAAGGCTAGCGAAGGCTGCAGGATTGGGGTGCGAAGGCTGCATGCCATAAAGTCTGTGAAAAAAGTTTTTCGTTTCCAACTTCTAGCTCTCGAAAAAAGAAATCATGCCGCCCCACGGTGGGTGCCAACTGTTATGACATGGTGCCGAACAGTGAGAGTGGAAGTGGAGTCAGGCGATTAGGGTTTGGGAGGACCCCGACGGAGGTCACCAGGTGACCAACCGAGGTCTCTAGGAAACCGGCGGAGGTCTCCCCCGGCAGCGCGCGGTTAAAACTTGGGGCTCTAAGGTTACCTTAGATCGCTAGAACGAATAACACGAGAGTAGTTATAAAAACTAGGATTTAGAGAAGGGAGAGAGGAGCCTCCTCTTGCCCTCCTTCTCTTGGTATTTATATAGGCAAGCGGTAGTTTACAAGCGACCCCCTGGAGGAGGTGAGATTGACAAGTGACTACCCTAACCTCTATTGGACCTCTTCTATGGGGATTTGACCCATAAGCATATGGGCTCTCCCAACACAATTAATTTAGAAACCAAATCGAGTATGAATTCGGTTTCAAAAACCCTATATTTCAAAAGCTGGTTTTACCCCTTTTTGATAATTCAAAATCTATAATGAATTTGGAGATACTCTCAAAATATAGTTTGTAGTTCATGACAAGAGCTACAAAGTTGGTATTCAAAGTTTTCAAGTTTCCAAAAAGAATTTTAAATGAATTTAAAAATACAGTTTTTCCATACTTGTCCCCTTTTAATTTTAAACTCATAATTTAAAAATTATGCATATTTTGGGAAAACTTTGTATATGAAAAATGTTTGGTTTGAAAAATTAAGCATTCCATAGTTTTAAAATCAAAAGTAATTTCAAATATTTTTTTCTAGAGTTTTATTCCCTTTTTGAATTTGAATTCATATTTCAAAATCTATGCAGAATTTAAAAATGTTTGTTAAATGAAAAGTGTAGCTCTTGAAAAGTTATGCAAATTTTATTTTTGGATATTTTCATATTCCTATATAAATTCTAGAGTAATTTGCAAAATTTCAAAATGACATCACCTGCTACAGTATATGCTGACGTCATCATCATCGTTTCACCTCACTGCTCACCGTCGTCGCCGTGTCCATGGCCGCCATACCGGCTTGCCACGGCCGCCAGCTCACGCCTCGCACTTGAAGCATCCTCGCCGCATCTCGCCCTCCCTTTCCTCGAGCTTTGGCTACAAGTAGAAGCGCCGTGGCCGACTTTTTCTTCTTCCCTGCTCCGCCGCTGTCGTCGAGCTCGTCGTCGGCCAAAATTCGTCACCACCGGTCACTCCTCGCCTCCATCTTTGCTTCCACCAGCGTCGCCTCGCTCTTACGCTTCATTTGCACCAGCTCAAGCTCGCTCAGGTCGCCCGTAGCGCCGTCTCGCCGTCGTCTTCCTCACGGCCGGTCGCTGGGCCGCCGCGAATTCACCATCGTCGTTCACCGTCGTCCGTGCTCATTTTCCAAATTCCTTTGGCAGTCGTGTTCTCCATCATTCTCTGCTCACTGTACTCTCCTTGGTTTGCACGTTGCTTCACAGGGTTCGCCGGAACGCCGTCCGTGACACCGGAGGCCGCCGCCGACGTCCCTGCTGCCGTGGAACTCTTACCTCCGATCACTCTGAGTCCTCATCATCGTGCGCATCTGCACCGTGGTGAGCTCCTGCACACGCCTATGCCATTGATTGGGCGCGGGCCTTGCTGTCGTGGCCGGCCGTCGTGTGCCGCCGCCGGCATGGTCTTGCCAGCCGCCGCGTGCGAGGCCGAGGCCGCTGGGGTCGCGCATTGGCCAAATTGGCTCATGTTTTGCATCCGCCTAGTCGCGCTGGTCCTTCTGATCGCATTAGTCACGTCAGAGAAACTCCGGTGAGCTCTGCGCCCGCGCAGCTGCGCGGTCGTGCCGCCATCGCCGCCGGCGAACTTGCTCCACTAAGTCCGCCGCCTCATTAACTAGCCCAGGAGCATCGCCTTATTGCGCTGAGTCCGTAGAGCCCCAGCTCATCGCCGGAGACCTCGCCGTCGGCGAGATATCATCGATCAAAGTCGCCCTACCGCCGGTCAACGTCGGGAGCCGATTTTCCTTTTTTTTATTTATTTCAGAAAATTATTTGGCATTTTATTTGGAAAATCATAGCAATTCTCGTATAGCTCCAAAAATTTTAAAAATTTTTGTGTATGCTCTTCATGATGTCCCCTACTTAGAAAAAATATAATATGCCAATTTTGAGTCCTTTTTGAATATGTTAAAATTAGCCCTTTTAATTGAAAAATTCATCTTCTATGATTTTTAATAAATAAAATAATTGGCTTTTATTTTTGAAAATTGTTTTTCCATCTAATTAGACCAAGATCTATCCAAAATAAAATTTTGAGCTTAATTAGACAACTTTATTTTTATGTCTTTATTTAAATGTCTTTAATTAATTAATTAACCCCTTTAATCATGATTAATCTTTATAGGGTTGTTTGACTTTGGGATTGATCGATGACCTTGGGTCATTAACCTTAATAACCCTTGGCACTTTAATTAATTGTTTGCGCTTACCTGGATCATGTCATTAGGGCTTAATTAACGTTATTTCATGTGCTTAATGAATTTCGTTAATGAAATAGTTAACCCTAATGAACTTAGTAAGTTTGTTGGCTTGCAACTTTATCATGAAAGAAAGTTGTACTCAAGTCCTTAATCTGGTCATGCATTCATCGAGCATCATATTTACTATTCCATCATGTTGAAGCGTATCATTTTATTATATAGTTTCCCTTAACGGAGAGTTTAACGTTGTCGCACCAGATCCCAAGGAAGAGCAGACTCAGGAGTTGGGTGTTGATCCAGAGCTCGAGATCGTCTCCCTCGAATACCAAGGAAAGCCCCGGATACATTCAAACCCTACCCTTATTTTATAAAAGTTTTATCGCTTAAGTTATGCGCTGTTGCATTAAGTAATAGGAATTGAGTGAAAACCTACCTATTGCATTACCTGTCTTATTTTCGAATTCCTTGTTACCTATTATTTGAAAAATGCATAGTAATGCTTAGCCCTGCTTAATTAGTTAGGTTTTCAAAAAGTAAAAGAATGAAAAAGATGAGTACGGCTTAATCTGCGAAATCATGATGATAATTAATAAATCGAGTCCGGACGGGTAACTTGCATTGGGAATGGAGTCCCTCTATAGTGTTTCCATCTGTTAATGCCCTAGGACCTGTCCGACGGTGATCTACGTGTATCGAGAAACTAGAAAATCTACATGCATGAAGTGATATACAGTGGGCCAGAGTCCCCACGTATGTCATGGAGTGATTTATAGTGGGCCAGAGTCCCCACATATGTCATAGTGTGTTATACTGTGGGTTTAAGTTCCCACGTATATCGGTACACTGGGTCGAAGTGCTCACGTGTATCATGTGGTGATATATGGCTGCGGTTGTTATCCCGGTATATCTATGATCTGGTATGCATCGGAGTTAAAGTCTCCGGTATCCCAGTGATCTAGGTCCTAGCTAGGTATAAAAATAGATTCGAATCACCATTGCTTCTCGGAGAAGAAGACTCGATCTCTGTTTATCATTGTAGTAACAACTTTAATGATGTTAAGGTTTAAGGATGAAGCTGGTTGGTAATCTTGAGCTAGAGCATGACAACTTTTCTTTCTATCAAGCTTTTCTGCAAAAATTTCTTATCTCTTGCAAGCCTTACCTTGTCCCTCTAGCCTGTATTTCCTGAATCTTCACCCCTCTTTTTCGTCGGGTTAGTCTTGTTGAGTACCTTTGTACTTAGGGTTTGTTGAACCCTTCTTGCAGGTGAGTCCCATGGGCAGGAGTGCTTCGCATCCTGCTGCATGACAGTCATTGCGGAGAGTGACAACGAGTAGGATGTTTGGCTCTTAGGCAGAGCTTATCGCCTGGTATTGTAATAAAGTTATCTATTACTACTCCACTACTATTATGGTCTGTACAAATTAAACTTATGGTTTGTAAGGTTTGAAACTAAAAGATTTGTAACTTATGTTATTGTAAACTTTTTGATGTTTTTACTCTGACGTATCTTATTTGTATAAAATTGTTGTAATACTGCAATGTCTCTTTGTAATGATTGATGCTGCTCGAAGAATCGTGGATGATTCGGGATTTACTCGACAGACCTTTTAAGCCTTATGGAACACACTCATGGTTATTAGGAGTCTGTTTAGACAATAATAATGCATGTGGGCCATATGATTTAGGAGGTTCTGCCACAGCTGGTATTGGAGCTGGATCATTATTAAAAAGAGTCGTTGTAGTATTCTTTTGCGAAAACTTCAAATTTTTTTGAGTCAAATAATTTTAACTTGACTATTTTGGGTCCAAATTGCTTAATTCTTACCTATGATTCTTTCTATTGACCCTTATTCTTATTTTAAAAGTGTGGTGGTGGAATAGCATAATATAGTGCCCTATGTTATAAAAGTTACCTTTATGTGTGTGTTGCTTTAAAAACCTTTTATGCTTAGATTGTAAGTTTGATCCATGCATCATGTTTAATTAACTTGTTTTAATTACCTTCTCCTTTAAAGTGGTTTGGGTTAAGTAGTATCAATCCTATTCATGCTAACCTTCAAATTTCTCCCTATCTATCCTTATCCTTTATGACCTATCTTTCTTCAGGATGACCCTTACTAAGCAGACTCCCCGTAAGAGCACTGCACCAAAAGGGGTACCTCGATATCAACTAGCTCCTAGATACGAGATTGACAAAAGTAGTAACAATCCCAATCCAGATCCGTAAGCTGAAATAGCCAGACTTAGGGCCGAGTTGGAGAGGGCTGAAGCCGATAGGGTCAAAGAGGCCGCCGAGATTACTTAGTTGAGGTGATCTCGGAGGTATATGAAACACCAGAGGAATGATGCTTGGGCACAAGAAGACGCAGTGAATGATCGTATCCACGAACTTGAGGAGTACGTGGAAGAATTGGAAGAGTATGTAGAGGAAGCTGATGATGAGTGTGTGAGAATAACCTATTGGATCCTTAATACCAACGACAAGCAGCATAAAATGATCTCAATCTTGTAATGGGTCAGGATGAGGAAGAGGAAGACCCTGAAGAAATAGTGTCCGCTGATGATGATGTCATAGATGAGGAAGAAGAAAACCAGATGGGTGTAGAGAATGAAAATGGAGAGGATCTTATGGAAGAAGAAGATCCAGAGATAGTGGAGGAAGAGCCTAAAGAAGAAGAAGATCCTGAAGAGGAAGAGGATCCCAAAGAGGAGGATGTAATTCCTATGGAAACCAGTGAGGAGGATGAGTAAGGAGTTTGGATAGTGAGATGTGTAATATATCTTTCCCCTGCTTTCTAAAACCTAGTAGGTGTGGGAAGTCTTGCCGGAGTGCAGACTATTGTAACAAAAATAATGTATCATAAGTGTGTTGCATGTTTGTAATATCTGCTTATGAAATCCAATAAAGTTTTGTGAATAAAGTATAGTTTGTTTATCAACAGATGCCTGCTCACACTCGATCTTGTGATGCTGCTGGTACTTCTCATGATGGAGGTGATATCCCAAATCCTCCACCAGTTCCACCAACCCTGGCCGATGCAATTGTGGCCTTGGTCAATGCAACCACTATAATGGCCCAGAACCAGAATCAAAATGCATGTCCGGGGAATCATGGTCGGAATAATAGAAATGAGACCACATATGTGCATTTTATAGACACACGTCCTCCAATCTTCACCAGAGTAGATGAACCCATGGGGGCAGATGATTGGCTCCGCACTATGGAGCAGAAGTTTGGGCTAATTGAGTGCACCGAATATCAGAAGCCCATGTTTGCAGCCCAGCAGTTGAGAGGCACTGCAGGAACCTGGTGGGCTAATTTTGTGGCTACTCAGCCTGAGATTCATTGTATTACTTGGGCTGAATTTCATGAAGGTTTTCGTGCACACTTTATTCCTGAGGGAATTATGGTCATAAAACTTGAAGAGTTTCTTTCTTTGCGACAAGGTGATATGTCAGTTATGTAGTATTTTGGCAAATTCAATCACTTGTCCCAATATGCCCCTGACCATGTTAGTACTGATCACAAAAAGAAGGAATATTTTCTTAGAGGTTTGAATAGCAAGATTCAGAGGATAATGACTGGGAACCCAAATGCCACATTTCATGAGACGGTGAATATTGCTATATCTTTTGAAGAAAAGAACCGTCAGCATCTGGAAACTAAGAAGAAGAAAAGTGTGACATCTAGATTTTCTGGTGGCAATCAAAAGCGCCAGAAAATAATCTATCATCCCCAGAACCATTTCCGTCCTTCTTACCGTCCACCACAATACCAAGCCTAGCAACAGACATTTGTTTGTCCTGCTGCTGCTCTTTCTTATCCATGATAGCCGAATGCCCCTGGTATTCGTAACCCCAATTTCCAGCCATAAATTTTCCCATGTTACAATTGTAGTAAGCCTGGCCATTACTCAAGGAACTGCCCGCATCCGAGGTAGTACAACTCCTATGTTCCTAGGGCTTTTGCACCACAACAGACGCAAACTCAGGATAGGGTTGGAAATCAGAATGTGCAGAAGGATAAAAATGAGAAAAAAGTTGGTAAGGTGTTCTACACTCAAGTTGGGGAAATTCCAGAAGGAGAACCCGTCATGATGGGTACGTTCCCCGTTGCTGATCATCCTGCAATTCTGCTTTTCAATTCTGATGCATCTCATACATTCATCAATGGTACGTTTGTTAAGACACATGAATTACCAACAATGGGGACAGAAGAACAATTCTTCATACAATCTCCTGGGGGGCGTATGTGTACTAAAGAAATGGTACATGATGTGCCTATAAGTTTGGGTGGGTATATTTTTCCCACTGATATGATAATATTAAAGGATCAAGATATAGATGTGATCCTAGGTATGAATTGGATGAAACGGCATGGTGCCATAATAGACATCCTGAATAGAACTGTAAGAGTGAACATACCTAATTGCAAATCTCAACTTCTTATCCAACTTCCAACACTTAAGAGGATTGTTGAAAAGGTATGCGCAACTTCTGTGAAAGAGATTGAAGATATACCAGTGGTTTGTGAGTTTTCCGATGTGTTTCCTGATGAGTTACCGGGTTTACCTCCTGATAGAAAGGTGGAGTTTAGAATTGATTTGAAGCCTGGTACTGCTCCAATATCCAGAAGAGCTTATCGGATGGCACCACCTGAGTTAGCAGAGCTCAAGACTCAATTGCAAGAGTTACGGGATAAAGGTTTTATTTGACATAGTTCGTCACCTTGGGGATGTTGCAATCTTTGTGAAAAAGAAAGATAAAAGTTTGAGGTTATGTGTGGATTATCGTCCCTTGGATGAAGTAACTATCAAGAATAAGTATCCTCTACCCCGTATTGATCTGCTTTTTGATCAATTGGCGGAAGCAAAGGTGTTTTCCAAGATTGATCTTCGATCCGGGTATCATCAAATCAAGATTCGCCCAGAAGATATTCCAAAGACTGCCTTTACCACTCGGTATGGTCTGTATGAATATTTGGTCATGTCTTTTGGACTTACCAATGCACCAACTTATTTTATGTACTTGATGAACTCAGTGTTCATGCTAGAACTTGATAAGTTTATGGTTGTCTTCATTGATGATATTTTGATATATTCCAATAATGAAGAAGAACATGCTGAACATCTCAGAATTGTTCTGCAGCGTCTGAGAGAACATCAATTATATGCTAAGTATAGTAAGTTTTGGCTGAAAGAAGTGAAATTTCTTGGACATGTTTTATCAGACAAGGGAGTTGTTGTTGACCCTAACAAGGTATAAGATATACTTGATTGGGAACCACCGAAGACTGTGCATCAAGTTCGTAGTTTTCTGGGAATGGCGGGTTACTACCATCGTTTCATACCTGATTTCTCAAAGATATCAAAGCCCATAACTAAGTTGTTGAAGAATGATGTTAAATTTATTTGGTCACCCGAATGTGAAGAGGCATTTCATAAATTAAAGAAATTAATGACTACTGCCCCTATCCTAGCACAGCCAAACTTTGAAAAGCCGTTTGATGTTTATTGTGATGCTTCTGGTATTGGTATTGGATGTGTGTTGATGCAAGAGGTGAGAGTTATTGCTTATGCCTCTCGACAGTTGAAGAAACATGAGGAGCATTATCCAACACATGATTTATAGTTAGCAGCTGTTGTCCATGCATTGAAAATATGGCGACATTATCTGTGGGGCAATAAATTTAATATCTATAGTGATCACAAGAGTTTGAAATACATTTTTACTCAAGATGAGTTGAATATGAGACAAATAAGGTGGTTGCTGATGTACTTAGCAAATGTAGTTGCTGATGTAGTTGCTGATGTAAAGCAAATGTAGTTGCTGATGCACTTAGCCAAAAAAGTCATTGTCATTGTTTAACAGTGAAGCCCTTGGATATCTCTATATGTCATGAGATAGAGAAGTTGGGTATAGAGATGGTGCAACAAGGAAGTTTGTCTAACCTTGCTGTTGAGTCAACCCTCAAAGATCAAATTATTGCTGCTTAGAGAAGTAATAAGGGGATTAAGCATATCATAAAGAAAGTCAGAAAATAGAAGGTTTCTTGTTTTACCCTTGATGAAGCAGATGTCTTATGGTATAAGAATCATCTAGTTATACCAAAAGTTCCTGAGCTACGCTAAAAGATCCTAGATGAAGCACATCTTTCAAAGTTTTTCATTCACCCAGGAAGTAATAAAATGTACCATGATTTGAAACAGAAATTTTGGTGGACCAAGATGAAGATAGAAATTGCTAAGTATGTGGCTCAGTGTGATACCTGTCAGAAAGTCAAAGCTATGCATTTGAAGTCAGCAGGAGAACTTCAGCCATTGCCTATTCCAGCATGGAAGTGGGAGGATATCAGTATGGACTTTATAGTAGGTTTACCCAAGACCTCAAGAGGTTTTGACTCCATCTGGGTCATAGTGGATCGACTCACAAAATCTGCGCATTTTATTCCAGTTCAAAATGCATATACAACCCTACGATATGCTCATTTATATTTTGAGTGCATCGTAAGTCTTCATGGGGTACCAAAGACCATTGTTTCTGATAGAGGCACGCAGTTTGTTTCTCAATTTTGGAAACACTTGCATGATTCATTAGGTACTGATCTTTTGCACAGTACAGCCTACCATCCTCAAACAGGGGGTCAGACTGAAAGAGTGAATCAGATACTTAAAGATATATTGAGAGCATATGTTCTTAATTTTCCAGAAAAATGGGATGAGTGTTTGCCTTTAGCAGAGTTTTCTTACAACAATAGTTACCAAGAAAGCATCAAAATAGCACCATTTGAAGCACTATATGATCACAGATGTAGAATTTTGTTAAGTAGGTCTGAACCTGGAGAAAGAAAATTCTTTGGAGTTAATCTTGTAAAAGAAATAGAAGAAAAGGTTAAACAGATACAACAAAATATTAAAGTGGCACAGTCTCGTCAGAAGAGTTATGTGGACGAAAAGCATCGACCATTATGGTTCAATACGGGAGATCACGTATATTTAAAGGTGTCACCAATGAAAGGAGTTACACGGTTTGGAGTCAAAGGCAAATTAGCACCTCGATACATTGGACCATTTCAAATCATAGAAAGGTGTGGACAATTAGCATATCGTCTGCAATTGCCTGAACAGTTGTCGGCCGTACACAATGTGTTCCATGTGTCCCAACTCAAGAAGTGTCTTCGAGTGCCGGATAAAGTTGCTGATGTTGAAGGAATTGAACTTGAACCTGACTTGACTTACTCTGAGTATCCAGTTTGAGTTTTGGATCAGAAAGACCATGTTACTCGAAGCAGAATAATCAAGTGGTACAAGATACAATGGAATCAACATTCAGAAGAAGAAGCGACTTGGGAATCGGAAGATTTCTTATTGGAGAATTTCCCAGAGTTCTATGTTTCTATCTAAATTATAATTCCCTCTACGAGTTGTAACTCCTTTAGTGTGAGTTTTAAAAACCTTTTTCTTATGAACTTCATCGAAGTGTGTTTTCTTGACACATTTCCTTTTTCATTACTTTACTCAAGGCTTTAAATCTCGGAACGAGATTTCTTTAAGGGGGAAGGGTTGTAACACCTCTAGTGTTATGGTAACTAAAACCTGCCATGTCATCATATGCACTGCAAAGTATTCATGTTTAGGTCAACCTTGATATACATCAACTAAAACAAGTTTATATTTCATAGGTTGCTTGTGTTCTGAATGTTGTGTCACATGAAATCATAAAGCCTAATTTTGAATATCATCCAAAATACTTAGTTTATATTCTATGTACTTGAGGTGTAAACTATGTTTACACTAGTGTCAAGCATAGTATATGAATCTAAGTACAAACCCTAAAAATGATTTCCATATTTGAAATTAAATTTGGATTTCAAAGCTTATTCCCAAGTCTTGTAATTCAAATTTAAATTCAAATTGGAAAGCTATAAAATATTTTTCAAAAGTCAACTTGGTCAACCAAGGGTGTCATTGGGTCAATGACCTAAAAATATACTTGGATGATGTTTGTGATCACTAATGACCAACCAATTAATTAAGAAACCAAATCGAGTATGAATTCGGTTTCAAAAACCCTATATTTCAAAAGCTGGTTTTACCCCCTTTTTGACAATTCAAAATCTATAATGAATTTGGAGATACTCTCAAAATAGAGTTTGTAGGTATTGACAAGAGCTACAAAGTTGGTATTCAAAGTTTTTTAAGTTTCCAAAAATAATTTCAAATGAATTTGAAAATACAGTTTTCCCACATTTGTCCCCTTTTTATTTTAAACTCATAATTCAAACATTGTGCACATTTTGGGAAAACTTTGTATATGAAAAATGTTTAGTTTGAAAAATTGAGCATTCCATAGTTTTGGAGATTTTCAAGTTTTATTGAAAAATCAAAAGTAATTTCAAATATTTGTTTCTAGGATTTTATTCCCTTTTTGAATTTGAATTCATATTTCAAAATCTATGCAGAATTTAAAAATGTTTATTAAATGAAAAGTGTAGCTCTTGAAAAGTTATGCAATTGAAGATTTTCATGTTCCTATATAAATTCTAGAGTAATTTGCAAAATTTCAAAATGACATCACCTGCTGCAATATATGCTGACGTCGTCATCATCGTTTCACCTCACTGCTCACCGTCGCCGCCGTGTCCATGGCCGCCATACCGGCTTGCTGTGGCCGCTAGCTCATGCCTTGTGCTTGAAACATCCTCACCGCGTGTCGCCCTCCCTTTCCTCGAGCTTTGGCTACAAGTAGAAGCGTCGTGGCCGACTTTTTCTTCTTCCTTGCTCCGCCGCCGTCGTCGAGCTCGTCGTCGCCGGCCAAAATTCGTCACCACCAATTGCTCCTCGCCTCCATCTTTGCTTCCACCAGCGTTGCCTCGCTCTTACGCTTTGTTTGCACCAGCTCAAGCTCGGTCAGGTCGCCCGTAGCTTCGTCTCGTCGTCGTCTTCCTCACGGCCGGTCGCTGGGCCGCCGTGAATTCGCCATCATCATTCACCGTTGTTCGTGCTCATTTTCCAAATTACTTTCGCAGTCATGTTCTCCATCATTCTCTGCTCACTGTACTCTCCTTGGTTTGCACGTTGCTTCACAGGGTTCGCCGAAACGCCGTCCGTGACACCGGAGGCCGCCGCCGCCGTCCCTGCCGCCGTGGAACTCTCACCTCCGATCACTGTGAGTCCTCATCGTCGTGCGCATCCACACCATGATGAGCTCCTACACACGCCTGTGCCATTGATTGGGCCCAGGCTTTGCTATCGTGGCCGGCCGCCGTGTGTCGCCGCCGGCATGGTTTTGCCAGCCGCCGCGTGCGAGGCCGAGGCCGCTGGGGTCGCGCTTTGGCCAAATTGGCTCATGTTTTGCGTCCGCCTAGTTGCGCTGGTCCTTCTGATCACATTAGTCACGCTAGAGAAACTCTGGTGAGCTCTGCGCCCACGCAGCCACGCGTTCATGCCGCCATCGCCGCCGGCGAACCTGCTCCACTAAGTCCGCCACCTCATTAACTAGCCCAGGAGCATCGCCTTATTGCGCTGAGTCCGTAGAGCCCAAGCTCATCGCCGGAGACCTCGCCGTCGGCGAGATATCTCCGGTCAAAGTCGCCCTGCCGCCGGTCAACGTCGGGAGCCGTTTTTCCGTTTTCTTTTATTTATTTCAGAAAATGATTTATTTGGTATTTTCTTTGGAAAATCATAGTAATTCTTGTATAGCTCCAAAAATTCTAAAAATTTTTGTGGATGCTCTTTATGATGTCCCCTATCTAGAAAAAATATAATATGCTAATCTTGAGTACTTTTTGAATAAGTTAAAATTAGCCCTATTAATTAAAAAATGTATTTCTATGATTTTGAATAAATAAAATAATTGGCTTTTATTTCTGAAAATTGTTTCTCCATCTAATTATACCAAGATCTATCCAAAATAAAATTTTTAACTCAATTAGACAACTTTAATTTTATGCCTTTATTTAAATGTTTTAATTAATTAATTAACCCCTTTAATCATGATTAATCTTTGTAGGGTTGTTTGACTTTGGGATTGATGGATGAGCTTGGGTCATTAACCTTAATGATCCTTGGCACTTTAATTAATTGTTTGCGCTTACCTGGATCATGTCATTAGGGCTTAATTAATGTTCTTTCATGTGCTTAATGAATTTCGTTAATGAAATAGTTAACCCTAATGAACTTAGTAAGTTTGTTGGCTTGTAACTTTATCATGAAAGAAAGTTGTACTCAAGTCCTTAATCTGGTCATGCATTCATCGAGCATCATGTTTACTATTCCATCATGTTGAAGCGTATCATTTTATTGTATAGTTTCCGTTAACGGAGAGTTTAACGTTGTCGCACCAGATCCCAAGGAAGAGCAGACTCAGGAGTTGGGTGTTGATCCAGAGCTCGAGATCGTCTCCCTCAAATACCAAGGAAAGCCCCGGATACTTTCAAACCCTACCCTTATTTTATAAAAGTTTTATCGCTTAAGTTATGCGCTGTTGCATTAAGTAACAGGAGTTGAGTGAAAACCTACCTATTGCATTACCTATCTTATTTCCAGATTCCTTGTTATTTCCAGATTCCTTGTTACCTGTTATTTGAAAAATGCATAGTAATGCTTAGCCCTGCTTAATTAGTTAGGTTTTCAAAAGTAAAAGAATGAAAAAGATGAGTAGGGCTTAATTTGCGAAATCATAATGATAGTTAATAAATCGAGTCTGGACGGGTAACTTGCATTGGGAATGGAGTCCCTCTGTAGTGTTTCCATCTGTTGATGCCCTAGGACCCGTGCGATGGTGATCTGCCTGTATCAAGAAACTAGAAAATCCACATGCATGAAGTGATATACAGTGGGCCGGAGTCCCCACGTATGTCATGGAGTGATTTATAGTGGGCCAGAGTCCCCACATATGTCATAGTGTGTCATACTGTGGGTTTAAGCTCCCACGTATATCGGTACACTGGGTCGAAGTGCTCACGTGTATCATGTGATGATATATGGCTGCGGTTGTTATCCCGGTATATCTGTGATCTGGTATGCATCGGAGTTAAAGTCTCCGATATCCCAGTGATCTAGGTCCCAGCTAGGTATAAAAATGGATTTGAATCACCGTTGCTTCTTGGAGAAGAAGACTCGATCTCTGTTCATCATCGTAGTAACAACTTTAATGATGTTTAAGGTTTAAGGATGAAGCTGGTTGGTAATCTTGAGCTAGAGCATGACAACTTTTCTTTCTGTCAAGCTTTTCTGCAAAAATTTCTTATCTCTTGCAAGCCTTACCTTGTCCCTCTAGCCTGCATTTCCGGAATCTTCACCCCTCTTTTTCGTCGGGTCAGTCCTGTTGAGTACCTTTGTTCTCAGGGTTTGTTGAACCCTTGTTGCAGGTGAGTCCTATGGGCAGGAGTGCTTTGCATCCTGCTGCATGACAGTTGTTGCGGAGAGTGACGATGAGTAGGATGTTTGGCTCTTGGGCAGAGCTTATCGCCTGGTATTGTAATAAAGTTATCTATTGCTACTCCACTACTGTTATGGTCTGTACAAATTAAACTTATGGTTTATAAGGTTTGAAACTAAAAGGTTTGTAAACTTATGTTATTGTAACCTTTCTGTTGTTTTACTCTGATGTATCTTATTATTATAAAACTGTTGTAATACTGCAATGTCTCTTTGTAATGATTGATGCTGCTCGGAGAATCGTGGATGATTCGAGATTTACCCGACAGACCTTTTAAGCCTTATGGAACACATTCATGGTTATTAGGAGTCTGTTTAGACAATAATAATGCATGTGGGCCATATGATTTAGGAGGTTCTGCCACATTTCCTTTGACAGCTGACGTGTGGGCTAGTACTGTTTTCGTAGACCTGTGAGCCGATGTGGTCTTTGTGGACCATGTCCGCGCGCAGAAAGAAGAGAAGGGGAGTTGGTCACCTGTCGCGTGGGCCTAGAGGGACGACGTGGCCTACCTCCATTGGGTCACACAGTTTATATGGTACAATTAATTAAAAGAATTCGTAGCTATAGTCTATATGATCCTCAATTAATTATAGAAAAACATAGATATATAGCTACAACATTTTTAATTTAATATATTTTTTATGATTTACTATGAATTTTTAGAGTTTTAGCCAAAATAAATAAAAATAAAAAAATAAATATGCCCTGGCTTAGTTGTTGGGTGTGCACCTGCTTAACCCGTTGTCGAGAAATTTGCAAATATGAGGTGTTTGCAAATTTTACACTGGACCCGCATTCATAGATGACAAAGATGGACCCATGTGTTATCCACACGAGGGTCAAGTGAGAGGGAGGGAGGAAGTTGGTTGGCGGAGAGGCCGGCGGAGGCTCCTAGACGGAGGTCTTGGGGACGGTGGCGAACATGTCCCCCGTGGTGGCGTCGCCTTTTTTGTTGAACTCTGCGGGAAGCAGAGAGGGATAAGAGTAGGTAAGTCGAAGGGCATCTTGGTCATTGCACGTGACTAGTGGGGAGACTAACAGTTGACCATAACAGACTTGCGCGCCATAGATGCAATGAAATTTCGTTTCACGTTCGTAATGCTAAGTTAGAAAAAAAAGACATACAACGAAGAGCCTTTTTAAGGCCATACACCTAAAAACTCTAGAAAGGAGGAAGTTGGGAGAACTCTAAAAACGAAGAGCCTAACAGACTGGATGGAAAGGCTGAGTAGACATATTCTCGTTTTAAAAAAAATAAAGACATATAAGGAAGACATTCTTTTGGGACCATATAGATAAATATCTCTATCAGATTAGATCTCCATCGGGTTGCAATTTTTACACAGGCACATCAGGTTAGAATAACAAAGTATAAAAAACTCACTTTTGGTGCTAGAAATGAGTATGATGGAATTCGTGAAGACATTCAATATGGAACTTCGTTTAGATGGACATTATAGGAAAATACTTAAGTGTGCTTATCAGGTTTTTGTGTTGTCAATAAAAAAAATATACACATGTTTTTCGTACTATATCAATAAAAAAATTATACACGTGTTTAATGTAAGGATTTTATCTGGACCTCATGGGCTGTTAATTAACATGGCCCATTCAGCTGAATGCGAAGCAGTGCGGCCAACTGGGCCAACTCTAGTAGAAGTTGACTGAGGCCTGGTAGGTGCAGCCGAACTGCCAGTTCGCCGGCGCCACGTTATTCGCCACGACGACCTTGCCGTCGTCCGTCTGCACCTTGAACGACAGGGCCTTTCCGGTGAGGTAGGCCCCGCTCTGCCAGTTCGCGCCCCAGTTGCGGCTCATGGCCAGCCAGTCCGTGCCGGTCCCCGTGACCCAAGCCGCGGCCACCGCGCCGGCGCCGCCGACGTTGGTGATGGTGACGAGCTCGAAGTAGTCGTGGCCGCTGATGGCGAACCTGATCCAGCCGGACCGCTGGCACGGGACCCTCCGGTAGTTGACGGGGACGATTCCCGCCTGGTACACGCCGATGGTCTCCCACGCCGGCTGCGACATGTCGAAGTGCTGCCGCGGCGAGTTGCACCACCCGTTGGCGTCGCCGTAGTTGGGCGGGCAGAAGTTGGTGGCCGTGACGGTGACGGACGGCGGCGGCGACCCCGGCTTGCAGTACTGCGTCCGCGTCGCGTCGCAGGTGACGAGGTAGCACGCGCCGCAGGAGGCGCCGTCGCCGTACAGCGCCGTGCTCAGCGCCGTCGTCTGCGTCCCGTACCCGGCGCTGTACAGGTTGCCGTACCCGCACGAGCCGCCTGCGTGGGTACGCGCATCGATCAGTGCGACGAGCGAACGCGTGGACCAGAGTTGCCATTGCTAAGAGAATGGTCAGTCGGTGGCAGTGTTACGTACCCATCGTGCCGGACGCGTCGCTCCCGCCGTAGAACGTCGCGGTGGCCGGCGTCCAGTACTGCTGCTGCGCCGCCGCGCCGTCGAGCCGGGAGGCGCACACGGTCAGCATCAGGAGCAGCATCGCCTTCGCCATCGTCTCTCGCTAGGACGCTGCCTGCCAAGCCAGATCACTTGCACTCTGTTGTGACCTGATGCCCATGTCTTCTCTGCCTGCTGTGTAGTACTTATAAGCTTGCAACTGCCGGCGAGATGACGGTTGGCCGACGACAGCAGGGGTGATCATGCACGTTGCATGTGGCTTGCCTGATTATTAATGGAGGATCAATCATGAACTCACGATTATGCAACATGCAGATGCTGACAGCCAATGGCTGAATTAATTCAACCGATGAATCTACGTGATCGCGACATGATTCTTCCTGGTCTTGTGAGTTGTGATTAATTAGTGACTACTGGAGGTTGTTCCTTGGAAGGGAGAGTTTCATCTCATGTTCTCCACGGTCACGAGCTGCCATCCTACAGCTACACTAGCTTGTTGGACTTGTTAGAACTCTGTCCGTGATCCTATCATTTTCGCTTTGCCCGGGTGAGTTCAGGATGCTCTGTTATTCTTTCACCCTGTGTGGTTGTTGTATACCGTTGTGGTTGTACTTTGTGCGTTCGCTTCTTTCTAATATAGCGGGCAGCACTCTTGCCGGTTGTTTTTTTTTTTTTTGGTAAAAAAAAAACTCTGTTATGCGTAACAGTAAAAGGATTAGAGCTCTGCGTCGTTGTTCACAATTTCACATTGGTCTAGGAAGAATTCCACTACTAATGAACCAGTTCCAGCTGTTTGACCTCAATCATTACCTGCAGATAAGGATTTGCTTTGTGAAGGTTTCATTAATAACCAGGACTTCCCATTTGATTGGGAGAGTTTGACCACAATGATACGCGTAAGATAAAAGATTTGCCGCCTTGCTGGTGCAGGCAAATTGTGGTAGATCCTTCATGCTTCAGTTCATACTAGTTAATTCAGAGGCCACTACGTACTTGCGTGGGCGCGTGGCAGATAAGATCTTAAGATACTCTCCCTGGCAACAACCAAACCATTCATGCAGATTAGTTGCAACAATGTCGAATCAAGCACAAAATGAACCAGATCCTGGTAAGCTCGTTAAACCACTTAAAAGGTAGGTGCAGCACGCAGTAATATCAAATAGTTTACAAATGATTGGGCTAATAATAGGGCATTAGTAACAGATAGAATGTTCTCCAGACCTGCAACTTATTACAAGCGAGACACACCTACCGTCTCATTCTGCAGGCCACACCACACGCACTTAACCGACGATCACGACAGAAGCCATTTGATTTGACACGATTGCATGGCAGAATCACAAACAAATTAAACCAACAACAATAATCGAACCAACCAATGCATGCATGGCAGCATCAATCAATCACTGACCACATCATACAAAACTCAGTCAAATTAGCCCTTATTGGGCGCGAACTTGGCCTTGATCTTGCCCACCTCCTCGTCGGGGATCTGGAACGCCTTGGCGAGCACTTCGTCGGGCACCTCCGGCGACGCCCCAAAGAGCGTCATGGCGATCGACTGCGTGCCGGGGAGCTGGCTGTTGAACGCGGAGATGACGGCGGCGGGCTCGGCGCCCGCGTTCCTCTGGAAGTGCACGAGCCCCCGCGGGAACGCGAAGACGTCGCCCTGCGCGATGGCCTTGGACACGAGCTTGTTGGCGGTGGTGACGAAGCCGACGTCGAGCTTGCCGTATAGCACGAAGACGAGCTCGGTGGCGCGCGGGTGCGTGTGCGGCGGGTTCAGCCCGCCCGGCGCGTAGTCGATGCGGGAGAGCGACACGCCCAGCGTGTTGAGCCCCGGGACCTTCTCGACGTTCGCGCCCGTGACGACGGAGCCCGACGTGGTGTTGGTGGCGCCCGGCTTCGCCAGGATGCTCGAGAAGAAGTCGTCGGCGGTGGCGTTCGCCTTGCACGGGAACCCGTTCACCTTCACCTCTGCAAAGTGTACGTGGCAAGCGGCGGTGGCAGTGCGCCAATGCCGGCGGCGTGTCAGATACCTTAGCTTAGTGAGGTCGTCGTCGGCCACTCGGTCGGCCATGCATAGTGCATTTAGATCATTGTGGCCCGGTCGATTCAAATTTTTTAGTAAAATGAGAGGGATCGGATTCTCGGAGCAGATGAGCGCATGCATGGTCCGTGGCGCACAGCGAAGGCACTTATGCAGATTCTCCCACACGAACTCTGCACCATGATATGGATGGCGGCACATGAAGAGATCCGCTACTTCTGACCTTATGCTAAAACCAGTATGCTTGCCTAGGCCTCCGTGTGCCATCTAGTGAAAAATACAGGCTTACTTGGCAGCTAATCGATCAGTACTAGTACGCCTTCGCAACGGCTCTCAATCAAAGCTACCAAATGTGTCGTTGATGTGTCTGTAGCAGAGTGTATTTACCAATTATTTAGAGTAAATTAAAATCATGAATTCCTCACACCACTACTTGTTTATGGCTGTCATTTATGTTTTCGACTCATATGTAGATCATTTACATTTTTATATACTCAGACTAGTTTAACCACCTAGTAAGTTCATGGACATGAAAAGTACAAACAATTACTTAAACCTACACGTGACATTGTCGAACAAGTTTAACTGGAAACTACATGTGCATCTTACTCAGCTTTTTAAACGAAAGACGATGTTTTAATTAAAGAAAAGCTGTCTCGCCTAATTTAAGAAGTAACGAATCTAGTCTAGTAGAACAAAGTTGGGAGGAAACTCATATTGGAACCGAGAATCCATTTCTCTACCCGCTCTGTGGAGTGTGGACCATGCATTGGTGCCGATCGATTCTTGTGCACTAACCACCACCAAACGTGGATTCCATCCTACGCCAAAGCACGACGTACAACGACAAAAAAGCGCATAACAGAACGCACTGGGCGGTACGGCCTCAATGCGACAATGCCCAGCCAACTGTGCAAATCCTGCTTTCAGTTTGGCTTTCTGAAATGCACGCCCATTGTAGCAAGCTACGAATCTTGTGTTCATGACGACAAATCACAGGCAACCCGCCGCCGGTAGAGCTATTTGATTTTTTTGTTTGTTTTTGAAATGTAAGTGGATCCGTCCTTGACGGGATATGCATATGCTCGTGGTACACTGAACACCCTACTGATGAGCGAATTGAAGTCAGGAGCCTACCGGAGTTGAGGTCGGCGACGCAGAGGTCCTGGAGGTAGTCAGGGTCGCCGGCGAGCGCCCACGGCGCCGCGGCGAGGACTAGCGCCACCACTGCGACCGCTCCAACAAGCAGGGACGAGCAAGGATGGGCAGCCATTGTTGCTGTCTCGCTGGATGCTGCTGTTGCTGCTGCTGCTGCTGCTCGGCTGTCGGCAGGCAGAGTACTTATAGCGGGTTACAGGGTACTGTGGGAGTGAGGCTGAGGCCGAGCTGAGACGAGGGGAAAATGGAACGCAACGAAACGAAAGATTGGGCTGGAAGCGGAGCCCGTGGTGCGCCGGGCGTCAACTCAATGCGTGCGAGTGCGAGGCCTTTCAGTTGAGCGCAAGCAAAGCGACGTGGATGGAGATGATCAGGTGATGTGTGCAGCTCAAAGCGGTTGGTGATGCTGATTCGTCACCAGGGGTGCGCTACTACGCAGATCTTCTCGATCGCCTTTTGTTTGTGGATTGATTATATAGTAAATAAATACGTAAGTGTATTCAACTACTAATAACTTTGAGTGAGAAAGTAAAAAAAGGCAAGATACTCTCAGCACTCTCCCTTGTCTCTATGGGGTACATTACGTCTGGACAGACGCCTGTACAACATGCGAGTAGATGACATGGATTGGAGTAGCACCTAGTTTTAGTCGAGCAGCTGCAGCCTGCAGATCATGGTGGTAAGACCAAAGTTGTTGTGCTGTAATCACGGGAAAACGGACGGGCCTGCCGTGATCTCGCTCAACAAGACAGCGACGCCGGACCTTGCTCACAAACAGTTTGCTGCTTCATCGATTGACGTACGGCAAGTGTGTCGCTCTATTGCAGTTTTCAGAGTGGCTTTACGCTGTTGGGCCTTTTAACGTGGAGTACTTAACAAACCAATCTTTTTTGAGAGGTGCGTGGTCGATCCTGTGATGAAACTGACGTGTTCCAGCAAGGAAAGGGCTGGTTTTCTGTTTTTGAGCTGGCGTGCAATTCATGCAAAATTCTCCCGCTCAGTACACCTGTAAAAAAAAAGACTTGGATATGTTACAGGAAGTGTTTCTACACCCAATATGTGATGATGACTTAGATTAGATTTATACACATACTTGAAGGTTAGTCCGGGCTCAAATTTAATATCATTGTTGCTAAATGGAGGTGCACACATATGTGGTGTTGCTCTAGGCGCATCATTTTGGTACATCCTACATATAATTTGGGAGGTGTTGTAGCCGTCTGTCTACTGCACGAAAATAGGAGTTTTCTTCTCCCCAGAAGAACCTTGTTCTTCCACCTTGAGAGCTAGGGTTACAAAGCCCTTGAGACATTGTGAGAACTGTATTTTCCCCTCTAGACTTACTAAACAGAATGCCCTAGCGTAGATTTGTGAGGGGTTTTGGAACTCCTCCTCTGTTTGTTGGCTCCCACCATGTATTTGTCTTCATAGTGACCTTTTTCTCATCGTTGCTCGTGGTTTTCTCAACAAGGAGAGCTTCTATGTAAATGTTGATGTCTACTTATTTTCTGGTACTTTTCTCGCCATACATGTTGATTGCTCACTATCGTGCTTGCTATTGGTGCTATTTCTTCATATTCATAGTGTATGGTTGAGTTGGCATATGAGGCATATACACGTTTTCTTTTATGTGTTGATGATGAGGATTAATGTGTTAGTGAGCTCATCTTTGCAAGTATATTCCTTATTTTGATGTTTGGATAGCATCATATTAGAACAATTTATATTATAGGGTTGTTTCTAGAATGCATATAAATTGTTCGATGAAATACGTGTGAGTATTTAGCTTGCTAATTTCAGCGCTTCTATTGCCGCTTTGCACTTGCACGATCCACACTCTTACAAATACCAAGATCACATCGAAGGCTTGGACAGTCAAAGTTGTTGTGTTCTAATTAGGTCTTTAGAGCATTCTGAGGTAGAACTATTTTCCCATTGTATCTTGGTGACTTGAAGCGTTTAAAATAACTATGACCGCCTTTTGAAGGTGTGGAGGCTTTCCATGAAGAAAACCTCCTATCTCTTGTGGGAGTTGGGTCGTATCGCTATGTGGAGACGAGGAGACCCCCTTCGGTTTGGAAAAGCTTAGTGTACACTATGTCAAGGTGGTGTGGTAGTGCCAAAACTCCGTGACCCGTGACTGACACACTAGACTTTGGTTGGCTAGGACCTTGTGTTTTAGCCTAGAATTGTGACTACGATAAACTTTTTGACTGAGGAAATATCTCATTAGAGTTTCAACATGGACTAGGGATTGCAATTTGGCAACTGATCGCACAAGATGTATCACCGTGCCTCCAAAAGTTTGCCCTCTCTTACTTGTGCTTTCTATTTACTAAGTTTGTTGCTTCTCATATGCTGCTTTACTGGTTTGACTTTTACCTTTCTGGATTAGCTAGTTGATAGGATTGGTTCTAGGTTTCAAAATTCTTTGTAGGTTAAAAGTAAGTTAGAGCACACTAGAAAGACATCAAATATGTTATTTTTTTTCTAGATTTAATTTATGGTAGTTTTGATTGAGCATAAGGATTAAGGTTTCAAGTTGGCACTCCATTCAACACTACTCTTGGTGGGAGACGAGACCAGAGACGGAAACAGATGAAGATATTTGTAGATGAGATATAATCAGAAAATCTTTTTACTTTAATATCAAGTAAAGAAAATGCTATCGAGGATATCAAAGCAATTATTTTTGTTTTTATTAAAAAAAAGCAATTTCTTGTTGACAAGTACAGACTTGAGGACTAGTGCAATGCAACTACACGCAACAATTTTGTACATGCCGCTCGGTTTGAGGATGCCTCACATGCTGATGCCAAGATGATGCAAAATTCTGGCTGATATGTGCGTGCATGTCCTGATGGTACCACCAACATTACCGTCCTCTAGTTTCCGCTTCACTTCGTCAATGGTTGGAGCAGCAGGACAAGCCATAAAAAGTTAAAAACAGTTAGCTGGGTAGTCACTGATCGTACTGGTCTGCTTTTTTGCTGTGTGCCCAGCAAAGCAAAGCTTTATGCTTCTACTAGAAAATGCTCAAGCATTGCGGACTAAGGAAAGCCAAGATAGAGACGTACTCTATATAGCGCATTTTATTATATCCAACAAACAAAGTGATCGAGTTAGATCACAGGGCAGCTAGGTCAGGACCTAACAAAGTAACAAGGAAACGAAATGGTAGATAAGGAATCATTATCGATGATATGCAGATTGGACAGCAAGGAAACCCCCTTCGAAATTCCAATAATAAAATCTCTTTCTCAACCTACCTCCGATTGATCCATCATGCATCCTGCTGAGTGCACATCGGTGACAAATGGTGTGTTTACAATAGCTCGACCTGGCCCATCCAAAAGATGATGTTCCACCCATCTTTCTCCAAAATATCAATGGGCCTACAAAAATTGGACAGAGCACATCGAAATAAGTTTAATTATATATGGGTGGCGAGCGCAATTGCGTTACTAGTATTAAGAATATTGTAGTGTTGCTTCATTGTAGCTTCAATCATCAAGTTTGTACTTTACCCGTTTACCTTTTGCCTGCTTTTGATAGACATGATTTGCACTTGGCCATAATCTATAGTACTTTCTCCTTCCAAATTGTAAATCATTCCCTTTCGAATTTGTATTTCTTTTATTCTACTTTAATATATTCTCCAGTAGGGGCCTAAAACCCCTTCTATTTTCTAAAAAAATTGTAAGTCATTTAGGATTTTTAAGATATATAGCTTTAATATATCTAGACATAATGAATATATAGATGCGTAACAAAATCTATCTTCTAAAAAACAGAAGCATTTACAATTTAGAACGAAGGGAGTAGCCATTTTATATAGATTCTTATATTTCTACACTTTTGTTTGACACCTGGTATGTCCAATTTGAATTTGTCCTACAATATCCATGTTGTATGTTACGTGTCGAGATTATAAGAGTTACGCCTTGTATAGCGAGAGTGGGTTTAGACCAACATAAAAGAT
Source organism: Bothriochloa decipiens (assembly GCA_023333625.1). Classification (NCBI taxonomy): domain Eukaryota; kingdom Viridiplantae; phylum Streptophyta; class Magnoliopsida; order Poales; family Poaceae; genus Bothriochloa; species Bothriochloa decipiens. The sequence goes on from CM041634.1 coordinate 15,645,667, forward strand.
TTCTAGAATCTATACTACCAACCTCATATTAGCACTTCTATACATAATGCAAGCAAAAACAAAAAAGAATGGAAGCATACGTTGTTTGGCAAGACTTAACATGTAGAGCGAAACTTAGCCATTTGAACCATGGGACATTACACTTCGTGTCATGCATCCTTAGCATCAATGTATCAATGTAGGCAGAGTGCACAAATAATATCAGACAATCTATGTCAAACTAGAGAGAGAGAGTATGTTACATTTTTTGGTGGATACTTACCTTTTTCATGATTTAAAAGTAAACTAGCCATACTCTTCTATTGGATCTTATCTCCTTTATTCTTTTTGCACCTATACATTTCTATACTCTTATTAAATTTTACATTGAAATATCATTTGGTAATTAACATCAATCTCTTACATGCATACACTAGCTAGACAATGCACTTATGCCTTAATTAAATTATGTTGTCTTTCCTTCTAGCACTTGCCTTTGTTTTTTAATAATAACAAATGTAGATAATGGAGAAGCATAATGTGTGTTTGCAGAACTAAATTCCAAACTAGCCAGCAGCGTGGGTAATTTATAAATAATATTCCTGCTATACCCAAAAAAACACTCTTGTATTTGTAAGGATGTATTTCTTAGAGACAATGATGAGCCCATGGCTCCTCAAGATTCAACTATTATTTTTAAGAAGAATCCCAATGTGGCAAGTATTTCTACTTCAATTGATTTATCAAAAATAATTATGAGAGATCAACCTTTTATAAAGCTCGGTGATTTTTATGTTGATCTGAATCACGTCAAGGATGTGGAGGATAGCATCATGCCAAGAAAGCATATTTTCCAAGGAATTCATTTGCGCAAGAAAGATAGTAAGAAGACAGAAAAATATATTTACATAGGCTCTATGAAAGTTGACGTCACTTGATATATTATTGCCATCAAGAAAAGTTAGCGAAGTGCTCTCGCCTCTTGCAAATATGGCTTCATGCTGTTGGTGATCAGGTAAAGGGCACAAGTCATCACGTTGCTTAGCATCCTTGTCCTAATAATTTAATATAGATTTACCGGCACTATAATTAGTTAGCTATATGTTTAATTCATATATGGGCTGGGCTTATTTGGGCTAAGTCATCATGTACGTTTAGTGTCTGTCGTGATGGTCGAGTTCGACCAGGTGTTTGAGGCGGCCTGCGTGCCTTTATATGCCTGGCCTGCGTGCCACGTAGGAGATCAGGTTAAATTTTATTGTGGAGTATTCCTCGTCGAGCCGCCGCTCGTGAAGCTCTGGCGGGTGTTATCGGATCCTCGCGATTTGTGTTGGTGTGTGATCAGGAATTCTTGACCGGGCGTGTGCTGGAATTCTCAGAGTTCCGCATCTTCTGATCGTGTTCGTTGGAAGCACGGGTGGAAGATTTATTTAGGGTTGGATTGCATCATCTGTAAGCCGATCCCTTTATCTATCAATAATATTGCTACTGCTTTGAGATCGTTTGTTATTTGCAAAAGGGTTAATTCACTGCTGGGTTTTGATCTGAATCCTGGCCATATTATCTTTTCTTTATTGGCTCACGATTCTATTGTGTGAGGGAGTAGCGATCTGCTACAGCTGTGAGACTACTTGATTGGTAATTGGCGAGAATACCTGCTGCTAGCTTTTCACGTTGAACCAATAAAGGATTTGAGATTCTGAACAATATTTCCGTGCAAGTCCTTGTTCAGTATTAGAGGTGTCTTAACAGTAGTTTGTCTGGGATCAATTCTAGATAAACTTGTTCTTGCTATTGTACCGTGAAAGATTAGACAAACTCTTGGGCAGGGTAGGCGTGTCCTCATCAGACAAAGACCCTAATCAATGCATCCATTTAGATAAGAATTCTCTACACCATAACTACTGAGATAGATTTCATGAGTGCCCTGGTCGATGAAGGAGTCTACTTTCTTGCTTATCTACTTGAATCGGCAACTTCCTTTGACGAGTCACATCTCTTCTTTTTAGCCTATCAAGTTCCACTAAGACCTATTATACTATACTCACCTGGTACTAGAACCCACTATATATGGAAACCCCGTAGGTCTATCTTGCTTGGATCACAGGCGGACCCAAGACCCAAGGCCCGGCTAGCCTGTGCCCGGACTCGTCATCTATGGGCCCTTAAGGCCCAATACCTCTTCCACGGGAGAAGGGCACGGCCGCACGGGGAACGGGACCGAGCGCAGCCACGCCGTAAATGCGCGAAGGAAGCGAGGCGACTCCGGTGGCGAGACTGGAGGCAGCAGCGGCGCTCCCAAATTCACAGAACCAATTGCGCTCGGAGATTGAATCACCAGCCATGGCTACAGGTTCGCGACGGTCTCGATTCCCCACTCCCCAGTTTACTCAGCCTATATCAGTGCCGTCCCTTCTACTGCCTTCGTCCTCAGTCTCACTCATATCCCTTTCGCCTCTAGCAGAGGAAGCAACGAAGCACTTGGGCATCCGGCAAGGTGCAAGCTGTGCCGGCCGCCCGGAGGCCAGAGCACCGCGAGCCCGCGACTCCACTTCTCCATCTCCATGGCAGACCGACGGAGGAAACTTAGCCAACCAGGTAATTTGGGAATAATTTGATATTTGGATGGTTCATTCGTTCCATTTAGCGTTTAATTAATGTTATAATTCTGAAATTTGATTCAGGAATGAGACGCTATTTGGTTGATTCGAGGAACCATGGCACTGGAGTTCATGAATCTGAGAGAAACTCAAACTTGGAAGAGCCACGTGATGGTGAAGTGCCAAATCCAGATCCGCAGCAACCAGAACCAAATATCGGCAATGTAACCAGTGAGTTTGATCCTAACGAAATTCTTTGTGATCCAGCTCTTAGAAAACAAATCTGTGAGTATGCTCCTGAAATTCAAGATCAAGTTAGAAGAGCATATATACTGAAGGGTCCTACTCAACCAACAAATCTGATTTTTCCCCGAACAAAATTTGGGAATGGTAAACCTAGAGGTTTTGTTACATCATGGTATAAGAAATATAATTGGCTAGAGTACAGTGAGTCCAAAGATTCAGCCTTTTGCTTTTATTGCTTTCTTTTCAAGCATCCGGGAAGGGGAGAACAATTTGGGCATGATAGCTTCAGTAAAACAGGTTGGAAAGATTGGAAACATGCATATAAAGCATTACCTGAACATGTTGGTGGAGTGGGTAGTGCTCACAACAAGTGTGTTAAAAATGTGATGATTTTAAAAACCAAAGACAAAGTGTATCAAGAGTATTGAACAAAGCCAGTAAAAAATCAGAAGAATTGTATGAAATTCGTTTAACTTCTACTTTGCGTTGTTCAAGATTACTCATAAAGCAAGGGCTAGCTTTTTGTGGGCATGATGAGTCTTCTTCTTCTTTGAACAAAGGAAATCTTCTTGAGTTGATTGATTTTTTGAAAGATAACAATGAAGAAGTCAGATCGGCCTATGACCTTGGTGGCTTAAATTGCAAGATGTCCCACAAAATTTAGAAGGATCTCACAAGATGCTGCGCAGAAGAAGTAACTGAAGCAATTATGGGAGAGATTGGTGATAGAAACTTCTCTGTTCTTATTGATGAATCACAGGACATTTCAGTTAAAGAGCAAATGGGGGTAGTGTTAAGGTTAGTAGCTGATTCATTCTATTATACTTGTGCTACATCGTGAAAATACTTTGCGACTTATTGAAACCGGTGAGGCAACAACAGGAAGAGGCTTGAATCAGGAAACCAGCCTTACTAGACCTGGGGATACAAGATGGGGATCACATCATACTACTTTGATTCGTTTGTATCAAATGTGGGACTCAGTGATAGAGATGTTGCATATAGTCCATGAAGATGGTAGAGTACCAACTCAAGCAGCTGGTTTGATAGAAAAATTGGAGTCTTTTCAGTTTGTTTTTATTCTGGTGGTTATGTTAAAGTTGCTTGGTATCACAAATGAGCTCTCACATGTCCTTCAAACAAAGGGTCTTAACATTGTTCATGCAATTGAGGTTAGTACCTAGCAGTTACAACTTACTGGTTGTCGGGTACCTGAATAAGGGGTACCCTTGACCCTCGACTAAGCAAATCAGCCTCGGCATTAACAAACCCAAAAACTGTCATCATTACTCCCCAACCTAAAACGCATGAGGTATCAAGCCCACGTCTCAAGCTACGCTGGACCGGCCACGAACGGATCCCAACAGCCCAGGCTGCCATTTGCTCGACGAAGACATCTCGACTCGAGGCAGTAGACTCGAGGGTACAACCGACCCCCCCTCGAGTGACGGAAGTTCGCGCGACCGAACGACCGCCTCTCGAGTACGGCATTCCCCTCGACCCGCCTGCCTCCTGTATGATTCCCAGGGAATTTAATGCATTTCACCTACTCCCGCCAAATCTCATGGCTACAGCCGCGGTAACAGTAGGCAGTACGCCGGTCAAATCCACCTTTTACCGCCCATACCCGGGAAACTGGTGGATCGTACCGTACTGTATCACCATACCGCACACTGTGCCCCGTTCGGCACCCCCTCGAGACACAGTCGTCAACAAAAACGCCATATTTTTCGGGGTTTGGTCTTATCCGTTTGGGTCTTGACCTCCTCGACTACATTCGGCCCTCTCGATCACCCCCTCGAGCAAGACTTCAACGCCAGCGGTCAATGTTCCAAACGCTCCCGACATGACAGCTATAGAGATCTGCACGACCGCGCATGGGCACAGGTCCTTCACCGACCATCAACAACGTCACCACGTGCACGGGAAGGACGGCCGTCGTTTCCAAGCACGTCGCTACAGGGCCAGTCAAGCCCGACGCATGCCTCTACAGCAACCGCGACTCGATCGGCATCTCCTCCGACGTCACCACCTACGCCAGCCCTACTAGCATCATTTCTAGGGTTACTCTATACACCCGCGCCCCTCCTTGGCCTATAAAAGGAGGCGTCGGGCTAGCGTAGAGAGGGAGAGGTTCAGACAGAGGACAGCGAGAGCCCGCAACACTCAAGTCCTAGCACACCTCACTCGCTCGCTTGTATTCACGCCTGTACAAGCACTTCGGTGCAAGATAATACAAAACATCCCCCCACTGGACGTAGGGCCTTCTCTTTCCTGAACCAGGATAAAAATCGTGTGTTCTTCTTGCATCACCATCCGGATTGGGGAGCACGCAATACAAATTCACTCGTTGGTGCTCGGCCCCCGGGGTCGAAACACCGACAGTTGGCGCGCCAGGTAGGGGTTCTGCGTGTCACCAACGACTTCCCGCCATTTCTCCGGATGGCAGACTTGGCTTCACCGCTTCCGCGAGCCATGGTGATCTGGTTCGGGAGCCTAGAGTTCATGTCACTCGGCCACGGCTACGACATGGTCCTGCTCTCAGTCGGAGATCCGAGCAGAGGCCGCAGCGAGCCCCCACGCTCAGGAGGGGCCGCACGCCGGTCTCGCCACCACGCTTCCGCGCCTAGGAGGAGGCGCGACCGGCGCCACCGTCATCGTCAGGCCACGTCTGGGTTGACGCCCCCTGCATCTCCTCCATTCCTGCAGGCGACGTAGAGCCCCCGCTAGGGGACCTATCTGACCCATGCCTGGGAGAGGAGGACGAACCGGCAGGGCTCTACAGAGACCCCGACTTCACCTTTGCTATGTGTTCGTCGAGGGAGCTCGGCGAGGTTCCCCGGCGCGCGCGACCCTGACACCGCCCAACTTGCTGCCGTACGGGCTGTTCAGAGCCCGCCGCCAGTTCCCCTTCAGCCTAAACAATGCCGCCAAGTCATACTCCGTCGCGATGCGCTCCAACATGAGTGCGCACGAGGACCACCCGGGGATCCTCCTGCGCACAACCGTGGACCTAGCGATGGTCTTGCCAGCTTCCGAGGACCTTGGCTTCTCACGGATGTTGGGCCCGGGGAGGAACACTATCGGCGCGTTAGGACGCCAGCTGGAGGAGCAGCGCGGGCGGTTCCCCATCTTCTACTGCGGCGACCCCAACTCCGACTCCGACCACTACGACCCCACCCGCAAATGTTTCCACATCGAGGGCGAAGTTGCGTCGAGCGACGACACCGTCGACCCAATGGCCACGGCAGCCGCCGCGGCCGCAGCAGGAGGGGCTCTTGTCGTAGCGGACCCGGAGGAGCAGCCGCCGGCTGCGCCCCAAGACCTATGCCTGCATCAGGACGACCAAGACGCTCAGCTTGCACAAGTCCGGGAGACGCGTGCCAAGCTCGACGAGGATCGGGAGCGCCTGCGACAGCTCGAGCGGACCCTCGAGCAGGAGCGCCGACCCCCGCCCGGCGGAAGGGCCCGAGCTAGAGCCCGAGAGGTCAACCGACAGATCGTTGAAGACGGGGGACCCGAGCACCTTGTCGTCAACCGTTTCCCCCGAGCCAGTCAGAACATCGTCACGGCTACCAATCTTCTTCGCAACATGCCCACGCCGTCGAACCCTCAAGCTCGACGGATACGGGACGAGGTTGAGGGTCTCCTCAAAGTTGCGGCCGCGCAGCAGGTCGAGAGCTCACCCTCGAGGCGTCGAGAGGTGGCCTCGGAACAACCTGTCGAGCCTCCCCACGATGAGAGGGAAGTCTCGGTTCACCAGGAAGTGGCCCCCCCGAGCAAAAAAGGCAACCCCTATTTGAGACCGCATCGTCGACAACCGTGAACCTCAGGACGCGCGCTATGACATCATCGAGAACCGACGGCGCAAAAGCGGCGACGCGGAGGATCGAGGCTACAGCGCCCATCGAGGGGGGCGCTACGACAGCGATGAGGACCGCCGGGCCCCGGAACCACCCGGCCCTCGAGTCTTCAGCAGGGCGATCCGCAGTACGCCACTGCCGAACCCCTTCCGACCCCCCACGAGTGTCGTCAAGTACAACAGGGAGACCAAAGCCCGAGCTCTGGTTGGCCGATTTTCGGCTTGCCTGCCAGCTGGGCAGGGCACGCGACGACCGCGCCATCATCCGCCAACTCCCCCTGTTCCTCTCTGACACCGCTCGAAGGTGGCTCGAGGAGCTCCCCCCGATCAAGTCCGCAATTGGGCCGACCTGGTGCAGGTCTTCGAGGGAAACTTCAAGGGGACCTACGTGCGCCCTGGCAACTCCTGGGACCTTCGCAACTGCAAGCAGCAGCCTGTGGAGTCCCTCCGCGACTTCGCCCGACGCTTTTCCAAACAACGCACCGAGCTCCCCTACATCCCCGACCACGACGTCATCCTGGCGTTCGTCTCGGGTACCACCTGCAAGGATTTGGTACGAGAGCTGGGACGCAATCGCCCCAAGACCGTCGATGAGCTGATGGACGTCGTCGCCAACTACGCAGCCGGCGAAGAGGCTGTCGGAGCCTTTTTTGGCAACGAGAAAGACAAAGGAAAGGCGCAGGCAGCCGACGGCGAGGGCACGAGCAAGGGCCCCAAGAAAGGCAACAAGAAGAAGAAGACCTAGCAGGGCAAGCGCGAGGCTGCGGACGACGATCTCGTCGCTGCAGTCGAGCGCAAGAAGCCTCGAGGTCCCCCCGAGGGGGCCATCTTCGACAAGATGCTGAAGGAGCCCTGCCCTTACCACAAGGGAGGGGCCAATCACAACCTCAAGGACTGCCGTATGCTCAGGAACTACTATGAGAGTCTAGGCCTCAAGAAGGACGAACAAAAGAAGGACAAAGGCGGCGACAAGGGTGGCGACAAGGAGGACGATAGGTTCCCCGAGGTCTTCGACTGCTACATGATCTACGACGGCCACTCGACCCAGCTCACGCCTCGACAACGCAAGAGAGAGCGTCGAGAGGTCTTCTCCATTCGAGTCGCTACGCCCCAGTACCTCGACTGGTCTGATGCGCCCATCACGTTCGACCGTGACGACCATCCGGATCGCGTCGTCAACCCAGGAGTCTACCCACTCGTCATCGACCCAATCATCATCAACACCCGCCTCTCCAAGGTGCTCATGGATGGAGGCAACAGCCTCAACATCATCTACATCGAGACCCTCGACCTCCTGGGGGTCAAGAAGTCACAGCTGCGGCCCAACGCCGGGGGCTTCCATGGAGTTGTGCCAGGGAAGAAGGCCCTGCCCGTCGGTCGCATCGACCTCCCCGTCTACTTCGGCACCCTCTCGAACTTCAGAAAAGAGATCCTCACCTTCAAGGTGGTTGGGTTCCACGGCACGTACCACGCCATCATCGGTCGACCCGGATACGCGCAGTTCATGGCGATCCCCAACTACACGTATCTCAAGCTCAAGATGCTGGGACCCAAGGGTGTCATCATTGTCAGCTCCTCCTACGAGCACGCATACGACTGCGATGTCGAGTGCGTCGAGAATGGAGAGGCCGTCGAGGAGTCTACCAGGCTGGCCTTGAACCTCGAGGGCCTCACCGCTGAGGTCCCTGACTCCAAGCGTCACGCAGGTAGCTTCGAGCCAGCAGAAGATACCAAGAAGATCCTCCTCGACCTGAGCAGCTCCGATGGGAAGGCTCTAACGATCAGTGCCACCCTCGACAACAAATAGGAAGCAGTGCTCGTCGACTTTCTCTGTGCGAACACCGAAATGTTTGTATGGAGTCCCTCAGATATGCCAGGCATACTGAGGGAAGTCACCGAGCATGCCTTGGAGATCCGGGCCGAGTCAAGACCGGTGAACCAACGCCTGCGATGCTTCGACGAAGAGAAGCATAGGATCATCGGCGAGGAGGTGCACAAGCTTTTGGCGGCCGGGTTCATCAAGGAGGTTCATCATCCCGAGTGGTTAGCTAACCCTGTATTAGTTAAGAAAAAGAATGGAAAAATGAGGATGTGTGTCGATTATACTAGTTTAAATAAAGCATGTCCTAAAGTTCCATTTCCTTTAACCACATATTGATCAAATTGTTGATTCAACTGCGGGATGTGAGACCCTCTCGTTCCTTGATGCTTATTCTGGTTACCATCAAATCAAGATGGAGTCCGACCAGCTCGCGACCTCCTTTATCACCCTTTTGGCATGTATTGTTACGTCACCATGCCCTTCGGCCTTCGAAACACTGAGGCAACGTACCAATGATGCATGCTCCATGTTTTTGGCGAACACATAGGGACGACAGTCGAGGCCTACGTCGACGACATCGTTGTCAAATCCAAGAAGGTCGACAACCTCATCGATGACCTCAAGATCGTGTTCGGGTGTCTTCGAGCCAAGAATATCAAGCTCAACCCCGAGAAGTGTGTCTTCGGCGTGCCTCGAGGCATGCTCTTAGGATACATCGTCTCTCGGCGCGGTATCGAGGCCAACCCCGAGAAAATCGCGGCGATCACCAAGATAGGGCCGATTCGAGACTTGAAGGGCGTGCAAAAGGTCACGGGCTGCCTCGCGGCCCTCAGCCGCTTCATCTCGCACTTGGGAGAAAGGGCCCTGCCGCTATATCGTCTCCTAAAGAAATCCGAGCACTTCGCATGGACCGCCGAGGCCGAGGAGGCCCTCGCTAAACTCAAAGGTATGCTGACCTCCCCTCCGATTCTCGTACCTCCTAAACCTGTCGAGCCTCTTCTCCTCTATATCGCCGCAACCACCCAGGTGGTTAGCGCGGGCATAGTGGTCGAGAAGCAGGCGGCAGGGCACTCTCTGCCGTCCAACGGCCGGTTTACTTCGTCAGCGAGGTACTCTCGGAGAAAAAAGTTCGCTATCCGCAGATCCAGAAGCTGCTCTACACCATCGTGCACATGCGCCGCAAGCTCCAGCATTACTTCCTCAGTCACCCGGTAACCGTGGTTTCATCTTTTCCCCTCGGGAAGATTATCCAAAATCGGGAGGCCACGGGGAGGATCGCTAAGTGGTCGGTCGAGCTCATGGGTGAGACTCTCACTTATGCGCTGCGCAAGGCTATCAAGTCTCACGTGCTGGTAGACTTCATCGCTGAATGGACGGACACCCAACTTCCGCCAGCACAGATTCAAGCCGAGCTATTGACGATGTACTTCGATGGGTCACTCATGAAGACAGGAGCAGGCGCGGGCTTGCTCTTCATCTCACCCCTCGGAGTCCATATGCGCTACGTCATCCGCATCCACTTCGCCGCCTCCAACAACGTCGCAGAGTATGAGGCCCTCATCAACTGTCTGCGCATCGCGATCGAGCTCGGGATTCGACGCCTCGACGTCCGAGGCGACTCACAACTCGTCATCGACCAAGTAATGAAGGCCTCGAGCTGCCACGACCCCAAGATTGAAGCCTACTACAATAAGGTGCGCAAATTGAAGGACAAGTTCCACGGTCTCAAGCTCAACCACATCGCTCGACGGTACAACGAAGCTACAGATGAGCTCGCCAAAATTGCGTTACTCGTGGCACCGTCCCACCTGACGTCTTCTCAAGGGACCTCTTCGAGCCCTCTGTCGACTTAGGCTCGGGGGCTGACATCGCGCCATCAGCACTCGACCCCCCTCCCTCTACCGAGGCCCCCTCGACCGGGGCCGAGGTCATGGAGATCGAAGGGTCACCTCCACCGTCAAGCCTGCCACCAGACTGGCGCGTTCCCTTCCTCGACTGCCTTATTCGAGGGAAGCTCCCAGAAGACCGAACCAAGGCTCAGCTGATAGCTTGACGGGCCAAGTCCTATGTCATCTACGGCGACAGCAAAGAACTCTACCGATGAAGCCCGTCAGGGATCCTCCAGTGCTGTATCACCATCGAGGAAGGCAGGAAGCTCCTCGAGGACATACACTCGGGGGCTTGCAGCCATCACACTGCACCAAGGACCCTTGTCGGGAACGTCTTCCGGCAAGGTTCCTACTGGCCGACCACCGTCTCCGACGCCATCAACCTCGTCCGCTCGTGCGAAGGGTGCCAATTCTACGCCAAGCAAACACGCCTCCCGGCTCATGCCCTACAGATGATCCCCATCACTTGGCCGTTTGTGGCCTGGGGGCTCGATCTCGTAGGGCCCCTCCAGAAGACAACCGGGGGCTACACGCATCTGCTCGTGGCTGTCGACAAGTTCACCAAGTGGATCGAGGCTCGGCCCATCAAGCAGTCTTGTTCTTCACCGACATCATCCATCGCCTTTGGGGTCCCCAACGTCATCATCACCGACAACGGCACGCAATTCACCGGCAAGAAGTTCTTGGACTTCTGCGACCGCCACCACATCCGTGTGAACTGGTCCGTAGTCACCCACCCTCGAACCAACGGCCAGGTCGAGCGCGCCAATGGCATGATCCTTCAAGGCCTCAAGCCAAGAATCTACAACCGGTTGAAGAAGTACGGCAGGAAGGAGGCCGCCGAGCTACCCTCGGTCCTATGGAGCCTAAGGACGACACCTAGCGGAGCCACGGGATTTACCCCGTTCTTCCTGGTATATGGTTCCGAGGCCGTCCTCCCCACCGATCTCGAGTACGGGTCCCCTTGACTAAAGGCCTACAACGAGCAGTCAAACGAGGAGTCCCTCGCAGATGCCGTTGACCAGCTCGAAGAGGCTCGAGATATGGCCCTCCTCCACTCCGTGAGGTACCAGCAGAAGCTTCAACGCTACCACGACAAACACGTGCGCAAGAGGGATCTCCAAGTTGGCGATCTTGTCCTCCGTCAATGACAAAGCAAAAGGGGCGCCACAAATTGACTCCACCGTGGGAAGGCCCATATACCGTGGCTGAGGTGCTGAAACCTGGGACGTACAATCTAGCGAACATCAAAGGTGAAACCTTCACCAACGCTTGGAACATCGAACAACTACGTCGCTTTTACCCCTAGGGCCAAGACATCACAATGTCTCAAAAACTAACATATTACATGGGCCTCTTCGCCCAGATCTGGCTCACAGGCCTTGGCTCTCGTCGCCACCGTCGCCACCATCGCTATCACCCTCATCGCCGGTGCCTTCTTCACCTTCGAAAGGAAGGACCTCGGGCTCGAACAGCTTCGCCAGCTTCTCACCCGGCTCCTCGGCGTCTTCGATCAAGCCCCGGCACCTCTCCTCATTCTCGGCGTCCGTTTTGGTGAGGTCGGAGACGAAGCCGTACGAAACGACGTTCATGTCGTACGTAAAGCCGGAGTAGACGAACGCCATCGCCCGCTTCACGCCGATGTGGAGGGCATCTCGGACGCGATCTTTCATGGTGGCCCCGAGATAGTACAGCCGGTCGACGAGAGCGGTTCCGCGCACTTCTTCCTCGACCTCCTCCGTGGGCTCGACCTCCCAGGAGTTGCAGAGCCTGTTGATCGCGGCGCGGAGCCTGTCAGTCAAAGCTGTCTCGGCCAAAAGGCCCTCTTGCAGCGCCTTGGAGGCAGTCCGAACGGAAAGCAGGTCGGCCTCGAGACCTAGAAGGCAGAACGAAGTCAGTCGCAGCACACGGAGACAAGAAAATCGGGGTCAAGAAAGAAGACTCACTGGTGCAGTGGGTGTCAAGGACCTCACGCGCATCCACTGCCTAGTCACGCTCTTTCTGGGCCTCCTTGAAAGCGCGTACCGCCTCTGTCTTCTCGAGCCGCAGATCCTCAATCGTCCTGCCAGCCAAGGCGATGGCCCCCTCCTTTTCTAGAACGGTCTCCTTCAGCGCGGCAACCTCGACAGCAAGGGCGTCGGCGCGACGTTTCTCCGCCTCGGCCGAGACGTGGAGGGCGTCGCGGGCCTCGGAGACCTGAGCGACGTCCATCTTGAGTACCTTAACGCACTCCGCGGAGTCTCGAAGCTCTCCCTCGAGTGTCTTAAGACGCCCCTCGGAGGAGGAGAGGGCCTCGAGGGCCTTCTGCACCTCCGCGCAGGCTCGGCTGGCGTCCTCCTTGGTTCGAGTGGCCTCCTCCTTGGCCTGGAATGCCTCCCCACGAGCTGCCTCGGCCTCTTCCTTAGCCTTGGCAGTCTCCTCCTTCGCCTTCCTCGCCTCCTCTTCAGCCTGGGCCACTCCGTCCCGGGCAGACCGGCTGGCCTCGAGTTGGCGCCGCACCTCCTCCCGCCCTTCATGCTTCGCGTGAAGGAACTCGGACTTCGCATAGGAGCGCCTCCCCAGGTCCTTGGAACAAGGAGCAAGAAATCGGGCATCAAATCAAGAAGTTATCTAAACTCAACACACTCGGAGAAACACTTACTGAGAAAACCCGGCCCAGATCCTCGGTGGCAACATCAACGGCCAGCTTCAGAGCATGGGCCATCCACGCCCGATACTCCTCCGCATCCTCCCAGCAGTTTACCTCAGCTGCGTCATCCATCCAAATCACGGGGGCGCTGGGCTCCAGCGGGTTTTGGAGCGGGAGGCGCTCCCTACGCCAAGAAGGAAGAGCCGCCTCGACCCTCTCCCGCACCGTCGAGCTGATGCGCTCCACCGCGTCAGGCGAACCGCCGTAACGGGCCACCCAATCGGCCGAGGTGGGGAACGGCAGCTCAACCTCCGCTCTGGCCGCCGATGACTCGGCCTCACCACTCACCTGCCCCGCCAGGGCAAAAGAGCCGGGGTCGGACCAGCCAGGGCTGCGAGGGCCCCCCCGAGCGACTGCCGCTCTGGCAAGAAGAAGGGCGTCTCCCTCCTCGCGCCGAGGCGACGGCCACGGGCTCTCGACAGCCACCTCCTCGGGCCGCTCCTGCAGCGCTAGTAGAACCACCGACACCTCCTGTGCCACGTTCTGTTGCTGTGGCGGCTGACCCGAGGTAGTCGCGGCCTCCCCCTACGACTGCAGGAGACTCGAGGATAATGGCTCCTCCAGCGACTCATCCTGTCGCCGAGGCAGCGGGGCTGAGGGTACCGCACCCTCCGGCGTTGGCTGTTGTTGCTGCTGCTGTTGCAGTTGCTGCTGTTGCTGTTACCGGTGCAACTCCGGCTGGCTCGTCTCCAACCTCTCCCCCTCTCGTTGCTGTTCGGGCCGGCTCGGCTCCAGCCCCTCTTCCTCCTGCCGCCCTTGCGGCTGTCCTCCTGCTGCTCCTGCAGCTGGTTTTCCTCCTCCTTCTCCTGCGGGCTCTCCTGCTCCCGCTTTCGCTGCACCTCCATCTCGTGCAGGCCCTTTGGCCACGGCTCCCGCCCCTCTTGCTGAGGAGGTGGCGCTCCTGTTTCCTAGGGGCGCTCCACCATCTCCTTGGCGGAATGAGGGGGAACCGCAGCCTCCTCATCCTCAAGGACGATCGGGGCATCTTCTGACCCCGGCTCACGGCGATCGAGGGTACCCGCCTCGTGCGAGGCGGCGGAGGCCTCGACTCGGACAGGAGCGGGGGTAGTGGACGTCGAGACCAGGGCAGTGCCCCCACTCTCTAGTGCCTGCTCCCGGTCGGGATTGCCTCCCGCCGCGGCCCCCGAACCGCTCGAGTCTGCAACGAGAGCGGACCCCGTCAGTCTGCCCCGAACAATTGCCGCCTGGGCTTGCGATAGCCAAGCCGCCTCTAACTCCGACAGGGGCCTCGAGATCACACCTGCCCCTCCCGCCGCCATCCTCGCGGCCGCATCCACCTTGAGCCGCTTGGCCGGCGAAAGGTTCGCCTCCTCCACCCAGCGTTTGAGCCTGGGCAACATGGAAAAAAGCAAGAACATCGAGTAATTCTGTGAATCATGGGAAAAGGGGAGAAAACTAGGGATGGCGAGGCTTACCCAAGAGGGATGACGGCCGTCCCAGGCCCCCTCGAGCTTCCCGGGCGCCTTGAAGGGCCCCTCTAAACCAGATCCGGTCCGAAGCCAGAGCTGCGTGGAGCAACCGGCCTGGACCTCGTCACCTCTTGCTCCACAAAGGCCGCCTCCCGCGAGTCGTGCGTCGAGGTTGGTGTCGCCCACTCCGAACCCGTCCGGCCCCGGGTCCTCGCCTCAAGCGTTGAGGACCTTGTTTGACGCGGCGAGACATTGGATGGGCCTCGGGACGAGGCCGGCGGAGTGCCGCCACACTGGCGACGAGACGAGGACCCCGCACGGGTTGAAGAGCCCCCTTGCCTTCTTTCCTGCGGTCGCTCCAAGACGTCCTCCTGCGTAGGAGGTGCGTCAGCTCGAGGAAGGCTGGAAAGATGGGGCTCGAGACGCCCCGCCACTCCCTCGACATCATCATCGTCATCATCATCATCCTCCACGTCCGTCTCCTCAGGAGGGGACTCCTCGATAGGAAGGCCATCTCGCTTTTGCTTAGCCCAGCACATTTCGAGCGCCCGGCGCGCGAGGTTCTTGATTCTCTTCTTCTTCTTCGACTCTTTCCTTTTCTTTTCCTGTTGAGCATCAAAGCGCCTCACCTGGCGATCGGGGTCATCTTCTCGAACCGGAGGCATCGAGGCCCTGTAGTCAATGTTACGCTGCGCTCGAAGCCGCAGCCAGAATGTCAAGACAAGCCGAAAAACAGGGGAGAAACTCGAGAATGCGAAGTAGAAGGACTTACCAAAATAATGCTACGAGGATCTGGCAGCATCGGGATACGATCCACGTCCCCTGGCCTGAAGTCACCGGCGACCGAGCTCCTCACTCGTTTCGCGACGTCCTCGGGAGGCAGGTCCGCAGGCAACATCCGGCACCCCTCGAGCTGCTCGGGGAGTGCCTCGGGCCCCATCTGCAGCGGGCGCGCCATCAGAGGGAGGACCATTCGGTTGTGGAAGCGCGCGACGACGTACGCGGCATGCACACCCTGCTCGGACAAGGTGCGCAGCGCATCAAGGAGGGGATTCAGCCTCCGCTGGAAGGGCTGGGCCACGCCCCAGAGCCAGTGCCCGGACGCGCCCCGATGACCTGCCCGGTGTAGGCGGGCAGCAAATCGTCGTCGTTGCGGATGTAGAACTACCCGGATTGCCAACGACCGTGGTTGGTGGACAGGCCCGTCCCCATGTAGAGCTCGAACTTCTTCTGCGCCAAGCTGCAGCTGCCCATGCGGACAATCCTCCTCTTCCCGTCCGAGATCCACTTGGTGTAGTGCTTGCCCTTGAAGAGGTGAAGCCACAGCTCCCAATGCGGCTCCATACCCATGTACCCTCACAAAGCGCGGCGAATATCGCTGCGTTGGAGATGGCGTTGGGGGTGAGGTGTTGGAGCTCGACCTTGTAAAAGTGGAGCAGCGCTTTGTCCGATGCTCCCGATGCTCCCTCGACGGCACGATCTACTCCGGCCACTCAACCGAAGCGGCGGGACGAAGGAGTCCCTCGTCTACCAGCTTCTCCAGCTCCCGCTGCGACACGTCGGAACGGGGCCAGGCCTCTGGAGAGAGGAACGTGGGCGCCATGGATGCAGCACGAATTTGCTCGGCGGACGGGCGATCGGGAAGGTTCCCAATCCTGATTTTATCTCTCACCGCTTCTTCTCTAGCGCAGACAGGCGAAAGCTCGGGCGCTCTGGTGGCGGCGGCGGAGGCAAGATGGCAAGATGGGGAACGGAGGAACCCTACCCCTCGTATTTGTAAGCGATGGAGCCGAGAAATAACGGGCGGATCCGGCAACAGCACGGTAATTCCCCACATTTAATGTGCTCACCTAACCGCCCCTCGATTCCAGGAACAGGCACACGTGTCGCCCACACGATCTTTAGCCGTTACCCGGGTCCACCACGACCGCGCCGCTTCAGCTCTTGCCTAAAAAGACGCGCCCAACGGACAGGAGAAGTTGGCCACGGCGTTTCCTTCTACGGGAAGTAAAACAGACTCCGATCCACGTCGAATTCTCGAGGGAGCGGAGGCTGACCCTCGATCAGGGTTCGACAACCGCCCTTGAGTACCCGAGTCAGGGACGCCCAAGGGGGGCCAACACGAAGCTCAGCTCGAGGACGAACCCTCGAGACCCCCTCGGGCGTGTCTAAGGCAAAACGAAAGGATTACCATGGAATCCCCACGGAGGGAGGCATCGAGTCGCCGAGTCCTACCGAACTGAACCGGTATCCGTGTATCCCCACGTTTGCATCAATGAGAACGCCTCAGGGCCATCAGTCGACCCCCATCGAATGGGGCACGAGCTCTCACTTGGATCCCCTCGTTATCAGCTCACAGAGAACGTCGAGACTCGCCCATCGAGGGTAGTACGGCGCTTCTCACCTCACATCCGATCGAAAGGACTCGTGAGATGGACGCTCGAGGCTAGCAATGCCCTAGCCGCACGAGGCTCGGGGGCTTGACTATGCCTGGCACCCCTCGACGAAAGAGGGTCGAACGCACCCAGGGGCTCGACGGCTCGAGGCACCCCTCGACTAGGCGCTGCAACTCCAGTTCATGTTATCCTAATCTTTCAGGAACGCCTGCTACACCCAACTGGACGGACGCCTCCCGACCAAAGACGTATAAAGCCCCCAGAGGAGTCTCCCCACTCCTACGAGGCCTCGGGGGCTATCCCCGAAGGGTACGCTCGCGCGCACCCTCCGGAAAATTGTAGTCGACACCTCGGTCTCGATTCAAGACTCCCCGCGTGACTGCCAGTACTCACACAGGGGCTCGGGGGCTACTGTTGGGTACCTGAATAAGGGGTACCCTTAACCCTCGACTAAGCAAATCAGCCTCGGCATTAACAAACCGAAAAACCGTCATCATTACTCCCCAACGTAAAACGCATGAGGTATCAAGCCCACGTCTCAAGCTACGCTGGACCGGCCACGAACGGATCCCAACGGCCCAGGCTGCCATTTGCTCGACGAAGACATCTCGACTCGAGGCAGTAGACTCGAGGGTACAACCGACCCCCCTCGAGTGACGGAAGTTCGTGCGAGCGAACGGCCGCCCCTCGAGTACGACATTCTCCTTGACCCGCCTACCTCCTGTACGATTCCTAGGGAATTTAATGCATTTCACCTACTCCCACCTAACCTCATGGCTACAGCCGTGGTAACAGTAGGCAGTACGCCGGTCAAATTCACCTTTTACCGCCCATACCCAGGAAATTGGCGGATCGTACCGTACTGTATCACCATACCGCACACTGTGCCCCGTTCGGCACCCCCTCGAGACACATTCGTCAACAAAAACGCCGTATTTTCCGGGGTTTGGTCTTATCTGTTTGGGTCTCGACCCCCTCGACTACATTCGGCCCTCTCGATCACCCCCTCGAGCAAGACTTCAACGCCAGCGGTCAATGTTCCAACCGCTCCCGACGCGACGGCTACAGAGATCTGCACGACCGCGCATGGGCACCGGTCCTTCACCGACCATCAACAACGTCATCATGCGCACGGGAAGGACGACCATCGTTTCCAAGCACATCGCTACAGGGCGAGTCAAGCCCAACGCACGCCTCTATAGCAACCGCGACTCAATCGGCATCTCCTCCGACGTCACCGCCTACGCCAGCCCTACTAGCATCATTTCTAGGGTTACTTTGTACACCCGCGCCCCTCCTTGGCCTATAAAAGGAGGCGCCGAGCTAGTGTAGAGAGGGAGAGGTTCAGACAGAGGATAGCGAGAGCCCGCAACGCTCAAGTCCTAGCACACCTCACTCGCTCGCTTGTATTCACCCCTGTACAAGCACTTCGGTGCAAGATAATACAAAACATCCCCCCTGGACGTAGGGCCTTCTCTTGCCCGAACCAGGATAAAAATCGTATGTTCTTCTTGCATCACCATCCGGATTAGGGAGCACGCAATACAAATTCACTCGTTGGTACTCGGCCCCCGGGTCGAAACACCGACACTGGTTGACATCTGTTCCTTTTTTTAGTACTTACAACATTGTTATTGTAATGCAGCTTATCCATGACGTGAAGTCTAGATTGAACACCTTGAGAGAAAGTGGTTGGGATGACTTATTTGAAGAAGCAAAACAGTTTTGTGCAGCAAAGGGTATTCCAGTCCCAGATATGTCTGCAGAGATACCAGTGAGGGGTCGGTCAAGCCGTGATGGGTTTACTGTCACTAATCTTCATCATTATCGTGCTCAAATTTTCTATGTTGTTCTTTGCAAAATATGTGCTGAGATGGATCATCGGTTTAGTGAAGCAAGTACTGAGGTATTAATGTGCTTCTCTTGTCTTGATCTGAGTAACTCTTTCTCCAAGTTTGATGTCAACGAGCTTGCAAGACTTGCTGAAATATATGATGCTGATTTCTCTGATCATGACTGTGGAATAATAAGGGAACAACTTGAGACATATGTTCTTCAGGTGAGGAGGCATGCTGCCTTTGTTAATTGTACAGATATTGAAAGTTCGGCCACAAAGATGGTTGCAACAGAAAAGCATTTGGTTTTTCCATTGGTGTACAAGCTCATTGAATTAGCATTGTTGGTGCCGGTATCAACTGCTACTGTGGAAAGATTGTTCTCAGCCATGAAAATTATCAAGTCTAAATTACGGAACAAGATTGCAGATGATTGGTTCCACAACTTGATGGTGTGCTATGTTGAGCGAGAACTATTCAAATCACTTGATGAAGATACTATTCTTCGACGGTTTCAAAATCTGAAGACTAGAAAGATGCAACTTCCTCCTAGGGTAGCTAGAAACTAGCATGTGATTTTTTTTTTCTGTTAAGTTTTACTCTCCATATCCATGATGTGAACATGTGTTGCAACATGATTTTGTTTAAGACTAATGAGCACACCTTTGCTAATGAGGTTGTCAACCTGCCATATTTTACTTGTACTGTGATCTATGTTTCCAAGTGCTTGTTAATTGGACTCTGTTTTTTTTTTAGCCTACTTGGACTCTGTTAGTTGCCCGGGCTTGTCAAATTTCCTGGGTCCGCCTATGCTTGGGATTATCCCCTAACCATTTCCATATTCAAAGTGGTTAAATCTACTTCCTCAGGTTGGAATTCTCTGTTTTGAAATACTTTACCTCATCCGTCTTGGGACCTATCCTCAGCCTCAGTCTTAGCCTGAGCCACTCTCTTTTTCCTAGCAGGTTTGTGTTCACTGTGGTAAGAGTAGCTGTGGATACTTTATAGCCATTTATAATCTAGCCATATGGGTATTTGTAGTTTTACCCTGGTCCAAGGGTTTACCCTGGTCCAAGGGATTCCTGAGTATAATTTATACATATAAGTGTATGGGTATTTTAGATTATTTGTTCATAATGGCAGTACGTGGTGGGCGGTTATATAAAGAATGTGTATTGGAGTGTTTTGGGTTATTTTTTTTGTAATAATAGCGATGGATAACTTTTTCGTCTTTTTTCTGATCAACATGGTCATCTCTGGACCTTGAGAACGAACAGAGCCCTAGCGGCCTAGCCCATTGATCTCTGAAAAAGAAGATAAATGACAAAAAGTAAGTCAAATGGCTCATACATTTCGAAAACTCCTTATTATTACACAAGCAGCAAGTATATATGTTCCTTCGCTTAATCGCTTGAAACGATGAACAATGTCGTCAGTAGCTGTACTGTACTTCACGAGTACACTTGTGCACATTAAAATGTAGAGACGTGCGCTATGTCCGCCCAGCATGTTTTGGTCATGTAAGCAGCAAACTATTGGCGGGTGGTGCTGCATGTATTTTGTCAATTTGTCGTGAAAATAATATGGAAATGGACATGATCATGACTACCCCTGCATGAATCATCGATCGATCACAGTTCACGACTGCTGACGGTTTCCGATGCAACCACTGGACATTTGGACGCTTCATTTAGCTCTCGATCAGGACCGATGAACATCACATATTCGGAGAGCCTCTTGCTTCTTGTGGTATCTTGCTTTCTCGGTTCGGTTGCAGAAATTTTCCTGGTCAACTGTTTTTTTTCCAAGTGTCGCGTGCGCGGTCACCACTCCTGCTACACTTCTCGCATTGGATCGAGGTGTGGTATCCGTTGTAAACGATTAAAAACTTTTTTCTTAATGAAAAAACGCGTCAACAGATATGTTCTCAAAAGAAAATGCCATAAGCTATCGAGTTACTTTAATCTGCACAAGCAACAGGGATGTATACCACGACAAGTTCTAATGGTTCGATTAATTTATATCATGTACTCATGTACTAGAAACTAACAAACAACGGAAGAATTTTGTCGATGCATTATTCCCTCTGCGTCTCATGCAAAATATGCAAACATCCCTACTTGCTGCACTGGTAACCAATCTTAGCTTAGCAAAACTGAAACTAGCATGGCAAAAATGTAAAACAGTATGTACGGCCAACATGAAGAATGTGTATTGGAGTGTGTATGGGTATTTTAGATTATTTGTTCATAATGGCAGTACGAGGTGGGCGGTTATATGAAGAATGTGTATTGGAGTGTTTTGGGGTTTTTTTTTTAATAATACCGATGGATAACCTTTTTGTCTTTTTCTGATCAACATGGTCATCTCTCACTCCGAGCACAAAACCCGATACCCAAACCCTGAACTCGAATTATCCGGATCCAAACTTAAAATACCCGAACCCGCACTATCCGATATCCAATTTGATAGTGAATCCTATTACCCGAATTTAATTTGGATAATTGGGGTGACTAGACCCGGTACCCGTACTACTCAGTCACCACTTGCCAGAGTATGTCGCACGCATGAGTACTTTGAGTCCAGTATATATATATATAAAAAAAGAGAGTACTTGAGTCCAACAGGCCAACACAGGCAAACACCCACCATGGCCCAACAATGCTCCCTCTACCTCACCCGCTCACTCCATAACCTAGCCGCCACCTCCACTTTCTATACCGTGACGAAGGGGCGGGCGTCGGGGGCGTGGCCGCAAGTTCGCGACGGCCGACGGTGCGACCGGGCAAGCGCGACGCGGAGCCAAGCGAGTTCGCCGCCACCCTTACTGCTTCCATCCCTCGCCTTCATCTGCGCCGCGGCCGCCATTACTCCCTCCTCCGTCGCCTACCTCTGCGCTGCCGCCGCCCTTACTCCCGCGTCCAGCAAGCTCGACGCCGGTGCCCTCCTCAGGCCACCAGCTGCCACCGAGCGTCGACCTCGTTGGAGATTGGACATTGGAGAGGGACACCGACGCCCGGCGGCTTGAAGATTGGAGGACGGCTGCCAGATGGAAATCCTCGTGCAACGTTGAAAACTTAGAACGTATGAGTTATCAATTATTCTGTGATTTCTGTTGTGATCTAATTCTATGCAAATTTGATGTTTGTTTGCTGTGATTTTATAATTTCGGGTGTATTGGGTATACCCGAACCCGAATTTACGGGTACCCAATCTTACGGGTAGTGTTTTTTCAGGACTGATAGCGGGTAACAATTCTCATTATCCGAACTTTATAAAACCCGAGCTACCCGACCCAAACTTTACGGGTAACCCGAACGCCCAGACTGACTCATCTCTGGACCTTGAGGACGAACAGAGCCCTAGCAACAGCCCATTGATCTCTGAAAAAGAAGATAAATGACAAAAAAGAAAGTCAAATGGCTCATACATCTCGAAAATTCCTTATTATTACACACAAGCGGCACGTATATATGTTCCTTCGCTTAATCGCTTGAAATGATGAACAACGTCGTCAGTAGCTGTACTTCACGAGTACACTTGTGCACATTAAAATGTAGAGACGTGCGCTATGTCCGCCCAGCATGTTTTGGTCATGTAAGCAGTAAACTACTGGCGGGTGGTGCTCTGCATGTATTTTGTCAATTTGTCGTGAAAATAATACGTTAAATGCGTTGGCATGGAAATGGCCATGAGCACACGACTGCCCCTGCATGAATCATCAATCGATCACAATTCACAACTGCTGACGGTTTCCGATGCAACCATTGGACATTTGGACACGCTTCATTTAGCTCTCAGGACCGATCGATGAACATCGCATATTCGAGCCTGGTTGTCTTGCTTCTTGTGGTGCCTTGCTGTCTCGGTTCGGTTGCAGAAATTTTCCTGGTCAACTGCTTTTTTCTTCAAGCGTCGCGTGCGCGGTCACCACTCCTGCTACGCTTCTCGCGTTGAAGGCATGGTATCCGTTGTAAATGATTAAGCTATCTCTTAATGAAAGACGCGTCAACAGACATGTTCTCAAAAGAAAATGCCATAAGCTAGTACTTTAATTTGCACAAGCAACAAGTGATGTACGTATACCACGGCAAGTTCTTATGGTTCGATTAATTTGTATCATGTATTCATGTATTAGAAACTAACAAACAACGGAAGAATTCTATCGATGTATTAGAAACTAACAAACAACGGAAGAATTCTATCGATGCATTATTCCGTCTGCATCTCATGCAAACATGCCAACTTGCTGAACTGGTAGCCAATCTTAATTAGTTTAGCAAAACTGCAACTAGCATGGAAAAACCGCAAGACAGTATGTACGGCCACGTCTTTTTGATCCATTCCACATTCTAGCACTACTGAAAAAAAATTAAGAATTGATAGTACAATCATATCATTATGTCGTACGCAAGGAATATAGTTGATGACGATGTGACCATTCCTTGCTACTGTTAGGATAATTGGGCCAAGTCCATTATTTATTCTAAATAATCAGAAAATCTCAAAGGCCCATAATTGTGTAATCAAGTGAAAAGGTGATTAGTACCAACTTGACTAATTATCTAGAGGACAATCAACTTAAATAGTGAGCTTTGGGATGCCCACATAAGCTCATTAAGGAGGAGAACCTGGGACCCACACGCGCGCGCAGCCGCTGCCGAGCCGAGCCGCGCCGCCCGCGCGCGCATCACGACGGGCCGAGGACGAGGCCGAGGCCGAGGCCGAGGGCTGGGCTGGGCTGGCTGGCCTAGGCCTTTGTTTTGCCACTCGGCCCATCCGGCCGAGGCAAACCCTAGCCGCCGCTCCAGCCCACCCGACCGCCAGGGAGATCCAACGGTCTCCCGACAGGGGCGCCTCCTATATAAGGGGCTTCTGTCGGAGACTAGGGTAACGGTGTGTTCCCTCCCGACCAGCCGCCTCCACTCAACCGTTCGAGCTTGAGCCGCTCCTGTGCACCTCCGGCCAGATCCCCTGCGAGCACAGGCGGCTCTGGTGAGCAGGCCTCCGGAACTTGTCCCGTCAAGCTTACCTGCTCGGGTAGGCGGGCAATCAAGTTTTTGGGGAGCGTCCACGGGCGCGACTGCTCTGACACGCTGCTGCTGCCTTCCCCGACTTCGTCTCCGTCTCCGTTCAGCAGCAAGATGGTGGCCACGAGGACGCGTGGTGGCGCGACTGTGGGAGATGCCGGCGACGCCGCCGCTGCTACTGGTGCGGCGAACTTCACCGCCATCCCTGCAGGCAACAATGGTGCTGTACTGGCCGCGGGTACCGGCAGTAGCACGCTAGGGTATAAACTGAGATCCCTGTTTATGCTTCATTTCGTTGCCGCTGTTATTTTGCTTATGTTAATGAATACCAGTAGCAGTAGCGATTATGAGGCTGTCGCACGCATCATACTAGCATTAGTATTTTGCTTATCACATTTATGGATTAATTCATGGTGTAAAATGACTAAATATCCAACAATCTAAAAACTTGATAGGTCATTTTCATCTGCTAGCTTTGCTGCATCATTGAGGCCACCATCTTTGAAGGATGGCGGATCTAATTATAAGATATGACGATCCCGTTCTATGTTGTGGTTTACCGCTATGCGCTGTGAGTACGCTGTCAAGGGAAGGCGCGTTGAACCGCCTCTTTCTCCTGAGGAAGAGAGCAAGTTCAATGAGGTGGATAACTTGCTCAAGCTGTCGCTCATTAGTGTCATAGATGAGGGTATGATTCCACTGTACATGGACATGCCTACGGGCAAGGATATGTGGGATGCACTGCAGGCCAAGTTCGGGGTTCCTGACGCTGGCAGTGAGCTATACATCATGGAGCAGCTCTATGACTACAAGATGGTCGATGACCGTTCTGTAGTAGAGTAGGTTCATGAGATACAGATGCTAGCCAAGGAGCTTGAGAACAACCAGTGTGTGCTGCCCGACAAGTTTGTGGCCGGCGGTATTATCGCTAAGCTGCCACCTACTTGGAGGGATTTTGCCACTTCTCTAAAGCACAGGAGGCAAGAGTTCAGTGTGACTGATCTTGTCGCTTCCTTAAGTGTTGAGGAGAATGCGAGGGCAAAGGACACACGGGGCAAGAAAGTGCTAACTGAGGGAGGCTCTAGCGCCAATCTGGTGCAGAAGAGGAACCCTCAGGCCCACAAGAGGAAGAAGAACAAGAATGCTGAAAACAAGAATGTCGTCAAGCCACAAGCTCAAGCCTTTAAGAAAAAGGCAAACAAAGAAAAGAGTGGCGGCTGCTTTGGCTGCGGGAGCACTGATCACTGGGCAAAGGAGTGTCCAGACCGCAAGGACAGGCAGTAGAAGAAGACAGCCAACATGGTTGTTAGTGAGGCTGGAGGATCTGGGTACGGTAATTATTTACCAACGATCCTTTCAGTTTGTCTCTCTCCTGATTGGTGGGTTGACACAGGGGCTAATATTCATGTATGTGCTGACCGCTCTTTGTTTTTTTGTACCAGGAAGAACGAGGTTCCTCCCTGCTGATGGGAAACGGGTCGCATGCGGCTGTTCATGGTGTTGGCATGGTCAATCTGAAGTTTACTTCGGGAAAGACCGTGCAGCTGAAGAACGTGCAGCATGTCCCCTCTATCAAGAAGAATCTAGTCAGCGGGTCTCTACTGTGTAGAGATGGTTTTAAGCTTGCTTTTGAGTCCAATAAATGTGTTGTATCGAGATATGGAACATTTGTTGGTAAGGGCTATGAATGCGGAGGCTTGTTCCGCTTTTCATTGATGGATTCTTGTAATAGTAATGTCGTGAACCATGTGAGACATGATGTTGGGTGCAACGTTTGACACTCCCGTTTATGCCATATTAATGTTGGATGCATGACGCGCTTAGCTAAAATGAGTTTAATCCCTAAATTTGATTTGGTTCAAGGTTCTAAGTGCCATGCTTGTGTGCAAGCTAAACAACCCCGCAAGCCTCATATGGCTGTGAAAGAGGCGAGGAACTTGGCACCTCTAGACCTCATTCACTCAGACTTGTGTGAGATGAATGGAGTGTTGACCAAAGGCGGCAAGAAATATTTCATGACTCTAATCGATGAAAGTACTAGATTTTGCTATGTGTACTTATTAAAAACAAAAGATAAAGCATTACACTACTTTAAAATCTATAAAGCCGAAGTTGAGAATCAACTTGAGAAGAAAATCAAACGGTTGCGGTCTGATCATGGTGGAGAGTACTTTTCAAAAGAATTCGATCAATTCTGCGAGGAACATGGAATTATTCATGAGAGGACGCCTCCTTTCTCCCCCCAATCCAATGGGATTGCCGAAAGAAAGAACCGCACTCTAACTGATTTGGTTAACGCCATGTTGGACACTGCGGGACTTTCCAAGGAATGGTGGGGTGAGGCTATATTGACTGCGTGTCATGTCCTGAATAGAGTTCCTACAAAGAATAGAGAGAAAACACCATTCGAGGAATGGGAAAAGAAAAGGCTAACTCTCTCATACCTGCGTACCTGGGGTTGCTTGGCCAAAGTAAATGTGCCAATCATCAAGAAGCGCAAGCTAGGACCAAAAACTGTAGATTGTGTCTTTCTCGGATACGCTATAAATAGCGTAGGCTACAGATTTTTAGTGGTTGAATCTGGAGTGCCCGACATGAGAGTTGGTGCAGTGATTGAGTCCAGAGATGCAACATTCTTTGAGAAGGATTTCCCTATAGAGGGAATGTACCGAGCACATCTAGTCAGGGACCTCCTGATGCTCTCGAAACTTCTGTGCCAGTGGAGTGTTCTGAACAACCCGTCATAGAAAATCCTAGTGAGGAAAATGGTGGGGTCACTCGAAAGAGTAAGAGACCTAGGATTGCAAAATCCTTTGGTGATGACTTTACCATATACCTCGTGGATGATACTCCAACAACCATTGAAGAGGCATTTTCCTCTCCTGACGCTGACTATTGGAAGGAAGCGGTACGGAGTGAGATGGATTCAATAATGTCTAATGGAACTTGGGAAGTGGTTGATCGCCCTTATGGGTGTAAGCCTGTTGGATGTAAATGGGTCTTCAAGAAAAAGCTTAGGCCTGATGGTACCATTGAAAAGTACAAGGCAAGGCTTGTTGCTAAAGGTTATACCCAGAAGGAAGGCGAGGACTTCTTTGACACTGACTCACCTGTGGCCCGATTGACTACAATCAGAGTACTACTTGCCTTGGCTGCATCTCATGGTCTTCTCGTTCATCAGATGGACGTGAAGGTGGCTTTCCTAAACGGAGAGTTAGATGAGGAGATCTACATGGATCAGCCCGATGGTTTTGTAGTAGAGGGTCAAAAGGGCAAGGTGTGCAAATTGTTAAAGTCTTTGTATGGCCTAAAGCAAGCTCCAAAATAATGGCATGAAAAGTTTGATAAGACCATGACATCAGCAGGCTTTGTTGCCAATGAGGCTGATAAATGTGTCTACTACCGTTTTGGTGGGGGAGAAGGAGTGATCATGTGTCTATATGTGGATGACATCCTAATATTTGGCACAAACCTCAATGTGATTGAGGAAGTGAAGGACTTTCTGTCCAAGAACTTTGATATGAAAGATCTGGGAGAAGCTGATGTGATTTTGAACATTAAGCTACTAAAGGGAGAAAATGGTGGGGTCACTTTATTGCAGTCCCACTATGTGGAAAAGGTTCTAAGCCGCTTTGGCTATAGTGACTGCAAACCTGTGTCCACTCCCTATGATCCAAGCCTAATTCTGAGAAAGAATAAAAGGATAATGAGGGATCAATTGAGGTACTCCCAAATCATTGGCTCACTAATGTATTTGGCTAATGCCACTAGACCTGACATCTCATATGCTGTGAGCAAGTTGAGCCGGTTTCTTTCAAATCCGGGAGATGATCATTGGCGTGCTCTCGAGAGAGTAATGCGGTATCTCAAAGCAACCGCAAGCTATGGCATTCACTATATCGGGTACCCAAAGGTACTAGAGGGTTTTAGTGATGCAAATTGGATATCTGATGCTGACGAGTTGAGGGCCACCAGTGGGTATGTGTTTATCCTTGGGGGTGGTACTGTTTCCTGGAAGTCTTGCAAGCAGACTCTCATTACGAGGTCAACTATGGAAGCAGAGCTCGCAGCACTAGACACCGCCACAGTTGAGGCCGAATGGCTTCGGGAACTCCTGATGGACTTGCCGGTGGTTGAAAAACCTGTGCCCAGCATTTCCATGAACTGTGATAATCAAAGTTAACAGTTCTAAGGATAACCTGAAGACTACTAGGCATGTAAGGCGTCATTTAAAGTCTGTCAGAAAATTGATAAACTCCGGAGTGATAGCATTGGACTATGTCCACACGTCTAAAAATCTGGCAGATCAATTCACCAAGGGGCTGTCACGTAACGTGATAGACAGTGCATCAGTTGAGTTGGGACTGAGACCCACTTAAAGTCCGCTATAGTGGTAACCTGCTCTATGTGATCGGAGATCCCGTGAATTAGAGTGATGAAACAAGCTATGAGTAGACTGAGGGAAAAGACCCTTATAAAGGTCTCTATCTTTGAGAATGCACTTCTTTTCCAGGCTGTAAGGCAGGATGGTATGTGTATACCTTTATGTGATCCGAGTGGCTTATTTAAGCAGGATGTCGACCTACAGGACATCCTAGAAGGAACACACCTATGTGAGTCAGACTGCTGGTCCCAGTCTATGAGATTTGGGTGATCTCTAAATACTCATGAACAGGCATGGAGCTTGACTTATATGCTCCACCCGAGGGGGTGCTCTTGGCAGCCTAGTATCGGTTAAGAATTTGGGCGAACCTCGTTTCGCACAAAACTGTCAATTCAAGGCATAGTCCATTGATCAGTTGTGAGTGAGTGTAAGCCTCTTTTCTAGATGGTAGTTCAACTTAACAGTCTCCATCGAAACACCGGTATATCAAACAAGCTCAGAACTGAAGGCACTAACTGTGTACCTTTGATGTTTGGTGGGGATTGTTAGGATAATTGGGCCAAGCCCATTATTTATTCTAAATAATCAGAAAACCTCAAAGGCCTATAATTATGTAATCAAGTGGAAAGGTGATTAGTACCAACTTGACTAATTACCTAGAGGACAATCAACTTAAATAGTGAGCTTTGGGATGCCCACATAAGCTGATTAAGGAGGAGAACCTGGGACCCACACGCCCGCGCCGCCGCCGCCGCCGAGCCGAGCCGCGCCGCCCGCGCGCGCGCGTCACGACGCGACGCGCCGGGCCGGGCCGGGCCGAGGCCGAGGCCGAGGCCGTGGGCGTGGGCGTGGGCGTGGGCGTGGCTGGCTGGCTGGCTGGCCTGGCCTGGCGTGGCTTCGGCCTGAGGCCGTGGGCTTTGTGCTGGCTGGCCTAGGCCTTTGTTTTGCCACTCGGCCCATCCGGCCGAGGCAAACCCTAGCCGCCGCTCTAGCCCACCCGGCCGCCAGGGAGATCCAACGGTCTCCCGACAGGGGCGCCTCCTATATAAGGGGCTTCTGTCGGAGACTAGGGTAACGGTGTGTTCCCTCCCGACCAGCCGCCTCCACTCAACCGTTCGAGCTTGTGCCGCTCCTGTGCACCTCCGGCCAGATCCCCTGCGAGCACAGGCGGCTCTGGTGAGCAGGCCTCCGGAACTTGTCCCGTCAAGCTTACCTGCTCGGGTAGGCGGGCAATCAAGTTTTTGGGGAGCGTCCACGGGCGCGACTGCTCCGACACGCTGCTGCTGCCTTCCCCGACTTCGTCTCCGTCTCCGTTCAGCAGCAAGATGGTGGCCATGAGGACCCGTGGTGACGCGACTGTGGGAGATGCCGGCGACGCCGTCGCTGCTACTGGTGCGGCGAACTTCACCGCCATCCCTGCAGGCAACAATGGTGCTGTACTGGCCGCGGGTACCGGCAGTAGCACGCTAGGGTATAAACTGAGATCCCTGTTTATGCTTCATTTCGTTGCTGCTGTTATTTTGCTTATGTTAATGAATACCGGTAGCAGTAGCGATTATGAGGCTGTCGCACGCATCATACTAGCGTTAGTATTTTGCTTATCATATTTATGGATTAATTTATGGTGTAAAATGACTAAATATCCAACAGCTACTACTAATACTGAGAGTTGACCACTTGCTTCTCCGCTAGCTGTCTGTGTATAAAACAGGCTAGAATCGGACAAGCATTTTCAGAGCTTCCAACATAGTCTCTTTCGTCTGTCCAGTCACCCAGACTTCTACTAAGACTTGCTCGATCCAAATTAAGGGTGACGAGTATGTCGTCTAAGGTTTGGCATGTTATTTTGCTCCATTATTTACCAACTGTTTTCAGTTATCAAGTAGCTGATCCTTCTTGTTATTCTGTAATCGACACTTCGGCTTACATTTGCAGAAGACAGTGGTGAGAGCTGGTCTCATCGGCAGCAAATGCAGGACGGCCATATTGTCCGCCGTCGCCAAACTAGAAGGTACTCTGAAATCGCTATGAACTATCAACTGTGAAAAGGCCCCACCCGTCAGTCATAATTATGTGTGCCTGCATGCCATCCTCTTGCATTGTCCTCCTTG
The DNA here is from genome assembly GCA_023333625.1 of Bothriochloa decipiens. Taxonomy (NCBI): domain Eukaryota; kingdom Viridiplantae; phylum Streptophyta; class Magnoliopsida; order Poales; family Poaceae; genus Bothriochloa; species Bothriochloa decipiens. The sequence goes on from CM041634.1 coordinate 15,675,940, forward strand.
CTTCAGGGATCAAGTCCATGGACATTAACGACGACAACTGCACGCTGACGGTGGTCGGGACGGTGGACCCGGTGGCCATCGTGCTCGAGCTCAAGAAGGCGTGCCTGGCAGCGGCGATCGTCAGCGTCGAGGACGACAAGCCCAAGGAGCCCGAGGCGGAGCCGCCCAAGGAGAGCGCGGACGATCCCTGCCAATGCCGAGAGGCATGTGTGCAAGCCAGCGAGAAGGGATGCGTGCCTGGTTGCTACTGCTCGCCATGCGTGCTGCCTAACTGCTGCTACCACACAGCATTCAGGTCTGCGCCGTATGGATATGGCTGGTACTGGTAGCATGGTGTGTGATAACAGATCGAGGCTGGCCAGTTCTCTGCACCTGTTCATGTCTGATCCACCCATCGAACTTTGCCTGCCATCTGATTCTACGTGTGATTTATTTGATCGAAAACATCAGTTCCATTACTTCTGTGTCGCGTGATTCGTTGCATCTTGACTTTATTATGTCGCTTTTTTTTGAAGAAATATTATGTCCTGTTATGCGGTGAAAAAGGAGCACAGAGAGGGTTTTTTTCCTTTTTTTAGAAGAGAGAGCCTTTTTCTTTTCTGATGTAGTACTACAGTCAATACAGCCCACTAGTGATTGGTGTGCCCCCATGCGCGTGGGCTCTAGCCGCAAATATGGTGCTGCAACCAAACAACAGTTTGGCCAGGGCAATTTCATTAGACATGTGCTAGATGAATCAACACCACAGATATATAATAAGCATGATAGATAATTGAAAGAGTATTTATTATTACAGATGACTGACCAACATCACCTACGGATAGTATGATGCTGTGGGAAAATAGACGTTCAGCTCCCACATAGTAGCATATACAAACATCATAGCAACATAATTAGGTTTTATGATAGGCGTCAAGTCTCACATATATAGCGCATTCATGGCAAAAGTCACAACAGCACATGCCTATCTATAGTAGCAAAGGAAAGTGGTGTCAGGCTCCAAGTTTCCACGGATTGTCATAGCTTCAGTAGAGATGCTAGCTTTGAGCCGATTCGAAGCTGCGGGCAGGCGAGTAATCTGCAAAGCGCACATAAAATTTAGTGTAACCAATGTTAGTGTTATACAGTACATGAAACAGTCCCACACCAGTACAATAGATATCCAAATAGTACATAATTTTACACAAAGCAGTCTTAAGATAGAAAACTACATGGTCCACTATCCTCTAGACAAAAACATAGAGCACAGAAGGCATACACAAGCTGAGAAAAGATCACCATAAAATTCATGGTCCATTATCCTCCAGATAAAGATACTGAAATGTGATCACATCACTTTGGTGTAACTTAATACAGTAAACATTATTTCATTCACCTTGCAATGCCCCTGAGAACGCCATCGACATTTTGCCCTTATGGAGGTGAGGTCTGGTTTATAGCCGCAACTGGAAGCTCAGACTCTACTCAGGAACAACTTAGTGGGCAGCAGCATCAGCAGCAACAAGGGCACAATGACTCTTTTGTACTGCAACAAATAAAGTAAAATCCAGCAAAATTTAATTCAGTAAGAGCAACAGAAGAAGGGCGCTGTAGATCTAGTTTCGTTGGCATACGCATCTAAAACACATGGAAAGCGAAACGTAATCATTGCTTCTTTTGTTTGAAGGTCTGTTTGAACCCGCAAGTTCAAACTCTTGTCATCTTGAAATTTCTCTCAAATATGGGTTCTGCAGCTAGCAACATGACTATTTTGGCTGTTGCATAAGTAGGGAAACTATGTTTGGTATAAAATAGTAATTGGAGAGCAGTAATTTGTAGTATTAGTTCAGTCCTGAAAATCAAAAGTGTTTCGGTGAAGCCATGACTGAAAACAAAGATAAGATAAATTGGTAGGCAGTTTTGGTGGCTGGATAAATAGACTGACAATGCAATGAGAGGCACTGAACGTCTAATGTTTTTGCAAAAGGTACAACACGCGGTATGACATTGCATACAATAAATTATTTAAAACTTGATAGTAATTAGTGTTGTACTTCTAATGTGTCTGTAGACATGTCATGGGTATCAGTATGATTACGGTATGTGCATCAGTATGATTACTGGATTGCTAGCAATTGTCTGTAAATGAAGGCAAGACATTCATATGGTCTATTTTATCACAAAAGAACAAAACATGGTGACAGCTTGACAGGCGAATTCCAATTTCCAGTCCTCTTTGTGCTTCGTTTTAGCATCATTTCCTATGATTTAGAGTATAAATAATTCAAGAGGTTATTATAACTGACTTGTACTACTGGATATGTCAACATCAAAGAAAATAGAGCACACGTAATTAGCTCAGAGCATGGCTACATTCTTCTTCGAGAGAAAAATTTACATATTGTACATGACTATAATCTTACAGCTTTGAAAGGGTTGAAAAGGACATTCAGGCTATCCACAATGTCAGTCACAGGTCCTACACCCACAGCCACTGAGATCATTAAAAAAACCAAGCTCAAAGCCAATTTATTGTTACAGGTTAGCATAAATAAAAGCTGAGATGAGTGCTTGTCTTCCAAGGTGTAAAGCTAAAGTAGTAGAAAATGGGGAAACTATAAATAAAAATATAATATCTGGACACATACAGTAACTGTAGCCATCCATCTAAAATGTGCTTCAAGATTTGCTTTGCTCAAGAATTGATCAAGACGTACATTGGACAATTGTAGCAATTAGCAGGTCACTTGCAACAAGCTATACACAATACAATTCAGTTATATGTAAAACTACAAATTTGTGCCTGGATATCTATACAAAACATAAAAAAACTTCATAGTAAAGCTCACATGGCCAGTGTTGTCCATGATGTTTAAGCAAATAAAAAGATACTATGCATAATTTGTATGGGCCAACAATAATGCAACAAGATAGGTAAAATGAAAAGAATGACAAATTAACCGTCTTTGCATAGGTATAGGCACGACAAAAACTAATTGTTATATCTGAAATTACCTTGAAGCATCTCGTCTTTGTAGCAGCCCAGCAATAAATTATTTAAAGGCAGTGCATACACCACCATTGCAGATATATCTTGGAAGGATTATATCTTGAAGGAGTTGGCTCTTGCCGGATTTTTTTAAATTTTAATCCTTTTTTAATCAATATTTTAAAAATAACCGCACCCAAAAAATATTTACATCTCATATCCCTTTTGGTCGCGCCAAGTTATTTGGCGCGACCAAATCATATAGTCACGCCACATGCATTGGCGCGACCAAAAAGTCATTTCTGGTCGCCCTTGCTGACGTGGAAAGCAGTCTGGTCACGCCAAGTTATTTGGCGCGACAAGACTGAATTTTTAAAAAATCATAACTCCTCAATACTATGTCGGATGAAGATGGTTTCTATATAAAAATTATAGCCCTCGATGAGATCAACCACTCTCTAGTTTTGAGTTTTTTAATTTGAAGAAGTTAAAGGTCTAAAAAAATTACATAAACTTTCAATACCAAAATGATCGTGTATTAGCGCTTGTCACATCATAAAAATAATATCTTTTTATATGGATTCAAATGAAAATACTTTCTATACCAAGATTGTACCTCTAAATATGATATACAATTTTTTAGTTTTAAAGTTTTAGATTTGAAGTAATTATTAAAATGCTCAAAAAAATAATAATACTTCAGAAGCAAAATTCGTGTTCAAACGTTATATTATTTTTTTGAGCATTTTAATAACTAAAAATCAAAAACCTCAAAATTAAAAAATTGTATATCTCATTTAGAGCTACAATCTTGGTATAAAAAGTATTTTCATACAATAAAGATATTATTTTTATGATGTGGCAAGCGCTAATACACAATCATTTTGGTATTAAAAATTTACATATCTTTTTGGACTTTTTAACTTCTTCAAATAAAAAACTTAAAACTAGAGAGTTGTAGATCTCATCGAGGGCTATAATTTTCATATAGAAACTATCTTCATCCGGCGTAGCATTGAGGAGTTATGATTTTTTGAAAACTTAGTCTTGTCTCGCCAAATAACTTGACGCGACCAGACTAGTTTCCACGTCAGCAACGGTGACCAGAAACGACTTTTGGTTGCGTCAATGCATGTGGCGCGACCAAAAGGGATATAAAATGCAAATGTTTTTTGGGTGTGATTATTTTTGAAATATTGATTAAAAAAAGTTAAAATTTATGTAGTGTTTTAAGCAAGAGCATAATCACACCATGACCAACACTATGGAAATTCTGCCAGGATTTATGGTAAACAAAGAAATTACCAACTACAATAACATGAATATCTCCTCGAACAGGGACCTTGTTTTGATCCATTGAGTTCTTCAACACACCGCCAAATAGAGCAAGTGTGATTCCAGCTGAAAACCAGTGCACAAGAATTTAGTCATATCGTACGATCATATGCAATAAGAGAAATGAAATCAGAAGGCCTTGCATGACTAAACAGAGTGCCTTCATCATTTTCCAAAGACATCCTAAATATGAAAGCGAACCCTATCAATCCTCATTGTATTAGAGTGCAAGTGGCATAAGCTACAACCCTTGAGGAAAGGTAAGTCATGTCCTTAGTGGCAAGGCATACAAATTTCATTGGACCGAAACATGCATATAAAAACATTAATTATTTTCTGAGCTCCCACCAAGGACAAATCACGGGCAAATAATGTTAGTGACAGATCATAATAGCAGGTGCCCAGTCTGTGCAAAAAATGGATGCAATAGGCATTTCATCGAACACCTTGAAGGCACTTCCCCAGTTATTCTACCTACCATGATTTGTTTAAGGGACGAGATTTCTTTAAGGTGGAAAGGCTGTAACATCTTTGGTGTTATATTAACTAAAACCTACCATGTCATCATATGCACTACAAAGCATTTATGATTAGGTCACTCTTGATGTGCATTAACTAAAACAAGTTTACATTTTATAGGTTGATTGTGTTTCTGAAATATGTTGTCACATGAAATAATAAAACCCTACTTTCGAATGTCATCTCAAATACTTAGTTTATATTCTATGTACTTGAGGTGTAAACTGTGTTTACACTAGTGCCAAGCATAGTGTATAAATCTAAGTCCAACCCTAAAAATGATTTCCATATTTGAAGTTGAATTTGGATTTCAAAGCTCATTCCCAAGTCTTGCAATTCAAATTTAAATTCTAATTACAAAGCTATAAAAGGTTTTTCAAAAGTCAACTTGGTCAACCAAGGGTGTCATTGGGTCATTGACCTAAAAATGTCCTTGGATGAGGTATGTGATCACTAATAACCAACCAATTAAATTAGAAACCAAATCAAGTTTGAATTCAGTTTCAAAAACCCTTTATTTCCAAACCTAATTTTATCCCCTTTTCTGTAATTCAAAATCTATAAGGAATTTTGGGATACCCTAAAAAGATAGTTTGTATATCTTGACAAGAGCTACAAATTTGGTATATAAAGTTTTTCAAGTTTCCACAAAGAATTTCAAATAACTTTGAAAATACAGTTTTCTAGCATTTGTCCCCTTTTGATTTTAAAACTATAATTCAAAAATTATGCATAATTTTGGAAAACTTTGTATATGAAAAAGGTTTGGTTCGAAAACTTGGACATTTCATAGTTTTGAAGATTTTCAAGTTTTAATGAAAAATCAAAAGTAATTTCAAATGTTTATTTCTAGGGTTTTATTCCCTTTTTGAATTTAAATTCATATTTCAAAATCCACATAGAATTTGAGGATGCTAGTTAAATGAAAAGTGTAGCTCTTGAAAAGTTATGCAAATTTTATTTTTGGAGATTTTCAAGTTCTTATATAAATTTTGGAGTAATTTATAATTTCAAACAAGTGGCAATTCTGTAATTTTCTTGAACAGCATCGAGACCTATCGTGAGCCGCCATCGCCGGCTTCTCAAGCCGCGCCGCCGCCCACCGCCGCACATGCTCGGCTGCCAGCGTGCTCCAGGACGCGCGAAGCTTCATCGTCGTCGTGTCGCCCGTCCATGCCTCGCCCCTGCCCTATAAATAGGTCGGCCGTGGCCGACTTCTTCTTCTTCTTTCTCCCGCCGCCGTCGCCGACGACCTTGCTCCGCCGGTAAAATTTGCCACCGTCGCTTCATTTCTACCTGCTTCATCTTGCCAAAAGCTTCGCCATGTTGTTGCGCTTCTTCTGAGCCAATTCGTGCTCGCTCTCGCCGCCCAAGCTGCCCGCACGACGTCGTCTTCCTCGCGACCGGTCGCCGAGCCGTCGCGAGCTTCCTCGCCGTCCACCGCCGCCAAGGTGAAAAATATTTTACCTTTAACCCTCCCATCATATTCTCTATGCTTCGCTGCCCCTTATGCGCCTCTTGGTCGGTCTGATGGTGCACAGGAAACGCCGGAACGCCGTCCTTGCCATCGGAGCGCCGCCGCCGCCATCAGCGCCACCGTCCACAGCTCGGTTCAACCACTCCGGGCCTTCATTAGCATGCGCACTAGAATCGTGGTGAGATCCTGCACCTATCCATGCCCTCAATTTCATCTCTCTTGCGCCGTAGGGTCCGGTCACCGTGCGTCGCCGCCGGCGTGACCTTGCCGCTCCGCCGCGCGCGTAGCCGTTACGGCTGGGGGCCAAATTGAGCCTCATCTTGATGTCCAACGCGTCCGAGTCGATGTCCTGCATCTGCCTGCGCCCTCGCCATCGCTGGAAATCACTCCGGTGAGCCCTGCCGCCGCACCCGAGCTCCGCCGCGCCGCCATGGCCGCCGGCGTGGGTGCCGCCGTCGCTCCGCCGCCACGTTAACTAGCCCAGGTTGCTCGTCGTGCCGAGATGAGCCTGTAGGACCAAACCTCGTTGCCGGAGACCTCGCCGTCGGCGAGAAATCACCGGTCAACCGTCACGCTACCGTCGGTCAGCGCGGGGACACTGTGCTGATTTTTTCTTTTTCTTTTTCCAGAAAATGTTTTAAATGCTATTTTTTAGAAAATCATAGTAATTCATATATAGCTCCAAAAATTCTAAAATTTTTTATGTGTGTTCTTTATGATGTCATCTATCTAGGAAAAATATGAAATGCCAAATTTTATTACTTTTTTTCATATGTTAAAATTAGCCCTTTTAATTGAAAAATGGACATTCAATGATTTTTAATAAATAAAATAATTGGCTTTTAATTCTAAAATTTGTTTTGCCATCTAATTAGGCCAAGAGCTTTCTAAAATAAAATTTTGAGCTTAACTAGACAACTTTTATTTTTATGCCTTTATTCTATGCTTTTAAATAATTAATTAATCTTGTTTAATTAAGTTAATCATTATAGGATTTGTTTGACTTTGGGATTGAGTGATGACCTTAGGTCATTAACCCTAATGACCTTTGGCACTTTAATTAATTATTTATGCTTACCTGGATCACGTCATTAGGGCTTAATTAACGTTATTTCATGTGTTTAATAACTTTCTTAAATAATGTAGTTAACCCTAATAAACTTAGTAAGTATGTTTTGAGTGGCTTGCAACTTTATCATGAAGAAAAGTTGTACTCAAGCCATTAGTCTGATCATGTATCCATCGAGCATCATGTTTATTATTCAATCATGTTGAAGCATATCATTGCATCGTATAGTTTCCGATAACGGAGAGTTTAACGTTGTCACCCCAGATCCGAAGGAAGAGCAGACTCTGGAGGTTGGAATTGATCCAGAGCCTGAAACCATCTACCCCGACTACCAAGGCAAGCCCGGATGCATTCAAACCTTATTCTATTTTATAAAAGTTTTACTGCTTCAGTTATTATATGATGCATTAAGTAATAGGAGTTGAGTGAAAACCCACCAACTGCATTACCTGTCTTACTTCCATATTCCTTGTTACCTGTTCTAAAAGATGTGTAGTGATGCTTAGCCCTGCTTAATTAATTAGTGTTCAGAGGTAAAAGAATGAAAAAGATGAGACTGGTTTTATCTGTTGAAATCATGATGATAGTTAATAAATCGAGTCCGGACGGTTAACTTGCATTGGGAATGGAGTCCCTCTATAGTGTTTCCATCTGTTGATGCCCTAGGTCCCATGTCGATGGTGAACTGGTGATATCGAGAAATTAGAAAATCCACATGCATGAAGTGATATACTGATGGTTGGAGCCGGGTATATCATGGAGTGACTTATAGTGGGCCAGAGTTCCCACATATGTCATATTGTGTTATACTGTGGGTTTAAGTTCCTACGTATCTCGGTACACTGGGTCGAAGTGCTCACGTGTATCATGTGGTGATATATGGCTGCGGTTGTTATCCCGGTATATCGGTTCACCTGCTATGCTTAGGAGTTAAAGTCTCCTGCATATCAGTAACCTAGGTCCCAGCTGGGTATGAAAATGGATTCGAATCGCCATTGCTTCTCGGAGAAGAAGACTCGATCGGTGTTCATCGTCGTAGTAACAACTTGAATAATGAGTAAGGTTTAAGAAGGAAGTTGGTTGGTAATTTGATCTGGAACAAAACAGCTTATCTTTCTTTCGAGCTTTTCTGCAAAATTTCTTATCTCCTGCAAGCCTTACCTTGTCCCTCTAGCCTGCATTTCCTGAGTCTTCACCCCTCTTTTTTGTCGGGTCAGTCTTGTTGAGTACTTTTGTACTCAGGGTTTGTTGAACCCTTGTTGCAGGTGAGCCTCATGGGCAGGTATGCTTCGCATCCTGCTGCATGACAGTCATTGAGGAAAGTGATGACGAATAGGATATCTCGCTCTTGGGCAGAGCATATAATCAGGGTTAATGTAATAATTTATATTGTTATTCCGCTGCTATATGGTTTGTAATCCTCCAACTTATGGTTTGTAAAAGGTTTGTAAACTTATGTTTTTGTAATCCTTCCGCTCTTTTACTCTGATGTATATTATTTGTATAAAACTGTTGTAATACTGCAATGTCTCTTTGTAATGATTGATCCTGCTCAGAGAATCATGGATGATTCAGGATTTACCCGATAGACCTTTTAAGTTTTATGGAACACATTCATGGTTATTTGGAGTCTGTTTAGACAATAATCATGCATGTGTGCCATATAATTTAGGAGGTTCAGCCACAACAGCCGAGCTTTTGCAATTGAAAACTCGTCTTCTTTTGAAAAGACATGTCACAGGAGGAATTCTGCCAGCTCACATTGAAATCCCATGATCTCGAAGTGATTCAGCCTTTTGTGGTTATATTTCTTGCACTGTCGTTAAAAAAGGAGGCAAAGATTGAATTAGTACACCATATTTTATATTTGATAGTAGAAATAAATGAAATATGGATTATACTCATAAGTTGATCTGGCTCTTTCGTAGTGTACCCAATATAATGGAACATGGCCCATATGACATAGAACCCACACTCATTATTGGCATTCGACTGTTATAGGTGCGGGATCTTGGTCACTTCAACAACATCAAATGGTGTTTGCCTCCCACCACTATGCCTGCTCCAAACCCTGTGAAAAATTATAATAAATAGTTAAAATGGGATTCACTAGAAAAAGATATATGTGATCATAGGAATATGGTGTTGTTAGCACCACATACTTATTGAGCAGTTCCACTAGTGGCTTCAGATCCTCGAGTGGCTTCTTCTTCGAGTCCCACACCTGAATCTCATTGCGGCAAAGATCGATACAAATGAGGGCGTAATGGTCGCTACAATCAAAAAAAGTGTAAGTAACGAATAATATGGACAAAAAAAGAAGCATAAAAAAACTGATCGAGAACACATACTTGAAGTTGTAGGGTAAAAGTATGTGGGTCTTCTTCAAATCTACGAACTGTTCAAAAACTTTTACAAATATCTCTATCGTTTCCTCCACACCGGAATGTCCTACTTTGCCAAGGCAGGTCTGATCATTGACTCGGACGGGGTCTAAGAAGCCTAAGTGCTTCCATGTGATCTTTACGCTGCAATATTATGCAACTAACCTGCATAAAAAACATGGCAAGTGCATAGAATTAAACAATTTGTGTCTTAAAAGTGCATAGAATTAAACAGTCTGTGTAGGGTACTTACATAGTCCATAAACACATGGTTTGTACATCGAGTTTGCGTCTCTGATACAGCTGGAATAGGCACTCCCAATCCACATCGTATTTCTCTTCTTGTTGATAGTTGAAAACAGCCGGCGGTTGGATAATGAAAGTAAACTAAGCCAACTTGGAATCCCGTGAAACGCAAATGTAATAATTATGCAAATCCCTAAGCGGGGTGGTCAAGTTCCTATAATCTTCTTCAGAAACCAATGAGTCCCCAAGCTGGAACTTCATTGCCAATGGTGCATTCCCCACTGACTCCCAATAGACATCCGCCCAGTACTCTCTGCTCTCCTCGGGGTTCCCTTCGACCAATTCGTTTATTCTCCGTTCATGTTCATGGAACTCTGCGTCGCCACTGTCATTATTGTACTAGTTTTGCATATGCCTTTCATATTTGTTCCTCTTCAAGGCCAGAGGAATTGAGGCAATTATATTGAAGAATGGTTAATATTTTCCTTTGGTATATTGTGAGTCCATTTTTGCTGCATAATGTTTGTAATGCTGCCACTGAATGGCCTTTTCTACTTCTCTTGCTGCGCTTGGGGAACTGACTCTAAGGACCTTTTACGTGCCTGCGATGCATTTGGTGTCGCTTTGGATGCAGGAAGACGAGAACTCTGTCCTCTAGATCCTGATGCAGAGCGAGTAGCAATCTTTCCTTTTGACAGGCTGGAATTAGAGGGGCCTTTTGGAGGAGGGGGAGTGGAAGCGATCTGTTTTGACCCTATTGATCCAGAGGGATGAGAAGCAGCAGCAGTAGCAGTAGGAGGTGCAGATGGAGGTGGTAGAGTAGTCTGCTGATGAGCAGGAGCCGGCTAAAAACGACGAGAAGGAGGAGTCGTCTCTTGACAAGGAGGAGAAGGAGCCATCCTCGGCGGTGATAGCAGCTGAGAGTTATGTCCTCTGCTCGGATATGCTGAGTTGGGCAAGGAGTTGCATTCGTCCTCTTCTTCCAAGAATAACTCGTGGTCAAGCTTAATGAGGCGCTTGCGCCAGGCCACCTGAGCTCCCTTGTTCTGGACAAGTCTCTGCCTTTGTTGTGATGCAGGGTGTTCGATCAATATCTTGTTGTACTTCTTGTCAAGTATCGTGTCGATGGTTACTTTGGCGCACCCCTGCGGAATTGGGTTGCCATTAATGGTCCCATCACCAATAGGCTAGGCCTGGCCGGTTGCTACCTTGTCTTTGGTCCATTGCTACTGGATGTACAACTTGACATTGACCAGTTCACTGATGTTGTCCAGCGGATGAGGAGCATTCTCATCTTCTACACCAAAAGGGGTCGAGCCACAGCTGCTGCAAACCTGATTCTACTATGGAACGTCCAATGCCATCTCTGATTCCTAGGACGCCAAAGCTTCCTTGACTTTAGATTCAACCATCGCATCTAATTTGGAGCTCCATCTATGTTCCGTCTCCCTAATCAACCTCCTCGTCTCTTCCTCTCGTGCCTCATTAGCCCTTTTGCGGCTCCAGTAGCTACTGATGAATTCTGGGAATCCTTGAAGCCAATTAACAACACCGACTCCTCTAGTGCGGCCACCGTGCTCCTTGTTCCCAAGTGCTTGGGTTAGCACATCATTCTCCCTGTTAGAAGTGCGAACCCCTTGCCTTACCTCCTCAGTTATCTCGGTGATCCTTGTGACGAGGTTGCGGGCCTCAATTATCACTGCATCATTTGCATTCTTTTTATTCTTTGGATGATTTAAGGGGCTAAAGCTCCCATCATCACCATGATGGCAGTTCCTCCCGATACAATAATATAAAGATCTATCCTCCCAATCGGCGGTCTCAACTGCAACACCTTGTTCAATAAGCTTGTCCCTCTTATCGAATTCGGCGATAATAACATCCAGCTGCTTGGCATATCCACGGGATCTGAGACGATGAGGGTTATCTAATTTCTCCGAGTTCTTCTTATTCTTCACGCTAAGTTCTTGGAACTCTGTATTGGCGCAGTGATCCTTGAAGTCCTGCCAGTAGGCCCTCTACGAGGAAAGCACTCCTCCATCGAAATTTGGCTCTGTATTTTGGGCAACATACTTCTTGTAACAATCATACTAATGAGTCTTGTGAGTTGATGTCATTCTTTCATAGGCTTTCTTCTGTGCTAAGTCCTTGTTATACCATGGGCCTCCTGAGGGAAAGTGAAATACTTTGGGAGCTCATCCCAAACCTTCTTCTTCAAAACTTCAGGAACCACTGCCGGGTCCTTTCTTTCATCGCCAGACCACTTCCAATACTTCAAGGGCATGATGTCCCCAACAAGGATGCCAATATGTGAAGAGTATTTCAACACAACAGTGGGCGGTTCACACGGCATCCCAAATTCATTGAATGCTGTGATCTGATAATTCTTATTGAGACAATGCTTTGTCGGGCCACGCGGGGTTCTGGCTCTAGTGTTACCCGAGCCCTCTGGCGCATTGGCCGATCTAGGTTCCTCCTGGTCCTGGAGAAAACAAGTAAGTCAATACCATCTCAGTTGATTAGAGGATGTGACTACTTCATCAAATCACACCTAAGTTACCTCGTTAGCTTGGTTATCTTGGTCATCGTTTAGGACCAGAAAATCGCTCGGGCTAAAATCTCCCTGCATGTTCTCACTAGCCTGATTGTCACCGGCTACGTTACCTACTTCTTGCGGTGCTTCCTACATCCCGTTTGTTCTTCGGCTACGGGGAATGCAACAACGAACCATGGCTGTGACATGATAGTGGTCAATTTGTGTTGGCTATGTTCACATTGTACAATTATTATGAAACAAATATCAAAGACTTAGTGCAAAGAGTAATAATAAGTTCACATTGAACACGTGCTAGCTACTAAGTTCACATTGAAAGCCTGCTCTTCAATCTGCAATGGCTGCTCATGCTGAGGGTGCGCACACCTCTAATCATGGTAGGCCCTCCAAGCTTCATCATGTATGTTGTACTTTTTATACTCATTACCAGGGTAGCGATGTATTTGAGCTTTGCACTCTTCCCAGGTTTGATATACCCTGGGATTGTGACCAACATGAACAACATAGTATGCCATGGTTGCACTACATACAACAATGTTTTATTTGTGAGATGTTCACAATCATCATTTTAGATATATATCCATCAATTTAAATCAATTTAAAGTAACAAAAATGTAAACCTAGATACTAAAGCAAAATATCCATCAATTTATATCAATTGTAGCATAAATGTAAACCTAGATACTAAAGTAACAAAAAAGTTGAGGCATAACTATTTTCTTAGCACACTGTGAAGTTAGTGGATAGGAAGGGAGGAGTTTACCACGTGAAGGACAGTGAAGGACGGGCGGCGGTGCTCGTCGGCGATGGGGGAAGGGGCCAGTGGGTGGTGGCTGTGACGACGGCGATGCTCGTTGGTGCTTGGGAGGTGCTGCTGGGGTCTGACGCCGGCGGGGACGTAGCTGCACCACCGAGAATGTTTAGCGGCATTTTGTCAAACACCTTAGGAGCAAGAAGAAGGGTACCTACCGTGTGGCCAGGGAACGCTTGCATCCGCGCGCTCCTAATGGCAATGACCTGCAAGAAGAAGATGCCCTCGTTTATAGAGCAAGCCGGTGGAGTTTGCGGAGGTGCTGCTCGTCAGCACACCGGAGGTGGTGGTTACGCCACTCGGGAAAGGGCCCGCGGGTCGCGCGGCAGTCGCCGGCGTCGCGAGGGCGGCGGACGGCATCGCAGGACGGCGGACGGAAGCGCGAGGCAGCGGACGACGGTGGACGGCGTCGTGGGTGCGTCGACGTGGCACGGTGCTCCGGCAGGGTGGGGGAATGGCGCGCTCGGGTTCAAAGACTTAGCCAAAATTTTGGCCCGGTGCCAGATCTCTTATATACCCCCCACTTATCAATGACGTGGACATCTCAGAACCGGCAGTGATGATACACATCACTGCCGGCGCGGGACTGGCCCCGGCAGTGATAAGGGGGTTGACTGATTGGTTAATTACATTAAGTTCCCCCATCCAGCATGAGTTCTAACTATAGCGCAGTGGTTAAGACCGCTGGCTCTGGCCCCTGCAACCCGTGCTCGATTCCTGGGCGGCCCAAAATTTTTAAACTTTTTCGTTTATTTTTAAATTATCCTATCCTTTGGTTATAAGCGAATGAAATATATTTTCTAACACTACTCCTTTCCTATCGTAGTGGTTAAGGTCGCTGGCACTGGCTCCCCGCAACCTGTGCTCGACTCCTGTCCCAGAGAATTTTTAGATTTTTTTAAATAAAATGAAATATGGCTATCACTGCCGGGGTAGTTTTAAAGCCGGCAGTAATATATATATATATATATATTAAAACATGCATTATATGTCTCTATGAAGCATGTAGACACAGCCTATGCTGGAATGCCTTGAAACTTTTTTGGTAGTAATGTGAACCCAAATTATAATCTCACACAAGATATTAGGTTTTTCTAAGAAATATTTGAATTACTATAATTTTGTTTGTGCTTAGTGAGACAAAATATGGTGAACTACATAATTAAAAAGGCAAAATTTTTAGCCAACCTCCATAGAATCCTGTCTCCTATGGCACAAGGGACCCACTGTAGAAGTTTGGCACCATTCCGGATCTTTTTAGGGGTAAACATAGTTCAACCTATAATTAATTGGTGAAGTCGCGCAGAAATTAATTAAACCACGGAAATTAGCGAACCATTTCAGAAAAAATCTCAAAGTTGGTGAATGCTTCATATGTGGCATAAGAAAGCCTGAGAAAAAGTTTGAGACCAATACGACACCGGAATCTTTATGAACCCCAGAATCCCTGAGAACCTAAGTGTATAAACATGGTTCGAGTAAAGGCTCCATATACCTCTGTGAAGCATGTAGACACAGCCTATGCCGGAATGCCTCAAAACTGTTTTGGTAGTAATATGAACCTAAATTATGATCTCACACAAGATATTAGGTTTTTCTGAGAAATATTAGAATTACTATAATTTTCTTTGTGTTTAGCGAGACAAAATATGGTGAACTACATAATTAAAAAGGCAAAAATTTTAGCCAACCTCCATAGAATCCTGTCTCCTATGGCACAAGGGACCCATTGTAGAAGTTTAGCACCATTCCGGATCTTTTTAGGGGTAAACATAGTTCAACCTATAATTAATTGGTGAAGTCGCGCAGAAATCCAGTTAAACCACGGAAATTAGCAAATCATTTCAGAAAAATCTCAAAGTTGGTAAATGCTTCATATGTGGTATGAGAAAGCCTAAGAAAAAGCTTGAGACCAATACGACACTGGATTGTAGAATTCGAGTTAAATAATGAAACACGCAATAATTACAAATTATAATTAAAACCAAATTAAACTACAACCTTGCAAACCAAACAAACTAAACACTAATCACTATCATGTGATTCACTCTCTTCAGGGGATATCGCGATTCTTTTCAACCCACCTATCTAAAAATATGTGCCAGTTTTGGTCTCCGATCGTGTATCCCCTTTCAGTATCGATATAGGGCAGTGCCCGTATGAGTACACTCTCTCAGGCCACGTGAGACACAGCGAATGGTTGACCGTAGACAGTACCTACTGAAACTTCACTTTCATGGCGAGTGAACCTTATGCCGAACTGTTTGCCATCAATAGTATTCTGGCAAGTGGTGTCAACCCAATCCCAATCATAGTTGAAATAATCTGTAGCTTGGTTAAGAACGGCCATCAAGCCACATGAAGAATGGGTAACATCCTGGAGTGTAACCTGCGAGTGGCAGAAATAAAGATAATATTATTACGTTAGTAAACAACTGATAGAATTATCAATATAAGTCGATTTTACCATATTAAGAGTGTTGCTTGCCGCGATATATTCTCTATATGTAACAACAGTGCAAGCAGGGCAACGCAGAGCCATCTCCTTGTAGTATGAGAAATCAACGATATTATACCCTACATGTCGAAGTGCGTCTAGACAGAAGCCGACTGTGGATTGTTGGGTGCTCCTTATGGATACGCCCGGTGTCCCCTTCTTGTGAATAGTGTGCCCACGAGAATTTGGGACTCGCCTCCTCGAAGGGATGGTAAAACTAATTTCACACTGCCAGGTCACATGATTGGGAACACAGAACGTGACCTCGTTGGAGTTCTCAGCAAGGAGCGCGGAAAGTGCATCATGCAGCCATTCTGCTAGCTCCATCCACTGCGACATAAAAAATACAATGCAATAATCATATTAAACTATAATTATACATATTTATATTATCATAAAAAACAAAAGATGTTAAATTTTTTTATACAATAGCTGGCTGAGGGAATGGAGGAGTGGGCACATTAGGAGCAAATGGCTCATCGCCTGGGTAGAAACCTGGTGCCTATGATGGCGGTAGAGGAGGTGCTACGTTGAAACCTAATGGATAAAATTTAACAAGTAATAAGTAAAATAAACCTAAATAATAAAATACAAAAAGATATATAGAAATATGTATATATACCAAAGAAATATCCTGGAGCCATTGCCAGAAATCACGTAGAGAGAAAGTTGATTTCGCAAGACGAGAGATTGGAAATGTGAGAAAGGCAAGACAGTGTGCATGGGTGGAATACGCATGGGGCTGGCCCTATTATTTATAAAGGAATGGTTCCATCACTGTCGGCTAAAGGAAGGGGTCGGCAGCAATTATATACCATCACTGCGGGTACTTGGAAGGCGTCGGCAGGGATGCTCAGTAATCACTGCCGGCACCTTCCATGAGCCGACAGTGATGAACCTGCCTAGACAGCTTTGCAGGCATGCATGCGGCATGCTTTGTTAAAATTAAGCACGTACCACGCATGCATGTATATTCTGCCTAGGCAGGCGCATCACTACTGCTGCCACCTACCACCACTGAGGCCAGCTCTATAAATAGAGCCCCTATCTCTATCTCATTTCACACACTTTTTTATCTCATTTCACACACACTATTTCACTCCACGATATAGAAATACACTCAAATAGGATCTCTATGGGAGAGCCCTACATATACAGATATCTTTGCCAGTCTAGTCCACCAAAATGGTGCACAATAGAGATGCTAGAAGAATTCTACTGAAAATAGAGCAATGCCGACCGTTGGGATCACCACGAGATTCACGGTGCCATCCAGGGCTGTGCACAGTTGCCGCCGTGTTGGTGGTGTGGTGTTCTCAACGTCCCCCAACAACGAGAGCCGAGAGGCATAGGTTCATCGGAGTGTGATTAGGCATGAGTTTTTGCAGCCTCCTTGATCATCTTGAATCGGCTAGCTCGTTACCACCTGGCGTTTCTGAGGTTTATGTGATGCTAGAAGAATGCTACTGAGGTGGTTAAATTTTAATATGTTTGTACACTTTGATTATAACATTGACCTATATATAAAAAAGGTCTTTACTACCATATATGTAATTTTATTTTTAGGTCTTTGTTGTCATATATTTCTCATGTACTACATCTCAATAAATATAATATTTTTATGATTTATATGTGTCTAAATAAATATATTACTCTAATATATCGAATGGATATATCTAAATAAATATATTACTCTATTATTTAGATTAATTTGACACATGAGACCTCTTAGAAGAAGTTAGAGATCAATTTGACACAGGAATGCATATGAACTCCCAGTGCAACCGATTTCGTGGAAATTGAATGTGGCTAAGACCATTGATCATCACCACTGCCGGGTTGTGTATACAACCGGCACTGATGTTGTATATCACTGTCGGCTCCTGGTAATATCCGGCAGCGATATGGTACATTACTGCCGGCTCCTTCCATGAGCCGGCAGTATGTTACTGCATGCTACTGGATTTCACAGATTTTGCATGCATGCAGGCTGCATGCTGCAATAAAGTGATTGAAGTGATTCTTGTATGGATGCATGCTGCATCAATGCCTCAGAATAGGGATAGACAAATCTTTTTTAAAGAAAAATCTCTGATCTTGGTATTAAAACTAGGATTAAAGCACATTTAATCCTGATTTTTAGTACCAACCATGATTAAAAGCTCCATCATACTACTCCCACCTACCACCACGGTGGCCACTCCTATAAATCGAGCCCCTATCTCCCTTTCGTTTCACACACCTTTAGCTATCACACACACACTACACGATCTAGAAAATCCACTCGAATGCGGTCTCTATGGGAGAAAAGGCACTACACATATAGATATCTTTACATGTCCTAGTCCACCAAAATGGTGCACAATAGATGTGCTAGAAGAATTCTACTGAAAATAGAGCAACACCGATTGTTGGTGTCCCCGGGGCTGTGCACAGTGGACGTCAAGCTTAGGCATGAACTCTAGCCATCACGGTGCATCTCAAATCGACATAGCTCGTCACCACTTGGCGTTCCTGAGGTTCATGTGATGCTAGAAGAACGCTACTGAGGTGGTTAAATTTTAATGTGTTTGTACACTTTGATTGTAACATTGACCTAAATAGAAAAAGGTCTTTATTATCGTATATGTAATTTTATATGTAATTTTATTTTAAGGTATTTGTTATCATATATTTCTCTTGTACTACATCTCAATAAATATAATATTTTACGCTTTATATGTATCCAATAAGTATATTACTCTAATATATTGAAATAAATATATTACTCTATTATTTAGATAGAGTACAAAAGAAATTTACATATATAATAACAAAGACTTTAAACTAAAATTACACATAAGATAACAAAGACCTTTTTCTATATAGGTAAATGTTACAATCAAAGTGTACAAACACATTATATTTTGATCACATCAGTAGACTTCTTCTAGCATCTACGGTCGAAGAAGCGCCGAGGTGGTCACGAGCTCTGCCGGTTGGAGATGATCAAGGAGGCTTTGCAAAAACTCATGCATGAGCGCTTGTAAATGGCCTCCCTATCATGGTGTATGCCGGGGTTGTGGGGCAAAAACTGTATGGTTTCTTCTACCGCGAAGATTCCATGAACTTGCAAGGAAATGCAAGCTCGGTCTTCTACCGTCACAGTGCCAACATCGCCCAAGGAAATTGCACAGAGCACATCTTTAATCTCATAGCACCTCAAATGACCACATGCCTCTAGAAGATGTTACATTCATGGGATGAATGTACTATCCTCAGCACACAGGATTCACATCGGCCTAGAGAATTCAGCCTGGCAGATAGCTCTGTCATCCTGGTTGGGGACCCCAATATTAGGCTCAGCTCATCTTCAGTAGAATTCTTCTAGCACCCATTGTGTGCACCATTTTGGTGGACTACTATGATGCCTAATGATATTTGTATGTGGAGGGCTTTCTCCCATAGAGAAACCATGTACTAATAGATCAAGAATGAGCTCGAGAAATAAGCAGGAAAACAACGCAAACACAAGTATGTCTTGAGAGGCCTAGAAGGGCCATTTTATACAGCCCCTGTCGTGGTAGGTGGGAGCAGTGCTCCTGCTGTGGTGGTGACAGGGGAACACGCTCCAATTTGAAGGTGAAAAGCTAAAAAAGGGAATCTCCAAGCTTCACTGCCGGACCCTATTAAGAGCCGGCAGTGATTATGGTAATCACTACCGGACCTTTTCTAGAACCGGCAGTATTGGGCCTCCAACGGCATTTTTAAAAAGCCGAGCCCACTGCGGACGCAGGCCTCTGATGGCAGTGTGCCCCGGCCATTCCTGTTCCTGCTTGCCTTGGATTCGAACCGAGGTGGGCGGGCAGTGTTTTTTAAAAGAAAAAATAACAAAAATATTTGGCCGGGCCAGACTCTGGTATAAATGTTTTAATCCAATTAAGAATATTTTGTTTTATTAAAAAAATACCTTTTACCCGGCCAGGACTCGAGCGCGGGTCTCGGTGGCCAAAGTAAGCGGGATTTGTGACAGAACCGACCAATTTATTAGAGCACAAGCACGTAATTCGCCATTAAGATAGCAAAGTACATGATTGAGACCTAATAAACCTGATAGTCATTCCCAAAATCTTGAAGGATTTCTAACTTTTCGGCATAGCCAAGATCGTAATAAGTTTAGCCGTCACCATTCACAACATACATAGTTCGCATATAGTTTAAAACATCGGAGTTCGAAATAAGTTATTACAACCCAAGTTCAAATTTGAAATAAAGCGGAAGCGATTTAGTTCAAATCCACACACACCCTTAGTTCAAATACAGTGCCAGGTCCTCGGTCAGTATCCAGCAAAAGCATAAGGTAGAGTAGAGTGACCATGCCCAAGGTCCAATCATCACCCAACGCGGGCTAGAAGCAGTGCTAGCAATAGCCATAGTAGATCTCACCATCTGCAACAACATGGAAAATAAAACCCTGAGTACGAGAATGTACTCAGCTAGACTTACCCGTCATAAACTAAAAATAAATTGACTCCAAGGGGTATGCAAGGTTGGATAAGTGGAATATCTGACTCATTTATTTGTGAAAAAGCTTGCATTAAAGAAATATTTATTATAACCTTCTAGCATTGTATTTTAGCTGGATTAACCTTATCATGCTAGATTAGCACCTGTACTAAACAAGCATGGAGATAATTATTCAACAAGAATAGTAACCAATTTTGGTTGAGTGCTTTTCAACATCACGGCTCAACCATCTCATCTCTTTGTTCAAGTTATTACTACGATGGCGCTGCTCAAGTCAAGTGTTCACTGTCCAGGAACGATGGCAATTATAATCGATTACTAACCAGCTGGTGGGGTATTCCTCACACAAACCACACTCACTCACTAAAGTGAGCTACAGATCACCGAAAGTTCGACTCGGGAAAATCATGGGATCAACAGATACCATCGTATCCAGGAACCGCCCGGCTGCCTTATTCAAGGCGACCCTGACCTCAGACTTACTCTCTGCGTAACCCATAGTCCCCCATCTTCTCCAATACGATACGTACAGCAGGTCAACTCCTGGCCCAAACCAAACCCAGGCTTCGCAGTCAGAACGACTTATCCTTCCAGCTAAATGTGAGGCATGCGTTCAATATGACTTGAGGACGTACAACGGACGGGGTCCTAGTTTGACACAGATGGGATAACCTCACCGAACCTCCAGTTCAGTCCCAACACCAATCCCGCCTGGTCTCGATTTATTATCTCCACATGGTTATCCAAGATAACAATGTATTCAACCATTACGAGTCACCACCTATAACTCGCGGATGACAGGAAATCACCCAACTTCTACCGATCTAGTTAAAGCAAGGCTAAGCAGATAATCACACCTGAACCTAACAGGGTTGAAGAATATACAGTGGGCAAGGAATATAAGTAATGCAGCAACGGTATAAAATAACGACTATAACTTAATGCATCAAACAAGTAAAGGACTCAAGTTAGGTATTTGCAAACCACAGGGGGAATGCTCCGGGGCTTGTCTTTCAGGAAAGAGCTTGGCTGATGGTCAGGACACTCGGGAAGATCAACCTCGGGATCCTCTTCTGCTGCTATCCCCTGTACCAAGGCTTCCTGCTGGCCTTCCTCTCCTTGTACTCCGGGAACTACCGTTTCGAGCTCTGACGATCCTGTATGATGCATGGTGCATATGAATACCACGAATACATAGTAAATATAAAGGTACATGCTGATATGATTAAATGCTCAGTCGAAGATAATTGACATGATTTTAAAAACATGTATGATAAGCACATGTCATCTGCATTCTCTTCTACAATCAAATCTTATACAAGCCTCACATTACAATTTACTTACACATTAAAAGGAATTATAAACGAAAAATATTTTGCACACTACCCTCTACTGAACCAAAACCAATAACAGATTTCACCTATCACAAACATCAGAAAAAGCATTATTATACACATGAAATAATGACTTAAAGCATTATTAATTATTAAAAGAAATCAGGGTAGAACTGCAACATGACCTTAGACTACTTATAAAATTCTATAAAAATTACAGAAGCTTAAGCATGCCTAATGTAGACTACCATAAAATTTTTAGGTCAAAACAGTAAGTACTTTATCCTACACAAAAATAACAAGGTAGCACAATTTAAAGCACATAAAATACTTTGTACATAGAAAAATATCAAACAATAGATCTCAGAATATCCTTAGATCTAGATTAGCATAAAAACATCCTCCAAAAAGTTTCATGCATAAATCACTTATATATTATTTATTATGAATTATTTATCATCTACTTGAAAAAGACACCATAACTAAACAGGACAATATTTACATATGACATAGCCTTTTAACATTTTTCACAGATAGAGCATGACACAAGAAGGCTAACAAACTTGGATTCACATTTTTCTGAGCAACAGAGAATTATTTATGTATTTTCAAAGATAAAGGCATTTAATAGGAATAAATAAATCTATACAGAAAAGTATCACAAAAATCACATTTCATATTTTTCATGTATAGTCTACTCATAAGAAAAATACTGCAATTTGAACCAACTCATTTGGACTAAAAATGAGTGAGTTATGATTTTTCAAAGCTTTTATCAAAATCTGGAAAATAGATTCTTTAAAACGAAATAGAAAACCGTTTTGCACCGGGAACCCTAGACTTTCCAGTAATTAACTGAGCCCTATAAAGAAACTCCCTGTGTCTGGCCATTTTGCACTTAAGTCCAAAAAAGAATAGCATATTCTGCACGTGATCCACACCGAGGGAAAAGGTCGCCCGCGGTCGGCAATCTCGCCGGCGGCGAGGTCACCGGCCAAACTACGGTCACCACTAGACTCAACTCGATGACATGACCCCGTTGGTGTACAAAATACAAGCTATCGCGGAGGAAAATCGCGGCGGCGACGAACGGCGGCGAGCGGCGGCTCTGCATGACGGCGAACTCGCCGGAATCGGCCACAGCGAGGTGCAAGAGCTAGCCTACAGGCTGCAGCGAGCCAAGGCAACTCGGATTCACCAGAAAACGTGAAGAAAAGCTGGAAGAAATGACGACGGCAATGCACGCCGGCGAGCACCGGCATGCATGTCGGCGGTTCGACGGCTGCCGACCAACTCCGGCCAAATCAAGGCCCAAGAACTATCCTGCGACCTAATTGAAATCGGGGCAACTCGATTGCACTAGCAAATGAAGGCAAAGGTCCACTGGAGTGAGCTCCATGCGAGCGGCCGAAGAGCGGCGGTGCGACCCGCGACGGCGGTCGGCCAAAATCTGCCGAACACAAACCATAATCGATCCCATTAACTACACCAACCTGTGCTACTCATGCAGGTGACCACGATACGCAAGATAAGGGAGGAAGAAAGAAAAAGCTGGCCACGGCGGACCATGCGACGGTCGGGGCGACCATGGCCTGCGAAGGAGGAAACGGTCGATTCGACCTCTACCTTAGGTCATTGCAGCAGGGAGTGTGCGCATGGTGTGCCTCGCACCACGGCGGAGCTACTGGTGAGCTCAGGGAAGAAAATGGCAAGGCTGTGAGGTGCGGTGGCGATGCGAGCTCGAGGTGGCGGCAATGGCGGGTTCCGCGTCCGCTTGAGCTCGGGGAGGGAAATGCGAGGCGAGGAGGGGCGTCTGGTGGAGGAGTGAAGGCGTGAGGTGCGGTCGGTGAAGTGAAGCGGGCCACTGGCGTGTTGAAACGACGACCAAGCTCGGACAGGCGGGCCGTGGCGTGGGACGCCGTCGGGCGCATGGCGCGCATGCGGGGCCGGCCGAGGGCGCGTGGAGCGGCAGTGGGGCAGGGCGAGCGCGGGCGTGTGCGGCGCGTGCGTGCGCGAGGCGAACAGCAGGCAGCGCGGGCGCACCGGCGTACGGCTGCCACGCGGCCGGCGTCGGCACGGACACCGTCGGCGCGAGGAAGAAGAAGAGAGGGAAGAAGGAGGCCGACGGATGGGTCCCACTACGCCAAGATTCGTGCAGAACTTGATTAACTCCATATTTTCCAAAATAATCCGAATTTGAAGAAACTTGTAAAAGATGAAATATTGCTCTCAATGAGTAGAATATTTCACTATTAAACATTATAGCCTAATTCTGCCTAGAATTTGAAATTCAAAAATGGGGATTCAAAATCCTTTTAAAATTAAAATAAAAACATTTTTATAAACTGTTTTTGACATTTTTGACCCACTTCCAAGCCTTTTCATGATTTGACATAAAAATAAGTTTTGCTCCAAATAATTTTCTCTACAAACTTTATTTAACACTCAATCCCAAACAAACAACCTATCACATAGCCCTAGTTCAAACCAAAGCAAGCACATTTTTCATTTTATCATTTCATGTAAACAAATGATGATGCAAATGAGATGGTTATGCTCATGATGTGCAAGGTAATGCATGCTTAACACCAGGAGTGTTACAGGATTAACCGGTGTGCTAGAGGGGAATGGATGTAGTAGGGGGAAATTTGTTTTATTTAAACCGCTCTAGTATGTAAAATACGGTAAAAGGAAAAAAAATTAACATGCCTGGGAATCGAGCTCGAGCCTGTGGGAGGGGAGTGGGCGTGTTAACCGCTGAGATAATTGGAGACGTACGTTAAATTGAGGTAAGTTATTATACTTATCGCCTCCCACCTCACTGTCATTATTGAATTAAATAAAAATTAAATTCAATAAATCAAGAAAGGATAAACTTTATCTACCATATTACAATTTAGAGGTGCACAAATAATATTAAATAGAGTACATTGTTTGCGAATAGCGTCCGAATATTGATTACATAGTTAACAATATTCTAAATATCCTTTGGCCTATCAACAATGAGAGCCTCAGTGTGATCGCGCCTTATGTAAGCTGGTTCGTCACCCTCTTTAATGATAGGAAGGGCTATGTTAGTCTCAAATGCAGGCATTTTCTGATAGCCCATATAGTCTTTTTCATCAGCACTAAAACGAACACCACTATTTTGATTTGCACTCTTTTCATCTTGCCGGACCAAGCCAAGAGCCGGCAGTGTAGACTTACGTTCACTGTCGGCTTATGCCATGAGCCGGCAGTGATGTGCGTCCGAGACATCACTGCCGGCTCTTGTGTCGAGCCGGCAGTAATGTGACTCATCACTGCCGGTGTCTGCGCTCCCTAGCGCAAGTCTAGTCTGTCAGGGAGTTGCACCGGCAGTAAAGAGTCATCACTGCCGATCACCAATTTCCGGCAGTGATAAGGCCGGCGGTGATGAGACAATCTGGAGTAGTGGCGGTTTCCAGTGAAGTTTCACCACTATCTTCCAACCATTGGTGTCCAGGGCGACAGGGCAATGACGATGGTCCAGCGGGCCCGCGTGTCATGGAGGGGCTTCGTCACCATTTGAGTACGCGTGGCCTTGATCGAACCTCGTGAACTGTGTGTATGGGGTTGTTTCCAACCCTTGCGTCCTTGCCAGTTACAACACCTCGCCTAGCCTAGTCGGGTGAGGAATCTGATAGTCTAATAGTAGGTGCTTCTCTAGCCGTTGGCCTGTTGGCCTCGGGTCCGTGCTGTCGCCTAGCCTCGCACTACTGGAAAATTGGACGTTGTCGTGTACCTGGCACTTTATTGTGTGCAATTTATCGGAGCACACGGCAAAGATATATTTTGCCGTGTGCAACACACGGTAAAATGCATATGGCAAAGCCTGGCACACGGCAAAGCTGGTGTGTCATGTGCCACGGCACATGGCAAAAAACCCACTCGACAAAATATGGCCGGCCCATTACGGCGGCCACCTGCCGTTTAAATTTTGCCGTGTGCCAACCGTTAGGCACATAGCAAAGTTTTTATTATTTTTAAACCAAATTTTGCCGTGTGCCATGGCGAGACACACAGCAAAATATTATATTTTGCCGTGTGCTTGCCCATGGCACATGGCAAAGTATAATTTTTGCCGTGTGCCAGCCTATGACACACGGCAAATTTTTTATTGATTTTTTAAATCATATTTTAGTTAGTTTTTTATTAAATTTTGTCGTGTGCCCATGGGCCAAGCACATGGCAAAGATAATTTTGTCGTGTGCCACCAAAGACATTTGACAAAATATTTCTTATTTTTATTGATTTTGGGCCCTATTTTTTTATGGAGCCTTGTGAGAGTATTTAAAACTCTATTTTAAAATTTAGAGTAATTTTGACTTTTTTGATATATTTTATTAATTTATTTTATTTTATTGACTTTTTTAGAATATTTCAAATCTGAACAGCAAGTACATGGAATAATAGAATTTGGTCATTCAAAAAAATAAGATTCATAATATTTGATGTATGTTTTAGCCGTATCTAGGAGCCCATAAAATCTCGAGCATCTCGTTGACGTAACCGGTTACTGCAAAATAGCAAGGTAGTTGAAATTGTCTTAAGCTTCACTTGGTCAGCTGCAGCGGATCCTATGTTGGTAAGTAATAGTGTTCCTTCTCATGGAGTGATTTTTTTATTCCTCACTTTTGTGGGTATGGAAAATTGGTTCCTCACTTTCTCTGCTATACAAAATACTTCTATTCCTGGCCCAAAATTCTTGTAAACCTTTTTGGCAAAGGTGAACCATGATTTACCTAAACGTGGTGCTAATGTGACTCTGTTTTGAATGTTGCTTTTCTTTCGATCATGACTAGAAAGCTGCTTTTCTTCGTCAGTCATGCTCTATTTTGACCCTGTACTCCTTCAACCTTTCAATATAGCATATAAAAAGCACGACTGACTTATTGATTCCTCACTGGCCAGAGTACTTGGATTTTTAGTCCATTCCAGTTGACTGCCATTGCTCCACTGTAGATCATCTTTTATCTGTGTTTTTTTCTGCTCTGGTTAGGCGTGAAGATTTGGGAATTGTTGTAGTGACCATACCATCTGAAAGATTTGATTCCACAGCAGGTTTGACAATGTTTAATATGCGACTTTCATATGTTCATAATATGAAATTCTCGTAAATTTTGTGACTTTAGCTGTAAATATTATTAGTATTGTCGATTGCCTTGCTTTGTTTGATTTGATCCATGTATGCAGAATTTCTTGTAAATATAAGTGTACTGATGTTGAGGTAATATAATAGAAAACTCTTGTAAATATTCTTAGTGCAGATTCTCGTAAGAATTCTTAGAATAAAATATTTGTATTATAAATGCTTACATTCCTGGTACACGTTTCTCGTAAATATTAATGTAATTTACATCAGAATAATATTATGCAAAATTCTTATAGATCCATATGATATCATTTATGGTAACTTCATCATGACATTGTGCTAAAATTATGGTAAATGTTGTCTATTTATCTAGTGTACTCCACACAATATTATCGTAAATACATCTTTGCAGCCATACAAATCATTGCTGTTACAGTAAATTTGCTCGTAGGAATGCCATGTGTGCACTGTTCAAGGGTTAGATTCATTCTGTTAATTAGAAGATGCAAGCTAGTTTGTTCATTCTAATTGTGTCCCATTACTAATGCAGAAAAAAGGTACCTCAAGTTTGGGCTAAGTTGCTCTTCTGAATGCATTACAAACCTATGACAAGAAGATCAAGAAGCTCTGTGCTGAACCTGCACCACGCACAGCTCGAGCCAACTTACCTGATGATCTGTGTTAAAACTATATAGGAGCCTACTGTTCTTATCCTGTACTTTTGTTTGCGTTTAAATTTGATTGGGTGTAGAAATGTATTAGTGTGTTATGTTGTAAAATTTGTGCCACTATTTTGTCGTAAATTTATCTCCATAATTTGAGCCACTATTTATCGTGTGTGTGTGTGATGATTGATGTGTGTGCGTCTATATATATATATATATATATATCGATACTATTCAAATTCGTTGTACTTTTCAAATTCGGAATATAAATAGCGCATGAGCACTTCACTCGTGTTGCACACTTTATATAAAATATTCAAAGCACACTATTTGGATACTATGCAAGATATTTAAATATTCAAAGGCAATAGTATTTACTACTATACAAACAATATAAATATTCAATGAGACTATGCGCACGAATATTATATGCGTGAGTGATAGCGACGTGCGTGATTAATTAGCATGAGTGATTATTAAGTAAGCAATTAATTATGCGTAATGCAGATTATGTATGCGGAATTATATATTCTCAGGATCTTTGCAGGGCTGGCGAGACCAAACTTTCAGCCGGTCGTGTGACTATGCTTGTGTCAGTCCTACTCGGTACTCACCGTATGCATCACCTAGCTCGCTACAGAACCAGGCTAACCTATTCTTCTCCCTCGCTATCCCCAGCCATGGACACACAGGACTCAGGCACTATCGTCTCCCCAGGCAGTTCCACCCAGAGGGAACGCTTCTCTGCGGACACAGGGTTCTCTACAACGCCGCTACATGGGCTAACATGAGAACAACTCAACGCAGAGGTTTCTCCTCTAGGGTCCCTAGCATAGAGACATCGCCCCATATGAACAAGCTTAAAGGACAACTGGGATTAAAACAGAAAAGCTTAATCCATTTTCACAAGGTAAGCTTACATACGGCTTTCCCTTTCGGAAAACTCCAAGTGCTTAGCACAAACCTTAATTACCTTATAAGTATGGAAAGTCGGTGATCTTCCTTATTCTCTAATTTACAAAGGTGGTATTATACAGTGGTGGTAGTGGACTAGTATTATTAGTGCTGATGGTGAACTAGCTCAGACGAGTTCTGAGGTAGTGGGCTTCATGGTGTGGAGTGGAGTCTTCGTGGAGTGAGTGGTGAGGATGAAGGTGGTGGTCGTCGTGGTTCTGGTGATTGATCAATGGTTTTCTGATCCTTCTTCGATGGTTTTCCTGATGCTCAATGCAAACGCTCGGCGTCTCCTTTTAAAGAGCTCAGAGAGCCTTCTGGAGCGTCCTTCGCGCTTATCTGGCTGTCCTTCGAGTTTATTATCTTCACAGCTGGATGGCGCACCGTCTTCAATTATCAGCTTCTACTGTTGCCAGATGGTGACCTGCCAACGTCGCATTGTCTTCTGAAGATAACGAACGTCTGCGTCTTCAATTATCTTCTTGAACTGTTGCATGACAACGACTTCGTCTTCGATAATTGATGCTTTCTCTGATGGATTCAGAATATTTTATTCTATTCACTGTATATTCCTTTTGCACTGGCTGTTGCGCTGACTGTTTTTGTCTCGGAAAATTTCAGGGGATATGGTATGGTCTTCCATGCCCAAATGATTAATGTTACAAACATTAATCAAAACTCTGGCACGTGTGTATATTATTCTATATTATTCTTCCCCGGGCCAAATTGTTGATAAACCTTATCAACATAGGGAATATATATTCATTGATATTGATCACAGCCTGCCTAGACTTTTCTTATTTAGTCAATATCTTCTTCAATGTCTAAATCATCAGGCTGGCATATTTCATGAAGAGACAATAAATCTCTGTATTCTTTTCTTAGATCACATTCTTCACCATAATTGGGCTCGATCAATATTCCAATCCCTCGTTGTTCAACATAGGGAATATATTTCTTAATATTGATCTAGAGACTTATTTATTTCAATATTCATAATATTAGAATCTATCATTCTGATGGTTGCCCATGATCACGGATATCCAATATATTGTCATCTAGCATATCATTGATATCTTCATCAGATATATGTGCATTCATCTTTGAATCATAGTCTTTTTTTATATATTCCTCGTAATCTTTCCTTATGCTTTGCTCATAGTCTTGGTTTATATTTTAGAAATTCATATTTATTTCATTGTTAACTTCCTGCAAGACTTCATCTTTTATATTTTTCTTTAATTGAGGAATAATTAAGTTAAGCCTTTCTTTTATTCTTTTATCAATATCATCATCATTTGATATTTCTGTAACATCTTTATATGTGGGCATTTTTGACGAGCTTGCTTCTTGCATATTCATTCCTGGCTCATTGATTTTCATATCTCTTGCCCTTTTATATTTTTGAATATAATCATTTGCTTCTGGTTGTATTAAATAATTTATTCCCAAAAGACTTCGTGCATATGATAGGGCTTGGTCAATATCTAGATATTTTTTGAACGAAGGCTTACCCCTTCCTTCTCTTTCCATTTCTATCTGCTGAGATATAATTGATTCATACGTTAGATAAACTCCTGGCATGGTTCCTCTATATATAACATATATGGGTTTCTTTTCTATATTTTCAGACGGCTCTTTCGGCTGTATTTTTTCATTTATCATATTAAAATATTCGGCTAGGCTATTTAATATTGCTAACATATATCCTCTTTCTTCCCTCTTATTGTTATATTGAAACCAAAAGTTGTCTAGAATGTATTCTTGAACATTGTCTAGAACTATATGGTCTTTGGGCTTGAATTTATATGTATTTGGAGGAAATATTCTTAACTTATTCTCAGCTCCAAAATAGTAATTTTTATCCCCATTGGGGCTTGTTTCTTTCTTCATTCCTGCAAAACAGATGATCGTGAAAATATATCAGGTAAGATATTATCTTTTTCTTTTATATGTTCAAATATAACTTTATAACCATTTCCAGTGATAATATCTTCAAATAAGACCCATCTTCTGGTTGAACTTTTCTTACTGTTAATTTTATTATAATATCTACATATAGCTTCGCAGTTTGTTCTTACTGTAAACTCTTTAAACCCTAGATATAATCTAAAAGCATTTATTGCATTGATAACGGCTAGAATTTCTCTATCGGTATTGTTTATCGTTTTTAACTTATATTTACCTGAAGCATATCTACATATTTTTTCTTCTAACTTTCGTGAATATTTGTGAGGCTTTTGCTTAAGTATTGCACCCCATCCTAATTCTGATGTATCTGTTTCTATAATAAAATAGTTATCATCTAAAGGTAATTCTAAGGGTTTTAAATCTTTAACCTTTTCTTTTATAATTCTAACTAATTTTATATCTTCAGAATTAAAATACTTTTGTCCATTCTTTCTTAACTTCGCATATAATGGACCAGCTAATTTTGCTAAATTTTCTATATAATTTCTAGCATAATTTACTATTCCTAGGAACTGTTGTAATGTCTTCTTATCATTCATGATATCTGAAAATTATAATATTTTCTTTGTAATATGATCTTGCAATTGAATTTTTCCCTCTCCTATTTCATGGCCTAAGAAATTTATCTTTTCTTTGCATATTTCTATTTTTCTTTTTGAAAGTATTAACCCATATTGCTCTACCTTTCTAAAATAAATGAGTTATGTGCTCTTTGTAAGATTTTAAAAAGATTAGAAGATCATCAATATAAACTAGTATGAATTCTTGATTTTCATTAAAGATATTCTGTATTTTTCTTTGAAATAAGGCAGGGGCATTTTTCAAACCTAAAGGCATTACTATCCATTCGTAATGACCTTGAGGACATGTGAAAGCAGTCCATTCTATTGATTCTTCTGCCATTTTTACTTGCCAAAAATCAGCTTTTAAATCAAATTTTAAAAAATATTTACAACCTTGTATCCTATTTATCCATTCTTGCTTATTTGAGATATTATATGCATCATCTATGGTATTATCATTTAATCTTTTATAATTAATAACCATTCTTGATTTTCCTCTGACTATTTCAGCATGATTTCTAACTATAAATGCTGCTGATCTGTAAGGACTTTGACTTTCTCTTATAGCTCCAAGTTTTAACAATTCTTTTATATGCATTTTAAATTCTTCTATATCTTTAGGTGTTGCTTCTGTAGGACTTGTCTTAATTATATATTCTGGATTTATTATATTAATTTTACATACTATACCATTCTTATCCCAATATTTCATTGATATTTCTCCAATTATTTGAATATCTTCTAGTCTTTGGACTATTTTATCTATATCTTTTTTGGACTTTATGTCCCTATACCAGTTTGGCGCTAGTAATTATAAACTAATGCCTTCTATACAAAGAATATTATACATGATAAATATTTTACAAGATGCCCAGAAATAGTTCATACAATAGATCAAAATAAAGCAGAAATATTTACTGATATGTCTGGAACACAAAGACCTCATAATCAATTAGCTTATAATATAGAAATACAAATAAACAATACCAAATATATAATAGATGAAATTACAATAAGAGATTTATCTATGATAAGTGTTATATGTTACTAGGTTTAAGATTTTTACAATTTTTAGTATAAACAACAATTATACATGAGCAAGGAATTACTTTTATTCCTCATCAAGATAATATTCCATACATAACAGAAATACAAAGAAATATAAATTCTAATTTAGATAGGACTAATCTAAAAATTAAAGGGTCTGATAATGAAGAGTTGGACAAAAATATAGAAGAATTTCATGTAGCTATATATATATATATAATAGAATGTAAAAATAAAAAAGTTGCATTTCATTGTCTTTGTCGTGTGCCTTGCTTGGTGGTGCACGGCAAAGTAATTTTAAAAAAATAAAAAGAAATTTTACGGTGTGTCTTGGTCTATGACACACGGCAAAGTAACTTTTTTAAAAAAGTTATGAAAAACCTTTGCCGTGTGCCTTTGCTGGAGGCACACGGCAAAGTAATTTTTTAAAAAAATTAAAAAAATTTGTCGTGTGCTTTGGCTGATGGCACATGGCAAAGTAAGTTTTTAAAAAATAATTAAAAAAACTTTGCCGTGTGCCATGTCTGGGACACTCGGCAAAATTTTTGTTAATGTCCGGTGCCGTAACGGACGAAAATATTTTGTCGTGTACCGCGCTCAACACACAGCAAAATTTTTGAATATTTTGTCGTGTGTATCATACGGCAAAATTTCTTTGCCGAGCCGTATTTTGCCGTGTGCACTTTACCGTGTATTGCCCACGACAAAGTCTTTACCGCGTGTAAAAAATTCTTTACCGTGTGTAATTACACACGGCAAAGTACCGGTTTCCATTAGTGTCGGGTCAGCGCTGTCGCTTTTTTTTTTTCAACACAGTCGCTTTTTTTCCATGCTAGCGCGAGCGAGTCGGAGTACACTCCATATGAGCCTACTATAACCTATGAGGCTGATGACCTATGAGGCTGACTCTCGGTGGATTTTAAAGCATTGCATTCTTTGGATTTTGTGTCTATACAGTATTAATATTCGGACACAGTAGGATCGATACCATGATCTATCGATCTTACTAAGGAGACCATGGCTTAGCGACCAAACGCAGAGGCTTCTTCAACCGCAGGGACAATCCATTCATCAGGTCGTCCATGTCGACAGTCAGCCCACCAGCCGGCAGCTCCCAGTCGAAGTGGTACAGCAGGCTCGCCAGCGCCAGCTCAACGCTCGCCATGCCAAATCCGGCCCCAGGGCACCCTCTCCGCCCACCACCGAATGGCAAGAACGTGAAGTCGTGCCCCGCCGCCACGGCCCCGTCGTCGTCGTCGAGCCACCGCTCAGGCAGGAACTCCTCGGCGCGCTCCCACGTCGCTGGGTCCCGTGCGATGGCCCAGACGTTGATGAGGACGCTGGCGCGCGCTGGGACGTGGTAGCCGAGCAGCTCCGTGTCCTCGATCATCTCTCGCAACACGAGCGGCGCCGGCGTGTGCAGACGAAGTGTCTCCTTGATCACCGGCTTGAGGTGGCGCAACTTGCCGAGGTGATCCTCGTTAACTTGGTTGTCGACGCCGCCATGGATGACCGTACGTATCTCCTCTTGGAGCTTGTGCATCTCGTTCGGATGGTTGATAAGCTCAGCCAAGGCCCATTCCAAAACAGAGGTGGGCGTATCCGAGCCGGCTACGAACATATCCTACACCATACACTATAGCATTATACACATATATGGCACTATAGTCATTACTCGAATACTCACAGAGCAAGCCAATAATAAAATCAAAGTATACATACCAGGATTATGGCCTTGATGGTTACCATGTCAAACCGGATTTCTCCCGCATTTTCCTCCTTTTCCTTGGCATCCAGCAGCAAGCTCATGAAGCTGCGGCGACTGTCGTCGTCGCCGCCGCCACCGTCTCCCTCCCGCTGGCCTCCATGGCGCCGCGCACGGTGGTCTGCGATGCCCCGCTCCAGCAAGGCATCCAGCGCCTGAAACGTTCGTGTCGCCTTGGCATGCACTCCCGTCAGCGAGTCCACCCACCACAGCCACGGCACGACCTCGATGAGTGTGCCCGAGCCCAGCAGGTCCATGAGTTCGACCAACAACTTCTTAAGAATCTTCCCTTCGCTGTCGAGCCCATAGTTGGAGTCGTCGTTGCCGAACACGACCCGCAAGCTGACAGCGCCGGAGTAGGTGACGAGGAGATTGCTCAGATTCAGGGCACTGGCCGCGCCGCGGACACGGTCGAGCAGGGCGGCGGTCTCCTGCTCCCGGACGCGTCGGAAGGAGTGCACGCAACGCTGGCTGAGGACGTGGAGCACGCAGACGCGGCGCGTTTTGCGCCAGTGCTCCCCGTAGGGAGCGAACACCATGTCACGGCCGCCGTAGAGAAGGCGCTCGGCAATCGGTCCGCAGTGGCGACTCGCGTAGGCCAGGTCCCGGGTCTTCATCATCTCCTGTGCCGCGGCCGCCGAGGAGGCCACCACGGTGGGCACGCGGCCGAAGCGGAGGAGCATGACGGGGCCGTACGTCGTGGCCATTGATCGAAGCTTGCGGTGAGGCAAGGAGCCAAGAAAGGGAAGGTGGCCGACGACGGGAAGGCCCGGTGGCGACGGTGGTAGACGACGCCGGGCATCTCCACGGTTTTGAGACAGCTTCCTGATAGTGAACACGAGCAGGAGGGAGAGGACGGAAATGAGCACCAGTGCATGAAACAGTGAGATGTCCATGTTTGTCAGGTGCACGACAGTGTACCAACAAATTTATATGCACAGAAGGGACATCATCTATCTATCCATCCATCCATCTATCTACCGGGGACATCATCTATCCATCCATCCATCTATCTATCTATCCGTCTGCCTGTTTGTCTGTCCTGTCTATCTACGTATGTCTGTTTATTTATCTGTGTGTCTATATCTATCTATCTATATGTTTATCCATCTTTATCAAAGTACTCTGGACATCAATGCGTGTACTATGCGTATGCTCTCAAGTGCAGTACATGTCCTCCCCTTTGGCCTCCGTCACTTGGGAAGTTGGGATAGATAAAACGGATATCCAGTCATCCGGACCAGACATATAATACAGATACCACGGTTAGGTCATATTCAGACATCGTGATGCACTACGAACATCAGCCGTTCTGGAAAATGGACATCATCGATTCCTTATGAACAGCTGCCAAAATTACATGGGAACAAAGTATGGAGTCCCATGGACTACACTACATGCCACGTCAGATTTGGAGCGACTCCAAAAGTTTTAAAAATATCTTCGTGAAGCTGTTGGAGAAACAAAAACATGTGTCTTCACTCTTCGGATTTAAGCTCAAAACCTTTTTTAACACATACAACACCTCTCTATATATACCATTCAACTACATATTCATTCGTGAGTATATCACAATCTTGTATTGAGTATTGAGCTAAATGAACTTAAATAAAAACATTCCAACTACGAAGTTTTAAATCTTACGAAAGAGTGTATGAGTCAAGACCATATACATAGCCGCGAATGACTAGTATAAGGGGCCTAAGACCGAGGGACACGTTGCGGCGTGGGAGAGGGGGCGGTGTCGCTGGCGGAGCGGCAGGAGGCGGCGCGGGCGGCGATAGCGGCGCAGGAGGAGGCGGCGGTGCAGGGTGGGAAAGGGATATAGGGATGAACCCTTTTCTTTGTTGCCCTTAACTGATTACAACTTCTAAATATTTATAGTAGCAATTGGACTTGACTTCTAAGCAATCAAGAGATCTTGTGTATCCTCAGTTCCTATTTTATTTAATCTTAATTTACTAATTCATGTCGGTGACGTGGCGATCTTGCAGACGCGGCAACGACGGGCCCGGGATGGTGGCGGCGGCGCAAGGCGCGCCCTGCTCCTCTTCCTCTTATGGTTTTGCATGGGTTCCTGCCTAGTTAACTGGATTGTCCTCCTTTTGGGCCTCAATTGGTCTGTTTATTCTGCTTTGAGAGTGGGCCGGCATTATACTTGTTACAATACTCCCGCCTTTTCCACTCAGCGCGCCCACGCACTGAAATAGACGTCATGATGAAGAATTGGAGGTAGGTCTCATGTTTCCCTAGTGAATCTCCATGAGTTGAATGATTACGTGGCCTAAACCATGGGTGCCTTGGTCCTCCCCATTGTTGTGGCTGGCAAAGATAAAGGAGTAGTGAAATGATCTAAAGTAGCCTGAGATGTAGTCACAGATTTTGTTGTTGACTCGTTGTAGTGAATTCTGGATGGCATCAAATATGTCAGCTCGTGATAGC
>CM041634.1:15712169-16039715 GCA_023333625.1 Bothriochloa decipiens
TGTCTCCCTTAGTTGCATAAGTAGGAGATATAAGTGGGTGACTGCTTCCTCGGTGAATTGGCATGTTCACAATCCTTATGTTGAGAAACTGTTGCCCATTATCATCAAAGAAAATTATTGTGGCCACTGCTATGTTTTTGTTGGCCATCGTTCTAGTAGGAGGATACTTGATGGGAAATCTTGCACCGGAGAGTTGGGAGATGCTTTATGGAATCCTATGGCAACCAGATGAAGAGCTATCATACCAAGAGTCTCCATAATTTCTTGATGTAGTGGAGAGGTTGCTAGAACATAGAGATGGTCATTGTAGTAGATTGCTCCCTTTTTTATGGACCAAGAGTCTGCTACAACATGAACTGTAATAGTGTCATATCTTACTTGAAGCTCTTGTTCATTCCCATTAGCCATGCGGAGTTTGAATAGTGTCTCAGTCAAATCTGATGAGGCTAGTTTTCGTGTGGTAGGTGTAGATTTTGTTGACGATGTTGTTGAGGCGCTAGATTTCTCCTTTCTTTCCTTGAGGTCCCAGAGGGTGGTGTATGCCGCAAGAATTTGAAAGGTTGAGGGCATAGCATTCATGGTTTGCTCCTCTTTGATGTTCTCTTGGTCGTGCTAGTCTTTTGGGATGATGATAGGGGGTGGCGATATGTAGGATATTGCTGCTGCCTTGAGTTGTTGGGCTAGATCAATTGCAGTCTCCATGTCTCGTGGGAACTGTGGTTACACTAACTCTCGTAGTCGAGTTGGGAGTCCCAGAATGAAAAGGCAGACCTAGTGAGGAATGTTGTCAAGACCTCAATATTCTTAAGGTGAGCGTTGATGGTGACGAAACTGCTTGTGCATCCCATCGATTTTGTCGTTGAAAGTGGTGATGAAGGATTGCAACACCTCCGCGACACCACATATAAGGAGCCTAAGCCCAGGGGACATGTGGCGGCGTGCGAGAGGGGCGGCGGCGACAGCGCAAGGTGGGAGCGGGAGATAGGGATGAACCCTTTCTTTATTGCCCTTAACTGATTACAACTCCTAAATATTTATAGTCTCAATTGGACTTGACTCCAAAGGAATCAAGAGATCTTGTGGATCCTTAATTCCTATTTTAGTTAATCTTATTTCCTAATTCATATTGGTGACATGGTGGTCTTGTAGATGCGGTGACGACGGACCCGGGATGACGGCGGCGGTGAAAGGCGCGCCCTGCTCCTCTTCCTCCTTAGGGTTTTGCATGGGTTCCTTCCTAGTTAATTGGACTATCCTCCTTTTAGGCCTCATTTGGCCCATTTATTTTGCTTTGAGAGTGGGCTGACCTTATACTTGTTACAAATAGCCACGCATTTTATTTTTTTTACTCGACCTTAGTAGAGTGTTTGTAATAAGTTTTAATTAAACAAGGATGTGCATGCTTGTCATGTCAAAATTTGTTTATTTATGGAGAGAGTTATATTGATTACTCAAGAAACTATGCTACATTCTTTTATAATCAACAAATTTACACATCGAGAAAGTTTTGCATGCCACACAACTGATCAGGGGTGAGATACAACCGCGCAAGTTCGTAAGCGTTTTTAATGCGCTTGCTCCTCATGGACTAGAAGAAAGAGGAAGATTACAGAATGTGTGACTGATTAATCAAGAGTGCATACGTACATAACAGTTATGCCGAAGCACTCATGGCCAATAGTGCCCCATATTCGTGCCTCGAAGTAAAGGGAGGGATCATGTCATTCCTGTGCACTGAGTCCAGATCTCCTAACACTAAATATTACCTAACATTCCCTCACAACAGGAGCACCGCAGATGATGAGACTAGAGAAGAAGTCAATTGACATCCGTAGTCACAACGGGAGCACCGTAGATGGTGAGACCGGAGGACAAGTCAACTGACATCTCCTCCGCTATCACAGGTCGTGCGGTACAAATGCCTCTAGAGAGAAAACCTATTTGGACTCATGTATACGGTAGCCCTTTGCGAAGATGCCAAGGTAACTGAGTTCAAGGGCACAGTTGCCATGTTCGATGAAGCCGAGATGACCTAGGTCGACTAAGTTGTGGTCAGGTTGCCATGTCGATGGAGCTATAGGCGCACAAGGGGTGCCAAGGTGACAATGGATACACATCAAGGCAGTCATCGTGGGAGGGGGCGATGCCAAAGTGAACGTAATCAGGGCCATCGTGGGTGAAAAAGAAGGTGACGACACAATCGAGGTATACCGGGTGGAAACAGGAGGGTCAATTAATGTCGAAGCCAACGAAGCCAGTAATAACACATCAAGGATGATAACACATGTTGGTGTTGACAATACCGGGTGTACAAGGCAGGAGGGCCCCAACTATGCACCAACGGTTGACGACATGTTTGTGTTGGGCGAAGAAGTAGCACACGAGGGAGTGGTCGGTGAGCAAGGCTCTATGATGGCGCAGGTGAAGACAACTCCTCAATGACGAAGACACAATAAGAAGGATGAAGAGTTTCTGCAGACGGATGGTGTAGCAAAGATTGTGTAGTACAATCATCGATGCATAGGGGACGGCGATGTAGATGCAACTATGAAGTAGACACAGGGACGATAGCACTGTGGTCCGATAAGGTGACACAGGAACAACCCTATAACTTGGGACAATGCATGGCGTACTTGGAGCAGCACACGAGGTTGATAAGCGACCGACGACTCAACCTAATCAATTACCAGGAAAACAAAAAGATACAAAAGCAGTATGTACCCGGCGAGGCAACACAGTGGCGGTGGTGTGGCCCGATCATCAGGAGGTGCCCTTGGCGAGCGGTTCGAGGTGAACTGCCATAGAGTCAGATGGGGCGATGTAGGCACACAGCAGGTCGCGATCATATGGAATCACATGAGGGTGGCATAGATTCGCCGGCCACCACCATGGTGGCATGGTGTTTGTGAAGACCTGGCTCGAGCCACCACCATGACTGCACAGGATGTGGTGACACCTAGCAGGGCGAGCACAGAGAAGGTAACGAGATGGTGTGGTGTCACCAGAACGCCTGATCTGTTGCTTGACGACAACAAGAATGGCAGCCCCTTCAATAGGATCAGGTGTATAAACAACGGAGCTGCCCCTGGCGAAGATAAATCTCCTCGATCGAGGGCGCACGGTTGTGGAAGTAGTGGCGGAGCATGGAGAGGAAACAAGCAGGGGCTAATTTTTTTTCAATGGCAATAATAGCTGGGAGCAGCCATCTGATGAAGTACTACTAGGCTTTTCTATCATTTTGTGTTTGTTTGTGCAGGCCGCAGCCCAGACTTCCTGCTTTTCATATTTTTCATAGTTTCACAGTATAACTTTTCACAGAGCAATATAATGAGAATAGTACCATATGCTGCAATAAAACATGCAAGCAAGGGGGCAGGAGCCCAGTTTCGCCTCTATGAGGCTCCGCCAGTGGTGGAAGCTAGCGGCGCTAATCTAAGGATCGAAACCTATGCGACAGATGCCATGAAAGAGGAAGATTAGAGAATGCTTGATTGATTAATCAAGAGTGCACGGAAGCACTCATCGCTATTGGTTCCAAGTTCCTGACATTTTTAAGAACTGGGGACTCCCCATTTCCATTTTTAAGAAAAACAGAAATACAAGCATCTGTAGATGTTTCAGGCAGCAAGCAAAAAAGATGAGACAGTCCTAGACACGTAGAGCTAGACTGAAAGACCACAAACTGCAAGGATAGAACAGACTTTACTGCTACAGCCTAGAATTTCATTAGAGCAGCAGCATAACAAATTACCTCGATAGGATTTTTTATAATTTTCTTATCAAAACAATCTTTGTTTCGCATTTTACAGTGAATTTACCCATTTTCTCAAATCTCCAAGTAATTTTATCTGGAGAATCAAAGAATTGAAAAGCTTCCACATGTTCCCAGATTCTATTGCAAATATTTCTAAGTTCTAAAGGAAGCCATCTCCTAAATGAGATATTTACTTCCCTAGATTTTACTTTTTTAACAAAACATCTTTTTTTTAAGTCTTTTATTCCCACTCCACCTTTTTTCTTGCATTTACATACTTTAGTCCATTTGATGAGATGATATTTCTTTTTCAGTCCTCCACATTGCCAGAAAAATTCCTTCTAATCTTGTCAATTTCCTTAGTGGTTGATATTGGAAACAAGTACACACACTTGTGGTATATTGGGGAGTTGTTTAGGCAAGCACGGATTAGGGTGGATCTTTCGGCCATAGTCATTGTGCCACCTTTTCAAACATCAAGTCTTAATTATAGGTTGCCAATCAGTAACATAAAGCCTACTTGGATTGATGGGAACCCCAAGGTACTTGACAAGAAACAGGCTAACTTCGCAATTGAAAATTTAAGCATATTGTAGTCCCCAACATTCCTTATCGTTCATCATCAAATTTTAATTTTATTGAAGTTAATTTTCAACCCAGCAATCAGCTCAAATAAGTATAAAAGCAACTTCATGTTTCTAGCCCCTTCTATATCATGCTTAAGACACAAAATTGTGTCATCAACATATTGTAAGATAGCAACTCCTCTAGGGATGATGTGATCAATTAAGCCAGTAAACAAACCATTCCCTTGGGCTTTTAAGATTATTCTAGTAAGACAATCAGCAGCAAAGTTAAACAAGATAGGAGAAAGAGGGTCTCCTTGCCTTACTCCTTTAAAGACAAAAATGGAATGTCCTTGATTTTTCTTAATCTAAATTTGATTTGTTGTTGATTGACAAGATAATTTTTTAAGGACAACGCTAAGGCGTGACGGCTTCCCCTTTCTAAGTAACTTTCAGGACGACTCCAAAGGAACAAATCCATTTAGCCTATTTGCTGATTTACGAACAACTTATCTTGCATCCCTTGAACCGTCATAAACCAATACAAAATGTCGAAATGTTATTGAAAAATGAAGATGAACGCGCACGCGCATCACTGCTTTTGACGGTTTCTGGCACAAATTAGAGCCTTGAACAGGAACCTGCGGCCCAGCCCCCAGCAGGTATCAACTCTTGGTACTTTGCTGACATTTTCTTAGCTAACTGATTGCACTTCCACCATACACGTCGGGCATTTTATTTTATTTTTCATCATAATGTTTTTTAGAGCAACTGATATCATTTTTTTTTCTGAAGTCCAATGGATATTCCATTCCATCGGCGGCACTAGCTGTGTGAATGAAGTCGGCACTGTTTTGCCCAAACTAATATAAACAGATGAAGAAGCCTCTCTCCTAGAGTTAGGCTGGATATCTTCTATTATAAAACAAGAAGTTGGTTTGCCAATTCAGTCCATGCGTTGCCTTGCAATTTGCATACCTACGATATGATAGGACCCTAAGTCACAAAAAAAAGATATGATAGGGCCTACTTGCAGACCTAACCAAATAAGCCAATCCGGGGTTACCTCTGCAACCAACTACGGCAGAGACGACGATACGACCACGTCCTTTGAGCCAGTTCATGCATGTTCTAGTGCCATTTGAAGTGGCGCTTCAGCTGTTGAGTTGACTTATATAGGAGTCTTCTAACGACTATAACGAGGTCACTTTCAATTCTTCTGTTGTCAGCCTGTCACCCAGCTGATTTTCCTTGGATCCCAAGGGTGACTCAACACCCAGCGATATATATACTCCTAAATTTCTGTCTCAGAAGGCCAGTACTATATGCTCTTTTACTGTACCCCGGTATTACAATTTTTCTCTACTATTGAAGAAGATTAAAAGGGAAAGTTAGTTCAGTAGATGGCCAAAGCATGTCGTCCCTTTTTACTCCTGCCTCCTGCCATGCACCAAAACGTCGCATCTTCCCTGGTTTTCACAATTTCATCGATGGCGTTTCCAGCACGGATGAGACCGTCGGCGTTCAAAGAGAGCCGTGCATTTTGCTCCTTCCAAATGTCCCAAACTACCAATGCAAGAGTACCGAGCTATTAGCGATTTCACTCCTTTGGTTGGTGCTCCTGTGCAGCCTTTCCCTACAATCGTCTTGTGTTCAGGACGGCGCTCAAACTTGTTGATTTGGTGAACCCCTCGCGACACACCAATTGATTGGGCACCCGCAATCCAGAACCAATTCTAGTCTAGAATGATAACTAATTAACCATGCAAAACAAAAACACTTATGAGGTGCCCAATTTGCTGTATAGAGGTAATTGCTTGGACGCTAAGATCTTGACTTGAATCCTGTTGTCTAGCAGGCATTATTTTCTGAGGGAAGCTTAGCAGGCATTATTATGGCATATATATGTTCCGAGCGAAATAATCTCGTCGGTAGCATTGGCAGCAGCTCAGCTCTCTATCTGTCTCTGTCAACTCGACTGTGGCCAAAGTACGTCCAAGGCACTAACTATTGTGGGAGCTCAGAAATTGAGAGGCAGCGATCTTCGACTGATATCACAACGGCTAAACTCACAAGTCCTTTTTTTCTGATACGTGGGAGCAGGAATTAATCAATCGTACTCATACCTTCCTTCAGCTGCGCTGTCATCAGTCCTACGGCATGGAGTAGTTCTTTTATGAGATCTCAACCCAAACAGTTGACCGAGTGGTTGCTACATTAATTTTATCACGTCTCACCACCACATGAGTAAATCTTACTCCCATTGTTCCAACTTGTAGTTCATTTAGCATTATTCTAAGTTACACTTCTCTAACTTCGATCAAGTTTATATAAGAATATATAAACATGTACAAGCTTCAAGACATATTTCATAGGTAACTTAATAAATTAAACTAATTCAATATCGTAGATGTTGGTATATTTTTCTATAAACTTAAAAGTTAAATAAAATGATTTAAGACAAAGCTAGTGAACTATAATTTAGACTTGAGGGAGTAACTTACAACTATTTCGAGGGAAAATAGGTAGAGGCCGGCTCCAAGTGCATGCATGGAAGCTTGCAAAAAATGAAACAAAATCACATCCCCTATGATTATAATATCAAATTATATAATTAAATGTTGATCCAAACATGATTGATTAAATAATAGATTATTATTATAATGAACTTTGATCTCAACTGGATTGATTATATGACAGACTATTATAATATAAACTCCTGATTACCATAGCCCTATCATCCACGTGAGACTAGATTTTACAGGATTATAAAAAAACTCAACCGGGGCGGTTAAGACTACCGCTGCAACATTTCAACTAAAAAGAAGTCATCTTCTCATCCGGCGAGAAAACCCCCCGAACCCCCACCCTGTCCAGACATGAGACGTTACACTTGAGATGGGCCGATCTCAATACCTGTGCTTTGGCACCTGGGGTGAGCGAGGGGATTTTTTTAACCACAGCCTGAAATTCGATCCCATGGGGAATCGAACTCAGGACCTGTGGAGTGCCGCTCGAGTGACTTAGCCAACTGGACTAAAAAGTCTAACTTGCCCCCAATCTATTGTCCAACATGCCAAACTAAAAGGATAAGATAGAAATTTTGCACTTTAATTAACCATAATCCATCACTGCGATCTAGGAATCCAAATATTATGATTATTATAACTCATAATCCTAATTATAATAATCCTATACATAATCTAGATTATAGTAATAATCCAATGGTTATCAATATGATAGATTAATTCCATGGCTATTATTATCAATTGTGATTAGAGTCTACCGGTTCG
Source organism: Bothriochloa decipiens (assembly GCA_023333625.1). Taxonomy (NCBI): domain Eukaryota; kingdom Viridiplantae; phylum Streptophyta; class Magnoliopsida; order Poales; family Poaceae; genus Bothriochloa; species Bothriochloa decipiens. The sequence continues at coordinate 15,719,783 of CM041634.1, forward strand.
TAGCCAGAACATATTTTGAGAATTTCTAGGATTCATGTTTCTTTTGTCACTTGTATTGTGATGATTAATTAGAGGCCCCGTGGGTAAAGTTTTCCTTAGAATATTTTCCATTGCAAAATACTCCCTCCAGTTCTTTTGTAAGGCATTCCGACTAACCCAGGTATCACTACTTCTACATGTAAGGATGTTGAGAACGTGGTTCATATTGATCAAGGGAGGTAGTAATAAAGAGAGGGCCGGGTATTTATTAATATTATGACCATCTTGTTCAACAAATAAAGCATTATTGGTCAATCATATGAACAGTTCCTACCCAATGTTACATGGTACTCAAGTTGACATTTGGTTTGGCAGCTGTTTCTCATAGGTTCCAACAAGGTCCTTCTGTGTTCTTCCCTTGTTTCAGACTTGCTCAGCACACACAATGTCCAAGGCAGTAACATTTTTTATGCCTCTACCAAGGTTTTTTATATCGGTAAAAAAAAAAATTGGTCCCTGGCGATAAATGCGAAATTTTGGAGATTTCGGAAATATCGGTCAAATTTGAATAAATTTAAATTGATTTTTTTAAAAGTTTTGGCATTATTTTACTAGAAAAACTCTCTAATCCATCATCCATCACAAATCTATATAATATCGATGAAATAATACAATATCTCACAAGTAACCCCGTGGTAACACGTTGATCCACGATAATACCGATATAAAAAAATTCGGTACTCACCGAAAAAGGCGATATTTCGGAAATTTCGGAGATATTTCACCGAAAAAAGATTCCTTGGCCTCTACAAGAGAAACTTAAAGTCATAATTCTTGCTTAAGAAACTTATCAATCATGTGCATGACAAGTTACTGCTAAACTTATTGCCTTCTCTTGGAGCTATGCAGAATATAGAGAGTAGAGCTGATATCATAGGCAGGAAATGCTGGACTACAACTATATTTTGAACTGTTACATACCAAGCTATAACAAAAGAGCGAGTCTTCAACTGCCAGAGCCACTCCAGCGGCATTCTAATCTCGCATCATGATTTTGTTTTACTTGCATTGTCATGGACGTGACAACAACAATCACCAACACCAATGTTGTTGAATGCTGAATCCAAGGGTATGTAGTGGCCGAAGAGGTCTCAGCAAAGAAACCGCTGTATGAAGTAAATTAAATGCAGGAGGATTTGAACTTTTTGCAGAGTAGCTTGTCATGCCCCATACATGATAAAGAAAATAGCTTAGTTTGGTTGCCTTGATGTTTCCATTGAAAAAGAAGTATATATAGTTACTTCTTCTAGGAAAGAAATTTTTTATTCTTTTTCATATAACAAAACACGTATATATGCATATCCTCGGAAGGTATGATCAGGATCACATATCTTAGTAAACTGTAGGATATATATGCGTGTCCGATCTCCCAACTTTCTGATATATAAATGTTTGTTGGTGTGGTGTTGGGTGAACTCAAACTAAAATCAAACCTTTGCATTGGGCTGACATTTCCACGACCAAGAAACAACGTGTAGACGACGGACCCGGTTTGATGAGGAACCGTATTTTATTTATTCTCCCTGCAAATCCCCTATCCTAACTAACATGTACCAGCAAAAAGCGACCAGTCCTTATGAGCCAAGCAGTCAGTGACATCTCAGAGCAAGGGAATTGACTAACCAGTGCAGCAGACAGTTGCAACCTCCAGTATTCAGAACCAGCTGGAAATATGATAATTCCTGCACTGCAAGTGTGGATCACAAGTGTGTGTATAACTGTATATTCATTTCCTACGATCAGGTCCCATCCAATGGCGTGTTGACAGTAGCTGCTGTCTCGCCGAGTTGACTTCCAGAATTGCCACCTATAAACAGCTTACGATTGGACATAGATTTCGCCATTCCGCATAGAACATTCAGTGCTATCTACGTCCGATCCTACCAGCAGAGCCGTACGTATACTCCCTACCACACAGACGCAGTCTGCTATCCCTTCCAACCCAGGGGTGTTGTGGGTGTCATCATCTCGATCACAATGTCTAAGGTTCCGTTCTTGTGATTGAATGTTGCCATATATTATTTTCTGCTGCAGACCAACTCCGAATTTGTGGCCATGAATCATTATTCGTATTGAATGTTTTCGGTTTGCTCATCATATTGCAGAAGATAGTTATCAAAGCTGACCTCATTGGCGACAAATGCAGGAGTGAGATCCTCGCAATTGTTTCCAAGAACCAAGGTATCTACGTTTCTATCTCCGTATCTAATGAATAATGTGTGTGTATATACCTGCTTCCATGTATGATATGACAACCATGCATCCAGGAATCAAGTCCATGGAGATCGACGCCGAGAAGTGCACGCTGACGGTGGTCGGGACGGTGGACCCGGTGCGCATCGTGCAGAGGCTCAAGAAGAAGTGCTTCGAGGCGACCATCATCAGCGTGGAGGACGACAAGCCCAAGGAGAAGAAGGACCCCTGCAAGGAGGCTTGCGAGAAGCTGTGCAAGGAGAAGTGCGACAAGATCACCTGCTGCAAGGAGTGCAAGGAAAAGTGTGAGAAGGAGTGCAAGGACAAGTGCGAGAAGGCCTGCAACGAGTGGCTCGGCAAGTGCTGCTGCTGCTCCTGCAAGCCCAGCAGCTCCGGCGGCGGCTGCGAGTACGACCCCTGCGCCGTGCCTAGCTACTACCCCTACGGCGGCTACTACTATGGGGGCGCCGCCGGCAGGTACCCCTACTACGCCTGCTACGAAGAGAGGTCACATGAAGGAACGTGCACCATCCAGTAATGTTCTCTTCTGCATGCGACTCCTGCATGCCAAATGTGTGGTTTCCGCCACGGGGATGAGAGAGTGGGGAGTTGTGTCTTTCTATGACACGTTTATATGGTTTTTAGTGGGTTTCATATCACAGTTTACAAGAATCGATATGCGTTGGAAACATATAGGTGAGTTTCATTCTCGTAAAACTCATTTGATCTCACGAACCTTTTAGCATCTCTCTTTATTTATTTAATGTCATGCATGTCAGTATTATTTAATGTTATGAAACATTTGTTAAACTTCTATTGAGACTAACCTAAGGATCTCACCTCACATTTTTTGTTTGTGTTCATTGTTTTTTTTTCTGTTGTACTTCTACTATATATGCAATGTTACTTGATATTTTGGTTGGTTTTCTTTCACTAAACGTGAGATTTTAGAGCAGAAGTCAAACGGGAAGAAAGAAAAAATAATTAAAGTAGCGCTATAGTTAAGTGAAAATGGGAAGAAAGAAAATTTTTTAGCAAAACGGCATTGCCAACAGATTCATCCATAGCTGCAGAAAGAAATGAGTGAGAGAGCTGTAAAAGACCATTATTCAGCTTCATCTCTATTTATTCGTTTGTGAGAATATAAAAAAAAAGAGCTTCACCTAATAAATTGTTTTAGAAAAGGGTGTTTAAAAAAACAAAGCTTATAATAACTCATGAAGCTGTTGGTGAAGTTGTGCTAAACAGGACCATGCGTTTTTTTTTTTTTTTTTTTGAACATGACCATGCGTAATTCTCTTGCTTTGGCTCACTCGACAACCAATGCTCAAATGAAAGCGGGAAGAACGAAAAAAGGGATCGGAAGTTGTTGGGCCAAATGTCTCTTCACATTGGCCTAATGACATTACATTGGCCTAATAGCCCAATACGCTCGGTGAACAGGCCGATTTTGTTCCGATTGTTCCTAGGTATTCTGGTAGGGAAGGTGCTGCCATCATGAGGGTCACCTACCTCAGACCTCATTGACCTATTGAAACAATCACGCATATAAGCCGACTTCATGTTGCATTTACTGAGAACGTTTGCACGGGTGTTGGACCAATTCAGACAAAACTTTTTTAGAGTATTAGGGCGATCGCCCCGGTCTTTCAACTTTATTAAAAGACCAATCAAGGTTTACAGCACAGTGTTCACAGAATGCCAAAATGCCCAGCCTGGGACGCCGAACAGCACCATATGTTCAGCAAAATAAACGACGAGACATAAGATGAATCGTCTAAAAAACTGACCCAAAGATAACTATAAGAAGCAACAACCGACTGAAAATTGAAAGACAATCAGTCATAACGACAGCACTAAGTAGCACAACCGAAGAGCAGGATCACGCAAGGTTCATGTTATCTTCCAGTTCACTCCACCACGGCGCCTTCCTGTCTTCATCAGCATCATCGCTCCATTCAGAGCAGAGTTAAGCTTTACCCCAGTCTCAGCTTCGCTTTTCTGGAACTTCAGTTGGTGTGAATACTCCCAAATGGGATCCACAGTATTTGTCTTCCAGTGGTCTTGATCTTGTTGATACAGTCTTCCAAAACCTTTTTCTTGTCTGGTGGGATTACCCAATTCATAAGCACCCCAGCTATTTGGAACAGAAGAGTATCCATACTCTTCCAGTTTACTCTCTGAAAACAAAGATCATTTCTCAGTTGAACACCTAAGTCAGAATTTACCAATGTTATAAATATCTGTCAGACATATCTGCTGTCATCCCATCTTTCTCTTCACAGCATGGTCGAGGACATGTAGGGGTCAGTTCGTGTCGAGGCCGACTATGTCTTGGTCCTGTAGCAGCATGACGTTAGGTTGTGCAACAGTAGAGGCTCCATCGGCCACGTCTTGGGCTGATGTAAGCAAAGTACTAGGAGTAGTTGATGTACTGTAGCCATACCTCTTGTACCGACAGTGGGCGGAAGGGATTGTATATATATGTGTGCAATGCAATAGAGAAAGGTAGCTCTTGTGCCACCATATTCAGATTTTGTTTCCGCCAACGTAGGAGCAGAGGGTGTGTTGTGTGTGTGTTCTGGAGCTTAGCTCGTCTTCTTCCTTGGTTCAAGGAGGGTCTCGAGGATAGGGTCGAGCATGTGCTGCTTGCCTCTACGGTGCTAGGAACTAGCGCCAACACCTGGTATCAGAGCAAAGGACCCCCTCAAGCTGGTCCATGGGGACCTCTGCGGGCCAATCACGCCAACGACGCACCGTGGACGGAGGTACTTCCTTCTGCTCGTGGATGACTACAGCCGCTACATGTGGCTACAGCTCCTGACGAGTAAGAGTGACACGGCGGATGCCATCAAGTGCTTCAAGGCATGGGCGAAGGCGGAGTGCGGCAAGCAGCTGCGGGTGCTCCAGACCGACCGCGGCGGCGAATTCATAGCGCTCGAGTTCACTGAGTACTGTGTCGAGGAGGGGGTGGGTCGACATCTCACGGCACCCTACTCGCCGCAGCAGAACAGCGTCGTGAAACACCAGAATCAGACTATCGTCGGCATGGCACGCTCGATGATGAAGGCGAAGCGGATGCCGGCGGCATTCTGGGGAGAGGCGGTCACGACCGTAGTGCACATCCTCAACCGGTTGCCAACCAAAGCCCTCGAGGGGAAGACGCCGTATGAGGCGTGGCACGGGCACAAGCACAACGTCTCATACCTACGCACGTTCGGGTCATGTGAAGACCGTGAAGTCGGGCCTCGGGAAGCTGGAAGACAGGAGCACGCGTATGGTGTTCCTCGGCTACGAGGAGGGGTCGAAAGCCTATCGGCTATACGATCCGGTCTGAGGCAAGGTCACAATGTCTCGGGATGTGGTCTTCGACGAGGTAGCATCGTGGACCTGGGACAAGCCGGACATGGAGGGCCTCGAGCAAGGCGGCGGACTCGGCGATATGTTCGTCGTCAAACGGACGGTAATCCACGGCCATGGCGAGGCCACGGATGCGCCGGGTACCGGGGAAGCTGGAGCATAGGAGTCGGGGGTAGGAGAGCCGCCAGAGCCCAGGGCAACGGACTCGCTCAGTCCGCCCGAAGCTAGGGCCTCTGCACTAAGCGGCTCGAGCCATCCTCGATCGGGGATTTCGGCCGTAGCTTCAGGACATGAGGCGTTCAGGCAGGAACGGGGGGCCTCGGCCTTGACTGAAGGTCGAGCGGCCTTGACTCAGACAACAGGATGGGTAGACTCAACTGCTCGAGGGGCAGCCTCGACCCCAGCCACGGATCGGGCGGCCGACCATGATCGCTCGAGGGCCAGCCTCGACCATGTGTCGAGGGGAGGCCTTGATTAGACGGGAGCGACGGACGCAGGGCCGACCGACCACAATCGCTCGAGGGCCAGCCTCGACCGTGTGTCGAGGGGAGGCCTCGATCGGGCGGGAGCGACAGACGCAGGGCGGGCTGATCTCGATCCCGAGGGCAGCCTTGATCGCGGCTCGACAGGACGTGACCTCATGCTGGGCAGACTCGTCCGTGACAGCAGCCCCGACCACGAGTCGCGTGGCCCTGACTTCATGACGGATGGCCTCGATCGTGCGTCGGGAGACCATGGCCGCAGCTCCGGGGGGTCTCGAACGCCATGGGACGGATGGCCGAGCAGGTCCGAGTACGAGCGGGGAAGCCTCGACCGCGGGTCGGGTCTTGACTGCGGGTCAGTGGGGCTTGACTACGGATCAGGAGGCCTCGAGTACGAGGGGGCCTCGAATGATGGAACTTCTTCGTTGTGAACGACTCCGCCTCGAAGTGGCGGAAGGCGATGCTGGAGGAGATGAAGGCCATCGAGGAGAACAAGACCTGGGAACTGGTCGATCCACCAGCGGGCTGCCAGCCGATTGGACTCAAGTGGGTCTTCAAGGTGCAGCGGGATGAGCGCGGGGCCGTGGTGAAGCACAAGGCATGCCTTGTTGCTCGAGGGTTCGTGCAGCGCGAAGGGGTCGACTTCGAGGAGGTTTTTGCCCCCGTCGCACGCATGGAGTCGATGCGATTCCTGCTCTCCCTCGTCGCTGCCAAGGAGTGGCAGGTTCACCACCTCGACGTCAAGTCAGCATTCCTCAACGGGGACCTAGCGGAGACGGTCTATGTCAAGCAGGTGCCGGGGTTCATCGTCAAGGGCACGAAGAAGAAGTGCGCAAGGCCCTCTACAGCCTGCGTCAGGCACCGCGGGTGTGGAATGCCAAGCTCGATGCCACCATGGCTGAGCTTGGGTTCGGGAGATGCGCCACAAAGCACGCACGATACACCCGTCGATGGGGAAGGAGCATCTCATCGTCGGGGTGTACGTGGACGAACTCATCGTCACCAGCGCGCGGGCTCAGGACATCACCAATTTCAAGGAAGAGATGGTTGCGCGGTTCTGGATGAGCGATTTGGGTACCATGTCTTACTACCTCAGCATCGAGGTGAGGCAGGGGGAAGACGCCATCAGGCTGGGGCAGCGTGCCTATGCATAGAAGCTGCTCGAGCGAGCGGGCATGGCAGGCTGTAAGGCTGTGGCCACGCCAATGGAAGAGCGCATCAAGCTCTCGAGGTAGAGCACCGCGGCGAAGGTGGACGCTAGGCTCTACCGGAGCATCGTCGGCGGGTTGCGCTAGCTGACTCACACTCGGCTGGACATCGCTTTTGCGGTGGGCTATGTGAGCAGGTTAATGGAGGATCCCCGTGAGGATCACTAGACGGTGGTCAAGCGCTTGTTGCGCTACGTCCAGGGCACGACGGAGTGGGGAATCATCTTCCCCAAGCGCGGCGGGCTTCAGTTGTCGGTATTCAGTGAAGCACCGCCGGAGACCAAGGAGGGTGCACTAGGGCTCATGGCGTTCAGTGACGCGGATATGGCGGGTGATGTGGATGGACGGCGGAGCACCTCGAGCGTGCTCGTCTTTCTCGGCGGATTGCCAATCGCTTGGCAGTCCTGAAGCAGAAGATGGTGGCCTTGTCTACATGCGAGGCGAAGTACGTGGCGGCGGCCACGGCGGCGTGCCAGGTGGTCTAGCTGCGACGGTTGCTGAGCGCAAGGTGGACAACCAGCCAGCAATTGCGCTGGCAAAGAACCCCGTCCTCCACGACAGGAGCAAGCACATCGATGTAAAGTTCCACTTCCTTCGAGACTGCGTCGATGGAGGACAGATAGTCATCGAGTTCGTCGACACTGGCCGGCAGCTCGCTGACATCCTCACCAAGTCACTCGGGCGTCTTTGGTTCCAGGAGCTGAGGAAGATGATTGGCATGGTGGAAGTCAAGGGCTAGCAGCAGGATTAGGGGAAGATTGTTAGATATAATCTGCTGTCATCCCATCTTTCTCTTCATAGCATGGTCGAGGACATGTAGGGGTCAGTTCATGTCGAAGCCGACCATGTCCTCGTCCTGTAACAGCATGACGTTAGGTCGTGCAACAGTAGAGGCTCCATTGGCCACGTCTTGGGCTGATGTAAGCAAAGTACTAGGAGTAGTTGATGTACTGTAGCCATGCCTCTTGTACCCGACGGTGGACGGAGAGGATTGTATATATGTGTGCAATGCAATAGAGAAAGGTAGCTCTTGTGCCACCATATTCAAACTTTGTTTCCGCCAAAACAGGAGCAGAGGGTGTGTTGTGTGTGTGTTTTGAAGCTCAGCTCGTCTTCTTTCTTGGTTCAGGGAGGGTCTCGAGGGTAGGGTCGAGCAAGTGCTGCTCGCTTCTACGGTGCTAGGAACTAGCGTCAACAATATCATTACCCACTTGAACACCTAAGAATCTCTTATTGCTAAGCCAGAGTTCAGACAAACTTGTGGGCACTGGACAGGTATATCCACGAGAAAATTAAAAGAAACCAACAACCCAGTTGATGAACCAACCATATATAATCCTTATCCCCTTGTACTACCAGTACCAGCAGCCAAAAGCGACAAACCCCGATGAGCTAAGCAGTGCTGGTGAAACGTACTTGCAAGCTCTGGCTGCATGCATATTCTCCGGACCAGCCAAGTGCAGGTGAGCTAAGCAGTGTACTGTCGAGTTGACTTCCAGAGCTGCCACACCTAGCTATATGAAGCGCATACCAGAGAATTGAGCAGTGATTGTGCACAGAGTTCAGTTCCAGAAGACATATCTATTATCACTTTACCAGGACACGCAAAGTCTATGCTGGGGTGTCATTGACACCAGCCATCAGCTCACCATGTCCAAGGTTAATTTTCTGTCACATTTGTTTCTCCCGATATTGATTCTGATTATTTCTGAATCCTGATCACGAACTATTTCTACTGATGATGAGTGTGTTTTGCTGTCCCATTACTTGTTGCAGAAGATAGTGATCAAAGCTGACCTCGTCGGCAAGACATGCATGAGGGATATCCTGTCAGTTGCTGCGACGCTCCAAGGTATCCATCCGTCTAAGCAATGTATCATGCCTAATTCCAAGTTCCAACAAATTAGCTTTGCACACATGTCTGCTTCTGCTTCCTCCAGGCATCAAGTCGATAGACGTTGACACTGAGAAGTGCACGCTGACGGTGGTAGGCACCGTCGACCCGGTGCGCATCGCGCGGAAGCTCAAGAAGAAGTGCTTCGCCGTGACTATCATCGGCGTCGAAGACGACAAGCCCAAGCCCAAACCCCCGGCGCCGCCGCCCCCGGAGAAGAAGGTCGTGGACCCGTGCAAGGAGGCGTGCGAGAAGCTGTGCAAGGAGAGGTGCGACAGGATCGCCTGCTGCAAGGAGTGCAAGGACAAGTGCGAGAAGGTGTGCAAGGAGAGGTGCGAGAGGCGCTGCAAGGCGTGGCTCGAGAGCGGCTGCTGCTGTAGGCGCTGCGCCGTGCCCAGCTACTACCCTTACTCCTACTACTGCTACCCCTACAGTGGGTGCAGCGGCGGCGGCAGCTGGCCCTACCGCTGCTAGGAAGACATATACAGGTCGTCGGGACCGGAGGAGAAGGCGCCAGTGTGTGCTTTCTGTACCATCACTGCTTTTTTTTTTTCATATGCACATGTCGTTTGAAAACCGGCCGGGACGATGAGTAGGTCAGTATTCGTTGTTGTGGTGGCTTGCATTGATTGTGTGTATACATGCATCCTTTAAGTTCTTATTTGGATGTAGTCGGATTCACATCAATCTACGGTGTGTTGGTAAATTCACTAAATTCCACCTCCATATTAATTAAGGTGAATCTGATAACATCTATGGCCTAAGCAAATGTGCTACTCTCCTTCCTTTTCAAAGAAGTAAAGATCTTGGACAGTCCAATCGTGAGCTCTTCAACTGGCGTACATGGGTAAACAATTAACGATTCACATTGGTCAAAAGAACAACCCAAATGCAACTATACAAGAGTTTACAGATGTTCTATAACAAAACCAACTTCATCTGCGCGCACCATGGCACTCGATGCAGACATGGTGGGGCTTCATTGTTAGCATGGACTTTGGTGCCAAACTTTGCTAGGCATTGCTAGGCAGCCGCTAGTGCGACGCGGGACAGAGTTTGTTGGACGGTCCTATCACCAATGACACAAGTTGACAACATGTTTGCAACAACCTACAACTCTACAAGAGTACAAGATTATTGCGCCGCCTACGTGGTGATGGCATCGACGATGAGTAATCATCTTAGCATGGCAACAAAAGCTAAGCGTCATCAAACACCAACGGCAATAACACAATCAAGCATCTCATCACCAAACACCAACGGCAACAGCCAAAGCATCTCATTATTCTTGATGTTCAACATGCTACCTACGAATGTAGCACTGCCAACCAGATCAGGAATTCAGGGCTACCAATATAAAATGATAAAAAAGAAACACAAACTTACCAATCCAAAAAAAAAAAAAATAACGATGTAATCAACTTAGCATGGCAACTATTCAATGCATTGCCAAAAGGACTCATAACATGTCTGGTAATGAAGCAGGTAGCAAGTAAATAACAACCTTTTGTTACCGCATCAGTGATTTATCTGTGCACAGATACATCTGTGTGCTCAGCAGAAGTAGCCATATATAGGAGTACAACGATGTCTTCTGCTCCATGACTTGACTACTGTGACCACAAGCGCTCCTGCGACATAACCGTAGCTGCTATGTCTCAGCAGGCCAGCACTCCTTTGCCATGCTTGAACTCAGAAGGAATTAACTGTGTTGCTGTTGGTGGTGGCTATGGGCCTGAGCCCTGAGGCATCAACTTCAAGCACCATTAAACTCCGGTGCATGATTTAACAGTTCTGCACAGAAGATTTAACCCGACCATCTTATATCCAGAGTTAATAAAATAAACAAAACATTTTCCATCTCGATATCCAACACAGAAGTGTCCAGCTACCAAATCTCCGGCTTGTTCTGGGCTGTGCCAATTGATACAACTATAGACCCAGCAGACCAGCTCTTGATAACCTCCACAGGGAAGTCGGTTAAGAAATACATTATAGCTTTCCTTAAGAGGATGAATCGATCTAGAAAAAAGGATTTGCTCCTTAGCTGTTCAGCGTTTATGTGACCACAGTTTAATACAAAGGAAAAAAAATATTAGGTGATCCTCCCGATCATGGCGGATGTAGAGGCGGTGAGATCCTATACAATGGAGGGGGACTATACATGGAAAATTTTAAGGGCCGGAATCCACCAAAATGAAAGGAAGGGGGAAAAAACTAGGTTAACTGTCATTGCATTTAGCTCAAAAGGGTCTATGTCTCATTCTCTTTTAAGTATAGGAAACTGCTTCCAGCTCATGTTGATCTTTAGGTACATCCGTGTATGTATATATTAACCTACCAGCATGTCCATGTAACTACAAATTACACTCTTGCATCTCAGAGGAAGTCCTGCAGGAGAATCAAATAATGCAAGTTACGAGGGATGAATGCAATAAACAATACAATACTGAAGATGGGGGTTACCAGTTCAACATTCGGCTTGGAAGCACCCTTTCGAAGGGTTGAAGGGCTCTGTTCCTTAATGACTTCTTCAATTGATGATCCTTTTTCATGTACAAATTTGACAGACTCCGAGAGCCTATTCAGAAGATTGAACAATGCAATGACCTCATTTCGCTGAAGCTGCAACTGATCAATTACCAAGAACAAAGTATTGTTAAAAAAATATCCACTGTAAACATACAAAATGAATTTAAAAGGTAATACTAATGATTTTAGGGTAGTCATATTTTCGTCGATTCAAGAAGAATACAGTGATTCCGTTGGCTTAATAGCAATTTAGCATAGCACTCATAGTGCATTCCTTTTTTAAAGTCAATCTATGGTTCTAGGGAAATGTAAGCGATCAAGATGAACTAAGTGCTAGAAACTTAACACGAGGATGATACTTCAAAACAAACAGTCCTTCGAGCAAATACCAACAAAATGGACAGCATGTATCTCATCATAATGTGGCAGGAGTGGTAATGAGTATTTGAGAAATGGACTACATACGGGCGATTCAAATGGCTGTCTCCATTGACAGAGAAAAGAATTTTCAGTGCAGTTCCAAGACCAAGAACTTGGAGCTTTCCCCACAGTCGGCACTTCTCACATCCAATGCAGTCCATAATTGCGCTAATGAAGAAAATGTTGCAGGAGTAAGAATTCAAGTGGTGCATATGTGTGTATGAACTCAAAACACAGGAAATACGTCACAAACCTAATGTTTCTAAATTGCTTCTGAATCTCTTGCTTTAGCTCAGGACCATTTTCGCCTTGCCAGAGTTTGGCTTCATCAAAAGGCAATGGACATGCAGATCTTAACTTGGAATTGTAAAGCAATTGCTTCACAAGAGATTGTGTTTTCAAGTCATCTTCAGGATTACCAGTATTGTAATCGGCTTGCTCAAGATAATCTGCTGCCTGAAAGATTCCAAATCAAATCATTATCCACTACAAATTTTCAACAAAAAGAAACCTAACAGTTTGATCTTCAACAGTAGCATGCAAATGAAATGAGTAAATATTAAGGAAGAAATGGGAACCTTTGTCGCAGCCCGAAGAACAAACAGGTAGGTGAAGTACATATTCTGGACACGCTCTGGGTACTTCAGGACACGGTCATACATCAAAGGAAGATTTTGTCCCCACTGTGGCCATTTACATCAGAAGTGGTCAAAACAATTATGAAACTTGGCCCAATAAATAAACAATAAACAAAAGTATACAATTTGATCACATACTGAGTTAGTAGATTCATCAAGAAGATAATCGTAAGCAACATGGACTGAAATTGAGGAGTGCAACCCTGAAATAAGCTTGTGCAATGCCTTCTTCTCATGGCACAGTTCTTCGGAGGGATCTGAAGGAAAAAGGCAATTAAAAAACTTGTGTCAAAATAACTTTACTGATGCAAGACTCTCAAGTGTGTGATAGGATTATCTATCATGTTAAGGACCATCTAATGGAATAGGCATAAAACTAGAAGAACGCAACAAGACACTAAAGAAGAACAGATGGACCGATATATGCCACACATAGATTACTTTAGAAGAAGACAAGACAGCTGCAATTGACATATATCTCAAAAAAAGGATTCAAATAATCAATCCATCACTGATTCATTTAACATGCAGTGAACTCATGACATGGCACATATAAACAAATTCAATGAATAAAAAAAATATACATGATGGAGTTGTCGTGAAATAAAATAAGCAGCTAAGATGCAAATTATTAGTCGCACTTGACATGGTCAATCAAACCAGTATAACTAAACTAGACCAAGCATGTGAAAGAGCACATATGCATACATTTTGGACAGTTCTCTTTGTAAATAGCGTCCCATATCCTTCTTGCCAAATCACCAGTATAGTCAGTGTATCGTTCAGGATTCAGTTGAAGATTCACGTAAGTCAACTCATCTGAAATCGGTACAACAGTTTGATAATCATCATGAATGATAATAAATAAGAAACAAAGTGTGCAATAAACTAGATCAGGGAAAAGATAAATTACTACTATCAGTATCAGCCTCGTCATCAGATGTCCACGGATTGTCAGTTTCAGCCCATCTTTTGAAAACCTTCCTGTCAAGGGTTTTATCAATGGCAGCCTGTGGTTTTCCTTCTTGGATACCATACTATGTGGAGAAAGTCCAGTGTAAGGTTTCTTGAATGGTACAGGGAATTCATTCTCTGGGCACTCACAGACACTACAATCTCTAAGCTTGCACATTCCATCATCGGGCCAAAAAGGACAGTCACACCACAATTTAACCTTACAAAAGACAACGAATAACACATGACTTAGAACAGACAAACCGTTGCTTCAAAATTTCATTTTTAATGTGGAGTTTTGCTGGCAGCACATATAGCTATCATATATAATAGGCACTAGGAAGACTAGCAAATACAAACTATGTATAGTTCACTGAACAAAATCTGGAAGAGAACTTAAAGGGTTAACATTTTCTAAACCGTGCCATAAAATAGATTTCATCTCCACTCCTTTAATAAGTAATTTGCGTGAAATGGTGACAGTAAACTGAGTACATCTGAGATAAAAGTATAATTTTATAAAATAATCGCCAAACCAATCAATTCCATTTTGCATTATACAAATCTTACACATCAATAACAACGAAGATCAATACCATTCTCTGGCACAAACTTTAAAAATACAAAGGCAAAAAATAAAGAGATACTGGAATCATGCATCCAATTAGGATAGCTAACAGGTACCATTAGTCGATCCACAAGACCAGATTGTGCACTATTTGCACAACCAAATTCCCTGCATTTATATTTATCTATATTGTAAAAGAGCGAAAGAATTGATAAATACCTCTCACCTCAAAGGTCAGGATCCTACCCAGTACCCACCTTGACCTTATACCTTATCCCATGGATCTGTTTTTAAAAATGGGTCCAACGTATGATAATGATCCAGACAACCTGACACGTTGGCCCAGATTGATACACTATTTACATGCATGTCTACTACAACTTCACCCTGCAGTTAACTTTCATCTGAACAAGACAAACCTGCCTGCCTATACGAACATGTTGTGTGTCCTCCAATAATCAGTGTTTTCCTTATGCCTCCTGTCCTCAACCTGAACACCGTTTGACAAAACCGGCCACCGGCCCGTGACCAGACCAGCCAAAACCAATGGCCCCGGTTACAACCCGGTCTGGGCTGGAACCTGCCTACCCAAAAACGCTTCGAGAGCCTCCTACCCGGTCACGGTTAGGACCCATCCAAAACCGTCCAAACCGAGAAAAAAAAGCCATGCGCCCCGGCGGCGTTGGGCACGAGCTCGAGCTCGGCGGCGGCGGCGGGCACGAGCTCAAGCGTCGCGACGGCGGTGACCGTGGTGGAGGCGTGCGCGAGCTCGAGCTCAAGCGTCGCCGGCGCGGTGGAGGCGGGCGCGAGCTCGAGCTCTGCGGCGGCGGCCGCGACCTTGAGCGCGGCAGCAGCGACGACGAGCAGGACAGGTTAGCTCTGGACCTTGAGGTGGAGGCGGCACTGGCGGCCGAGAAAGCATGGGAACTGCGACAAGCTTGCGCATCTGTCTCCGTCGGCCTGGAATTGGAGCGAGATTCATCGTTGCTTGGAACTGATCTTAATGAAAATGCTCGAGCCTTCGATTCTCCTACTACCAATCCATCTGCACTGCACAAGGTCTCCTTGAAATACGCTGATCTCACTTATTTCTTGCCTGTATTTGATTCTTGCTTTGTGGATTGTCCGCTGCCTTACCCTTATGCAGATTGGGATTAGAATTAGATTGCAAAAAGAATCGAGCACCAATTCCATTAATTATATGTGGTAACTGAATTCATGACTGGACGATGCTATTGTTTAATCTGCACTAGCAACTCTGAAATGAAGATTGAGCACCAATTCCATTAACTTAATTTATGATACATGTTTAAACAATTCTTTGTTGTCAGGATTTTCATGGTACTGTACAAGCTGAAGATCAATCTCTGAATCAACGTGCTGGAGTTCTAAATCCGTTTGAGAATTGGAATAGCAGATTGGATAGATTGATGGATATGTTGGAGGAAAATAGGATTTCTTTGCAATCTAAAACAAATAAGCGAAAGAGATCAACCTTAGCTGTTAATGCATCAAATTCTGGACAGGTAAATTCCATTTTCCACTTATATATTTGCTATTGCTCAATTAAGTTGAGATGATCTACTACTAACTACATCTATTATTTTTACAGTCAGCTAGTTCTCCAACTCCAGTCTCTCCAGTTCAGAAGAGAAACAAAAGAATGTGTTCAAGGAAATCACTTGTTTGGAAATATTTCAGTACAGGTTTTCGGGGTCAAGATCCAATAGCAACATGCAATCATTGTGGGCAGATTTATTCATGCGACCAATCAACTCATGGAACAAGCACCTTATGGAACCATTTAAGGAAATTGTGCCCCGAAGATCCTCTCAAAGGTCAGGGCAATGTAAGGAAGAACCAAGGGACACCAAAGCATCCTTTCAGTGTTGAAGATTATCGCAAAGCACTTGCTGATATGGTCATAATCGATGAGATGCCATTCACTGTGGCTGAAGGTGTAGGGTTTAGAAGGTATTCTAAAGTGCTGCAGCCAAGGTTTGAACCACCATCCAGAGTGACAGTTGCAAGAGATTGTATGCTGCGATATACCGAAGAAAAGCCCATGTTAAAGAAGATTTTAAAGAATCATAGAATCTGCCTAACAACAGATACTTGGACGTCAAAGCAAAATCTGTGTTACATGACACTCACAGCCCACTGGATAGATGGTAACTGGAATTTGCAGAAAAGGATTCTTAACTTTTGCTCAGTTGAGGATCACAAGGGAGAAACTCTTGGGAAAAGAGTCGAAGAGTGTTTGCTGGAATGGGGTATTGATTGCATATTCACAATCACGGTTGATAACGTAGGCTCTAATGACAGAATGATTAAGTACTTGATGGGCGTGGGCAAAGATTGGAAGGGAGTTGTGTTAAAGCATAAGTTCCTGCATGTAAGGTGTTGTGCTCACATAGTTAACTTGGTTGTAAAGAGTGGACTAGAAGAGCACAATGAAGCTATCGATAAAATCAGAACAGCGGTTAAGTTTGTGAGATCTTCTCCATCAAGATTCAAAGTTTTCAAGAAATGTGCTAAATTGGAAAAAATCTCAACCAAAAGTCTTCTAAACTTGGATTTAGACACAAGATGGAACTCAACCTTTCTTATGAAAAGTTTGAGAAGGCTTTTGCAAGACTAGGGAGAGAATATAAGCCATTCAAAGCTTTCTTTCCTAATAGTAACCCCCCTAATGCACATGACTGGGAAGCATCAAGGCGCATATTGCGTTTCCTGAGCCTGTTTGAAAAGGTGACAGTGCGTCTTTCAGCTTCTTTACATGTCACCTCCGCCATGGTATTTCATGACATAATGTTAATGCGTGCAAAGCTGAATGAGATTGCTTTAGCACAGGATCCAGTATTATCTTCAATGGCATCTTTCATGAAACTTAAATTTCAAAAATATTGGGAAGAAGAAGGCAATCTCAACTACTTGCTATTTGTTGCTGTAATTTTAGATCCAAGATATAGGCTAAAATATTTGATATTTTGCTTAGAAATTTTGTATGGGTCAGAGAAGGGAAAGGAATTGTCTGAGAGAACCCAGTCCACTCTTGATGAATTATTTGGGTTCTATGCTCAAACCATCAATGCATCTTCTTCAAGCAGTAGAGCTTCAAATCAAGCACCGATTCACATTAATGTAGATGAAGATGATGAAGAGAATCCCTGGGACATGTTGGCATCTCAGTTTGAACAACACATAGAGGAGATTGAGGTTGAATTAAATAAATCTGAATTGTTAAGGTATTTGGCTGATAAGCGTGAACCGAGAAGTAAGGAATTTGACATACTAAGTTATTGGAAAGTCAACTCAAGCAAGTATCCTGTACTCTCACTTATGGCAAAGGATGTTTTAGCTGTGCCTGCCTCTACAGTTCCATCAGAGTCTGCTTTCAGTACAGGAGGGCGAATTATTGATCCACTTCGGTGCAGTCTATCGACGGACACAGTAGAAGCTTTAATTTGTGCACAAAGCTGGCTACATACGTCTCTAACCAAATTAAATGCAAGAGAGGCGGCTGAAGAGCTTCAGTTATACGAGGACATTAGAGAAGGTATAATTTTGTAATTCTGTAGTCTGTACAGATTTCACCCTATGTGGGTCAAAGCTGTAATGCCATTTCTTTCCTATTTGTGCAGAATTTCTTTCAAAGGAATGCATATATAGCCAACACCACGGTATGAGCATTTCATCCTGCTATTCTAATATCTTTTTTTACTGAATAATTAGAGAAACAAGGCCTCTTGAACTCTGCATGGTGGCATCACTATTTTAATGTGAAATCCTATTTTGTTGCAGATTTCACTGCGTTTGAAGCATAGCCATCTCATGGAAGTATGAAGAAAAAGAGATCATTGAAGAATTTGGTGTTTATTTGTCTGTCAATAAGGGCGACACATTGTTATTTATGGCAGAGAAACCATTTTTGCTCACATACTATTAGATTTTTGGGACCTGTAGTATATTTGTTTCTAAACCTTGCTGCAACTTTATACAAAATTTTGCTGTGATTGATTAGAAATATCAATCTCTGTGTTCACAGCAGATGTGCAGAAATACCAATTTCTTGCATCATTGTTCACAGCAGATGTGCAGAAATACCAATCTCTTGCATCATTGTTCACAGCAGATGTGCAGATGCATCATTGAGTTTCCTTGCAAGTATATTAAAATAAAATACCGACCCGTGCAAAACCGCGTGCCCAGACAGACCAAGCCAATCCGGCTCTGGTGTCGGAGCCGTCGTGTAACCGTGTAAACCGGACCAGCCCACACCGTCTACTTAAATAATGGGCAGGGTTGCAAACCCGCTCAAACCCGCAAAAACCAAACCACGAACGGGTTGATCCTGTCCCCTCCACCAAAACATTTGATCACAGGTGATTGATTATTTTTTTACTCCACCGACACCTTCCTTCACAGCGGATTGATTATTTTCTTACTTGGGTGATGATTGATTCTTTTCTTTACTATTAGTCAAGCGTGATTATTTCTTCAGTGGATACCTGATCGCCTCTCCATTGTAGTCACCACTATTCCACCAAGGTTCATGAAGGATCAGATAAACAGCGCAGTGTTGGCATTATCTCCGTCGAGCAGGGCCTGTGCTTGTACATGCCATTAGGCTGGTGTTCGAGCGGTGCTCGGTTCTGCAGATGGTGTTATAGAACCAGTGGGACGGTGGCAAGTCCTGTGCCAAGGCCGATCAGTTTGGTGAGTATATCCTCTCCTGGTTCTGTTGCTCCAAGGGTACATACAGATCTTTCTGCACCCTCGGGCAACTAAATGGATCCAATAGTAAAGTTGATCTGGTTTAACTAATTTACTCCTACTTGGGTGGAATTCATAGGAGTTCTTATAAGATTAGTATGTTACAATGCAGGTAATTTCACGTCCCTATATAGATGGCCAAAATGGAGGTAAACACTAAGTGGCTCATAGGATTTTTCTTTTGCTTCATTTGTTAGCAGTTATAAGCTTTGGCAAAAATGCAGGTAATTAAAATGAAATATATGTAAGACATAATCTGCTGTCTCCCTCTCCATACTCTCCTGCAATAGTCAAGGAAGTAGCTCATGGTCAACCATGGGCTGTCCATGTCCTTGCCACTGTTCAAGCATGGCAATAGGCCAATCCATAGGCGGTAGAAGTAGAGGTACATCAGCAGGTAGTGGGCTGATCTAAGCCATGTACTCTAGGTATGGTAGGGCTGTACACAGCCATGTCTTGCTTACCTCATAGTGGTACAAAGACCTGTATATATAGGATTGCTATGCAATGGAGCAAATCAGTTCAATTGCCACACATTCAGAGTTTCAGTCTTTGCCAACACAAAAACAGAGCAGCAGCAGGGTGTGTGCGTGTGTTTGAGCTCAAGCTCATCTTCTTCCTTGGAGCAGGGGAGAGGGAGAGGGAAGGTAAGCTGGTTGCTTAGCTTGGTGCCGTGTGCAGGTGGCAACAATATAAACATAGACACGTTTGTGTTGCACATCCATTGCTACTAGTAAGTTAAGATAACCTTGACATTCTTATCAAGCAAATAACATTTTGATTCCATATAGAACATCATTGATTATTGTTCATTAGAATCATTACTAAATCAAAAGACAGGCATTGCATAATCAGAATGCACAAAAAGTTTGATCCTAATGTTGAAACAATCACATTAGAATAGAAGAAAACTGATAAATCACATTCACCTACTCAAGTAAGAATAATAATCTGACAAAGAATCACACAGTTGTCACAACAATTTCCATGTATAAAAGGCAAAAGCACATTCAGAAAAAAAAAATAATCCCATAACTCTGTAAGCATGAATCAAATTCTCCAATCAAGCATATACGACTGTAAATTCTAACAACTCTATCTCCCCATTAGAACACTACGGCATATATCTTCACTAACGTGCCAACATCACAGTCCAGGACATTGATTGGGGAAAAAAGTCCACAAGTGCTAACCTTGAAGTACCTGAAGAACGGCAACTTAACGAGTTCCTGTAGGATCGGATGCAGAACCTCCTCATTGATGGCGTCCACCGTCTCATAGTCGCAGCAGCAGTCCTCCACCATCCCGGTGTACTTCCTCTCCTCGCAGCCTGAAACGGACCACACAACACCTCCGAAGTCAGAACTCTGAACCGCACAACTAAATCACACCCAAAACCAGCCAAGAAAATCGCAATACCAACGGAGAGATTCTTACAGGGCAGCCGCAGCCTCCTGGTGGAGCGGAGGGGATGCCCCGGAAGCTGTAATGGCTCACGGCCACGGCGAGGAGCGCCACGATGAGGGCACCGGCCGCCGCGTACCACCACCTACCGCCCCGCCGCTTCGTGCCTCCGCCGGCTCCGGCCGCGGCGCCGTTCGCCGTCGAAGCAGGGTCATCACCGCGCGGCCGCGCCAGTGCGGAAGCTTCCAGTCTTCCGGGAGAGAGATCTCAGAGGACTCGAAGGGCCAATGGCGGTCGTCTAGTTTATTTTTTTTTTAGGGAAATGGCGGTCGGCGTCCCGTGTGGACTGTGGAGACGGCCTGCCGGACAGGGATGCATGATTTGGTCAGTATTCATCATTGTTGTTGTGGCTTGATTTGGTCGGCCCTAAAAAAGTTCTGTTTTTTTGCTTAGTCTCTTTCGTTTAGAAACTTACAAATTTGGCCCGAAATCCGACTTTGGTTCCTTACTTGGCCCTTCCGTTAAATTTTGGCAGCTAACAGTGTTAAGTGGTGCATGAATTAACTCTTTTATTACCCGTGGCAAGATGAGCAAAGTTAAGCTCGGTTGAAAACCGGGATGCATGATTTGGTCAGTATTCATCATTGTTGTTGTGGCTTGATTGTCAGTGTATCTGAAAACGAATGTGTCTCTCCTCCCTTTTCAAAGAGTCAAAGAATGAAAGCAGTAAAGATCACTGGCAATCGAACTGTGAGCTCTTCAACTGGCCTAATCAATCAGATCCGCATAAGAATGACTCAGATGCAGATATGCAAGAGTTTGCAAATGTTGTACAAGAAAACTTCCACATGAAGTGAACTTATAATACAAGTTACAACCAAAGCAGATATACTAGTAACTTTCATATGAAGTGAGCTTAATACAACCAGGTGTACTGGTATAATAATCAGAGACTACTTTCTTCCCAATGAATAGAAGATCATCCGTTACTTGATACAACCAGGTGTACTGATGTTGCTCACTCAACTAGTACCTACGAATGTAGGACTACCAGCCTTATTTTATTATCAGGAATACTCAATACAAATGGTAAAAGAAACACATACTGTACATACCATTGATAAAACGAGGTTACCATGGCAACTATGCACAGAATTCTATCAAGAGAGGGAATAAACATGTCTGACAATGAAGCAGGTAGCAAGTAAATAACAACCTTCATCGTAAGTCCATCTACGAATTAATCTTTTCAGCCTCTAATCTTATGACAACTACAAGCACCTAACTTAAATCAAATCAAGTACAATTAGAATGTTTGTAACGAGCAACTCTCCTGAGAAAATAAGGTAATCTACAACTACAAGACAGGCTCTAACAAAAAAGACTATGGAAGAAATCACCAATCAACCTCCCGATGACCTGAGGTCTTGTAAAGCAGCGTTAACCTGCTCCCGCACAAGCTCAATCCTCTTTAAATAAACCTCAAGATCAAGAATCTGCTGCTGCCTCCACTTATCATCACTGGGCGTTCCAGGATTTGGGCCAGCCACCCCTAAACCAAGACCAAGAATGTCGAAGCCGCCGATGCCGCCGAATCCAGTTCCAAGCCCCAGCCCGGATCCACTCTGCCCAGCGACGGTGGCAGAGCTGATGAACTCCTTCAGTAACGGTGACATGATGCTCCTGATAGCCTCCTCGGTGGCGCCACCAGTGCTCACTGGCATGGGCGAAGGGGTGGCCGGCGCTGGTGACACTGTTGGCACTTGCGAAGGAGGTGGCGGTGCGATTGCCGGCGCTAGATTCTCGGCAGCAACAACAAGCCGGTCCTCAGCCGCATCGGTTAGCATCAGCGCGGACGTGGCTGGCAATGCGGGGGCCTCCAGCTCTTGCGCGGTCCTCCTCCGGACGCGCCGGCCTCCCCTGCCCCTCGCCGTGGGCGTGGACGCGTTCCCGCCGCCGCCGCCATCTTCCATCGCAGCGGCAGCCACGGGGTTGATGTCGTCCTCGTCGGAGGCGTCGGCCGCGCCACCGCCGCCGCCTTCGGCGCCGCGCCTGAACGCGGGGCGCCAGATGTGTCGCGCAACGTCGTAGATGGCGCCCTCGTGCGCGCTCCGGAACGCGAACGCGGCGCCCTGCGCCGCGGCGCGCGCGGCGCAGACGCGGTACTTCTTCTTGAGGCGGCGCAGCTTCTCGATGAGCTGGCTCTTGGTGAAGTCAAAGGAGAGGCGGCGGCGGATCTCCTCGTAGAAGGGCCCCGTGTCGTACTGGTGCGACGCGAACGTGGTGCCCCGGCGCGCCGTGAAGTCGAGGAAGCCGCGCAGGATGAGGAGCTCCTCCTCGTCCGTCCACAGCCGCTGGAACAGGCGCCGCGAGTCTTCCGTGGCCGAGGAGGCGCCCGCGGACGGACCCTGCGGCTGCGGCGGCGGGATCGCGCCGGCGGGCTCGGGGGCGGCGGGAGCGAGAGGGTGTGGTGGGACCGAAGCTGCGTCGGGGAAGGGTAGAGGATCCTGGCGGCCCTGGGGATTGGCGAGGTCGGAGTGGAAGGCATAGGTGTCGGTGCCCTCGTCGTCGTCTTCGTCGCCGCCGGCGGAGGAGGAGGCCGCGGCGTCGTGGGGGTCGTCGTCGGCCATGGCTGGGTCGGGAATGGATGGAGGGGGGTTTGGTTGAAATCGCTTACCGGATAGGACTGGGTCCAGCTGTGCGTGGCACGAGGCCACGAGGCGTTGCCCGCCGCCGCCGGGCTGTGGTTTTGGCTCGTCCTTCTTTCCCTGCCAGATGGGTCCGATCTGTTTGTTAGAGCAAGTACGGTAGGAGTACGTATAGGTGGACTGAATGTCGAGGTGAAGAGAAAAAACGAAAGAGAAGGGAAAACGGATTATAAGCTTACAACAAAGTAACAATAAATAACATTCAGGTATTGAAGAGAATTCATGCAGTAAATAAAATCGTCTCTCCGTCTAGTTTTATGCCACAATTGTTAACATTTTTTTCATACTAATGCACCATTATTTTTGTCAGTATGTTTTTCTTCTCTCACTACGTCCTTATTACTCTATTAATTATTTTCCGTGTAACATATGTTTTTCTATTTCTAAATTACATAGTATGTATGTACGCTTACCGCTATAAATATATATACACAAATAAAGTTTTTCTCTATAAGTAGCTGTGTACATCGGTAAATCTCGAGATTCAGAAAGTCGACTTCTCCTTAATTCTTATCTCCAACATATTAATTTATTTCTCAAAAAATCCCTACCAATTCAGCCCACGAAACAGTACAGCCGGCCCATACCACGGAATGCTCTAGGTGTTTTTTTTTTTTTTTTGGAAACATGCTCTAGGTATTTGATTGCCAGCAGCAGCGGCATCTCCATTCACCCCAACGCCGCCGCCGCCGCCCGCCGCTCGGGAATAATCGCCTGCTTTTCTCTCCCGATACATCTACACACGACCACCGGTCCTTCCATCAATCCCCTGCGTGTAGATGGAGCGGGTGCTCAAGGATGACGCCGTCGAGGACAAGCAGGGCGAACGCGCCATGATGGTAATAAGACCGCCGTCTCTCTGATCTGTACCGTTTCTTTGTTACTAGGTTACGTTTCGTTGTTTCGTTCTGCGGCGCTGAAAAGCTTTAGTGAGATGGTGCGATCTGTGGGAATTATCAATCTAGAAACATTAGTGTTTAGGTGCTCGTCCTTTGGTTTTCACGTTCACTCACTCCGCAAATAGGGCTTGTCCCGCCGTCCGGCATGGGCGCGTCGTTGGCACCGACTACACGAGTATGGACAGGCTCGAGGTATCGCCGACGCCATGGTCGTAGGCTCGTAGCTGAGCATCTTGACGTTGGCTTGCTGTACGTCTCGCGAACGTGTCGATTTGACACTACGCCCGGTAAGGCACTCCCATAGCGGATAGTGCCAACGTGCCAAGCGCTCCGTTCCCGTCAACTCGCACCGCGCACGCCGCATCACGTAGATACGACTAATGGCGAACCGCGAGATGCGGATGCGCTTGAACTGGGGCTTCTCGGGCACCGGGGCAGGGGCAGCCGGGCAGGTGCAGGTGCCGACTGCCGATAGATGGCCGTCCGACACCAGGCCATCCCGCCGGCCGCTACGCCCGAGGCGGCGACGAGCAACGCGCGCTGGTCCCCGATGCGAAAACCGCGCAGTAGATGCTGGAGCCCGGCACCAACTCGGAAGTCGCAGACTTCCGCGTTTTTGGACACGGAAGTTGTAGACGCCGTCGTAGAGGACGATGATCGAGCGCGGGGCACTACGTGGCGAGCACGTAGCGCCATGTTGCACAGGAAGTAGGCGCTATCGTCGACCGGGGAGAAGCAAAACGCGATGCCGTGCGTGTACGACATCATGCTGATCGAGTGGCGACGAGGCCTGGAGGAAGGCAACCAAGGACGGCAAGGTGTCAGTAGCGTCAAGAGGGAGGAAGCCCACGGGTGCTGGCACGGGCGCAAAGAAGAGAACCGAGGCCTGCGCGCGGTGGCGGCGTGCGCAACGACACGAAGAGCGGGGATGCGAGCCCAGGATGTGTCCGCGAGGTGGTGGCGGGAGGTGCACAAGGGCACTAGGGCCACAAGATAGGAGTGACCAATGCTGGTGCCACAAGACACAAGGAGCGCGAGAAATGGTCTTTTCCTGTGCCGCTGTGCCAAGCCGCATTAGCGTGCTCAGGTGGCGTGCCACGTCAACAAAAGTGACATAAAAACGTAGGAGGTTCACTGTTAATTTTGCAGGTGACGTCCTAAAGCTGGTAAATGAAGGGATACCATCTATGAGGTGCTCACGTGGCATGCTCCAATGGCATTGGCGCTGGCGGCTTGCGCTTAGTCCTCCTAGGATATTTTGGTTAATGTTCTTTTGGGATGCTCTACTGGCGCACAAGTGCTTCACTACTATGGTTTACGAGTTATTAGCTTGTAAAGAATATAAGAATATAAGGTGTGTGTGGGAGCGTCCATAACGAATGACACTTTGATCTGTGGACCTTCTGATTCTTCTGAGCGGAGGCAGTATTTGCTAACGCCATGTCCTTTTGTAGGCATCGTTTGTTGGGGCCATGGCAATCGCAGATTTGGTTAAGACCACATTGGGACCAAAAGGAATGGTATGCTTTTGAAACATATCATTTGTCTTGCAAAGAAACCCTAGACTTTACATGAATGATAGCAGCTTTTCATTTGTTATAGTTTTTCTTGTTGAAAATTTGCAAGATGCAAGTGGCATTTTTCTGTGTATGTAGGACAAGATCCGTAATGTTACTGTTACAAATGATGGGGCGACAATTTTGAAGTCGCCTCAGAAATGACAATCCTGGTGTAGAGGCCCCCGGTGAGGCGATCACCACTGGGCTGAATGTTGAGGCAAAGAAAAAAAAAGAGAAGAGGCAAGAAAAGCAAGAAAACAAGAAAAGCGGGTTGTAAGCTTGCAACCATATATTATATACTAGAACCAATAAATTATGTGAGAGAAGAGAGTGAGTCATGTATTAATCACGACGAAGAGTTAACTTCTAATATGAACTAGGAGGATTCCTCGTGCGCACGTTGTCATGGGTATACAGTAGAATTTTATTTAATTACATAGAATAAATTAGGTGGAGAGATCAGTTTCACAAAACGATGTTGCCTCTTCATGTCACTATTGTCTCTCCGTGTCACGGTTGTCTCTTCATGTCATCAGCTTGGTGATGGGATAACGTGGCGCAATAAGGTGCTAGAAAATTAGGTTAGTGAGGTTTATCTTTAGAGAAGAATATTAGGGTTTTTTATCTTTATAGGAGATATAGATAAACTAAAAATAGGCTGAAAAGATTCGTATAGCTGACATTAGGACATTCATTAACCTTGCTCTTAAGGCCTCCTCAACGAAGAGGTTTTAGGGTGAGCTTGGTTCCTTTGCACTTGCTTGACTCACCTCGCTGAGCAAGGTACCTTTGCCAAGGCAAGAGAGTGAATTTGGCAAAATTCTTGTTTCCACCGATTGTTCCAACCCTTTGCTCTGCTAGAAAGACTAGGGTCAAGAGGGAAACTAAGGCCTCCTCAACAAAGAGGTTTTAGGGTGAGCTTGGTTCCTTTACACTTGCTTGACTCACCTCCCTGAGCAAGGTACCCTTGCCAAGGCAAGAGAGTGAATTTGGCAAAATTCTTGTTTCCACCCATTGTTCCAACCCTTTGCTCTGCTAGAAAGGCTAGGGTCAAGAGGGAAACTAAGCACGCCCTTACGAGTGGAAATAAAAAGTCATTGGTTGCACATAGATAGACAAATGGGTCGTCTAGGCACATAGGGTGGATGTGTGCACTATATTTTGAACTCCTCACCGAAGATTGTTTTGTGACGTTGTCTCTCCATCACGTAACCAAATAGCTAACTAGGAAGACTCTTTTTGGAGACACCTTATAGATAGTCAAACGGGTGTCTTGACCTAGCATGGCATGAGCACGATAAAAGCATTGTCTAAAGCTAGGTCAGCATACCCCAGTAATTAATTGATCATGTTTTACTATGGTAACTCACGGAGTCGGCAAGTGGCCCAGGCACACACTAGCCATGTCGGTATTGCTTTACCTAGACACAAGATCTGCTTAGTTAGGGCGTCCTAACGACTGCCCAACTAGCTAGCGAGGAGGGGCACGTACCCAATCAGGAGGAAAGAAGTCACAGCGCTAGCGAGACACCATGCGCCTATCTCACACCATTGCCAAGAAATTTCAAGTCATTGGCATGTTTTATCACCATCAGGCTTTCATTTTTCAGCTGGTGATTTGCACAAACCATTGGCGGCACCCTTAGGGCCGCATCATCCTCCACCTCGAGTCAACCAAGATATACCCTCTACCTCCATATGGCGCTCTTTACCTTCACATGTTGCCCTATTTCACATGTCAAGGGCTTAGCCGCATGAGAAAGTAGGTAGGAAAGTGGTGGATGCTCGTCAGAGGGGAAGCTGGAGAAAATATGAGTTTATTAAGGTTAGGTTTTCGATAGAGAAGACCATATATGAGACAAGGGGTGTTGTGACATTCTTGCGTTGCTATATAATTGGAACATTGCCAATTGTCGACCCATAATGAGAGTCTAAGCATCGTGTTGTTACAAATCGAGCTGGTTCAAGCATAATTAACATCAAACTAGGTCATGTGCCTGAGTCAAGTCAAATAGCGAGTCGTGGCCTATGGGCCACATGCCTTTTGGCCAACTATAGTCTATAAGAGTAGGGTTCTTTGTTTCAAAGTGTCGATGGGATTCCGCCTTGATAACAAGGCAAAGAAAATTATCCTAAAAAACCAAAAAAAATGCATATACTATACCTAGAAAAAGATAGACAAAACGTGCTTGACACGTAGGAAATAGCTGAGCCCATGAAACCTTTTACAAAAAACACGGAAAACTTAGGAAAGAGATTATAAGGTACTCTTATATATCTCTTCAAACCGTGTGTACAAGTATTAAAAATTATATACCCATAAATAAAGGATTCTAGGAGATAAAAAACCATTTTTTATTAAATACTTGCTATTTGCAACCAATCACCATTGATTATGTTCATGTTGATGATGATAGTGCTTAGGAACTAAAGTGAGAACAGAGAGCACATGCACCTTTTGTTCTCTCTAATCCATCGCAAAAGCTATATAATACACCATGTTATAGGACAAAGGATGTACTTTTATACCATAATAACAAGGCCATGTAACAATAACATTTATATTTATGTATTGAAAGAGAATTTATGCAGTAAAAAAAATAAAAATATTCTATTGTCTCTTGGTCCCAATAATTCAAATTTGATGCCATAATTTTTGTCATTTTCATTTATCAATGCACCTTTTTCCAAAAAATTTTCTAAACACTATCTCTATTTATCAATTTATTATTTTTTGTGTAACATATTTTTTTTACTGCTTCTTAATTCTTATACCCCAACTTAAATGTCGACGACTTTGTGAGGGAGGGAGTACATCATTTATCAGACGTAAAATGATCATTCATCGGACGTAAAATGGACTATTTCCGTGTGCACCAAACATATCAATTCAGCATGTAAAAGAAAAATCAGGCCTTGTTTAGATTCTTTCAAAATTTCAAGTTTTTTTATCTCTCTCGTCACATCAATCTTTAGCCGCTTGTATAAAGCATTAAATATAGGTAAAATAAATTACTAATTACATAGTTTTGTTGTAATTCATGAGACGAATCTTTTAAGTCTAATTAATCTATAATTAGATAATAATTATCAAATACAAACGAAAGTACTACAGTATTAAAGTTAAAAAAATTTGTGCATTTAAATGGTTCAGCTTTCTGAGAGAGAGAGAGACTGAGACAGAGGAAAAACTCTACCAATTCAGCCCATGAAACAGTTACAGCCGGCCCAGCCCACGGAACGCTCTAGGTATTTGATTCCCAGCAGGCAGCAGCCGCGGCATCTCCATCTTTCCACACTACCCGGTCGGCTTTAGCCCCAACGCCGCCGCCGCCCGCCGCTCGGGGATCGCCTGCTTTTCTCTCCCGACCACATCTACGCAGCGCCACCGGTCCTTCCAAGTGAGCTCCAATCCACTGCGTGTAGATGGAGAGGGTGCTCAAGGATGACGCCGTCCAGGAGAAAGGCGAGCGCGCCAGGATGGTAACACTGCCGTCTCTCTGATCCGTGCGGTTTCGTTGTTAGGTTAGGTTTCGTTGTTTCGTTCTGCGGCGCTTCCCCAGCTTGAGTGATGGCGTGATCTGTGGGAATTTTCAAACGAGAAACCTTAGTGGCGCTGGCGCCTAGTCTTTCTAGGGTATTCTGGTTGCTGTTCTCTTCGGGTGCTTTGCTGGCGCACAAGTGCTTCACTACTCTTGTGTGTTTAGTTTCAGCGGGTGTTCTGTAAATGGGCATAGTTCCGTGCTTGCCTGCTACTCATTTGGGAACTTTTAACGGCTTAGGTTTTTTTTTGTAATTATTGGATGATGTTTTTTACTGAAGAATTTTAGGTGAGCGGCAAAGAAATACATTGATATGGTTTATACACTTTAGATTGTAAAATTAAAAGAAGGTGTATGGTGGACACTTAGATCTGTGGACCTTCTAATTCTTCTGAATGGTGGCACTATTTGCTAACGCCATGTCCTTGCAGGCATCCTTTATTGGGGCCATGGCAATCGCAGATTTGATTAAGACCACATTGGGACCAAAAGGAATGGTATGCTTTTGAAACATATTGTTTGTCTTGCAGAGAAACCCTGCACTTTACATGAATGATAGCAGTTTTCCACTCTTTATAGTTTTTCTTGTTGAAAATTTGCAAGTGCCAACTTCAGTTTTCCTGATGTAGGACAAGATCCTGCAATCAACTGGCAGAGGGCGTAATGTTACTGTTACAAATGATGGGGCTACCATTCTCAAGTCACTTCACATTGACAATCCTGCTGCAAAGGTCCTTGTTGGTATCCTTTGTCATTTTGACTACTGCTTGACGGTGGTAGTAGGACCCCCCCGGCCCCACAATTAATTACATGGCATGCCATTTTTGCTAGATCTGGGTCAACCCCATGACCCAAAGCGAGTAGAACTTGCATCCCTACTTGAGGTTGAGGTTTTATAATTTCTATTGAACTTTCATGATATTGATCTTAAACTTCATATTCTACTTGTGACCTCATTTGGCCCCTGTACAATTATTTTTTTCCTAATGAGAGAAAGGCCAGTTACTCCTTAATGATTGTTAGACATCTCGAAAGTTCAAGATGATGAAGTTGGTGATGGGACAACTTCTGTTGTTGTTCTAGCTGGAGAACTTTTGAAGGAGGCTGAGAAGTTAATTAACATGAAAATTCATCCTATGACTATTATTGCAGGTATTACTTGCTGAATGTATTTTGGTTAATAGTAATTCTTTTCCATCTTTCCCATTGGAAAGGTTGGTATTTATTATAGAAGGTCATGTTACTCTATTTTGTGGGTATTTTCTGTGTTTTAATCTCTGCCTATGTAAGGTTTTCAGGCCTGGTTTCCCTTATAAACTAGGCCAATTCTATTCTTCTTAATTGAAAGGCAGAGCTCCTGCCATTACATTAAAAAAAAGTCATATTAGTTGTTCTTGCTTGCATCAGTCCCATAGTAACAAATGAAATAGACAAGGCATTCAATACAAGGTCTAAGGATGGATTCTGCTGTTAAGCCATTCAAAATTTGCGATGTGGCTTTTTTTTTTACATTTCATGGTTTCAGATTAATCTACCAATTCTTTTAGTAATAAAAATAATGTATAGGTAGTGCACTGATGTTCTAATTCTAATCTGTCTTGGGTTGCCTGTTTTATACCTTGCTAACTCGTATGTATGGTTAATTCATTTTGTAAATTTTAGGTTTCAGAATGGCTCTCGACTGTGCCAGAGATACTTTGCTACAAAAGACCATGGACAACAAAGACAATACAGGTGAATTATTTTCCCAATCTCATGGTTAGAAAGCATATTTTTTCAGTATTCAGAAGACACCGGCTTATTTGAGCCATTATTTTCCTTAACAGTTAATAATATTTATGTTTTTTGCATAGCATGTAGGATCTGACTTCATTGAGATTGTGTTATGTTTTGAGTAGTATTCAATCTCATATAAATTCAAAAAATTCACTTCCTCTTGCATCTCATGTATTCTCTCAGGAATATGCCATTGTGCTCATCAATCCCATGACAATATCCTTTTCTTTTGTTGCAGATAAGTTCAGAGCTGATCTCATGAATATTGCTATGACTACTCTTAGTTCAAAAATTCTTTCCCAAGACAAGGAGTACTTTGCTGAACTTGCGGTTGATGCTGTCTTGAGGCTTAAGGTATACAAATAGTTTAATGAAAGTTGGTTAACATTTACATTAAACTCTGATATCTTTATCTGTAGAATTTTAACTCTTGAAAGAGTATGGTTCATATTTCATATCTACTCAGCATGCTGTTATTCGATGATGTTATAGTATTGACTGGTTTCTATCTATCCGAATGATGGCAGGGTAGCACCAACTTGGAATCTATTCAAATTCTGAAGAAACCTGGAGGATCTCTTAAGGATTCCTTTTTGGACGAAGGGTATGTATTTATGGAAAAATTGTCAATTGATTCTTTTGACCACTGGACTGTGTGCAAATTCTCTCACCTTAGCACCAAGTTCTCCTTTCTTTCTATCAATTAACAAGTCCAACCTAAGAGCCCAATTCAGTTAAGTTCTATTTTTATCAATAGTCTAACTAATTAGAATTAGCGCTACAATTTCTAAAAGGTCAATTGTTCATTTACCAGCCAAATATATTTGACATTTTGGCTACTTAACTAGTCCTTAATCAAACCTATGCTATTTTGTTTATCAACGGCATGTTCTTTCATTAATTATGTTTTGGGAAAGTGTCATTGATAATATTTAATCTAATAGTTTCTAATCAGGTACAGTTTCAAAGTAGTTCTTTCAGGCATCAATGTAATGGTTCCCAACAGAAAATGAGCCTAATATCTTTTTTATTTCCTTGTTTTCATATATAGGTTCATTCTTGACAAGAAAATTGGCATTGGGCAGCCAAAGCGCATTGAGAATGCCAAAATTTTGGTTGCAAACACTGCTATGGACACAGATAAAGTTAAGATATATGGAGCACGGGTCCGGGTGGATTCAATGTCTAAGGTTGCAGATATTGAAGCTGCTGAGAAGCAGAAAATGAGAGAGAAAGTCCAAAAGATCATAGGTCATGGAATCAACTGTTTCGTCAACAGGCAGTTAATCTATAACTTCCCTGAGGAACTCTTTGCTGACGCTGGTATACTTGCAATTGAGCATGCTGACTTTGAGGGAATTGAACGGCTAGCTCTTGTTACTGGTGGTGAGATTGCATCAACTTTTGATAACCCAGAGTCTGTTAAGCTTGGTCACTGCAAGGTCATTGAAGAGATTATGATTGGGGAGGACAGGCTAATTCATTTCTCTGGGGTTGCAATGGGGCAGGCTTGCACCATTGTCCTAAGGGGGGCTAGGTATGTCTCCTTTTTAACTACTTATCATGTAGTACATTGTTCCATTCATGCATTTCAACTTTCCATAAATTGATTCTTTTTGCTTTTTCATCCCTGCAGTGAGCATGTACTTGATGAGGCTGAGAGGTCCTTGCATGATGCCTTGTGTGTGCTGTCCCAGACAGTAAATGATACCCGTGTCTTGTTTGGAGGTGGATGGCCTGAGATGGTTATGGCCAAAGAAGTAGATGAACTTGCAAGGAAGACTCCTGGGAAGAAATCTCATGCTATCGATGCTTTCTCACGTGCTCTGCAAGCCATCCCAACAATCATAGCTGATAATGCTGGTTTGGATAGTGCTGAGTTGATCTCTCAGCTCCGTGCTGAGCACCACAAAGAGAATTGCACTGCTGGAATTGATGTCATCACAGGCACTGTAAGTTCACAAAGACTGAGTTCTCCATTCATAACAAAAATTATCTGTTATACATCATCTGATACTAGTCAAATTATGTGGTCCGCAGGTTGGGGACATGCAAAAGCTAGGAATTCAAGAGTCGTTCAAGGTAAAGCAGGCCATCCTTCTGTCTGCGACAGAGGCTGCTGAGATGATCCTCAGGGTTGATGAGATCATAACCTGTGCCCCACGCAGAAGAGAGGATAGGATGTGATTAGAAACGCTGTTTCTTGATGTAGTGGGGGTGCTTGTTACACTAGTTTTGAGGGGTATTATGCTTCAGGGGCGTTCAAGTTGGTCAGATTCGAGTGTTTATGGCCCCTAAGCAACTGGGATTTGTTATTTGGTTGAAACAATCAACCTTAGGCTTGTTCTAGATTCTCATGCGCTACCATTTGGTAGCGCTGTATGTGTACGATTTGCTTGTGCCATCTGCCTCTAGATGTTTATGTATTCATTTTTTGACGCAAGAGTGAGCTCGTCTTAGTTTCTGGGACGTGGTTGCTACTTGTGGAGTCCTGTTGTTGGTTCTTCGCGTCAGGCCAGTGTGCCAATTGACCTTCAATGGTCACGTGTTAGTGGTACTAGAACACACTCTTCATATACACACAGAATATGCGTTCAGTTTCCGAAGGCCGTGGCTTGGCATGGCTAATCCTCTGCTCAAGTAGATGCCTTGAGATTTGAAGGACGTCTTCGGTATACTTTAAAATCCTTTAATTTGTATACCCTTACACTGTCTTTGTCTTGAATAAATAAACTTAGTTATCCTAAATCAAACTATTTTAAGTTTAATTAACTTTAAATAAAAAATAGTACTTGCTTGTAAAGATTAAAAAAAACAGTGGAATTTGTTTTTATGAGAGAGATAAGCTCAATCATCCCTAAATAAATCAACTTCGGAGGTTGTCTTAAGATAAATTTTTTAAAATTGAACTAAACTTTGTAGCTCAAATTGATATTTATGACATAAACCAAGTACATCCTCCTCCTAATAAGTGCTACATCTTCTACACTAAGGGCCTGTTTAGGACTGCTCTGCTCCAAATTTCGTAGCTCTGCTCCTAAACTTCATTGCCAAACAGGCCCAACTCCAGAAACTCCACTTCACAAAAAAGGTGGAGTCCATGGCCCAACTCCACGTTTTTACCAGAGCTCCTCAAGGGGTACTCTGGAATCTTGCGTTTTGTATGTCCTCGTGGAGTTCATAGGTAATTACCCGCAATGCCACTCGTTACACACGTAACGTTTCGTTCTTTTCCCCTCTCCTCCACCCGACGCCAGAAGATCGCGCTGCTCTCTCGTCGCTCCCCACCCTCCCGTCTCCTCCTCCACGCCTAACCCTAGCGCGCCGCCGCTGATTCCGGCCACCACGGGAAGGATTCCGGCGAGGACATGGATGGAGAAGACGGATCTGATGATCATGCACTGGATCCCCTCTTTTCTTACCCCCCCCAATCCCCCCCATCCTCCCTTCTCCTAGTGCGCCTGAAGCCGAAGCTGGCCTGTCCCTGAGTCGGGCAAACTCGTCGGTGCCAAGAGTGGGGCTGCCGCGGCCTCCTCCGGCGGCGCCGCCAGTGGCCGCCGTCCCAGCCAGGACAGGTGGTGGCAGCACAGGACAGGATGCCGGCGCCGTCCGTACAGGCGACCAAGCTACAGCCACAACCGGCCGTCCTCCGCCGGTGTCTGCTTCACGGAAACGAGCAGCATCAGGGAAGAAGAAAGATGAGGTATGCCTACATCGACCTTTGTGATGCTTCCAGTAGACTGTATGTGTGCCACAGTTCTTGCAAAATTGACTAGGTTATCATGAATTCTTGAACATACTGTTGCAATAATGGTCAGGGTGATCAAATGGACTGGAATGATGCAAATCTGACATTAGTCTATGAGTTGATGGCTGAACAAGTTAGTAAAGGCAATCGCCCAAACACTCATCTGAACTCTGTAGGTTATAATAAGGTCTCAGATAGGTTTTTGCAAATGACTGGTATCTTATTATCAAAGACTCAAATGAAGAATAAGTGGGATAAATTAAAGGTCGATTGGACCATTTGGCTAAAGTTGAAGAGGAGGCAAACAGGTACATGTTGGAACAATGCGACCAAAACAATTGAGATGGAGGCTGAGTGGTGGAAGAAAGCCAAAAATGTGAGTATCATGCACTTATCAATATTTCGTATTGAAGCACTGGCATATGTACTTATGTTTTGTACTGATATCTTTTTACCATATATGATATTCCAGGGTGTGGTAAATTTAGGAAAAAGGCTCTCCAAAATGAGGATTTGCTTAGGGAAATGTTTAGAAATATTACAAATGAGGAAGCAGATCATTGGAACCCTTTGAGTGACAATCCTATTATCCCTACTAGTCAAGAGCAACCTTTTGATGTAGACGGTGAATATGTTGATGGAGAGAATATGGCCCAAGATGACCCATTTGATGCCAACGCCGAGGGGGATGAGGAGGTTCAGGAAGTCACTCCAAGTGCAGTTCCAAATAGAAGACCTCGTGTTGCTGCTGTTGATAGGAAAAAGGAAAAGTCAAGCACAGCACTTCTAATGGTTGAAGCAATTTCCAAGATATCTGATGCTTCAAGTTCCTTTACAGTAAAGAAGTAAGAAGGGATCACCATCAGTGAAGTAATGGAGCATGTGAAGGACTGTGGTGCAGCATATGATTCAGATGAGTATGACATTGCCACCCAGCTGTTTGTGAAGAAGGAACAGAGGGAAATGTTTATGACCTTGCCTACTAAGGAATTTAGGCTCAACTGGCTTAGGAAGAGGCACAATGACAAATATGGAAGCTAGATTTTTTAAGCAACCTCTATGTTATTTTTAAAAATAATATGGCAGCCTGTAGTGCTACTATTTATGAACCTGGATCTTTGTAATCCTATTTGAACCAGTATTTGTCTATGTATTTGAAGCACTATTTATGGCACAAAAATAATATCCTTTTTTTTCATGTGTTGCTATTCTAATTGGCATCCTGTTTGTAAATAATTTTTTTTCATGTGTTGCTGTTCTAATTGGCTTCCTGCTTGTATATCCTTGTTTTCATGTGTTGCTGTCCTAATTAGCATTCTGTGCAGAGTGATGATGAAACTAGCAGCGACTCTGGCAATGAGAGCATGGCATTCTGGAATCTTGCATTGGGTGGTGCTAAACTTGCTGAAGCTTATGTTCAATTATATTTAAACAAAAATCCACCTAGAACATCGATCCTTAGTGGTATGGGCTAGTTGCTAGAGACACTGAACACACCAGGAGAGTGTCATTCGCAGCTTCGGATGAGCACACAGATGTTCTATGACCTTCATGACTTATTGGTTGAGTATGGTCTGAAACCATCCCTACATGTGAGCACTATGGAGATGTTGGCAGTGTTCTTATTTGTGTTGTCTGGAAATGAATCTAATAGAAAGACACAAAACCGGTTCAAGCACTCAGGTGAAACTATTCATAGGAAATTTGATGAGGTACTAAATGTTTTCATGGAGATGTCTAAAGAGTTTATTGTACCAAAGGACCCCAACTTACCAACTGTTCACAGAAGGATAAGAGATGACCGTAGAGCATATCCACATTTCAAAAATTGCATCGGTGCTCTAGATGGTACTCATATCCGAGTTTCGCTGCCACCTGACGATCAAGTAAGATATATTGGAAAGTCTGGTATACGTACTCAAAATGTTCTAGCATGCTGTGACTTTGATATGAGGTTCACTTATGTGTCCACGGGACAGCCGGGCTCTATGCATGATACTAGTGTTCTGTACACTGCACTTAGAGTGGACGAGAGCTTTTTTCCACACCCTCCAAAAGGTATTAACAATATGCTTACAAATGCATGGTTTCTATTAGATTTCTGTACAATGCTTACAAATGTGGTTCTGTACAGTGCTCTGATTTTTTTTCTTCTAATAATTATAGGCAAGTTTTATGTTGTCGATGCGGGATATCCTAATCGTCTGGGATACCTTTGTCCTTATAAAGGTGAGAGGTATCATATGCCGGAGTGGCATAGAGGAATGGAACCAAAGACTCCTAAAGAAAGGTTCAATCGGGTTCACTCATCCATCCGCAATGTTATTGAGTGAGCATTTGGAGTGCTAAAAATAAAATGGCAGATTCTATACAAAATAGCGTCATATCCGACGTGGAAGCAAAAAAAGATTGTTGTGGCTTGTATGGTCCTTCACAATTTTACTCGTCAGCATGATGGTGAAGACTTGGACTTTGCTCGGTGTGACCGTAATCCAAATTATGTCCCAGAGATTCTGAAAAGGTACAGAAAATATGTGGCTAGATCAAATGTCTCCACTGATGCACCGGATGCTCCTTGTATGGACAAATTCCGTGATGACTTGGCCACTAATCTTTCTCTAGCTTGGAATTAGAGTTATGTATTAGTCACTATTCTCTAGTTATCTATGAAAACTACTTCTATTAGAATGGACTTTGTTATCTTATTCATCGTTAGTCATGCACAATTATTTGTACTCAGAATATGGACTTCATCAATTATCCATCAAGCACTTGAAATTTGTGTGACTAATGTATGGATTTATTTGTATCCTTTTTTTTCAACTAACGTCATATTTGAATTGGTTAGAAAATATTCAATTACACATGCTCTGCATACAACATATCATACACCAAACATCGATCAGGGGCATAGTAGACCTTTTCCATGCAAAACTCAAGTTCCCAGAGCTGGAGCTCGGTCGTGTGCCAAACAGGTCTAGCTGCTCCAGAAACTCCACAGTGAAGCTGCTCTGTGGTGGAGTTGGTGGAGCAGAACTGAAAAATATGAAGCAGAGTTGTCCCAAACAGGCCCTAAATACAATTACTATTTCGAGTCATCAGCATAGAAGACTGCAACGCGGTGTCACCGTTGGTGGCCGATCTTGCGTTCAGCTGCACACCCACAGGCACAAGCGAAAACTGCGCTACTCACGCTGCTTGTTGTCAGTGGAGGAGTCACGAACAAGGCAAAAACCCGCACTGCACGCGGGCGGCGTGAGAGTCATCGGGTCGGCGTCTCCAGCCTGTTTGGTGGTCTTTCAGGCGACGATCACGGAGGCGCGGAGGTGAAGCGAAGTGCGGCGGGGGGCGCGGCCAGTTACCGGATCATTCAACAGGTAGAGCTTCTGTCCACATGTGGCTCCATCTAAAGTATAAGCCCGTCTGCCCGTGCATAGACTGTTCCCTGCAATCACAGTTCGCTGTTTGGTCCGCTGTTTGGTCTAGTAATTGATTTTGCTGCGACCAAAACTGCCGCACCAATCTTGCCCATAAGGTGTTTGAAGCAATGCCTGAATGATCACCACTGACCATTGGCGTTTGACAAAATGCTGAGGCAGCAAGAACCCGTGTATAGAAGCCAAAATGGCAGCATAGAGGGTTAACAGGCAACAATCAAGAGTTTGAAACAGTTCGAACTGAAAGGTGCATAGAAAATGGGAATCCTCTTGACCGGCATACAAAATTGCTAGTTTTTTTGTTGGCCCAAACTAACTAGTTTGGGAAGAAAAATATGATAAGAGGGGAGGAACCAATGGAGATACTATTGTTCTCTTTATTCAAACTTACAAAGGTTACATAGCAAAGGACCTACACAAGTCCTTTTATAGGCTATTTAAGTCGGTTTGCTACAGCGACCGACGTGCTACGGTACTGGAACAACTCAAACACAGCTAGCAACACCTATGTTCTAGCTAATATATATACAAAACCAATTTTGCTCCTACTTCAGCAGTCAAAACTGAGTTGTACTTCACTGGTTAAAACCAAGTTGCCTTTTTACTCAAGAAAACAAATTACTCATCCAACAATCTCCCCTTTAATTTGTTTTTTTGGCATTTCTGTATCTTCATCTCACATGGCCTGGTCTTCTCCTGCACCTGCAACCTTGGAACATCATTGGAACTTGTCTCAGGATGCAGAACTCACCTGATCAACATCCTGGACTTCCTTTCTCTTGATGGAGAACAAACCTAATCGACACCAAGAGCTCCCTTTTCAGGATGGAGAACACAACTAATCGACACCCTGAATTTCTCAAGACGGAGAACACAACTAATCGACGTCTTGAACTTCCAGTCTTAGGATGGAGAACTCAGCTTATCAACATCCTAAACATATTCCCTTTCAGGATGGAGAACTCAACTAATCGACATCTTGGAGTTCCTTTCTCAATGTCCTAAAGTTGAGTCTACATACTCAACTGATGTCAAAGCAAGCAAGCCTCAGCCATCAGTAAACCATCATCTTCTTGCTTTTCTGCAATACACGCCTTTACTTCTTTCTTCTCCAAGGGACAATCATAGGAGTAATGACCAAAGTTCTTGCATTTAAAGCATTTCACCTTTTTCTTGTCGAACTTTCTACTGCGCCCACTGGCCTTTGCTTCCTTGGCTCTCCATTCATCTCGAGTCAACAAGAGATGCTCCCCCTCACCATCAGCATAAATGCTGCTTCGTTCTTCATATGCCTTGAGGCGTCCGATGACCTCTTCCACGGTCATGGTCTTGAAATCACCAAACTGCTCAATATTGGAGACAACCTATAAAAAGTTTTTGGGAACAACTCGAAGAAGCTTCTTGACAACATAGGGCTCTTCCATCTTCTCTCCCAAAGCACGAATCTTGCTGACGATTGATGTCAGCTTCATAGCAAAAGCATCAATCAATTCCCCATCTTTCATGCGCAGGGCATCAAGTTTAGTCTTCAAGGTCTACACCTTTGCCTCCATGACACGCTCAACACCCATGTGCATGGTTTTGAGCATCTTCCATGCTTACTTTGCAGTCTCCTTCTCTGCGATAAGCAAGAGCGTCTCCTCTGGGATGCCTTGATAGATGGCTGCAAGAGCCATTTGATCTTTGTGTTCATCAACTTATTTCTCCGAGTTAATTGCCTCCCAAACGCCTTGTGCCTTGAGGTAGGCCTTCATCTTGATAGCCCATGCAGTGTAGTTGCTTCCTGTGAGCAACGGGTATTGCAACGTCACCGAACCCTACTTCGAAGATGAGCTCCCTTCCTCGAGTTAATTGCCTCCCAAACGCCTTGTGCCTTGAGGTAGGCCTTCATCTTGATAGCCCATGCAGTGTAGTTGCTTCCTGTGAGCAACGGGTATTGCAACGTCACCGAACCCTGCTTCGAAGATGAGCTCCCTTTCTCATATTTCACCATGGCTCTGATACCAATTGTTGGTCCAAACTAACTAGTTTGAGAATAAAAATATGATGAGAGAGGAGGAATCAATGGAGATACTATTGTTCTCTTTATTCAAACTCACAAAGGTTACATAGCAAAGGACCTACACAAGTCCTTTTATAGGCTATTTAGGTCGGTTTGCTACAGTGACCGACGTGCTACAGTACTGGAACAACTCAAACACAGCTAGCAACACCTATGTTCTAGCTAATACATATACAAAACCAATTTTGCTCCTACTTCAGCAGTCGAAACCAAGTTGTAGTTAAAACCAAGTTGCCTTTTTACTCAAAAAACAAATTACTCATCTAACATTTTTAACTATGAAATTTGGATGCTCAAAATTGCAAGTCCAGTCTGGCAATTTATGGTTTCAGTTGCAATATATTCAGCATTTAGATTAGCATGGCATTTACATACTGCTTTTGTTTGATGCATTTTGCACATTAGCCTGAGTATTTTGCTTCATAGTGTCTTGATGTTACTCACACATACCTATTGTAATTGGGAGGTAGCATATTGCACGCAAATTTGTTTTCTGCTTGGAGAACTGGTACAATCAGTGCTTGTCATTGCCACTCATATTTTCTTATCAAGCATCACCAGTTGAGATTGAAAATTATCATTTTTAGACTTGTAGGCGTGATCCATTCTCCTTAATAAAAGCTGTAGAACAAATGAAGGATAGAACTTTCACTGTCTTTGAAAGCCAAGCTTTCCTTAATTCCTCTCTTTTCTTTCCCTTGGAATGCAATGGGTTCAGATGTTATTTTGTGGATTTGTTTTTGCAAATCAATTGACTGCTTTTAGAATTTTCTCTAGGTGTTTAGCAAAATATGTTCAGTAAATGACAGAATACATGAGTTAGTGTATTGTGATTGTTTTGTGATCCTTTCAAACTTCTGTTGTTAAAGACAAATTCTGTTCCTTCAGTACTTCTCTCAGGGAAGGAAGTGTAGAAAGGTGCTCCAGAGACAGAACAATTGTCAAATCCAGCAGAGAAGCTGAATCTGTGCACGAAAGAAGCTCGGAATAGGGATGGCACTCCGAAATGCATTGGGATGGTCAGAAGGGGAGGTGATGCGGCCCGAGTCAAAGCCTTGCTCGAGGTTGATGAGTCGGACTGCTGGCATCTTCTCCACTGGTGGCGCCCATGCTTTCTGGGTGCTCTGCCGCCTTCATTACTGTCATGCCTCCGATCCATCTAATCACCTGCTTTTAAGTATTTTTTGTTCTTCCATTCAATGCATTTTAGTAGCCGATAAAGCTTGTTTGTTGTCTCCTCACTTCCTTACTGTGCTTCGAGTGAATCAGAGGTGTAACCTTCATGCTGCCTGACCCATGCCATTGTTGTGCAGGTCCGAAAATAACAGTCCCAAGGAGCCTCAGGTGGGCGTCAAGCGGAGCAATCTCAATGAGCTTAACATCAGCCCTGCTTGTGCGGTCCTTGAGCCCAGAGTGTGAACCTCAGAATATAGCTGCTTACGACAAGCCTGAACACAAGACTGAATAGCATAAACAAGGTTCAGGCCATTGTCACTCTCTCCCTATCAAATTATGTAGTTTGTTTGATTCAGTCGAGGTATATGTCCTTTTGTATGATACGTATTCATTATGCATCATATCGCCATGTTGAGTGAAGAACTACTTATGTTTTTCCACTATATGCAGACAACCATGGATTTGTGTATGAGATGTACTGTGTGGAATCAATGTTTTTTTTGACAACAATGTGGAATCAGTGTTGGTACCTGTTGTGAAACTGCTAGCCGATACTATGTTACAGTTATACACTACATAAAAACCACTTCCTCTGTTCCAACCTGTACTTCACTTTACCTTTATAGCTTTGTCTTAAGTCAAATTCTCTATCTTTGACTAAGTTTTTTTATATAAAAATAGATCAGTAGCAATATGTTCAAATAAATGTGATATATTTAATGGAGAATTTAATAAAACTAATTTGCTGATGTATATGGTGGTGTATTTATTTATCTATAAATCTGGACAAAGTAAATAAGTTTTAATATAGGATAAACTGTAATTCAAAACAAAATGAGTAGGTTGTTCTCATTTTGACGTCACATGTGCTCTAGAACTAGCAAAGTTATGTGGACCACTTTTGGCTTGACAATATATAATGTTTTTGAAAATAAAAAAGGAAAACACGCCTATCATAGTTCATAGATGAGTTGACAGCAGATTGATATCCCGACTGCTAAACCAAATCCGAGTAAAAGAGAGACAAGACCCCCTGCTGTTTCCTGTATGTTTTGGTCGAATTAGATTCGGGGCATTACTACTTGAGTCCGTTTACAACTGTGCTTCGCAGACGATATAATCACCTGTGCACGCTTTGATTTCTCTCGTACCCTTTTTCACTTAATCACGTAGCCTCAGCCCTCAGGCTTTCAACGTATTTGCTGCATTTCCCGAGCGCCCGAACGAATCTGCTAGCCGTCTCGTTGTCAGGCACTCTGCACTCAGGCGAACAGCTATGTGCTGGCGAACGATGTGGTGCCTGCCCGGCCTGGCGCCACCGCTGCGCGCGGACTGCGTCGACGACGACGGCTACGAGGAGCTGCCGGTGTCACTGCCGCCGCACGTACCGCGGGGGCTGTCCAGGGACGGAGAGGAGGCCACGACTTTCGCGGTGGAGCAGGTGGTGGCGCCGGCGTCCAACGCCGCCGGCTTCGGCATCGGAGGAGGGGCGTGGCTCGCGTTGGTCTGCGCGTCGTCCGTCTACGCGAAGGGGTAGCCGGGTTGTAGGTATAGCGGTTTAAATTGAAGTCGTGTCAATTGTTAGATTACTCAAATCACTGACTGTTGGCCTGTAGAATTTGCCTACCTCGTACCGGTTTGCTAGAAAAACCAGGTCGCCTTTTTTTTAAACTAAAAACCAGGCCACTTATTTTGGAAGGCCAGTTTTATACTTTGTTGAATTGCAGAATGAACTCTATTATTATGTTTTTTTTTGTTGAGACGATCGAGATGCATACATAAAATATTTAGAGTTTAGATGAGAACATTATGGTTTCAGAAAGGTCCACACTTGTGCAAAACAGCAATGTTAGTTTTAACTGTGTAATCCAAATTAGAAGTTATATTTTGGCACATATTTTGTATGAGTTTTCATTTGTAACGGGAAAAGTACACCTATAAAGGGTCATTGCCAATTGAGACCATCCAATCGTTAAAGAAACATTGTCAAAAAAACCGTTAAAGAAAAAACAATCTACAATCCTATTATCCTTACTCTCCTTCCAAACTCTAACATGTTCTTCCTTTGTCTCCATGGAAACTAAAGGCGTTCTGTGGTGGTTCCACCTAGAGAAATCGGGCTTGTCTCGGCGAGCATTTTGTTCTTCTATGAGTGATTCTAACAAAACTAGACTTACCGATTTCTCAAAGGAACCATAATTTTCTTGAAGAAAAATCCACAATATAAAAGCAAGTTGTGATAGTCCACAGTATTAGGTCTCAAGTGAATAGACCCTTCCAAAGTTTTAAGGCTTCATACTCGTACAATAATTTACATCATGTGCTTAGTCTAGAGCATAAAATGGATCGACTAAATTTGTGTCCAATTAAAAGTAAGTTGGCCATTTTTTTATGTCTATTAGCCAAGGCTATTGAAATATGGTCAACCTGGTAATTTGTCAGTTGAGGTGGCAGGTCCTTTCTAGTCGAAGTATACTAGTCTCTTTTTTATAAGAACTTTTATTAGAGAGCATCTTACATGGGTTAGGCCAAGGGGGACCCAAGATACATTCTAGAGTGTCAACTGAACTAGTCATCTAGGGAGAATTCATGTGGTAGGTGCATTAGAAAATAGATGGGTAGTATTTCTAACTTGATGGCTAGATAGTGGGTAGATATATCTTGGCTTCTATGGATCTTGATTACTTTGTAAATAGTATGTAAAATGTGATATTTAA
The DNA here is from genome assembly GCA_023333625.1 of Bothriochloa decipiens. NCBI lineage: Eukaryota > Viridiplantae > Streptophyta > Magnoliopsida > Poales > Poaceae > Bothriochloa > Bothriochloa decipiens. The sequence goes on from CM041634.1 coordinate 15,763,875, forward strand.
ATTCATAGATAGTCAGATAGGTGAAAAAAGACTTAAGCACACTAGGTGAAGGCAATGGGCCTCCCACCCTCCCACCCCCACTTGTCATAGGGGGTTGGGTGACCCCCTGGTCGACTAACCTACCCTTTTCACTTCACCACCTTAGTGCATAGAGCATGCAAAACAAGCACACATGTGAAGATTCATGGGTCCACCTAGAAGTACTACAAATACCCCTACTCCTGCACTCTCACACAAGAAACTACATATCATAATTCATAAGCGAAGCCATGCTCTTGTAGAATGCAAAAATTGAAGAGAGAGAGAGAGAGAGAAATAGATAGAGAGAGAGAGGAAAGTCTTATGGAGAAAGTGAGCTCTAAAACAGCCTTGTCATCCCCTATCGCATAGGAATGTCAGTCACGCGATCAAGAGCTCTATGGTCGTAAGAAAATTCGGTATCTAACCTTGAATATGGGTGTATCTCAACATTTAACATTCAATTCACATGTCTTTGAAAAATTGATCACCACTATGTGAATTCGTTTGATTCAAAGAATTTTTGACTTTCTTTTCTCCTTTTTCTCGTTTCAATATCTCTAATCCTTACCTAGATCACTACAAAGGCCCTGTTCGACATGTCCTGAGCTAGACTGAATTTGGCTGAAGTCTAATGGTTGAAGTAATCAATCAAAACTAGTCGGATATCTGATCAGCCAAAATTTAGTTCAGTCCACACCAGCCGAACAGGCCCAAAGGAACTTATTGGAATTCAATCAGTGTAAGAAGTGGACTTCGCTGATTTGTCATTCTGCAACTGGGCTCCACTAATCTGCCATTATGAAACAAAGACTCGTTCGCTAGAATGTCATCCGAGTACTTTGTGGCTCATTTCTTACTCTTTTACCTCTGCGCTCTGCCCTTCCTCTTCTTTGTTTCACGGGTCTCGCACCGACGGAACGGGAAGAAAATTAGGTGAGCGATGGGCGCAGCGACGCCCGTGTACGCTCCATTGCTTGATGGACGCCGCGTGTTGTCACGCCTTCTAATCAAAGGCCAGCCAGCCCCCGAGCCGGACATCGCTGGTCGCCTCGGTTCCTCGTGTGCACAGACCAAGGCTCCACCGCGGCTCCTCTTGCTCACGTAGGAGCACAGCTTCTCTTCAACCTCGCGGTGGAGGCCGGAGGCAGCGGCTGCGGCGGCCCACGGTGGAGGCGGTGTTGGGTTCGCGGCCACGCCACGCAGCAGGTGGCGGCGGCGCATATTGTCGGGGCAGCAGGTGGCGCGATGATGTCTGACCCCGGGATGGGCTGATGGGCACGCAGCGGGGCAGTTCGCACCGGCTCGTCGAGGTCCCAGAACTCGCCGGGGACAGACGCCACGAGCTCGGGGAGGCGAAGGACGAGTGGGGAGAGGCACCTGCTACGCACGCCGGCGTCGCGCGCGGCGCCGAAGGCGCTGGCCCCGAACTGGTCGGTGTCTTGGCGACGAACGCCACCACGCGGCCTGTGCTCTGCCAGAGCTGCGAAGTCCGAAAGAACACCCGTGAGCACCGAGAGGGAGCGCGCGCACTCCTCGGACATGAGCGTCTCGGGGCAGGTCGGAGAGGTCCACCGACGGCAGCGGGTGCGACGCGACGCGGGGCAGCAGGGACATGATGAACGCGCGCTGGGTGGCGAACGCCGTGGACTCTGTAACACTTTGGTGTTAAGCATGCATAATCATTCGCATTCTTAAGCATAAGCATCATTATGCATAGCATTGATGAAAAGATCGATCGTCATTTCATGTATCATGTTTGATTATTCAAATTTTGCTTGCCTTTCATATGAATTGAATATGTGGTATGAGTGTTTGGTGTTTGATGAACCCTAAGGTAACCTAGACATGATTAGGACACCAAATTAACCTAGGTTTATGTTCATGGTTTTGGTTAATTAAGCTTTGTTGTCATGGTTGACCAAGGTGGACCATTAAAGTAGTTTTGTTTGACTGAATTGAAAGTGATAGCTAGAGTGCTTGCATATGTGTGCACCCTAAATAAAGTTTGTAGAGAATTTTATAAGGAACAAAAGTTGTTTTTACCACTTTTCATGAAAATGCTTGGAAGGTGTTCAAAAATGTTGAAAAAGGGCAGAATTGGGGGCTGATTTTCCATTTTGGGAATTTTTTAAAGGTATTTTATTTGGATTTTTGTATTTCAAAATCTAGGCATAATCTGGTAAAACTTCTTTAAGATGAAATGTTCTAATCTTCAAAAGCTACATTTCATCTATTTTGAGTTTTTGCTAATTCGGCTTAGTTTAAGAGTTATTAAGCAGCAAAGTTTGTTTTACATTCATAGGAATAGCTTTTCGGTGACGGTTGTTTCCTGGCCGTCAGGGAAATCCCCGACCAGGAACGCGCCGTGGCCGCCCGCGGCAGCATGCGTCGGCCGCGTGGCGCCCAGGCTCTGCCGAGGCCGGGCCGTTTTGGCCGCGTGGGGCGTCGTCTGAACGCGCCCACTCCTTCACTCGCCCGCGCCCTCACTCTCTCCCCCTCGTCCCCTCTCATTTTCCTCTCTGCTCGCCGCCGCGTCGCCCGAGCTCGCCTCGCCGCCGTCTAGAAATTTGCCGCCGACAGCCACGCATTCGCCTGCTTGACCCCGCAATCGAACGCGCCCGAGCCCGCTCCACCTTCCTCCACCCTCGTCTCGGCCGGTTGCGTCAAGGTTCGCCCGAATCGCATCATCTTCTCCCTGTCCGCCATGGCCGCACCTCGGCTTCACCGTGGTTCCGCCGCTCTGGCCGTCCTCTCTCGCCATTAGGGTGCGCATCCGAAGCGTCGTGATGGGTAGCTGCTAGGACGATGCTCAATGGCGCCGATTAGGGTTTCGTGGGGTCGGATTTTGGTCGGGCCACCGCGCGGAGTGCCGTCGCTCCGCCATGCTCGTGCTCCGACCACCTCCAGCAGCTCCCTCCCATCTTTAGTCCCCTTGATCGATGCGCGCTATTCTCCTGTCTCTTCTCTGCCGGTTGGTGACGCCGGAGCTCCGTCGGGACGGCCGGCCGAGCGTCGCCGCCGACAAGGACCATCGGGTTAGAATGTAGGAAAACCTAGGGTTCTCGGTGTAAAGTTGCCAGACACAGAGATTTACCGGTTAGGGCTCGGTTAGTTTCTGGAAATCTCAGGGTCCCTGGTGTAAAGTGCTTTTTCCTTTTTCTTTTTCAGAATTGATTTCAGATTTTGTTTAAAGCTTTGGAAATTCATAACTTGCTCATTTTTCATCCAAATGAGTTGGTTCAACTTGCAGTATTTTTCTTATGAGATGATCTATGTATGAAAAATATGAAATGTGGAATTTGTGATACTTTTCTGTATAGCTTTATTTATCTCTATTAATTGCTTTTATCTTAGGAAATGCATAAGTAATTCTCTGTTGCTCAGAAAAATGTGAGACCAAGTTTGTTAGTCTTCTTATGTTATGCTCTATCTGTGAAAAATGTTATGAGGTTATGTCATGTGGAAAGTTTGATCTGTCTAGTTATGGTGCCTATTTTCATGTGATGATAAATAATTCATAATAAATAATGTATAAGGAATTTGTGCATGAAACTTTTTGGAGAGTGTTTTTATGTCAATCTAGAGCTAATTATTTTCTGAGATCTGTTGTTTGAAATACTTTTATGTACAAAGTATTTTATGCCCCTGAAATTGTGCTGCCTTGGCATTTTTGTGTAGGATAAAGTACTTACTGTTTTGACTTAAAATTTTTATGGTAGTCTTTATTTGGTATGATTAAGCTTCTATAATTTTTATAGAATTTTCTGAGTAGTCTAAAGTCATGTTGTAGTTATACCCTGATTTCTTTCGTTTATAAATAATGCTTTAGAGTTATCATTTCATGTGTGTAAAAATATTTTTTATGCTATTCATGATATGTAAGATCTGCTATTGGTTGTGGTTCAGTAGAGTGTAGTGTGTAAAACAATGGTTGTTTATAAATCCTTATAGTGTGCGAGTAAATTGTAATGCGAGGCCTATTTGGAGATTTGTCGGTAGAAGAGAATGCAGATGACATGTGCTTATCATACATGTTTTCAAATATCATATCATTCATCTTAGCTGAGCATTCATTCACCATCACCATCAGCATTGTAATTATATGTATGCACGGTATTCATACGCACTATGCATCATACAGGATCGTCAGAGCTCGAAACGGTAATTTCCGGAGCACAAGGAGAGGAAGGCCAACAGGAAGCTTTGGTGCGGGAAGCAGCAGCCGAAGAGGATCCCGAAGCTGATCTTCCGGAGTGTCCCGACCACCAGCCAAGCGCTTTCCTGAAAGGCAAGCCCCGGAGCATTCTCCCTGTGGTTTGCAAAATATCTAACTTGAGTCCTTTATTTGTTTGCTGCATTAAGTTATAGACGTTGTTTTATACCGTTGCTGCATTACTTATATTCCTTGCCACTGTTTATGCTTCAACCCTGTTAGGTTCAGGTACGATTATTTGCTTAGCCCTGCTTAACTAGATCGGTAGAAGTCGGGTGATTTCCTGTCATCCGCGAGTTATAGGTGGTAACTCGGAATGGTTGAATACATTGTTATCTTGGATAACCATGTGGAGATAATAAATCGAGACCGGGCGGGATTGGAGTTGAGAATAAACTGGAGGTTCAATGTGGTTTATCCCGTCTGTGTCGAACTAGGACCCCGTCCGTTATACGTCCTCAAGTCATATTGAATTTATGCCTCACATTTAGCTGGAAGGATAAGTCGTTCCAACCGTGAAGCCTAATTTTGATTTGGGCCGGGAGTCGACCTGCTGTACGCATCGCATTGGTGAAGCTGGGGGACCACGGGTTACGCGGTTGTAAGGCCTGGATATAGCATGGTGCGCCCTGCTGGCAGCCGGACGGTGCCCGGATGTGATGGTACCTGTTGATCTCGCGTTTTCCTAAATTGGATGTCGGTGACCTGTAGCTCATCGTGGCTGGTGAGTGTGGTTTGTGTGAGGAGTACCCGCCAGCTGGTTAGTAATCGATTATAATCGCCATCGTTCCTGGACAGTGAACACTTGACTTGAGCAGCGGCATCGTAGTAAGAATTTGAACAAGAGATGAGATGGTTGAGCTGTTGAGACTGAAAGATACTCAACCGGAATTGGTTACTTTCTGTTGAATAATTATTACCATGCTTGTTTAGTACAGGTGCTAATGTAGCATGATAAGATTAATCAGATTAAAAACATTGCTAGAAGGTTCTTATTATTTGTCCCTTAATGCAAGTTTTTTCGCAATTAAATGAGTCAGCTATCCTACTTATACAGTCTTGCATACTCCTTGGAGTCACTTATTTTTAGTTTATGACGGGTAAGTCTAGCTGAGTACATCCTCGTACTCAGGGTTTTATTTCCCATATTTTTGCAGATGGTGAGATGCTTTATGGTTATTGTCAGAACTGTTTCTATCCCGCCTTGGGAGATGATTAGACCTTGGGCATGGTCACTCTTCTCGATTTGATGCTTTTGCTGGATGTGGACCAAGGACCTGGCACTGTATTTGAACTAAATGCGTGTGTGGCTTTAAACTAAATCGCTTTCGCTTTTATTTGAAATTGAACTAGTTTGTAATAACTCTATTTCGTACTCCGATGATGTTTTAAACTATGTGCGAACTGTGTACTTGTGAATGGAATCGCTAAACTATTACGATCTTGGTCGTGCCGAAAAAGTTTGAAATCCTTCGAGATTTCACGGACTACCGGGTTTATTAGGTCTCAATCATATGATCTGCTAAATTAATGACGAATTATGTGCTTGTACTCTAATAAATTGGTCGGTTGTGTGACAAACGCGAAGGTGATAAGCGTCGCCGCGGCGCCCTGGCCCTCTGGAGCCGAGCCATGATTCCTGCGATGCTAAGCCGGCGGCAATCAAGGACGCGCTCGATTTCAGTGGCCGTCTGATGCACGACGTGTCCGCGCGTCATCCATCCAGCCGGGGGCCACGCCACGCAGCAGCAGGTGGCGGCAACGCTAAAATGGATCGAGACGGCCGCCGCTGCTTCTTCGAGGGCCGAGCGAGCGGGCACGCTCTCACACGGCGAGCTCCCCCCTTGGTGCGAACAGGCTGCAGTTGACCACCAGGATGTCGATGTCCTGCGGGGAGACTCCGGTCTTGGCGAGCAGGTCGCCGATGCCCGAGAAGATGACGAGTTCGGCCTCGAGGTCACGCGACGGTGGGATCTAGTGTGTTGCGCGTACTTCAGCAGTCACGTCATGAACCGGACGCTGCGCTCGTCGAAGCCCGGCCACACGCGGGATTGCTCCAGGAACGTCGCGAACGGGACGCGCGCGGCAGTTGAGGTTGGTGCGGAAGCACGCGTAGTCCACCAGGTACACCGCGCGCGGCGCGGCTAGAGCATCAGGTACAGCACCGTGGCTACTGCCGGCAGGAAGCCAGCGAGGTGCACCTCGGCGCAGCTGTGGCCTTGGCCGTGGTGACCGCGCTGGTCGACGCGCGGCGCGCGGCGAGGTGGAAGCAGGGGCGCGCAACGAGGTGGAGGCGTTGCAGAAGCCCGGGTCGTCGGCGTGCTGCAGGCAGGGCCGCGGCGAGGTCGTGGACGGGTTTGGCGGAGCTCGACACGACGCGGTCGACGTCGCGGCTGCAGATCGAAGAGGTAGGGGCACTTGCTGCTGTGCGGTGCGGCCGCGGGCTAGCTGCTGCCGCCGCCGCGCTTCGCGTGTCCCTGTGCCGACTGCGCCGCACGCGCTTGCTGCTTCAGTCGGACGAGGTGGCCGCGCGCGTGGGAGCTCCGGCATGACCTCGCCATGCCGGACCTCCTGGCGGTCGTGTCGCGCCATTGCCGCTGTGTCCTGTGGTCGATGTCCTGCGGTCGTGTCCCCGGAGCTGGAGCTGGAGCTGGAGGTGGGCGTGCTCGCTCCGCGAGGAAGGCGCCGAAGAGGAGCTCAGTCGGAGAGGGGATGCGGACCTCGGCTCGGCTCGGAGGAGGACGTGGAGGGAACCCGCGGCGGTCGTCGCCCCTCGGTTCCGTCCGTCCGCGCGGGTGAAAGGGGACGGGAGGACAGGGGCAAAGGAGGAAGAAAAGGGTTCCAAATCATTGAATGACGCGTTTTACCGTTGCGGGTCCTCTTACCATAACGATCGATTTCCAAAAAGCTCACTACATAGACCAAACTACCCTCTCGGCTCTCGCCAAGCCCAGCGCCCCAGCCCCGCGCCGGCGCCTCTGGCGCTCGCCGCCTCGCCCGCACTAGCGGTTGCCGTGGCCACCACGGACCGCCAACCGCTCCTCAAGCCCCCTCTGACGGTCACGGCGCCCAAGCCCTCCTGCCTCTTTGCATATATATCCAGGTCCAGCCCCTCTCTCACGGCCACGCTATACAATCTGAGCGAATCCACAAACGAAATAGGCCGCCACCCCTCTTCCCGCTCTCGCCGCACCTCATCCATCAACTCCCCCTCCGCTCTCGCGTCTCGCCGCATCTGATGGGAGCAGCGAACTCGCTGCTCCGGCGCGGAGCAGGGGCAGCGGCGGTCCGAGCGCCGGCTCCCCCTCTCGCTTGGCCAGAGGCCGCGTCCCCGCCGGCGCCGATCCTCACGGGAGCGGCGCATGTCGTCTTCGAGGTGTCCCTGGGCAATCCATGGAAGCCTAAAGCGCCGGGCCTCCTCGCGAGATGGAACTTCGTTTGGAACAGGGATGGCCCCGCCGTGGTGAGGAGGAGGCTTCCGCCCGGCCTCCTCGGCCTCTTGGACCGCGAGGAGCAGGAGGGTGCGGTGGTCCGCAGGTACCAGCTCTCCAAGAGGGTGGAGCTGCGCGCCCGGATGGAGTTGGTCGAGGAGATCGGCGAGATCGTGATCCTGGAGGCCGACATGCCGGAGTACTGGCGCGTGTGCTCCTTCTGCAACCGTCCCTTTGTGGGGCGCCGGCTTCGACTCTTGCCCTGCGGCCACGCGTTCCACTCCTGCTGTGTGGACTTTTACTTCATTCCGGGCAATGATGGTTGGAACCTTCTTGGCCCCCGCCCCCCAGGCTCCAGTCCTACCGTGATAGGTAGGTGTTTAGCAAGAAATATTGTTTTCCCTGTTTCTTGCGGATTCAGTTTGTTCATGTTCTTGAAACTGTGTTTCCCGGATTGACATATTGTGTGGAAATGCAATTCAAAAGCTTCGTTCGGGTCGAAATCGCCCCGACCAATCTCTGTTAGGTAGGTGTTTAGCAAGACATTGTTTTAGCTGTTTCTTGCTGATTCAGTTTCTTCAAGCTCTTGAAACTGTGTTTCCGTAGACATATTGTGTGGAAATGCAATCCAAATGCTTAGTTCGGGTCGAAATCGCCCCGACAAATCTCTCTTCCTAGCGTGTGTTTTGCATTTCCTGGTTCAATTCCCGTTCCGCCGTGCGATCTCACCGTGCGTCTTCGATGTTTCCTCCCCAGCAAGGATCTCTTAATCTCTTATGTGTGCTTTCTGTCGAGTTGTTTTGGTGCTTGCCGTATGACATCTCCCCGCAATTTTTGGAGCGCCGTTCCGGCGACGCTCCGCCGCTCTCGAGTCACCGGCGACCCCAATTGGGGGATGTTTGCTAGCTGTCCGATCGGGTATCAACGTCTGGATTGTGTTCCACCGGACCCTTTTTTTTTTTTGAAAAGGTGTTCCACCGGACTTGACTACCTGGTCAACCGAAACGACCAGTCAACCAACGCCATGCGACTTTCTTGAAACGCTGTAGAGTTTTTTTTGTTTCAAATGCGAAAAACTCTGTGTCCTCGCTTAAAAAAAAAATCCCCAAAACTAGTTTTTCCTGGCAAAAATTTCCAGAATACTTGTTTAGTATAACGTACCCTTTCAATGTGTTAACTGTGATTTTTATGAATCTTGCAATCAGATTCGTACCAAAATGTATAGTAATTTTCTGCTTCAAGTTTGCTGTTCATGGTATTTAGTGAACTATGTGTACTTCTCCCGCCCAAGCGGGCAAGAGTGAGAATGGCAACCAGCAAGGGTAATAGTATATTATTACATGCTCTATATCTTAGCTATTACCATTCGAAAAGATGGTAAAAGGTTGAAAGTACATGGTTACTATTATTACAAGCTCTATATCTTAGCTATTAGCATTCCAAAAGATGGTAAAGATTCAAAGTACATGGTTACTGAATCATAAACAAAAGGGTGGAGATTGGACAGCTTCCGACAAAACCCAAAGTCTTGCACATGGATAGAGATCTTAGTGAAGTCTTGAAACGATATCCTGTATACATGAGTTCAGGTTGCCAGGTTGCTGTGATCTAACAATCATCCCCATAAAGGCCTGCTATGTGAGAAAAGGAGCAGATGTATGTATTCATGGTAGGTCACCTGTAAAGGAGTGAAGTTAAGACCCAGGGCGTATTGTGAGGTGAGAAAGCAATTACAAATGCCAAGAAGTTTCATGGCTGAACGCTAAGCTGCTTGATGATGTAAGGTAGCACACTGTATGAAGATTAATCATGTTTAACAAAACTAATTGAACTGAATAGCATGAGGGATGAAGTCACCATTTTTTTAGCAGTCTCTGTTTGCAGAATATAAAATAGGATACCAAATTGGAAATATTAGCACAGAATCAGCAGATGCTGTTTAAGACATTTATATATGCACATCTAGAGTCAGCATCATCAGATAACACGCTAGATTTGTTTTATTCTTAATAGATAACCACTTTTTTGTTTTTTGGAACTCAATGAAAGGAATTGATTTAGCAGATAATACAAAAACTAAACGTGGGAGAAAAAAACATGGACAAATTCATCACCTGTTACAAAAGGAGAATGTTTGCTGATCTAGGATTATGTAATAGCATAGTAATTATGGTAACTTTGAAGTACCTAATATGGTGAACTGACATTGCATTAGCTAAACATTCAAAAGTACCCTAACCTGTTGTGCATCTGAAAGTGGCCTGGAGTAAATTTAAGAATTCAGTAGCTGTGCAACAAACTCTATAGGCAATGGTGCAATGGAAGCTATCGCTGACATATTTGTGAAGTCACAGAAAGTTAAATCAAAATCCTGGAAATGTACAGATTAACTTGTTGTCAAAAAGGAAATGTACAGATTAAGTTCATACGCTGCTTATTTTTATGTCCGAACAATTATGGATTCAACCATCAATAACTGCACATTTTTATGTTCAAGACAATACACTATATTTCATTTGAGCAATGGTCCTTCCTATGAGATGAAATATCAGGAAAAGGTTGGTTCAGTGAGAACACCCTCGCCTGTTTTGCATATGAGAGTGGCCTGGAGTAAATTTGAGAATTCGGCAGCTGTGTGCAACAAACGCAATTATAGGCAATGCCTCAATGAAAGCTATCGCTCATATGTCTGAAAAGTCACAGAAAGTAAAATCAAAATCCTGCAGGTATGTGTGTTCAATTGGATAAGAAATCATCAGTAGTGTTGAAGGCCGATGAAACGTAGCCCAGCATCTCACTAACAGTCATAGAAACTGAACTTGGTGTGGGTGGACATACGCCCAATTCCCATTGCATCAGAAAGGAAATACACAATCAATACACTATTTCATTTGAGGAACGCTTCTTCCTGTGAGATGAAATGTCAGGAAAAATTTAGTTCAGTGAGACCATCCTTACACTCGTTCTGTATGTGAGAGTGGCAGCAAGAGGTGGGCTTCCTGCAAAGGAGAATGTCCTGATTGGTGAGTAAGAGAGATCTGGTAGAGGATGCAAAGAAGGTCGAGAAGGGTGAGAACTAACCTGAAAAAAAATGGCAGGCAGGGGATCACAGAATCGCCGTCAATCGCGAACGGGAGCAGCAGGCCGTAGTGCGCAGTCGCGAGCGGCGTGCAGGCATGGTGGCGCTCCTCCTGTGAGCGCAGCGGTGAGCGCCGTGCACGTGCGGTGGCAGCACGACGCGGGGCATGGACTTCCTCCCGTGAGCAGCAGAAGGACGCGGGGCATCGTCGGTCGCGTCCGTTGGCTACCGCCGTCGGGAGAGGGAGAGTCGTCGCCGATGTGGGGGAGAGGGAGGGGCGGCGTTGTCGGCGGAGGGACAGGGGCGACGGGCGCCGGGCGCCGGGGAAACCAACCTCTGTGTGGCCAGCGGGCAAGACGGAGAACGCCCCCGGAGCGACTACCTGGGCGGCGTAGCATCCGGAATGAGGAGACCAAAGCGCTGAGGGTGGAAGAAACTCTTGCTCGTGCCTCGCGGGAGAGACGGCGGCGGACGGGAAGAAACGAGCGGCAGCGGCGGCAAACAGGATCACACAGGAGTCGACCAAGTTGCATACTCCACAGTGTTATGGGCCTATTTGGGCCGTCGAGTCTTTGTCGTTTGGCCTGCTAGATAGCCGTCAGATGGCCCTTCGATGGAGAACGGTGCAGATGGGCTCGACTTCAGAACGCAGTCAGGCTGGTCCAAGTTAGACGATCTCGTTCCGGAATATCTGGTGTCTCCCGCCAGATCTGTATAGGATTAGGTGACTATCCATATGCAACACGACTATCCAGATCTGTATAGGATTAGGAGACCCATCTAATTCACAGATCTAAAATCCAATCCATATACAACACGATATCATCCATCTAGCCTGTATATGTATATATATTATTAGATGCTGATCACGCGACCTTATTATATTGTAACTCAAGACTTCAACGCGCAAAGACGATAGACGACGTTGGCGGCGCCCGATCGACGGACACCCAAAGCCAATGGCATCCACTCCGCCGCCGGCACCAAAGCCGATCGGAGGCCACTATCATACGGTCGACCCCAATTATGAATCACCTCTTGACGACGGTAGCAACCACATATTTGTCGCGTCGTTACCAACGACCCGCGGCTTCCGTTTCGCCCTCGACTTTCTTCCGGGCGGCACCAATGGTGGCTGGCAAATCGCAGACAGCCGTGGCAGCCTCATCCTCCTCTACCGAGGCGTCCAGTTGCCCAAAATGCTGAACGAGCAGACTGCAGCTGGGAGCCGCCACAATCCTGGGTTCCTCGTGTGCGACCCGCTGAAGCGGCAATACAAGGCAGTCCCTTGCCGGCCGGAAGATATGGAAGGCCACCAGTTCCTCGGCCTGTTCCTGCTCCACGGCGACCAAACCAATCAGCCAGCAGAAGGCGGCGGCCACATCAGTTTGTCCAACTTCAGAGTTATGGCTGCTCTGCACCGGCCCCACTCCTGCAGTTCCGGCCATGGAGTGCCGGTGGCCCACGTGTTCTCCATGGGGAGCGAAGTAAAAGGGGCGTGGAGCAGCGTCTTCTGTTTGGGAAGCGATTGGCACCTCGTGAAGAGGGCCTGGAGCAACGAGGAGGGGATCAATGTTCCGAACACGGTCAAGCCCTTGTACTTCGCAGGCCGCGCATGTGGTTCCCTCTATTGGGGTATCGAAGGCACCGGCACGGCGCTTGTTCTTGACGAGGCAACCGCAGAGTTCTCGACGCTCACGCTGCCGGAGTCGACCATGCTCGGATCGTGCAAAAGATGCAGCTTCCGGGTCATTGACCGCCAGGACGGCGCGCTGCGTGTGGTCCGCTTGCTAGACAACGACCTCAAGGTCTTTGTTCGTGGCCATGGCAGTCACGAGTGGGCGGTCGAGGGTGTGGCGCGGCTGCGGGAAGCCACGCGCGGGCTGCTGGGCCGCGAGGATGGCTATTTCGAGGATGAGGCTATTATTGTCGACGCGCACGACACGTACGTCCTCTTGACACCACGGGAGAAGAAATGGCTGTTCTCCATCGTGCTCGAGACCATGGAGGTCGACCGCGGACATGAGAGGAACAAGTACGCTGGGCCGGCGTACCCATGGGAGCTGCCAACAACGCTGTGGTCGTCAATCTTCTCACTCTTGCCATGAGACTATGAGAGGGCTGCCATGTCTGAGGTGATTCTTTCCTCAGGCAGTTCTTTTCTGCCACAGGTCAAGTGAAGTTTGGTCCTCCTTTTGTCGTGCTTTCGTTAAATTTAATAATTATTAGGTTTGGTAGCCCATTTGATTTAATTAAATTTAGTAAATTTGAATGCTCTTGTTTAATGCTAGAAGTTATTTGTTTTAATCCTCATGACTCATGAGAATTTTTTTACCGAAGTCAGTAGGGGAAGTCCAACTTATCTTTTTTTTTCAGACTTTTTTTAATTCGTTACCACGGGGAGTCAAATCTACTAGGTCCTACTTAAGTACTCTAGGCTAAAGACCCTGTGGTGCTCCTCATGAGAATTTTGACTAGACTTACATTACGTGAACTTGTGATGAGTGCAAACAACAAAAGGTGGACGCCTAGTCGCCTACGGAAAATGCGAGCCCTAGTTTAATCTTGCATTTTTTTTCAGGATTTCATTAGTGGTGGAAAAGATTCGTCGTGTTTGGCATGATTTTCTCGATTTCTCATGGTGGACGATCCAAATTTAAGTGGACCAACGTACACATGTAGTCTAGTTTTGTACTGCCTTTCATAGCCATATTGTTGACCTAAATTGTCCTTTATAGCCCACTTAAACGTCATGTAAACGCTCTACACGGTGGTACGTCGTTTTCATTTAAATGGTTGTTTAGCCCATTCATTCAAAGTGCCATACTTCTCATACATCACACAAGAACACAATCATTAGCACCTACTTTCTCCGATCCAAATAATTGTCATTCTGACCAAATATCGAATGTATTTTTATTATAAACTTATTTGAAAATATAAATACTGATTTTATTACAAACCTAATAAAAATTAACGAAGTTTGACAAGCACAAATCATATATAAACACTTATTTTAGAATGGATGGAATCGGAGGCTAGCAGCCTCTTCGGGTTCGGGTGTCTATTCAGTGCAAGGACCTGCCTTGGGCTCCCTCTCTTGGCACTTTGATGCATTCGACCCATAGAGTTGAGAAAAACACTTCTCACTCATATCCTTTGTTAGCTAGCTAGTATATTGCCCGTGTAAATGCTATGATGTCATCTAGAAAAAATAAAATAAACTAAAATAAATGTAAAGATCTTAAAGTAAAGAAACTAAAGATTCGAAAAGATAAACACTTTTGGCGATTGCAATTGACCACAAAATTGCATCAATCATCAGTTGATCAACACTTTTGGAGCATAAAGGCGGTTTGCACATGGATTAGTCACAGAAATATATGAATCTAGTGCTCTTTGGTACTCTTCTTAATCCTTGTTTTGCGAGGCAACCAATCCAATCATCAGTTGATCAACACTTTTGTGAAACTAATTCAAGACTTTTTTTGCGAGGCAACCAATCCAAGACTTAGCCTTACATCAACAATTTCTTTGAGGATACTGGAGGCACAAGGGAGCAAACAGACAGAAAAAAAATCAGCTCTTCATAGTAGTTTAACAGAAACAAAAGTTAACAGAAAGATCAGTCAGTGTTGCAGCAAGAAAAGTTGTGTAAATTCAATCCAATCCCCTATAAAAAATCAGCTCTCCATTGTAGTATAACAGAAATAGCACAAGGGATCAAACAGACAAAAAAAACTTTGTACATAACTTGTCTTCTTAATCCTTGTTCTCTGGTGAAACTAATCCAAGAATTTTTTTGCGAGGTAATTAATCCAAGACTTAGCCTTGCATCAACAATTTCTTTGAGGATACTGGAGGCACAAGGGAGCAAACAGACAGAAAAAAAACAGCTCTCCATGGTAGTTTAACAGAATCAAAAGTTAACAGAAAGTACATTCAGTGTTGCAGCAAGAAAAGTTGTGTAAATTCAATCCAATCCACTATAAAAAAAACCAGCTCTCCATTGTAGTTTAACAGAAATAGCACGAGGGATCAAACAGACAAAAAAAAATTTGTACATAACTTGTCTCGCTTATTGACAATGTTTGTAAGATCAGTACGAAATGCTCTTATTGGGCATTGCCTTCCTGAATGGAGGTAGAGCAACCATGACATTGTTCTCTTGCTTTCGCTTTGCCTGGCCTAGCCACCAGAATGCAGCTTTTCTTGTGTTGCTTGCTAGCACGCCCCGTGGGCTGGGCCGCCCGAGAGTGAGAGGAAAGGTTTGTCTTTTTCTTTCCTTTTTGTTTTACTCTTCTTTGTAGATTCATTCGAAGTCCAAATTCAAATGCTTTTTAAACAAATCTTGCTTTCCATTTATTTCTGATTTTGGAAATTAAAGTAACTTTTTGGAAATATAACATTGGAACTTAATTTCACATGAACGATTTTATATGCTTTGTTTTATAAGTAGATCAAATTATCAATTCGCATTTGGTTGGGCACTCCATTTGTGAGGCCGGCCGCCCGGGCTCGAACCCGAGGTCCCGCGCTTTTAAGCCTTCTCATAAGGCTGGGGGCTTAGCATCCCCTTTCTCTAAAAAAAATTAAATTCATTTTTCACCACATGAATTAAATGCAAAGGAATGAATGCAACAACCTATGAACTTAAATTATAATAATTATCTGAAAATCATAATTTGCACAAATTGATTTGCTAAAAGCCTATCTATATTACAAAATTCATAAAACCAATTATTTTATTGAATGAAAACTAACAATCTAAAAATAGAAATTTTGGGGGGTGTGACAGTTGTCATGTGCGACTAGATGTGGCGAGCACGACAGTGAGTGACGGTGAGCAATAGGGGGGACATAGGGATCGTGGCACCGAGGTGGCGATCATGGCACTAGGTGATAGAGAATGGGTATTTAGCGTAGTTCTCACACGCAATTAGTGGCGGCTGGTTATTGTTGGGTGCAACGGAGGATGAGGAGCATGATACACTCGATCCTAGCCCTTGGATTTTGAGTATCGACAGAAGGTTTACAATCAATCTAGACAGTTCCTTTCTAACGTGTTTTTTTTTCTGGATGCATGGATGGGGGCTCCTTAGCAGGATGTTTTTGATGTGGGCGTATGAAAGAAAATGTTGATGAATAGGGCAGATTCATCATGGAAGTGAGATTATGAGAGCATTCTAGTGCATTTGCATTGAGTTGAGGCATCTAGTGACACTAGTGACAATGCTCGCTGTGGAATTTCTTATTACTTTTAATGGTTCTTGCCACCTAAATGGCTTAGAACAAAGGTGGATCGTTGAGCAGAAGGTGGTGATTGTTGGGGGCTCCTTAGCAGGATATTTTTGTGTAGGCGTATTAATAGGGTAGATTCATCATCAAAGTGAGATTGTGAGAGTATTCTAGTGCATTTATATTGAGTTGAGGCATCTAGTGACGCTAGTGATTTTGAACATTAATTGTGAAGGGTTTCAAAGTTAAGAGGGTGGAGTAGCCATAGTGCCAAAGCTGAGGGATTATGTAGACTTTCTCATCTTAATTTAGTGTTGTATATACGTCCATACTTCTGTGAATTAAGGTGTCTGTGATGGAGCAAAAAAAGCAAACAATAATCTTAACTCATAGCTAGTATATACATTTTTTTAATTACACAGTACAATATAGACGCCCATAACACGTACACATACTAACCTCTATGAACACACGTATACAAATTCTACCCCTACGAAGGTTAAAAAAATTCTACCCCTATGAACACCTTCGAAGACGTCCTTGTCAACAACGAGGCACCTAGTGATTTCGTGAGCTACTATATACATTCATTCTAAATTATAAGATATTTTTGGCTTTTCTAGATACATAACTTTCACTATACACTTGAGATATACTATATGTCTAGGTACATATAAAAGTAATGTATATAGAAAAGACAAGATATTGTAATTTGAAGAGGGCTTGTAGGAAGGTATTTTGTACTGGAGCAAGAAATCAAACAACATACAACAATTAAGAAGATGTTTTCTACTGTCATGAACGGTAAAATAGTAAACAACAATCACACAGATGGCACCTACAAGTAAACAAACATTCTGTGAGTAAAACACTGTCTCTGTTTTAAATTTTAAGTTTTTTAACTTTCTAAAAGAGAAAGTATCTTATGTTTGACCAAAATTATAAAGAGGATTATAAAGATTTATCACATCAAATAGGTATACTATAAAAAATTAATAAAAAAATCGAATTATACTTATTTGGTATTGGTATCATAAATATTATTTTATTATATAAAATTAACCAAACTTGTGATGCTTCGACTATCTAAGAAAATTAGAATGACTTATAATTTAAGCGAAGAGAGTATATCAACATTCATACATCTTTACAATACGTACATACACGCACATACAACTTACAAGGAGTGTCTTTTTTGTGGAACTCAAATGATGGGACATGAGAAGAAAAACACTTATTTGGCATTCAAGTCCTAGCAGTTCAAGCATATAGTAGATCATGTAAGGAATTCAGTACTTCATTCCATCTATCTTACAGAGCTATCAGGCAACAGGAAGCAGGAAAAAAACAGCTCTGAATTACCTTTGCTACGACTCAACTCAAATTGGGATGTCCAATGGCACATTGTTGTCTATATTTTCACCTTATTTTCATATGCCCTACCCCTCTACTAGTATAATACCCGTGCGTTGCTACGGCTTTATTTCAGGGACTTATGTAAAAACAACCATTTTGCTCTTTACTCGTCTAATAAAAAACAGTGACAAATCTTTTGTCGCTCCTTTCAAAAAAAAACAACCAGAGCACGACATTTATCCATAATTAAACTCTCACACAATTATATATGGCCATGTACCATGCATACTACAAATAAGACTCCATGGATAATATTTGTGTACTCATTTGCACCGCTCTTCAAAATATCCAACAAGAATACCGTGGTCATTTGAAAACGCTCTTTCTCTGACTGTCTTGTCTCCCCTGTCGTCACTTGAACGGCCAATGATGGATGGCTTCCTCCCAGGATGTCCCTCTTGAACATGAACAGCTATTCTCCATTTCAGATTCTTCTCTTTCGATCCTTTCACTTCATAAACAAGGCAACAACCTCTCACCACCTCAGGAGCAAGCAGACAGCCTACATGACCATGCAGTTAGTGTACATTAATGAAAATGCTATAGGGGAGTTCTCAACTTCTTCAAAACAAAAGTAAGAGCAGTTGGTGTAAATCGAATTATGTTTTGGTGGTTCAATAAAGCTGAAGAAACATGTGAATAGCTGAAGATGGCCTTCAGGACTTATAAATCTCCATTCCCAACAAAGAAACATGTCACTTGCCTACATGTGTGGAGAAAGCATTGACACCTTTATAAAAGAAACTGAAACAGAAATAAATAATCTATTGCCAAATTCACCATATCACTTCGATTTTTCGGATTACAGTGACAAGGTCATGAAAATCACTTAGAAGTAAGACCCTAATTTCTGGAAACTATGACCATGAGCAATTATCACAACTTGAAATAATGCAACTCAATTGCAGATCAAACTGCAATGGGAGTTAAACAAGTAATCAATATCCCAGAAAATTAGTTTTGTGGGTGAAAACATCTACGTGCCAGTAACCTTATAAATCAAAGAAAATGCAGAAAATCTACTCCAAAGTGAATGAAACAACACAGAAGTGAAGCGCTTGAACCACGTCACAAGAATTCACATAAAGAAAGCATTACTTACCCTTCTACGGACACTTTAATTTTGATAAAAAAGATAAGGATCTTCTTTGATAACAAACAGAAGGTAAAACAAGCATTGGTTCAGAAAACTGCAAGGACATCTCTTACTACTTACCAAGTTCTCAGGATGCGGAACGACGGTGTCCGAGGGATTCTGCAAGCCAAGCCAGAAGCCTCTGTACACAACCAAATAGAGCTATGAATGTTAGCTTATCAATTCAGATGAAAAGTCCATGGTACGTCAGCAAGAGACTAATTAACCTGGTGAAGTACACCATTCAGACAAAGAAATTGCCTACGTAACAATTAAATTGTAAGAATATCATAACATACCACTTTGGTAAGAGAAAAACGACCTGACATCCAAAACGTTGAAAGACTTGAAGAGATAACACTGAGAAAACAAAAGCTTTGCTGCAGCCATATAATATGTGAACTGATAGATCCAAGTCCAAAGTATGCTTGGCTATCATACAATCAAATTGATCTACGTATTTTTTTTCTTTTCTCTAAATGAAAAAGAAATGCTTCAACCTGAAATATAGATTCAGGAACCAACAAATAGATGACAACATGGAAAATGAGGCATAAATAATATGGATAGGGTCCTAAAAGTGTAAACACAGCGTGCAACTGTTCCAGTAAGCAGACATGGTAGAATGATTACATCCTATCACAAAATTTCATATTCTCTTTATATTTTTATTCAGAGAGTTGTTTTTGAACATTTACGAAGTCCATGCATAGCCCCACTGCTTTTCTACTTACCTATACAAAAATCAGTAGCAGCAACATGGATTGCCAATTTTATTCTTCCATCATATCCAACCCTCTCTATTACCACAATAAAAAGATCCAGGCCTTCAGACAACATATGTATGGCATTGTGAAATCCATATGTAGGTCCCCAATTTGGAAAGCAAGAAATGTGATATCAGAAAATAGTAAATTAATTTCTTACAAGTGCTGACATTATGAAGCAAACCCAGCATGATCACCATTGTTGCAGTTGTCTGAGCCACATTTCTCCAAGATAATATCCTGTAAAAATAATTAGCAAGTACACTTTTGATTGTGTATAATTATTGCCTTGAATAATTTAAAAAGCCCATATTATAAAACAAGTACTCACTGATAATATAATATTTACAACATGGTATGAACTAACGAACACTATATATGTTTACCTCAATTGAGTTGTCTTGGCAATGCTCTGTATTCAGGAAAATGAGAAAAAGAAAGCATTTGTTCTGTTCGTCTATGCCTGAAAGAAATAAGAAGGCTCTGCAGAGACAACAAGCAACAAGTTCACCATCCATCGGAAAAACAGGGGACACCACACCATCCTCTGGCCTCAACCGAACAGAGAACGGGGGGTGTGTTCTTGTGGCAAGGACGACGGAAAAGAAACGAACCTAAGGGGCTGGAGAGCAGGATGGCGCAGCTGCGGCTAGTGGCGGAGAGGTTCCGAGATGTGCTTCCACAGCTCCGCGGGGGCCTTCAGGATGGGCACCGACAGCGGAGGTGAGGGAGGACGGCCGTCGGGGGCACGCTCGCGCCGGCGCGCCGCCAGTGAGCGTGCCGTCACCATATGTACGCCGCCGCCGCCTGGGAGAGAGATGGAGGTAGGGGAATGAGAGAGGAGTCGGGAGTCGCGTGAGGGCTCGGCCGCTCGGCGCAGCTGCGCCGCCTGCAACTTGTTGGCCCAAACTAACTAGTATGGGAAGGGAAATATGATGAGAGGGGAGGAATCAATGAAGATACTATTATTCTCTTTATTCAAACTCACAAAGGTTACATAGCAAAGGACCTACACAAGTCCTTCACTAGTTAAAACCAAGTTGCCTTTTTACTCAAGAAAACAAATTACTCATCCAACAATCTCCCCCTTAATTTGTTTTCTTGGCATTTCTGTATCTTCATCTCACACGGCCTGGTCTTCTACTGCACCTGCAACCTTGGAACATCACTGGAACTTGTCTCAGGATGGAGAACTCACCTGATCAACATCCTGGATTTCCTTTCTCTTGATGGAGAACAAACCTAATCGACACCAAGAGCTCCCTTTTCAGGATGGAGAACACAACTAATCGACACCCTGAATTTCTCAAGACGGAGAACACAACTAATCGACGTCTTGAACTTCCAGTCTTAGGATGGAGAACTCAGCTTATCAACAACCTAGACATATTCCCTCTCAGGATGGAGAACTCAACTAATCGACATCCTGGAGTTCCTTGGGATGGAGAACACAACTAATCAACACCCCAAATCAAACAAACTCAACTTAGGACAGTGAAACTCCTTCTCAACGTCCTAAAGTTGAGTCTACATACTCAACTGATGTCGAAGCAAGCAAGCCTCAGCCATCAGTAAAGCATCATCTTCTTGCTTTTCTGCAATACACGCCTTTCCTTCTTTCTTCTCCAAGGGACAATCATAGGAGTAATGACCAAAGTTCTTGCATTTAAAGCATTTCACCTTTTTCTTGTCGAACTTCCTACCGCGCCCACTGGCCTTTGCTTCCTTGGCTCTCCATTCATCTCGAGTCAACAAGAGATGCTCCCCCTCACCATCATCGTCGTGGCCTTCCTTGCTACTGCCGCCGCCACGCTTGTCGCTGCCTTCACCCGAGCGCTTCTTGCTGCAACGTTGATGCCGACGCGCCTCCCACAGCTCATCTGTGAGCAACAGACGCCCATCCTCGACCGCCTGGACGCCGCCGCAACGCTCCTCTGCCACACGCAGCCTGCTGACGAGCTCCTCCAGCGACAAGATCTTCAAGTCGGAAAACATTTCGACAGATCCATCTTCAGCTCATGCACCTCTCCCTAACCTAGGCTCTCGATACCAATTGTTGGCCCAAACTAACTAGTATGAGAAGGAAAATATGATGAGAGGGGAGGAACCAATGGAGATACTATTGTTTTCTTTATTCAAACTCACAAAGGTTACATAGCAAAGGACCTACACAAGTCCTTTTATAGGCTATTTAGGTCGGTTTGCTACAGTGACCGACGTGCTACAGTACTGGAACAACTCAAACACAGCTAGCAACACCTATGTTCTAGCTAATACATATACAAAACCAATTTTGCTCCTACTTCAGTAGTCAAAACCATGTTGTACTTCACTAGTTAAAACCAAGTTGCCTTTTTACTCAAGAAAACAAATTACTCATCCAACACAACTGACGTCCTATCCCCATACCCTAGGCGCGAGCGCTCCTGTGCGTGGAGTCGCCGCCGCTGTCTCCCGACCTCTGGCACTGGTGGATGCCTGGCGCCCGTGTGTGGCGGACACCGCGTCCTCCAAGGCCACGAAGGCGTCGCTCCACTTCATCTTGGCCAGAGTGTCGCCGCAGCAGCAATCGCAGTCGGCGCCGCGCCTAGGGAAGAGGAGCCGCGGGTCAGGAGAGGTTTGGGGGAGAGGTGTGGTCGTGCCTGGGAAGAGGATGTTATGGTGGCTGTTGGGGATCGAGGGAGATGGATTGGGATCGAGGGAGTGGCGGCGGCTGATGACGTGAACAGTATCCGCGCTACCGTACCACGGGTACTGTTCACTGGGAGGCGGCTGCGAGAGAGAGAGCGGCTAGGGTTAGGGGCGCTAGGAACGCCGGCCGCGGGGCTCTGCCCACTGCCGGCAAGAGAGAAGGGGTTTCCTTCTAATCTCTTGCTTGATTCTAGATTGATACATCTCCTCTCATTATATAGAGAGGTCTTACTTGGCTCTTAAGCAAGCGACTAATTAACCCTAATCGGCTAAGGCCCAATAGGCCCTTGACTCCTCTAACAGAGGAGGAGCCGCAAGTGGGGTCCGCCAGTCGCGCGTGGGGTGTTTGCGGGAAGGGAGAGGGATGAGTGATGAGGTTTGGTCCAGCGAATCTGATCTGTTGGATTTGAGTGAGTAAGAGAAAATGATGGTTAGAATCAATCTGGACCTTTTATTTTGAATGGTCAATTTGTTTTGGGTACATTTCTTTGGGTGTACTTAGGAGAGATTAGAAGAGATAATGACTGTGGGGGATAGTTTGTTGTGTGGCTTTAGGAATGTTTTTTTGGTGCATTATATGTAGTAGAGATTTTCTGAGTAATTCAACTAACTTGTCCATACTGCCGGTGCCAGATACTGTACATAACAAGATACAATTTAAGTAGAACACTAAGGAAGTATCTTCAATGTTAGCAGAAAAAAATACTAATCACACATATTAACTGGTCCTAATACAATGTGGTAATAAATTATTTTTGGTTGTGAACATATATTGCAGAAATAAAATACTTTTGCTGACATTTTCATGACCATTTATTCTGAAATATATGCAGTATATCAGAAACCAAATTGCTTGTCTTAAAACAGAGAAAGAAAAACTCATAAGCACTGACAATTGACAAATAAAATTTCCACATGAATAGGACAGCAAGCAAACTGAACTTACATCAGTTCCGGGAGGATGGTTTCCATACTGTATTGACATCAACCCTCACATGAAAAAAAAAAACTCATAAGCACCGCCACACCAAACTGATCAGACCACAGGATAGTATGACATGAAAAGGCAATAAGTTTAGGATGCTTCAAAAGTTACAGCATGAGATAAAATTGGTCAGGACTCAAGATTCAAGCCAGAAGCCCCATAGAAATAGCATCACAGATCACATACAACTACATTAAACCACTAGCTTCTTTAATTCCCACAATGCACCTTTGTCAAGGGCACAAACTGAAACACTCACGAGGAATATACACATATCCTGACTTAAAATCAATGTTTTTTAGGGTGTGCTGCAAAAAGAAAAAAAGGTAAATGAGCGCAAAAAAAGAGCCCTGCCATGTTAAACCGTGTTAGCATTGGTGCCGCCCTTGCCGGGATCCTCTACTTACCGTACGCCGCCGTGCACCGTCCTCGGCCAAGCCCCTGAACTTAATAAAATAGCATATACAACTGAATTCAGTAAAAGTAGCAGATGCATCTGAAAATTCACATACTGGTTCCATGCAACAGGTCAGATGAAACAGGGCACTATTGTGTGTGGCGAGACCATTGAATTTTAGTCATTTTACTAAGATATATCTGAATAAAGACATTTTTTGACTGAAGTCTGAATAAAGACATTATACACTCATAGGAGTTGGATATAGCTTACTATAACTTAAACCAGTCAAAATAAGCAGTAAATAGAATCCCTCCAGTGTCTTGTCATTTTACAGTTTGAGTTCAAAAGTAGAACACCAACCTCGAGAACAAACCAACCTTTGTTTTGATATCCGATGATAATTTCGGAGTTGAGATACAGTATGGGGTCCAGAGCTACATTATTAGGCCCAATTGCTGGTATATTCAGGTCACATATGGATATAAGTTAAACAGAACCAATTGCAAGCAGTAGATAAATGGGTTTAGTGAGGCTGCTGATATTCAGAAACACAAAGCAGTAAGGGACATCTCGACATTGAACAAATTAAGAATGATGAACAGGATTCAAGAAGACAGTCTGAGACATAGAGCAAGTATGCCGAATGAAAGTAATGTAATGTTCAAGCAAAACTAAATGAAATAACGACCAGAGCAGAAACAGGACCAATCCATAACAATCTCTACTGCTAAATACTTTGAGTCTTTGATCTATTCAGGTCAAAACAGTAGCGTAGGGGGATTGGAGCAGGTACAAGAAGCGGACATGCCTGCCATGTTGGCTATGGTGCGTCAGGCGAGGAAGAGAGGCGGACATGCCCGCCAGCATCTTCGGGAGCATGGGCGTCCGCGGCGAAATGCCCACCGAGCTCGGGGACGAGGTGGACGAACGGTGGCGCGGCGCAGTACATGCGTGCACAAGGCATCGCTTCCAGCTCCTCGCGTCGTGCTCGAATGCGCCAGGTGCCGTCGCCGTCTCCCGTAGAACCTCGCCGGAGCGAACGGGAGGAGGGGAACGCCCGCGGAAGAGAGGGGTGGCGACGGCGCGACTGCAGGCGGGCGAGGCCCAGGGGAAATTCGAGAGAGAGCGCTAGGAGGCGCCGAGCAAGGGGAGCCGGGAGCGCCGCCGCAGCCCGGTCTTGGGGAGCCAAGTGGAAGAGAAGGGCCGCGCGAGGATTCGCGATTTGCTAGCGCCCGGGTTCGAGGCTAAACGGGTGAGAGACCCACTCGATCCGCAATCAGACGGTACACATCGCAGGCTCGCTGAATCCGACGGCTAACGGTTTATCGGGCGCCCGCAGTTTGGCTCGCCGCCTCTTCTTTCTCCTTTCCTCGCATATATATGTTGCAAGACTAGCCGAACGCCGGTCGCCGGAAACAGAAAGAATCAATCGAGAGAGGCTTTTCAGGACAGATTCAAGAATCTTCCCTCTCTTTCCCTCCACTCTCGCTCTCTCTTCCCATCGGCGCCCTCTCTTTCCTTCCCTCATCGCTCGCCGTCGCCGCACCAATGGGAACGGCGAGCAGTCTCCTCCGGCGCCGATCAGGGGCGGCGGTCCCGCCTGTTCGACCTCCGCCTACCCATTTCGCTCCACGGTCAGAGGCCGCGGCCTCGCCAGCGCTAATCTTGACAGGCCGCACGCATCTGGTCTTGGAGGATTCGCTGGCGTGCCCATGGAACTGGAGTCTGGACGCGCCCGGTGTTCTGTCCGACGGCAACTTTGGTCTGAACCGCGATGGCGCAGCGGTGATGCGAAGGCGTCTTCAGATGGGACTATTCATCGCGGCGAACGACCTGGCCGATGGAGAGGGGGCGATGGTGCGGAGGCTGCAGGCCTCTACCAGGGCCGATATGGTGGAGTGGATCGTCTCTGTAGGGCAGATGGGGGTACTCCGCGATACGGAGGCCATGGAAGAGGAAGAAGACTGCATATTTTGTCTCGATGTTTTGACGCAAGATCGAGTTCGGGCACTACCCTGTGGACATATGTTCCACACTTCTTGTTTGGAGTATAATCTCCAAAAGAACAGAGTTCTTGGGGCCGTATGTCCCATCTGCCTTGCTTCGGTTCTTTAGGTCTGCTTGAAACATTCTTTTTTGGCTTTTTTGGGACAGAAATCTTTAGTGTTTAGGAACAAGAAAAAAATCTTAGAAAAATCATGTTCTTGCCCTCGGTACCCTAATCTTTTTTCAAACTCACTGATTTTGCCCTTGTTATTTTAAAACCAGTCATCTGTTTCCCCTAATTTGCATGTACGTCAAACCGAAGAAGTGTAATGAATGAGCCGAGTTTATATTAGAAAGAAAAGAGACAAAATTCCTAGACATATTGTGAAAAGACAAAATTGCCCATTATCTTCTCTTTAGGGCATGTTTAGATTGCGGGAAAATTTCTTTTTCGAGCACATGTAGAAGGCCAACTTAAGGTAATCTTCGGTTAATCATAATATGATTATGATATGTGGCTATTTTTTCTGAAAACTTCTTTAGCTGGTGGAAATGTAGAGAGAAATAATGGCTGAGCCTGAGCGGTTTGTAGAGCCTGATCCAGAACTTCCTTTAGCTCTTCTTGATCAAAAAGAGGTTAGCAGAGTTCCACCTTATGGTGCCATATGATCAATTCGAAGTAATAGAACCATTGTAATGATATGCTGGCTTTTCAATCCATCAGGCTGGAAAAAAGTTGCTTCTCATTACTAATTCAGATTTCCATTATACAAACAAAATGATGAATCATGCATTCAATCGCTTTCTTCCTAATGATGTGGGATGGAGAGATCTTTTTGAAATGGTAAGTTTTATCTCTCCCTTATACGAGCTTTGTAGGAGTGACTCTTTTGTTAGAATACTAGAAACTTCATTAATATCCATTGATTCTTTCTTACTATAGGTTATAGTCTCCGCAACGAAGCCAGAGTTTTTCCAGCTTTCACATCCATTATATGAGGTTGTAACAGATGATGGACTGATGCGCCCCTGTTTTAAAGTAAAGTCAGGTCAAATTCTTCACACTGTTACTGTAGTGAACCAGTAACTCATAGAACCTCCAATAGTTCTTTTTCTGTCACTGTGAAGGAACTTGTTTCGTTTCAAACTGTGAATATGTATTATGCTCTTCCATTATGTTCATTTTTCTTCAAAACTCAATGAATAGAAGCCAAAAATAGAACTGAAAGAAATAATAATAATAATAATAATAATAATAATAATAATAATAATAATAATAATAATAATAATAATAATAATAATAATAATAATAATAATAATAATACTACTACTACATTGGGGGGGGCATTCTTTCATGGTAGCTTCCCTATCTAAGATGTTATAGTTGCGACATGATATTTTCTGGGAACAAATCCATTTTTGACCCCTCAACTCTTATGTTTGTCTATTTTTAACCCTAAACTACACAACTAGTAAATTTGGCACCCAACTTTCAATGTTGTTCAATTTTTACCCCTCGGTCTAGTTTTGGTGGTCATATGGCTCCATCTCTCCCTCCCCACCTCGCTCTCTCTCAGCGTCACTTCCCATAGCTATGTCCAGAGTGCTCGCTTTTGTGCTGCAGCACTCACCTCTGCTGTGTGCGCACCACCCCGCCGCCTCGTACCTGTGTACTACTGCTGCCGCAGACTGTTCCTGTTGTGGACTCCTTCCTAGGCAAACATAATAAGCGCCGCAAGACCAGGCGTCCTCCATCTAGTGGCCAGGTTTCGGAGCTATTCTTAGAAGCATAAAGACTCGTAGCTAGTGTTTATTCTGCTAGCATGCAGGATTCTGCTAGCATGCAGTGATTCTGCTAGCATGCAGAGGCTGCTGTCGAGTCTACTATTGTTAGGAAGTGTTCTTGTCTATAAAAGCACTTAGAGAAGAATGTAATAGGCATCGAAGAAGAGAATAGAATCCTGCCAAGGAGTGGGGTTCCTCTTCGACGGTGGTTGCGCGCGGTTCAGCCGCTGCCACCGGCGACTCCCCTATTCCGCCATTGCCTCGTTATCCTCTCCGTTCCAATTCCCAGTCCCAGCTGCTACTCCGATCTCCTCTGTGATCCCCCAGACGCCCACGCCGTATCAATTTGGTATCAGAGCCATCTATGGGCGCATCGACTCCCCTGTTCGGCTCCCCCACTGATCCTGAGACCATGGACGAGAAATTGGATCAAATTCTCGCTCAGCTTACCACCATCACCAACCGCCTCAACTCCCACAACCAGCGCCTTGCGCGCATCGAGTCCAACAAGCTTGACGCCGGCAAGGGCGTCGGCGGGGCCGAGGACCACGGTGGCGATGACAACACCCCTCGCGACGACGTGGAGAAGGACGTGCATGACATCGAGCGTGACCACGCCTGGGCTTCATTCCGCGACCGTGCGCTACGTGAGCGAGAGCACTTCGACCACGGCACATTCGATCGTGACTTCTACAGCCGCGGCAACCGCGGCTACGATGATCACACTAGGCGCGGCTTCGACGACCACGGCGCGCGCGGCTTCGACGACCGCGGCGGGCGCGGCTACGACGACCGCGGCACGCGTGGCTTCAACCACTACAGCCGTGGCTACGACGACTACACCGATCGCGTCTTCGACTGGGGAGGCCGTGAGTACGGACGCACTGGCCGTGACCATAATCTTTGCTACGACGGTGGCGGTGGCCGCTTCCTGGATCGACATCGCGAGCATCATAGGCCACCGAAAATTCCCTTTCCATCCTTCAATGGTGAGGCCGATCCACTAACCTGGCTGAACAAATGTGAAAATTTTTTCCGTGGTCATCGTGTTCCAGAGGATGAGAAGGTGTGGATGGCTTCCCTGTACCTCGATGGCACCGTAGCAGAATGGTACTACCAGATGGAACGTGACTTCGGCATGGTTCCGTGGCCACGTTTCGCCGACTTCGTCAACCTCCACTTCGGGCCGCCTATCCGCACCAACTCGATTGCAGAGATCAAGGCTTTGGTCCGGACAGGCACAGTGGAGGACTACTCACATCGCTTCTCTGCCTTGCTCGCACGCTGCGACAACCTCACCCCGCGGACGGTAATTGATTTGTACACCAGTGGCTTGGGTCAGCCATTGGCCCACGACATCGAGATGCAGCACCCAGCCGATCTCCAGAAGGCCATGAGCCTCGCTCGGGCGTTTAAGCAGCGCCATGCGGAGGCCTCTACCGTCAATGGCTTGACGACGCCTACGGCTTCGGGTCATCGGGCCAACGCTTCGGTCCACACTGGTGCCTCTATCACCACCATGCAGGATGGCAAACCGGAGGGTCCGCGGCCTCGCCTTCGCCGCCTTACACCGGCAGAGATGCATGAGAAACGGCAGAACGGGCAATGCTACTTTTGCCCAGAGCCGTACAACAAGGACCACAAGTGCGCCGCCAAGGGCGTCTTCCTCATGGACCTGGTTGACGGCGCTGAGGGCCCCCTCGACGACATCAGCAGCTTCGAGATTTCCCTCCATCCCTCCATTCCCTAACCACCACCATCCCTCCATTCCCTAATGGTGTTCCAGCTCGTGGATGAGCTGTTTGTTAGGGAGGAGGGAAATATTGTGGACTCCTTCCTAGGCAAACATAATAAGCGCCGCAAGACCAGGCGTCCTCCATCTAGTGGCCAGGTTTCGGAGCTATTCTTAGAAGCATAAAGACTAGTAGCTAGTGTTTATTCTGCTAGCATGCAGTGATTCTGCTAGCATGCAGAGCTGCCGTTGAGTCTACTATTGTTAGGAAGTGTTCTTGTCTATAAAAGCACTTAGAGAAGAATGTAATAGGCATCGAAGAAGAGAATAGAATCCTGCCAAGGGGTGGGGTTCCTCTTCGACGGTGGCTGCGCGTGGTTTAGCCGCTGCCACCGGCGACTCCCCTACTCTGCCATTGCCTCGTTATCCTCTCCGTTCCAATTCCCAGTCCCAGCTGCTACTCTGATCTCCTCTGCGATCCCTAGACGCCCACGCCGTATCAGTTCCTTGCTCATCACCAGAGGGAGGGTCTTACATGTGGGCCTGTGTTACCAGAAAACCAACAAAACCAAGCTGAGGGGACAAAACTGAACGGTATTGGAAGTTGAGGTGCCAAGATTACCTGGTTTTGCAGGTGGGATCAAAATTAGACAAACTCAAGGTGAGGGGCCAAAAAGTGGACTTGTTCCTTTTTTTTAGCGGAAGTTGTAACATCATTGCTTTTCAACAGCAGAACCACATGTTGGTCTTTGTTGTGCAGAAGTTTGGGTGTTCTGATGTGCAGGCACCATGTTGTTTTCCCATTTTGGTGCTTGGATCTTTTCTTTCTTTAGTTGTGATTTTTTTTTTCATTTTTATTCTGAAATGGAGAAGGGAGATTTTGGACTGGGGAATAAAACAAGAGAGCTACTTTAACTTTTATGCTTAGTTGCTTATGTAACTAGACTAGATTCTGCAACCTTAATTTCTTTCTTCGATATGCTCTCTATCTTTTATCCACTGCCAGTTTTGTGACTGACTTGCTACCCCTTTTATGAAATGGGTATTTAGGTGGCTTATATTCTGGTGGTAGTGCTCAGATGGTTGAGAAATCACTAGGCATTCATGGGGATGAGATATTATATGTTGGGGACCATATTTACACAGATGTAAGCCAATCAAAAGTTCATTTACGATGGAGGACAGCATTAATCTGCAGAGAACTAGAAAATGAGGTTAGTTTGCTTACCTATTGACAGTAATTAAAAAAATAATGGCAATGTGTAGTATAGCATTTAATTTCTGACTAGCAGGATGAAGCTTTCTCTTGAACATTTATTGATTCTAAATTATTGTGGAAGCAAACCCCACAAATTTGTTATGCTGTCGAGTTGTAGTCTCTTGTTGACCTATTTCCTCTTCTATGTTTGCAGTTTGATGCACTGGTCAAAAGCCATGATCAGAAAGAAAAGCTTGTTACACTTATACAACAAAAAGAAAATGTGGGGAATCTTTTTAACCAGCTTCGCGTGGCTCTGCAGAGGCGCTCTAATTCACGTCCTGCACAGGTACTAGAGTGAAGCCCGGTGCTTTAGTGAGCTCCAGCATGTTGAATGTCCTTTTCAGATGTTTGACGCTTTAATAATTGTATTACTTTCAGCAGTGCACTGCTGCCATGTATGAATTTTTATACATCTTAACCAAAAATTAAGATAATCTGGTGATTTTGGCTTAGTTTCAAGGACTCAGGGATTTTGTTAAGGTACTGATATACATGTTTTCAGACGCTTGCTGCAACTTGTATGGATGATCAGGAGCTTACAGAAACTATGCAAAAGTTACTCATTGTTATGCAAAGATTAGATGAAAAGATTGGGCCAATGCTAGAAGCTGATGGAGAACTTTTCAATAAAAGGTACATCAATCACTATGTAAATTCTTATTCTTATAGCGAATTTGAGAAATCCTTCAAGTCTGGGAGTTCAGATCTATCATACCATATAGTTCTTACATAAATGACTGCTTTGAAATGTCATTGCACCTATTTCTGCTTCTGATTTCCAATACATAGGTCTTGTTCATAAATTTCCTGGTATTTATCTCTTTAATTGTTAGAAAAGTAAGCTAAGCAAGTATATTTTCTTTTTCCTCCTAAGATGGGGTTGGTTGTCACGTGCTGGCCTTTGGGATAAGAGTCATCTGACCAGGCAAATTGAAAAGTAAGTGGCTAGCTATAATTTTTTTGATAGTGAGGAAAAATGTTGTATGGACTCCAAACTGAGTGCAACTAATTTTGCATTTGCTGTAGATATGCTGATATATACACATCAAGGGTTTCAAATTTTCTACATTATACTCCATTCATGTATTTCCAATCTCAAGAACAGGTAAATATACACAGCTCCATACTCCCTGCTGCGCTGTTTACCTTTGGCATTTTGCTATTGTTGTGTTTATTGGGTTAGATTCAAACTGCCAATTTTCTTTACAATGACTGAAGACTAATTAGAGCAATAAAAGATGATGCTTGCGGGTAGGCAGCTACCTTGGAGCTTGTGAAAATAATATAAGACATGCTGTGAGGGTAGGACGAATATTGTGGTTGTGGCCATATTTTTCCATTAGGGTGGTGACTTTACAGTTGTCATTTATCCAATTAGAGGCAGAAGAAAAGAGAGTGATGCAAGCATACATAAGAGAGCAAGAAGAGTAAATGATGGAGGGTGAGCAAGGGGAACGGTGATGGAGAGTGAGTAAGGAGGGTGTTCTGACTAAGCTAATAAGACATTCTATGAGGGCAGGAGGAATACTATGGCCATATTTTTCCATTAGGGTGGTGACTTACAGTTATCAATCATCCAAGTAGAGGTAGAAGAAAAGAGAGTGATGCAAGCATACATAAGAGAGCAAGAAGAGTAAATGATGGAGAGCGAGCAAGGAGAACAGTGATGGAGAGTGAGCAAGGAGGGTGTTCCGACCAAGCTACTAGCCACTAGAGGAGTGCACTATTAAGTTGAAATAGTATACCTCAATATGAAGTTTAGTAATTTTTTGCGACAATATGAAGCAATTATTAATGATTTGTTTGTGTTTTGTTTGAAATTGAAATCAACATAAATGAGCATTGATTGCATATCATATATATAATTGCAAACTCATGATCGCTATTTTTGTTTTTTATATTAACTAGCTGATTCTTGAAAAATGTCTGAGACACTCGCACATGATGCCCATTCCTATTCTGGGGGAGATGCCGTCAAAGTCCATTGAGCGTCGTTTCAAGTCAGTGTGGAGATTAAGTAGGGAAGAGAGCGCGTGATCATTGTGATTATGGCTGCAATGGCTAGGCAGTAACTATTGTCGTTTTGAACAAAGTAACCAATACAGCTTGTCTGAATGTATGCAAAGTGAATCTTTATTTATAGCATGCTGAATGATTGGTCCGATAGTCAGTTTGTTTGCCGTGGCCAACCAAAAGAGTTTCATTTGGGGAAGCACAGTGACCTGTTTTGGTGTACCTGCTGCTATTTGCATTGTATTTGTAAAGTGTGAAGTCAAGAACTAAATATAAGTGATAAGTCACGCCAGTTGATGCTGCGCAAGACGAGATTTTGTCTTTTTAGGGTGGGTTTGGTTTCGGCAAAGTTAGATGGCATTTGACCATCCATAGATTCGAATGAGCTCATCAGTACTATCAGTACTTTCTGTTTGGCTTGATATATAGATGGATATGATGTATGTCTAGATGCATATGAAAGACTGAGCTTAAGAAAAGCTAGAACTGACTTACAATTTAGATGGAATAAAGAGAGTAATAACTGTGCAATAACACTAATCTTGTCATGATAATCACTCTACTACTATCCTAATTGGCACATAAAACATATAACATACTGATAATTATTAATTTATTTACTAATAATGACAGATTAGAAAACAGATGAACTCGTCCATTGGAACTGAGAAGCGCTACAAAGGGAATAAACGACAATCTTTACTTATTGAACTGGTGTAGCACCTCTCCCATGGTAATGAATCTTGACAGCCATGATAGGACATTGGAAAGAAAAAAAAACTAATCAATTGGAATCTAAATTTGAGGCAAGGAAGAAAATAGCAAGACATGTGCGCACACTTATGTGTATACAAACGAGTGTAGTTTACACTCTAGTGAAAGATCCATGGCTACATGCAGTAGATTAATGCATGCACTGAAAATGTACTGCATTGGACTGCAAAAAAAAAACTAGGGTTGTGTACTTGTGTATATACAAAATGCCCAAAAAAACTTAGTATATAAAGTTATTTGTGTCGTTTAGCAATATTACTGTGTTAGTTTTACTCATGAGAATGAGCTGCCGCTAGAATTTTTTGCTTCAATCTACGAACTACTATCCCTTAGATGGAGGATGGAGATTAAGGGAATGTTACAACGTGACTTTGCACATCTTGCTTTTTGAGTAATTCATTCTTTTCAAGTTTAACAAGATTTATAAAATCAGTATCAATATATATATTATAAACATAAATGTGTTTATTTTTAAAATGTATTTTACTAAATCTAAAATACTTATTGCTTATTATAAAGACCCTACTTCTTTGATTTCTTCAAAAGCGATGAGATTTTTTTTTCCAAGTGAGGAAGTAAGCCAGCTTAATAGATGTGCAAATGGACTTAATTTTGTGAATTGCCACACATATACTTATGAACATCAAAACACGCATTAAACATTGTTCAATGTAAGAAAAACATCTTCCAAGAGCATATTAGACATTTCTTAGAAAATCTTCTATTTTTTTAGAGATGGAGCTAGGTTGCATGCCAAATATATTGACCTCCTTTAAACGAAATTGCTCCATAAGAGTAGAGAAGTCCCAATGACCTGAAGTCCATGAGAGTCTCCACATTTGATTTGGCAGGATGGGTTTTAGCCTCTAGGGCTTGGGTTTCTCCAAAATAATGAAGAATCTAGGAAAATCCATATTCTAATGGCTTCAGTTTCTAACACAAATCAGTCTTCAGTATAACTATTTTTTGTTTTAGTTGTGCTCGTTTGATAGGGCTTTTGATTAAGCTGGAGCTGTGTTCTGTAGGAGGCCCTCAGGCCTCAGCCAGTCAGCCCGGCGCCCGGGCCATCTGCATCTGCCAAACAGGCCCCACCGTCCAGCCATCGTTACCCGCCTACACCTAGGTCCCTATCCGGCTCCTCGCCCACCAACTGTGCACACTCCGGCGCCGACGCCGACGCCCGACGCGAAATCGGAAGGACCCACCGGCTCAAAAAAGCGCCGCCGATGTCGCTGCGGCGGATGCGATGGATGTCGGACGAGGACGGGCGGTGGGAGCTGGACGCGGAGACCCCGGTGACGATGGAGGGCACGGTGCGCCCCGTCCCGGGGGACCCCCTGCCGCTGGGGCTCACACGGGGCTGCCGCGTCACCCGCCCCAAGCAGCTCGACTTCTTCCACCGCTTCATGGCGTCCCCTCTGGTCCCCACCTTCTGCGCCGCCCGCGACGGCCTCTCCGTCAACCACGCCCACATCTGCTACATCACGGACAACTGGTATGGTGACGAACCAGACCCATTACATGTTTCTACTGCTCCTAGTCCGAGAATGTTGCGGCTAGGAGGCGCTCAATGTTTTGCTTGCAATCTTGTAGTTGTAGCGGCAGGCGCCAATGATAATGTAAGCTTTGTATGCATAGTGTGATTGACAGACATAACCCTGAATTTGATAGACACATATATGAATTTAGATTGTTTAATTTTGGATCATTAAGTCAGCACTAGGATTATGTGCCTACCTTATCAATATACGTTGGTATTGATGTCTCAGTGGATGAAATGTGAGTCGATTTGATTAGTAGTTGTTTCTAAGTGACCTGAAATGGGCTATCATTGCAGTCTCTTGTTTGTTATGTATAACATTGTCGGCTCAGAGGGAGAGGAGTAGAGTACCGTCAGTTTTTATTTTGTTTCTCCTTGGTTAATTTGATGGACATATCTTGTAGAGGTTATACTTAATGTTGAACAAGTTTCTCACCAAACTCATGTTAACAAACAATCTATTGATCATCTGTACAGGTCTTCAACCATCTTGGAGAAAATCAATGTTAACAAGCTTGTGTCTGTCGTGAAAGAGAAATTTGCAAATCGACAGGAAGAGGCCTGGACCAAAGATTTGAAGAAGCACTTGCATGATGTTATGTCTCTAGGTGTAGGCACAGAAATCTTAATCACACCAGAGACCACTTTACTGCTGGAGTTATTTGATATCAAGAAAGGCAATCGAGGAAAAGCGATATTTCACCACGAGGCAAAGAATCTGGATGCTCTTAACCTATTTGGTATACAGTTAGTTATTTGTGGGTATTCTTGTTGTTTGCACTTTGGTTTCTCAATAAATCATGTTCTGCTTCAGTATATTGATTAGAGCACCTATTGTTTATGGTTTGTGGGAGTTTTATCCTGTTTTTTCTTTCTTTTTTCTTTTGGGAATCTTTTGCTCACTTAACTAGTTTATGTTGTTACTGTTCTAAATGCTTGGATTAAATGACACCTCTTTACCTATTGCAGCTTCCTCATCATAATATTACACTCCAAGCATCTTGGCCTGGATTGTTTGTTGATAAAAATGGAGCATATTGGGATGTGCCATTGTCATTATCGGCTGACCTTGCTTCAGTTGGCTCCAGTTCTGGATTGAGTTATCATCTATTATTGCAGCAGAATAGTGGGGAACCAAAATGTTTTGGTGGTGATGAAACAGATGATGTTCCAATTGCTCTGCTACCTGGCCTATGTGCTAAAGCGGCTATTTCCATCAAGAAAAGCGTTGATGTTTGGAGGAAAAAAGAAGATAAGCTAAAAAGCGTTCAGCCATATGATATATTTCTCTCGGACTCACATGTTTCTCTTACTAGTATCGTTGGTAAGTGTCCACTTTCCATTTGATGTTGATACTCCTATTAATGAAAATTTCTTGCATCCACTTGCTTGTACTTTGGAAGTTCTGTTGCTGCCCCCTCAAATTGCTTCAGAAACCTTTTCATTAACACACCATTCATTTCCTAGATATCCATAATGTAACCTGATCGTAACTTAGTCCTTCTGTTTCCCATTGCTGAGCGCACTGTATAAAAATTCTGATACCAGCCCTCGCCTAGGTGACTAGGTGGCACCTAGGTACTACTGTACTAGACACCTCACTCAGTCTTAGTGTCTAATTGTTTCCTAGGCTGCCTAGGGGTCCAAGTAACCCGACACTTCGCCACTCAACTAGTTCCTAGTGCCTTTTCAAAATTTGGTTGTGATATTACTAGACTTTGGAAACCAATAACATCCTTCACTTCATATAGATGCTTGTATACCGTATCATGAACGACTTGATTTCCATATATGCTTTACTCCCTAGTTTTCTGTTGGTGCATCTCTGCATGGCTATGTGAAATGGTTATCAGTTTAGTTGCACTGCATTGGATTTATATGTAATCAGCAATGTTTCTCAAGTTTCCTTCCTTTCCTTTATTCAGGTGCAGTAGCCAGTGGATATTTGGGGAACTGTTCAAGGAGAGTGGCTCTACGAGATGAAACACAAAAGACTAATGCTTTAAGAATGTTTGACGAAAGGAATAAATGTGCTGCCTTTGCAGACCTCTTTGCTTCTGTTACTTTCACTGCTCAATATGGGAATTTTCAGCGGCTTTTTCTGGATTTGACTAAGGCAAGTGCCCGATTTGATATCAACTCTGGCTCCTTGTTCTTATGTGGTGCTTCTCGCCTTGCACAAGATTTCTTATTCTCTAGAAGACCTGATGTAGAGACATTCTGCGATATTTGTCCTGATGTGACTGTTTCCCTTCAACAACAGGTAATCATTTTTTTTCATTTCATTGTTCTCTGATACTTGTTAACTAGAAATTCTAACCACTGGTTGGGGTATTGTCTTCTTTCCTATGGTTACTTTGGTAGCTACTGCTTACATCTCAATCTATTGTGCTTGAAAGTAATGAAAAAAAACTGAGGTACTTGGGACTAACCACGGAAGTCCAGAAAAGTTTCGTTATATATTAATAATATTAATGATTGCCTTGCAGGAGAGCTTAATTGTAGTTGAATTCTAGGCTATGCTTAGATATGCAAACACCTGCCTCTGTATCTTCTGTGCCATAATGTAAACTATGGCCAAATTATGATTTATTAGTTACAGTTTGATGCAAATCCTAGTGCTTATGATGTCAGCAATGATTACTCGTGGTGAGGAACAAATTCCATCTACTGAAATGCCAGGGCCTAAACTTGTTATGATGAATACAGCATTGCCAACGATGATGGTAGTAACAGATGGTATCAGTTTAGAACACAGGAGTTGTTCTCTGGCCATTTCTCTTTGATTGCCTGCAATCAATAAATTATAAGAAGAATAGGCAAGATGATCGTTGTGTATGAAAGGTATCATATGGAATTTATCTCATCTAAATAAAGCTCTTCCTTGTCTTGCTGCAGATAGTTGGGCCCTTCAGTTTTCGTGTTGAGTCCTCTGTTGCCATTGACCCCAGAAGCCAGGACCATTTTGTTCGAGTGGATGATCCAGTCTTTGCAATTGATTGGGCTCTCAAGGTCCTGGGTTCAGCAAAGGCCACAGCATGGTATTCGCCCAAGCATCAGGAGGCCATGGTGGAGCTCCGGTTCTACGAAGCCTGAAGCTGTTCATCATGAACCTTGTATAAAATAATTCCTGGACTTCATGATCGCAATGATCGCTGATTTCACTAGGATCAGATCATATGAATGGTTGACGCAGTGATGGTCAGATGAATCGACCCCTTGTAAAATCTATTTATGGCCTGCTTCTACCAGTTGAGTCATCAGTTTTTTTGCTACGAAGGAAGTCATACTGTTTGGATTCTTTAGGGTAGTGAACTTGCTAGGTGGACCTATGTGAGATTATGTTTCTGATTGCCTTATGTCGGTTTACAAAAGTCTTTTTTGAAAATGTCAGCAGGGGAGTTTTTGGTATTTTATAAGTGAAAATGTACAAATACAGAGTATCTGCTGTTTTCTTCTTGGCCTTGATACAAACCAAGCCAATCTCCTCTCTGAGGGCATTTTTTCCATTGATTCAGATTATGAGTCTTGGCATAAAAAATGACTCCATTCCTAGTAGCCCAAATTATCCAACAAGCAGTGATTACAAGCTCTCTAAAGATGAAACTGTTGAAGGTGTTTCTTGCTTGACAAATCATGTCTAACGGTTCAAGGTGTCTGTCCCAGTGAATATTGATTTGAGTTACAACGTGCAGTGCTAAATGGGTAGGTGAAAAAAAGGTGAAAGCAGGTCTCAGTGTTGCTGTTACAAAAGACACAGTTATAGTCATCCAACTGTCTATTTTTTTCTTAGAATATTCCTGGTGTTGATTACAAAAGTCATGTTCCCTCCATTTTTAAAATTTTTAAATATATGAAGTGTAGGATAAAGTAATTAGAGGATTAGCCTTTTTTAGACATTCATTTGTTCATCATTTTGACAAAACTTAGGACTCAATTGAATCATGCAACACAAATCCTGAAGCGTTAGCATTTGTTTGTGATAGCCCTCGTAGGAGCCAGGAGGGATGCTATATTACTATGCGTCACAAATGCTGAAGCGAATTACATTCTCTTTATTCTAGTGACTCCTCAAAACTTTTAAATCGGTGCAACTCAATTTCTTTCTACTCGTACATATAATGTGTCTGGTTTTTAGCTGAATTTGGATTCTCGCGTTGCAGCACTGACAAACAGAAATCTAACAGCGGAAACCCCAGTAGAGTTCAGGGCTTCAGGCCCACTCGTAAAGTGAGCCCGCGCGTGCTCCTCATTGGGCCATTCGTTCCCCTCGCGGGCTCCCAGCTCAGTAAACCCTACTGCCCAGCAGCACCCACTCATCTCGCCGCGCCGCCGCGTAAACCCCCGCCCGCACCGATCTCGCCGTCGCGCCTACCCGCCCTCGCCCAGGCGCAACCATGGCGGCCGCCTCGAGAGGCCTGCTCGCGCGCCTCCGCGGCCTCTCACTCTCCGCCGGCGGGAGCCCGCGCCTCCCGTTCCCGCCTTCCCGGCTCTTCTCCGCGGAGGCCTTCGTCCCCCATTCCGACGACGACGACGACGCTGGGGGCGAGGGCGGCGGCGGCGGCGGGGGACGGATCATCGAGGCACGGGCCGGGGTGATGGGCCCCACGTCGCGGCGCACCGGCGTGATCGGCGTCAAGTGCGGGATGTCGGCGATGTGGGACAAGTGGGGCGCCAAGGTGCCCATCACCGTCCTCTGGGTCGACGACAACATTGTTACCCAGGTCAAGACCGCCGAGAAGGAGGGTTTCTTCGCCCTACAGGTGCTACACGAAATTTCCCTGACTTCTCTGCGAAACGTGTTCTACCGAAACAAATTAAGTATTGAATGGTTGCTGGTTCGATTCACTCGCTAGGCTTGAAAGTGATGATCTCGCCTAAACCTGGATGACAATGGCTGAGATGTTGTAAATTATTGTTTTAGATCAGTAATATCTTGTCCATTCAGTATATCTCAATATATATTTCCTGCTTTAAAGCGGTAGGTTAGTTAATTTTTAATGGAAAATGGCAAACTATCCCACATTCACTTGTATTTTCTTTTCCACCCCATAAGATATTTCGTTGCAAATGCCTAGCCCCTAGTTGACTCTGTAGCAAAAGCCATCCCACAGAGCACAGGCTCAGCAGATTCTGCCTGACTTTGCCCGCGTGGAGCCATTTTAGTCTAGGCTAACTGTGTTAAGCTTGTTCTGTTTGTGTGATGAATTTTGCAAATAGCATAAACAGATGGATTTAATGAGATGCAGGTCTTGTATTTATAGAGTATCTAACTTTTGTAAAGAATGCATTAGGCAGTCTAGGTTAGAAAAAGCGGGTGAAATCATCTTGTTGCATGTTGGTGGGATGGTTTCTGCTACAAAACCGAGTTGGGTAGTGGTGGGTCTTTGCAACATAACGTTTTATGTGGTGGTATTCCAAACCAAAGAGAGACGTGGGGTTATTTATGAAATTTTCTATGTTTCTAAACTCATGCGGCAATGTTCTGCTTATGGCTCTTCCTGCAGTGTCTAAGGATAGAACAATAAAAAATAAAGGAAGATAAATGAATACAATGGTAGTTCTCTTTGGTGTGGTGGTGTAGAATTTTCTTTGGTTCTTGTGCCATTTTACTCTCTTCAGCAACATAATATCGGTATATGCGAGTTATCCTATCAACTTAGTCCTTGATAAATTTTACTGCTAAGGGGTTAGTCAATTGTGACTATTGAACTGGAGCTAAGTTTTGGTAACCACGAACCATAAAGCATTCACACACTTACACCATGAATAAGACACTAGTAAGAAGTATCCTGCCTTAATTTTTGTGTATAGTCGATCTAATGCAATGCAGAGTGGTTAACTTATATATTTGTTTCTTTCTTTGTTCCATTCATATGTACTTTGCAAAAGAAAAAGTATTGCTAAATTCCTAAATTCTTCTCCTTGTGTTTGTTAGCTTGGTGCAGGTCAAAAGAAGGAAAAACACCTAACAAAGCCTGAAGTTGGCCACTTTAGAGCACAGGGAGTGCCTCTGAAGAGAAAGCTAAGGGAATTTCCTGTCACTGAGGATGCACTTCTTCCTGTTGGCACAACCATCTCAGTTCGCCACTTTGTGCCTGGTCAATTTGTTGATGTCACTGGAATCACGAAGGGGAAAGGTTTTGCGGTATGCATTCTTCCTGTCCAGTCTATTTTTTGTGATTTCACTTGTCAAGACAGTTCACTACATTTCTCTAAACAAGCTAAGCTATCACCAGGATTTTAGTTTGTGTTTCTTTCGCAGAAGCTCTATTTGATTAGTTGAAATGAATCCAGAGGAAATTATGCAAGAGACATTTGTGATACTTAAGTTTCTAGTTTATGCCCTGAATTTAAATTGTTCCATTTCAAACATTTATTTGATTAAAATTGTTCTCTTGCGATTTATATGTTCGCTTTTATGATAATAAATAAAAGCAAACACTATGTATTTCTTACAATTGGTGGAACATTCAAACAGAGTGCTGTAGTGTTAAAAGCTTAAAATTTTACAGGTGCCAATTACAAACCACAGCAGTGTTATATGAGATAACAAATATGTTAATGAAAATTTCCACTTTTTCAAATATTAGATTCTGGCTGATTTTTCTGAGAATTAAATGCCGCAATGTCTGAAGTAGTGTGCATCTCAGAAACTGTAGTTATCCTTAGTGTTATTGAGGGATCAGTGCCTTTTCTGGTCTTGAGTAGTTTTTCTATAAACTCTTAGCACATAAAAGAGCAGCATTTGGCTGGACATGTGAGAGGCAGTGTGTGTGATCCTAATGTGCATTGTGCTGCTTTGTTAGCTGGTAACATCCACAAGGAAAAAGGCTTATTGATGTTTGAGAAACTAGGAGGACCAGTATTTGGTAAATGGCCAACCTCTTGAGGACTTCTTTGCATGTTAGTGCAAGTTCTCCCATGATTTCCAAGATCCTAGATTTATTTTCTTAGGGAAATGTGCTGGTGTTACAGAACTGGACAAAACTGGTCAATTCTTGATTAAAACATTGTGATTACAGAAGTAATATGGCTCTGCGGAGTGTTAAACTGCTTCCCTTTGTAGAACAAAGCAATAATGTCTTCGTTGTCAATTTTAATAGTTTGACCTTTTAATCTTGTAGGGTGTAATGAAAAGACATAATTTCAGTGGGGGGCCTGCATCACATGGTGCATCTTTGTCGCATCGCAGTGGTGGCTCTACTGGTCAAAGAGATGCTCCTGGAAGGGTACGTTATATAATTGTATCACATTTATGTATTGAAAAATGTTATGCATCTCCCTTCTCACAATATTGTCATTTTACTCTCCATAGGATAGGCAATAGTAAGGTTTTGCTATGAATTACACTTCCTCTTAACGGGATGAATTATGGATTTAAAGTATTTATTTAGTCACAGTTTTTTTCCATATTCCTCAATAGTTAAGATGATAAGACCTTATGTATTGAGTATTTTTGGTATGTTCTCAATGTTTTTTACTTGGGCTGTCCTATCAACAATGAGTCTGTTAAATGATGTCATCGTACATGGTTGCCTCCTGAAGTATGTTATTTGTTGGGTTCAGACCATGGGGCCTTCACTAGAAATGTAATGTTTACAATTACAAAGCTTATGAACATTTTTTTTTTGTCTCCAGCACAAAGTCCATGAACTAATGCTTTGAAACCACAGTGTGATATTTGTCATGCAGGAAGGCAATTGGTTTAAATTGTTTTGATAGGAGTGTACTTTTTTTTTTCATTCAACATGCAGGAGAACTGCATATCATTGTATTGAGTATTGACAGAAAGAAACGGTCCGATTACAAGCTGGTTCCATAGTAGGGGTTAGTTTTTGTTACATTCACGCCCATTGGTGGAATATGATAGGAGCTCGCTAATGTGTGCACAAAGCAGTACTGCAGCAGCCAGCCTTGCACATGTAATTAATGACATAACAATTGGAAAATTTCAGGTTTTCAAAAACAGAAAAATGCCGGGACGCATGGGTGGTGTGCAACGCACAGTGAAGAATGTATGGGTTTACCAAATAGACCCAGCTAGGAACTTGCTATATCTGAAGGGCCAGGTGACTTGATTTCTGATGTCACGGCATATTTTGTTCAAGCATAGAAGTTATGTGTTCAATGTATATTCCGTTGCCCCTTTTGCAGGTTCCTGGACCTCAAGGTAGCTTTGTTTTCGTTAAGGATTCTATATACAAGAAACCTGATACGGCTTTGCTCCCATTCCCTACATATTTCACGCAAGAAGGCGAGCCTGAAGACTTGGAGCCCCTGATTGCTGATCTTGGTGATGTTGACCCATTCATGGCAGCTGATTAAAAGACAATGGACGAAGTTGGTTAACTCCCTTTGTGTTTTATGCACTTCTTGAGCTCGTCCATTCCACGAGATCTCGATGGATATTCCTGAAGATCACAAGCCTCACCCGGTTACTGGCCAGCCTGATCAATGTTGTTCCATGTATATTACCTGGCAAGTATACCAGGGCCCTAATTTAATTAATTAGGGTTTTTAGATGATTGTTTTGATTGACTGAATGGAACCTTTTTTTAATAAGTTGTACGTGAAGCCACATGTAGTATATAAAATCGGAATATTTCACTCCTGAGATTTTGTTCTGTCTTTGTGCGAGCTACTTATATTATTGCCAGCTGATAGTTTATTAACTGCACATGATCTACTTGTGTCCCGACTAGCGACTCGTGCAGTATTTCATCTCAATGGCTGTGCCTGCACCGTAACAACCGTGCACGTTCAGAGAGATTATTATTAAGTTATGCTTGATATATTTCGCAAAAAAAAGTTATGCTTGATATGATCAGTGTAGTTGAACCTGTTGCTCAGCTGACGTGCATTATATTCGGCTCGTGCTTCAGATGTGCATTCGGATTCAAGCGACAACTGAAGCTTGATGAATAGCACACACCACAAACTCCTGGACCTCTTGTTTGTGGCAAAGATTGGCTGAATAATTTTATAACCAACGAAATGAATGTAATATTCTATTGATATTGTTTTTAGATAAGTGGATGGATCAATTGCTGGTCAGCTGGATGGTGTTGCAAAATTGTTTTCTTGAAAATGCCAGATAAGCTACAGGTTAATTTATGCTGCCAAATTGGTCTTCATCGATAGTCAGGGTCATGTTTCATCACCACAGCCACTTCCGTGATACCACCGTGTTATTTAGCGGAGGGGCACTTCTTGCTCAGTTTTGATGCCGAGTACAAAAATCCCATTGAGCAAGTATGCGTGGGGAAATACCAGATGTTTTTACTGCGTGTATTTATCTCGTCTCCAAGGACGACGGTGTGGTTAGATGGGATGCAAAGGACACAGGCAGTAACTGCACCACCAAGAGCAGTAAATTGCTGCAGCGGTACACATGTTCGTGACTTAAAAGCTTGATCGTAATTTACTGGCTCTATTTTTTTTTTCCCTTCGTTTGAAATATCCAGCTGTTTGATGCTTTGTTTGCTCGTGGGTGTAGTATGCAGCAGTGCATGTGATCTGCATTTGCTTCCTAGTACTTGTGTACGTAGAGGCAATGTTAATAGCAGTGCCGTTTTCATAGCGAAGGAATGTTAATCGTAGTAGCTACTAGCTAGCTAGTTGAAGAATATCATGAGCGGTTCAAAGGTGTGTTCTTGCCAGCTTTTCAACGCGTTAGTGAGCCTCAAATTTGAATCTGTGTCCCGAAAACCAAATTAACAAAATAGTGACAAATTAATAATGTGAACCCTTCATAACACAGACCACAGAAGCCAGCTTAAACAACAGTAGAAGCAGCATCACACAGCAGGTTTACCACAAACATCACATCACATGTAGCATTATTCATGCCTCAAGAACATCACCACCACTACAACCAGAGTCACCACCAACTGCTAAATAAACACCATGCATGTCTCCAGACAGAGAACTAATAATGAAGGAAACAACAAATGAAACACATCCAACTCGATCTCCAATGCATGCAGGTAACTAAAAGACACAAGCTATAACTAGCTAGACGTACTCGTATGTAGCTAGGGGAAACAACCAATGCAACCAACGACGCATGCATGCACGCACGACGGCGACGACGACGACGTACTAGAGCATCATCACTCTACCACGTCCCGCTAGCCCGACGACCTCCGGCGACGGTCGGAGTTCAGGGCTTGTTGGCGTGCTCGGGGACGGAGCCGGCGGTGGGGGACCCAGGCATGCCGCCG
Organism: Bothriochloa decipiens; assembly: GCA_023333625.1. NCBI lineage: Eukaryota > Viridiplantae > Streptophyta > Magnoliopsida > Poales > Poaceae > Bothriochloa > Bothriochloa decipiens. The sequence continues at coordinate 15,808,568 of CM041634.1, forward strand.
AAGCCGCTGAACGGAGAGCCGCCGCCGAAGAGGGGCATGCTGCCGATGCTGCTGCCGGGCAAGAGCCCAGGCATGCTCCCGAACCCGGGGATGCTGCTGCCGACGGGGACGCCGCCGAACGCCGGGGACGCGCCGCCGCCCAGGCGGTCGAAGGGCGGGAAGGTCGTAGGCTGCACAACCGCGTCGCCGGCGTCCTTCTTGTTCTCCACCGCCGTCGCCGTCTTGATGTTCCTCGCCTCCGCGGTCGTCGCCACGGCCAGGGCCAGGGCCAGCACAGCCGCCACCATCATCTTGGAAGACCTCGCCATCCTTCGCGCTTGCTAGCTCTCGGCTCTCTTCTTGCTGCCTGCTGCTTCCTCTTGCTCTCTGTTGCTGCTGCTGTGGAGTGGTGTGTCGTCGTGAGGACAGAGGTGGCGAGGCGGGTCCTTTATAGCGGGGGAGACGGGCGGGGGCCGGGGGGCATTGAAGACGGCGCAGCGCAGCGATCGCTCATCGGCCGGACGGGTCGCATGCGGGGAGCCAGGGACGGACGGACGGACGGGGGCGAGGGCAGCCGCAGCGATGGTAGGTGGGGGGCGTTAAAGGATGGGTGAGGCCGGAGTTAAAGGAGAGGGCAGGGGTACGTACCTGCTGGCTGCTGCTGCTCTTTACTGCCTGCCATGCTGTGACCGCCATTAAACTCTCCTGAGCTGAGCTCCCCAGCACAGGTCACTTCACCACCCCTTGCATACGCAAATGCATCAATGCATGGAGGCATGGAGCCATCAGCCACATGGAGTCATGGAGATCATATCGAGAAGACGAAGGGAAGGCGGGATTTCTCCTCTCTTTTTTTTTTTCACTCTCACTCAGATCTTGATCGAATCGATGCCCGCGGTTGATGAATGCTGGTACGGTGACGAAATGGCACGTTGTAGTACGTTCGGAGATATGGATCCGATCGGTAGTAGCAGTAATGTGCTGCTGCTCCTCCGTTGCAGCTGGATTGATCGGAAATTGACTATTGATGACTGACGAGAGGCCGGACGCGCGCAGATCGGAACGACTGTGGTCATCGTTTTTAATTTATACGCGCTGGCGTGCCAGATATATACCCCCTCAGGGTTGTCATTGCTAGTAGTACCTTCGCAAGCACTTGCATTGGTACAACTGTGCTACCTCCGTTCACAGTTAACTTATCTTTTTTATTTTAATATCACCATTTATCTTATTTAAAATTTTTATATACATATCATATATTTTGATATAATTTATTTTATCATTAGAGATATTTTAATAGTGATTTATTTATTTTATAAATTATATAAAAATTTTAAATAAGACGGACAGTCAAACATGAGATATGTTTGGTTATTTATAAACCGAGTGATCACAAGATATATATATACACACACACACACACATTTTGGATTGTTTTCACTGTCAAATGTGGGGTCTACAGTAGTTAATACTAATAACTATGCTGCTGTGGCAGTAACTAATATGTATATGTTTCATTTGCATATGCATGGTGGCTCAAACTGAACTAAAACTGCACCTGTTTTATTTAGTTTTCTTAAAAATGGGAAAGTAGCTAGTTTAACACTGCTAACTACGTACTGCTTCCGTAGTTCCGTTGTGAGTAATTTACGAAGGTTAGCGAGTATGTAGCACAAGTGATCGGCACTGTTGATGCATGCTGCCACATGGATTGGCCGTTGCACTCGCATGAACATTAAACAGATGTACGGTTTGCGGAACGGATGGTAGTCGTTGGTGACATAATGCTATGGGCACGGGCAACCTATACTCCCTTATACAGGAATAAAGGGGCATCACGACAGCACCTTATAAATTTTATTATAAAAAAAAGAACAACTGAGTAATAAATCGCTTCATCATGACCTTTTATTAGAACGGTATGGCGTACTACTAGTATGTTTGGAGAAAATGATGAGTTTATGTTTTATTATTGTGCCTAGCTATTTTATTTTATATTATATAGTCTACATAAAAAAACGTCATTGCACTTGCTATTTAGCAGCATGGAGTAATTGCCTTCTTTCTGTTTTGACCCAACTAGCTAGGAGTAGCTCTGATTTTCTCTACCCCGGAATGCCTCGGAAGGTGGAGGGCGAGACGGACATTGCTTCTCCTCCACTGAGCTCGTTCGACTAATAACCTGATCACAGTGCCAGTGTGGTGGGAACCTGATCACAGCGGCAAGCAGCGGAAGAACGGGAACGGCTAGTACATACTGCAGTCCAGAGTCAAGGTTATTTTCATGCCGCGACGAACCTTTCTGAGTAGAGTTATAAGTAACGTGGAGCTGATCGTCCAGATCAACCCATGCACTCTCACATGATTGCATTGCATCGTCGCGGGCACGTACGTAGTTGCACAGTAGGCAGTAGCAGTGCACTGTACGTACACGCACATGCAGCTGCATGCTTTATATGCCATACTGTACGAGTCACGACGATGCATGATCTACCATCCGTGGATCGAAATAACTCCCGTCTCGCTTCCGTGTATGGATGGGCAAAAAAGCAAGCGCTAGCATAGCTTGCTCGGCGACGGCAAACGCATGGGCGCGCGCGTGACTGACCACTGTCCACTGACCACTGCACTCAGCCACTCACCAGCTGCACGCGAGAGCCGAGAGAGCACAAAGCAGTACTACGTCTAGTGGTTCATGTGCCGAGCACGATCGAACAGAACAACAGTGGTGTAGTAGCTGAACAGTACTTCAATTTCGTCACCAGCCAACTACCCCCGGCTTAGGTGGCACGCCACCTCAGCAGCATCGCCGAGCGTAGCGCTTGCTTGGCACTTCTTCTCTGCCTATACAGCTGTTGTTGGATCACCGGGCCGGGGCAGCAGGCTAGGCCCAGCTAGCTCTTCAATTCATAGTAGCTGTTGCTAGGTGCTATAGTTGCTTGACCTAGTAAACTAATAGTAGTTTTTAATAAGCATACGGGTAGGTGATGGTATACTGACCAATGATCATTTACTTTATATTAAACATGCTTGATACTGTGAAAATGGCCGCTCTGACTCCCATTGAAAAGTGGCTTCTTTGGTGGAGCTGAAGCTCTTTGGAGCACAGCTGCATGCGCGGATCGAGGAGCCCCAGCCCCAGCGAGGCCAGGGGCTCCGACCGGCTCTCAACAACTTCTCATTTGGAGTCGCTTTTAATTTCCTGCTAGTGTTTGGCGGGCTCCAATAGGTGATGTGGCCATAAAACATGCATGATGGCGAATTGCTGCAGTGCAGTACATGGTACCACGGTACCTGCAGGAAGAAGACGGAAGACCGCGCCATGCATGTTCCCGCGTGGTGTACTTCACCTTCACCATCGTGAGTCGATCGATCGTCCTTCGTACCAGCAGGAACGCGTCACGGTGGTTGGCGTTTCTGCTGTACCCGCCGCGGCCGGCCCGGCCCGGCTGCTGACTAGTATTGCTGTGAGTGAATGAGCCTAGGTAGTAGGTACCCGTGGAGGTCAGGTTGCCAATAGCTAGGCACAGGTACCCGTGGAGGTCAGGTTGCCAATAGCTAGGCACCGGCGGAGGCCGCCCGGAAATCTTCCACGCCGATCACGGTGGCACGCAGCCACGCGTCGGCACTGTTTTTCTTCTTCCCCTCTACACGATTTTCGCCCAACGCGGCCCAAGCCCATTGGCGCGCTCCTCGACAGGTGCCCCACCCCGACCTCGCCGGTGCTGCCACCGCCTCCACCGCGACCTCATTGCCCCCTCCATCTCCATCTCCTTCTCGGGTATAGAATATCCGGTCGGCCAGGGGGGAGGAAGGAAAAACAGACGGTTGGGGATGGCCGGCGGGCAGCTTAGGGTGCCCTGGCTGCGGGGGCGGCGGTCGGGCCAGGCCTAGGGCGGGGCGTCGGGCTCGCCGTGGAGCTTCACCATGACGGCGGCGGTAGGAGCAGGGCGGGCGAGGGAAAGATGAAGGCCGCCGCGTGCGCGCTAGGGGTCGTGTGGGCGCGTGACGAGGAGGAAGAAGGCCGAGGAGAGGATGATGTCGGGAGGAGGAAGAAGGGCCGAGGGAAGGGGGTGGTCACACGGCTGCGTGCCGATCAGGGCGGCACGGACCGAGGCCGCCGGACATCATGCGATGTTGTCTGGCAATGTTGGCCAGGGCCGGCCAGCACAGCGCTGCACGGCGTGCGAATCAACACGATGGTTCACGGTCCGGGCCGGCGGCCCCTGCACGGCCGCACGTACGTAGTACGCGCGCGCACAGCAGGACGTCTCGCAGCTGGCACATGCCTGGTACCTGCAAGCTTTGCTAGCCTTCGCTTCACTGACTTTGTCACCTGGTTTTCGTGTCATCATATTTGATCATTCGTCTTATTTAAAAAAATTTATAAATATAATTTATGTTGTTATGATTTTTTTTATTAATAAAGATACTTAAATATTAATTTATTTATTAATTATTTATATAAATATTTTGAATAAGACGAATGGTCAAACATAAAGTCTAAAAATCAAAAACGTCAAACTTCATATAACAGAGCGAGTAACGGCTTTGCCCAGCCCCTGGGACAGAGGGAGTAACGCCTTTGCCCAGCCCCTAGGGAGCGGTCCAGATCCTGCTCCTTGGTCATTACTGCGACCAGCACTACTAGCTAGCTAGCCTAGGAACGGGCTGGCATGTGTGCAAGTGTTGTCGAGTACTGGTGTGTCATCAGAGAGATGAAAACCAGCGGGTGTGAACTGTGAAGACGGGATATTGTGAGGTGTACTAACAAAACTCTACTACAGTCGACATGAAACTAAGCAAAATTCAGAACTAAAGCCCATTTAGATCCACCTAGCTAATAGTTAGCTGCTAACAATTAGCTTGATGCATGATGCAAATAGGCTTAACTAATTGTTAACTACTAAACACACATGAGAATATGGGTCATAGTTGTAAGCTGACACCCAGCGACCAACTATATCACCAGTTGGTCCAACTCTCGTAATAGCAACTGATATACTATGAAAATGTACATTTTTCCCTCGCTGCCCCCATGCTCTACCATAAGCCTCTACAAGGTTAAGGGCGTTAGACACAAAATCATTGAAACATCTACCTTTAATTAGCTTCTAGATTCGAAACACAAGTTGAGTAGGTAGCTAGTGTTAGCTTAGAACTATTACTAGTAACAATGCCAATTATCCACTAAAGTATGGGAATAATATGGGTCATGCTTTAAATTTGATAAAAAAATGTTTTATTGTCATATTTATAATGCACTCTTTGTTGCCCTACACCACGCTCCTCCTGCTAGTTAGCCTTGACATGTGTTTTAGGGGCGTATGTCATGTATCGGATTAGAGCAGATAATGCCTTCTCCATATCTGGTACGGATTCAGATTCGGATACGGATTTATAGAATTGGATAATGTGTGTTTACTTCCTGTATGTTTCAAATTATAGGTTATATATCATGACTTTTTTAATACATATTATAGCTTTGTTAAAAGCATATAGTTATACATTATGCCTAGCTACGAAATGAAAGTTATGTATATCCAGTAAAGCCAAACTACTTACGACTTAGAACGAAGGGAGTATATGCATAATTTTTTTTTATAAAATTATCTGAGAATATTCACCTTTTTTTAGCATAAAATATCCACCTTTCTCTGCCCGCGCCACCACTGCGTTGGGCCTTATCAGCCGCTTATCGTTAGCACTTCGCTGGCTAGAGTGGCGACGAATGTGCGTGTTTCAGTCTATCACGTAGAGCAAGGCCCATGTACGTTCGGCCTAGAGCCCACCGAGAATTTCCCTTTCGGGCTGTCCATACCTCGTGGCAAATGGCCCCTATCGGCCCATATTATATTATTATCAAGAAGATAAGAGCCCCTTATCGGCGAGAGGACCGACATAAACGAGAGGGACCCTTCCTCAAAAAAGCATACGCAAAGCAAACAAAGACATGACAAGTCCGGGAGCCATTATCGGCGTGGCCCCTCCAGCAGCAGCACCGCAGACCGCACCGAGCCAGCACGCCACGAAACAGCGGAATCGTGGTCGTGGTTCCGCCCGGGCCCGGCCGGGCGCGCAGTCGGCACCGGATGTGGCTGGGACGTTGTTGTTGGGTTGGCGTGTGCTCTGTGCTGCACCACGAAGACGTACGTACAGTGCGGGCAAGATTGGCCAGACCTGAGACGACGCCGGTCCGGCCGTGCGCATGCACAGGTGCTATCTACAGTACTACTTCCCCGTTGGAACGCACCGGACGGAATCAGAATAGGCAATGGCCCCAGCAGGCATCTCATCACGAGACAAGCGTACTGGACTGGACCCAAGACAAGACCACACACGTCTGAGCAGGTCCCGGGACTGCTCGTACGCTACCGCTGCCCGCCCTCCATGTACCGACTACTCCGATGGTGCCTGGCCAGTGTACAAGTACAACGCATGGTGCACGCCAAGCTTCTCCTTCCCGGCATCGGCACAGCATTGCGCGGCGACGAGCGGAAGCGGAGGGCGGCGTGGCCGCGCATCAACTGCTAGCGTGTCGCGCCAAACGGACGACGGATGATTCCTTTTCCTGCAGGCAGCTGCAGCTCTCCCCAGCCTCTGGCGCTGTGGCGTGGGGGAACAGCGGTCGCGTGGATCCAGGGCCCTTGTCCCCGAATCCCACGGACAGTGGTAGCGAGACGGTGAAATCGCAACGTTGATCACGGGTTGACTGGCCTCAAAGTCCGTGTCGCTCGCTCACACAGGACGACGCAGCTGCGGCCCCGAGAGAGAAAAGGCCCATGCAGCAGCTTCTACTTGCGCTGCTACAGTACGTCAGGAGGCTGCTACTTCTACATTACCTGTGTGCACGGGGCCCGAGAACGAGAACGAGAACGGCTTGTGACCACTGGATATTTGGATGCGTCCCTGACGCTCTCACTGACAGGTGTGTCTGCGTGTGAGGGTGTTGAGATTAACTATGGCCGAGCCGGAGTACAGTACTACCGCTAGCTTTAGCGGCTTAATCAAGAAGCTAAATAAAGCTAGTAGTAGCGGTGTCATCCATCATCAGCTCTCGTGATGATTGGCTGGGTTGTTAAGCTATTCGCTAATGGGGGGCCGGGACGTCACATGGGAGGTGGTCTTATCCATAAACCATCATTGACAGTAGTAGATCTAGAGGTCATCGTATTACGTGTTTTTTTTTTTTTTGTGTTCCCTTCCCTTTCCCTCCCAGGCAATGCTCACTGCTCAGCTAGTTTATTGATCGCCTCGAGAGTAAGCTGGCTTTGCGGTCAGTCACTAGCGGAGCAGGTGCTGCGTGCGTCGTCATTCGGGGGGTGTTTAATCACTAATTAATCTCCATCCTCCATCACACCAGGTAGTAGGTGAAATGAAAAGGCCATGCAACCCTGAATGAAACTGGACGGTTTGCGTTAGGTTGGTGCAACAAATAGGCGGCCCATTCCGTCGATATCATGGCAAGTTGCCAACGAAAGTTTCTCTACCTTCTCAGCTTAAATTAAAACAAGCAAAAAGTAGATCTGCGGCGCTCAACTCTCGGTTTAAAATTCCAGGTGCAATTTCTTGCACGTCGAGTTGTCGTCGTCGACCATGCCCGTCCAGTCTCTGACCGTGCCACCGTGGCAACGGCACCCGATGTCCAGGCTCCAGACCACCCACGAGGATGAGGTCCACGGCCGCGAGCGCGCGCCGCTGCGCCACGTTCCTGAAGCGGGTCCGTCCCTTCCGCGTGCGCTGACGAGTCCGCGACGCCGGTCCTTCTCGGCTCTCGCCCTCGGCGGCTGGCCGGCGGCCGGCCGGCTACCTCTATGCCCCAGTCCTCTCCTCCGGTCCTCCCCTCCCCCGTCGCGGTCCGCTAGCTAGCGCCAACGTCCGAACCGCAGCCATATCCCCAGACCCCAGCCACTTGGCGGCATTTTCTTCGTCTGTTGCTGTTGCCAGTAGTTGGCCAGGACGAGAAGACGAACGCTGAACGGGCACGCGCCAGGCACGGCACCGAGGACGACGAATTCACATTCACAGCACATAAGAGGGGGTCCGGGTCTCGTGGCCCTGTGTTTCTGGCACGTGTTAAACGGATCTGAATACTCTAATTTCAAGCAGATCCTCTCATCTCTGCCGTCATGTCGATGTCTTGCAATGGGGTGGTTGATCATGGCCATGGACTTCGTCGTTTTCCACGCGGGGACCCGCTGCAGTTATCCGGTGATGCTGATGCAGTTGACAGCGGGTCAGGGTCAGGGGGCTGGTTTTTCTTTTCATTAAAACAGAGCACTTGCTCCATTTTTTAAAATTTCTCCCTAAACTGCAACAATTGCGACTCTGAAACTATGGAAGTATAGAAGACCTGTGAGGCTGTGACGTGAAGGCATATCCATATGTCTAACCTTGGTCACGTTAGGTATTAAGCTTCAACAACTTTGGAAGCCTCGAAGGGTTATTACTACTCAAATATCGCAAAAAAAATATTACTACTCAAATAAATAAAAGTTTTCTCATCCCTCTCCTCAGTCCGTTCATATCACTCAGTAACGGTTACTTGAGCTTACCAAATTGATCACTCAAATTATGTGTATACCCCTCAAAATAGGGCTCTGTGTCCCAATGGTTCCACTCGTTAGATGCACCAAGCTGTTTATATGTTTTTCCTTTTGGTGACAAACTATGAGCAGGTCTCCAAAGGAAGTGCTTCATTTTATCATCTAAGTTTTCTTCTAGTTGAAGTTTGTCATTTGACAGCCTGATGGGCTGCCTTTCCCATTTGTCTTTCAATAAGCAATTTTAATAGCACATTTTCCCATCATATCGCTAGGCATGAGTGTCCTCTTGGGCCTTGTTTAGTTACCTAAATTCACTCCTAAATTCTACTATGCAGAATTTTTATTATCCGTCATATTAAAATACCGGCAAATACATGGAGTACTAAATGTAGATAAAATCAAAAACTAATTGCACAGTTTTATTGTACTTTATGAGACGAACGTTTTGAGCCTAATTAATCAATGTTTGGATAATTATTAGCAAATAAAAATAAAAAACTATAGTGTTTAACGGTGCCAGCACAGTGAATCGAGAGTTCCTGATTCGGAAATCTAAACAAGGCGTTGCTTTATCGAGATAGCTAGAATGTTGTATACATCTTGTTGTCCAAAAATATCTTATACCCTAGGTTTAAACTACTCCCTCCGTCTCTTTTTAAGTGTCATCGTGGGATGCGTGTCACAAGTTTGACTCGATTTATAGAAAATACATGTAATATTTATATCTCTAAATACATTTATTAAAAATTAGTTCAAAGATCTTTCCAATGATATGAATTATGATACTAATCGATAATACTTATTATTTATAAAAATTACCGGCATTTGCTTCTTAGGAAGCGAAACGACATTTATTTAAAGATGGAGAGAGCAGTCGCCTAGAATCGGGCTAATCCTTTCGTACACCCTAGTAAGGACTGTGTCATACTACGTATTGAGGGGTCTTGTCAAATGTGTGAATGTGTGTTCCATCACTTACATGCTTGATCACTCCTTCAGTGCTTGTAGACTACTCGTTATTACGTTCCACTGTAAACATGAGATGCCTGGTCTCTATATATGTTGCGAAGGATTCTCTTATGGGAAGTATTTGACATCAAGGATTACCATATACATAGTGACTCTGGAATTTGTAGCAACCACACCCTTGCCATGCAAGCATCACCAAATTAAAGAGTTGTAGATCCTTAAACCCCACATCACATAGTTTTTTTGGCTGCCCATTGTATCCCAAGAAACCGAACTCATCTTATTTCCATCTTCTAGTTGTGACCACAAGTACTAGCATGCCATCACGACTAATTCATCGCACAAAAATATGGTCAAATCCAAGGACAAAATCACTTACATTGGTACTCATTTGCTTTTATCAAGATTTCATTTTCTGCGTTCGATAATAATTTATCCTTCCAAACCTTAGCCTGTATTCTTTATAGAGCTTGTCTCTGAGGTAGGAGAAGGGCTATGATTGTGATATTCCCATTTAAATTGCTAAGCCAAGGTACTTCTCATTCCTTAATGCATTGCAGATTTGAAAGGCCAACATCATAGTTAGCAGGCTCGCTTTTCTTCTTACTTAACATTAATAATGACTTTTCTTTATTTATGATTTTCTCCTAATTCCGTAGGATGAAAGCATGGTTTTAGAGGCGATTTGATACACTATTGATTGATTTTTAGAGCACCAGGGAATCATTTGCAAAAAATAAATTTGTTGATACTCGGGGCATCATTACATTTACTGATCTCTCTTCCACTTCACCGCTATTGTTGTCTACATTCAAGGCACTAGCCATTTCTCCATGGTACTTTGATAATTTATTAATCCTCAATGGTTTATATAAGTTGGAGCATCTGCAAAGATGTAAAAGTTGAGGCATAGAGCATCTCCTAGAGACTGTATATGCTTATGTGATGTCTGGTTTAGAGATTTTTTTTTTTGGAAAAATTACGTCCAACAACTTCAGTATCTAGTTTTCTAAAATCACGAGTGCTCTATTTCGTGATCCAGGTCAGGAGAATTGGCGATGAGTTGTTTGCCATCCACCTGTCCTCCGTCCACTCCCGTGCATGCATCAAACTTCATGTGGGGAGGAGTTGCTCGCCATCCGCCTGTCCTCCGTCCACTCCCGTGCATGCATCAAACTTCATACGCAAGTGTTGCTTTTTTTTTAAAATTACACAGTATACACGAATGCTCATAACATGTACGTACACTCACCTCTATGAATACATGTACGTAAATTTTATCCCTACCCATATGAGCACCTCCGAATGATTGAGCACCCGACAGATCTGGAGATTCCCGAAGTCACCACTGGCGCCTCGTTGTCGACGGAAACATCACTTACCACTTAACACACAACGCTGATTAGTCTTTGGGAAAATCCCAGGAAAAGGTATGAGCACGAGGATTTGAATCTTGATAGGAAGCATCCCATTGGAACGCGTCCTACCATTAGACTACAAACCAATTCACCAAGTGTTGCCCTTTATGATGCATGTCGTTGTACGATTTAAATGATAGGTTGATGTGGCCCATTAAAATTTTGGAAATGAGAGTAGATTAAAGAAGCTCCTATGGTGCTCCAGTAATTTGATGAATCATCTATTTTAAAGGTCCTCTAAAATTATTCTTTTTGGAGATGTAATTTATAAATCTCTTGGAGATGCTCTAAGGGTCTATTTGGATTGCTTCTACAATTGCCCTTAACCTTGGATATTTTGTTTATGTAGCTTTAATTTTGCTCACAAGCCACCGTGTTTTTTTTTTGTTGAGGGGGGTCACCGCGCTATTTATAGTTTAACCAAGGTTGGATTATAACAAAATATGGTATCAACTCTGAACCTCACAGTCTCTCAAAAGACGCTTCGTTTCAACGTTCACGAGCTTGTTTCTGTTTGGCGTCCAAATTGTCCATCCACGGATCCACGGTCGTCCTCCAGATTTGAAATTTCAAACCAAACCTACCCGGGGTTCGGGGAGTACCTGCTCCTGCGGTCCTGCAAAGCCCGACCCACCTCGCTTGCACCAGCTCACCGGTTCCAGTCAACAGTCTCTCGCCAGCGCCGGTGGTCCTCCGTCCTCTCCTCGACTACCGATCTCGCCATAGGGCATCCAACGCAGGTCACACCTGGTATATGTCTTACCTATAAAGGCCCATGTCACGTATTTGGGCTGCTAAAATTCCTAACGCGGACTGCGAATGCCATGCTGTCTCGCCTGGCTCATCACGTTGTTGATGGAGCTGCTACGTGCTGCCCCGTTGTTGCAACGCTCACTCCGATAGTCTCCTCCGCTTTTCGTCAGACGAGGCCATCGCCTCTTCTACAGGATTCACTGATACCCTGCAGAGCGACCATCTTAATGACATGATAGACGCGGTGAGGACGTGGAGAACGGGGCAGTACGCCGCATAACCGCTCTCGCCTCGGCTTCAAAACAAGCGCCCAGATCTAACCCAGGCCAGGGGCACGACCGTCTTTTCCCCTCCCTCGCACTTCCCCAGCAAGCAGTATTCGAATCTCGCGTGCCCAGATGCGGTAAAAATAACGGACAAACGCGAAACAGGATCTCACCCGCTGAGCGGTGGGCCCGGACCACGCGCGGCTCCACGCGGCAGCGTGCAGGGGCAGACGACGCCAACAGTAACCGAGGCCCCCCGAAGCAGTCCGGGCAGCGGCGGGCCCCGCGGATTTGACCGGTCAAAGGGCATGGGCCAACCACGCCCCAAGGGATCCGGCGCCCTGTGTCCGCGTGACTCGTTCCGAGATCGATCAGTTGACAGGTGGGCCTCCCTGAGGGATGCGACCCACATGTCTGCGGCGGTAATGGTGGAGGGATCGGTGCGTGGGTGGTGCGCGCGGGCGTGGTGTCATGTGGTGGTGGTGGTGGGTGCTTTGACTGGCGGCAGGCGCGCAGGCACAAATCATTTCGGCGTTGGGAGCAGTATTCTGCTGTGCTTGTGTTGTGCGTCCCGACAAGCGGAAAGAAGAGGCGGGGGAGGGAGGTAGAAAGGGGGAGGAAAGGAGGAGGGCGAGAGAGCAGCCAGAGAACAGGGAGGAGGTAGAGAAGGAGGAGGGAGGCGGAGGAGGAGGGAGTCGGCGAAGAGGAACCAAATCTCAGAGGGGGACAGAGGTTTCTTTGAAACGGAGAGATTTCTTTGGCGGAGGCAGGAGGAGGGTAGAGGTATGGACACCCATCTGTTCTTGCTCCCAGATTTGGCTGCTTGCCTTGTTATTTCGGTTTGTTCTTCTCTGTTGGTGGTTTGTGACCGACCGAGAATGGGCGTTCCGTTCTTGGTCCATGTTTGCGTGAGCCGCTGGCGGTTCTGGGAGCTCTGGTCAATCGTCTCCTGGGATCTGCCTTTTTTCCCGGTGAGAGGAGAAGACCGTTCGCAGCCGGGTTGAGCCTGTTCTTCCCGCGAGTCAGTGGCGATTTCCTGGGTTCTTGACGAAGTTGGCGTCGTTCTGTGAAAGATGCGCTCTTTCTCTGGGTTTGTGTTCATGTTTTTAGTCGGCCTAGAGGCTAGAGCGCATGCGCGGATCTCATGATTTTTTATATATTGGTGCATAGGTTCTCCTCTAGGCTTACATGCGAAAGCAAATCCATGAATTAGTGCCCAAGCCGTCGATTGGATTTGCTTGTTCCCCTTTGCTATAAGCTCGGAAATGCCCCTGAACAGATTCAGAGGTGATCCTAAAGTTCGGATTATTTGCTTTGACTTTGCAAGAGTTAGGAACACGTTGGCTTGATATGCTTGCGTTCTGGCCGAGACATATGCAGCCGAGCTTTTTTCACCTACCATTCTAAGTTAGGCCATTTAGAACGGGGAAGCTTTGCTTCCCGGATGAACATAGCGTCTGTATCTTTACGAGCATCTGCCAGTTTGGCTTTATATCTTAGAGAGGAGGGTCAAGCCGAATGATCTTAGAGAGGAGGGTCAAGCCGAATGACTTCGTTTTACGTTGCCGTGAGCGGTTCTTGCAATGTGTGTCAACTATTAGGTGATTCTGTGCTCTATTTTCTGTCGGTTGCCTGCTTAGCTCATGACTTCGCCGTGTTTGCAAGTGTAGGAAGAACTTGTTCTCGTTTCTTACTCATTTTACCTAGATTCGAGGGATACGCTGTACTACTTGTTAACAAAGTTCGGCTCGTTAGAACTGTCCCTCTTATCGGTTTGGTTGTTAATCCACCAACAGGTAGCCCAATAGATCTGCTGCTGTTGGGGGAGTTGATGCTCGTTGGATTTCTTCAGTGATGGCTTCAGCTGGTGTAGCCCCTTCTGGGTACAAGAACAGTAGCGGCACTAGCATTGGTGTGGAGAAGTTGCAAGATCAGATGAACGAGATAAAGATTAGAGATGATAAGGTGAGGATGCACTGAAATCTTGTTTCGGGGTACTGCAATTTCTTCAAGATTATGTTAAAAATTGGACCGTTGTGTAACATATGTTGTGAATACCAAATGCAGGAAGTTGAAGCAACCATAATTAATGGGAAAGGGACTGAAACTGGGCACATAATTGTCACAACTACTGGTGGCAAGAATGGTCAACCAAAACAGGCGAGTACTTTACTGCATTTGATCAGGATTTATCAACTATTGTACATGTTTTTAGTGTGTGCCTGAATCTAATAATTGAAAGGCAATACATTCATGATGCTAGCATATAAGATTGTGGAACTGTTCTGATCAATTTTGTCAGTTTCTTTTTGTATAATAATGTGTATTTATCGGTTGCGTTTGCAGACAGTGAGCTACATGGCTGAGCGCATTGTAGGTCAAGGCTCTTTTGGGATTGTCTTCCAGGTTAGTTGCAACAACTTGTGATTGACTTCGATATGTCCTATTGTGCAGCTGTCTGTGGTATTGTTTTTGATAGCGCTGAGAATGATTTAGATCTGTCATTATCCTGTGTGCTACAAGCCTTATGCCTCTCCTAATTTGCAATGGCACTTAACCTGTTCGTAGGCTAGGTGTTTGGAGACGGGTGAGACTGTTGCCATAAAGAAGGTTCTTCAGGATAAGCGGTACAAGAACCGTGAGCTGCAGACCATGCGCCTTCTTGACCACCCTAATGTTGTTGCTTTGAAGCATTGCTTCTTTTCAACAACTGAGAAGGATGAGCTTTATCTAAACTTGGTCCTTGAGTATGTGCCGGAGACTGTTCATCGTGTTGTGAAGCATCACAACAAGATGAACCAACGCATGCCACTTATTTATGTGAAGCTGTATATGTACCAGGTAATGATTTGTCCCTTTCCTTTTCACAATTGTTTTAATTACACTTTAAAGCTTATGTTTTGTACGCTGTTTGAGAATGTTTGATGTTGAAGCTAAGAAACACATTTCATTTCACCTAAATATTGGCTGCTCCATTGCATCTGCTTCTTTCTCAATATTTGATATTGCATCGTTTGTTTGGCAGATATGTAGGGCATTGGCATACATTCATGGAACTATTGGTGTCTGCCACAGAGATATTAAACCACAGAATCTTCTGGTATGCTGGAAAATATTCTGTTTTGTTTCTTTATCTTTTCTAGAAGAACCGGTTGTGTACTTTGAAATTGATTTTCAAACTTCATTGCAGGTGAACCCACACACCCACCAGCTTAAACTATGTGACTTTGGTAGTGCAAAAGTTCTGGTCAAGGGGGAACCAAACATATCGTACATCTGCTCCCGATACTATAGGGCTCCAGAGCTCATATTTGGTGCTACTGAGTATACCACAGCAATTGACATTTGGTCTGCCGGATGTGTTCTTGCTGAGCTTATGCTAGGGCAGGTAAGGTGTCTCAATTTTTTATTGCCATTTTTAAAAAAATTAGTTTTCAAGTTGACAAAAGATTTTTTAGTTCACACTATCTTACAAGAACTATTTTGACAGCCTTTGTTTCCCGGTGAAAGTGGTGTGGACCAACTTGTTGAGATTATTAAGGTAGTCATCGGTTCTGCAAACTTGTAAATTATCTTCTACAGATGCACAAATTCTCATCACCCTTAGTTTTATTTTGTATGGCAGGTCCTTGGTACTCCAACAAGGGAGGAAATTAAATGCATGAACCCGAATTACACAGAGTTTAAGTTCCCACAAATCAAAGCACACCCATGGCACAAGGTGCAAATCTTTCTACATTTTGTTACAATGTTCTGAAAAAAAAACTGTTGCTGTTGTGTTACTAATTGCACATGTGGACATTTTATCTTTCAGGTATTCCACAAAAGGATGCCACCAGAAGCTGTTGATCTGGTCTCTCGGCTACTCCAGTACTCCCCAAATCTGAGATGCACTGCTGTAAGTGCATGACATTGTACATTACATGATGGAAATAGTCATAGCATTAGACCTGTGCGCCAGCTCCTGCATTTACCCCTCTCTGCTTTATGATTTTCTAAGATCTCTATGAATATTTTGTCCAGGTGGAGGCACTTGTTCACCCATTCTTTGATGAGCTTCGAGATCCCAATACTCGCCTTCCAAACGGCCGCTTTTTGCCACCCCTTTTCAATTTCAAGGCTCACGGTATGTTTCCTGACTACTCAATACAGCTTTGTTATCGTAGCTTTTACAACCAGTTAGCATTGTAGTCCCAAGATTGTTATTTGAACACCTTACATGCTTGCCACCTCTGTTCTGCAGAATTGAAAGGAGTCCCAGCAGACATTGTAGCGAAATTGATTCCAGAACATGCAAAGAAGCAATGCTCCTATGTTGGATTGTGAAATGAACGTGCCTGAGACTGGAACCTGTGGTTGCAATTGTGCATTTCCCTTGGGATGGTTGGATGATCTGAATCATGGATGGTTGGATGATCTGAGGCATGCGAGCCTGTCGTTGAAGATGCAAGGTTACCTACTTGTACGAAATGTGACCTCTGTAGTTGAGTAGTCTATGTTGCTGTGACATGTAACGGCACCCCCTTCCTACTAACTGACGCTTACTGGAGATTGCCATAGCTGATCTTGTAATTTGTTATAGAGCAGTATGAATGTATTTATGGTAGCTTGAATCTATGTATGGATTCACTTCGTTTTTCCATGTTTCCTTGTCTCCAGACCCAAGATTGCTACCGTATTTGTTTCAGAATTCCTAGCTACCTATTGCCTAGTGCGTACCAGCTTGCTCCTGTCGATTATTGCAAACTGGCGATGGTATCTGCTGTTTGTTGCCAATATCTATGCACATTGTTATTTGTGGAGTCTCACGATTGCTGATTTGATCGATCCTGCCAGGAAGTTGTGCTATTGCAGCGTCTGAAACGTTCGACGAAATGTTACAGCTGATGGTATCCTGAGCGGCTGAGCATTCCTTCTTTCGTCGTGCATCTTCCGAGGGAGTTGGACCATATCCACTGGATCATGCCGCCCCACCCCCCCCCTTCCACGCCCCCCCTATGATAAACTAAAGGAGATATATCCTAGAAGCAACTTGAAGATATGATGATCTTTGCTTCGGCAGATTGCCAAAATCTTATCCAGTTTAGGAGAGGGAGAGGCCTCTCCTTTATTTAAGAGAGATGGTGGATTTAGGAGATCTTAAGAACATAGGGATATGAGATATGCTGCTGCTAGAGTTGTTTGAGGGATAGGAGAGAGTATGATTAAGAGATGTGATGGAGATGTTTGAGGGTGTAACCACAAACTGTGTAAGAGCTAGAGTAGTGGAAGGAGCCACAAATTGCAACTCCATTTTTTTTTTTTTGAAAAAACAGCTCTTTATTGTGAGGTGTTGGTTCCAGTTCTTAAAAAAACGGCTCTTTCACGTGAGTTTGTTGGCAGGGTACTAGGGTTACCTCTTCTGACGATAAGGTGTTTTTTTTTTTCAATGGAAGCTGTTGTTATGCCAAACAGATTTTTGGTATCAGGTTAGATTTTGAGACGTGAGTCTTCGTGGGTGACATTTTTCTGACTCATACCCTCGCAAGTTGCAATCTAGCATTGGACTGTTCAACTATGGATAATTCTTTGGTTGTGCCTCTAGGGTTTTGGCTAGGCGTCAGATTAGCACAGGAAATTCCCAGCTTCTGCAAAATTTTATGTAGGATTTATTGCTGCAAATTAGCAGAGAGCAGAGGTGCCAACACCCAGCACCAGCAGGATGCCACTGGGGAAGTACTACTGCGACTATTGCGACAAGCAGTTCCAGGACACCGCCGCCGCCCGGAAGCGCCACCTCCAGGGCATCCAGCACCAGCGCGCCCGCGCGCTCTGGTACGACTCCATCCGCCACCAAGGTCAGCCGGCAGCCCTCCTCGTCCCCGTCCCCTTCCCCTTCCCCTTCCCGGTCCTCGCTTCCTCTGCTCTCTGGTTGGCGCGTTTCGTCGAACACCGTGTCTGCCACCGCGCTCGGGGTCGATTGAGGTCTTTCCGGCTGACTCCTCTGTTTCCTTCGTCGGCAGAGCAGCATGGCGGTGCTTCCTCCCTCCTCCTTCCTGACGGCACCCTCGCCAAGGGCATCTGTCACCACTTCGTCCGCACGGTCAGTCATCTCGCGCTGCGTCGGTAACTTATAGCCGCTGCCTCACATGCACCAAGAATAGGCTACTCTGAATTTTGAGGTCAATTCCATGTTGCAGGGGACTTGCAAGTATGGGGATTCATGCAGGTACTTCCATCCGAAGCCAGATGGTGTCAATCCAGCATTAGCTGCACCTGGTAAGGGTTTGCATTTTTCTTAAAGTAGCGTGTCATTGACACATCTGGTAGGGTGTAAATCAATACATGCCTACAGGTATGCTATTGGGTGCAATTTAGGGGCTGTTTGAACATCTACTCATACTATCCATCGACTTGTATGATGCATTTGGTCTAGATTTTATTTGAATGAAACACCTCCTTAAACTCTAAAGAACTCTAAAAATGAAACAACCCCTGAAGATCACATGTTCCTATATTTCATGTACCACACATAGCATTTCATTTGAGCAACAGACACTGTATTTGATTTTAGATGATATCGTCTGTGCCCCTCTATGGAATCCAAACAGGTTTCCCTTACTTCTGTCTCAGAGGAAATTATTGTCTGTACACAAATCTGCTGGAGTGTAGGAACATTTAGCCTTTTTTCCACCCTCGAACACACAGGAGAGGTGTGTCATTATATTAAAAAGAATAAAAGGTGTCTAGGTGACTCATGCAACCCCTTAAAGGGCATGACCCCATGACCAGTACAGCAAGGAATCTTTAGTCTTGTTAGGTATAAATCGTTAGGTATGACTAATTGTCTTGAATGCATTACAAAGCTTATATTTACAATTACTATTGGTAAGGCCTGATGCTTATATCTTGGAGAAACATTTGTTTATTGGTTCCGTCAGTGCTAAAACAATACTAAGTTTGTTTAGTCCATGGATAGGCCTTATATGTTTCCAATAAATTTGTATCATTCAGGGCCTGGGCCTGGACATGGACCCATGGTGCTGCAGTCTGATTTTATTGGGAACCAAACCAATTTTGTTGGATATCAGGAAGCAGACAGAAATTCTTCCTCAGGTAATCTTTTTATCGCATGAGATTCTTATCAAGTACAATATCGTTATAGTTAACTGTATGATTGCATGCCTAACCTGGAAATTACTAGTTGGCTTTTGCTCCGTAAACAATTAATTTTCTGCATTCTAGTTAATGCTTATAATTTGTTTACAGTATTCTTTATAAAGGCCGGACTTAAATGAAAATGAATATGAAAATTTAAGAGTTATATATGCCACACACTCAGCCAATAACTAGTAAATATATAAAAAACTGTGCCTTAACTGTAGGTATCGCATGGTCTCCCCAATCCAGAATAAACGTGCACTTCTATAGTTCAAGTGTTACATTCTTTTTCGATCTAGTATTTTTTTTTAAAAAAGGGTTGTCATTAAGGACATTTATTTGTTTAACATGCCATGAAGGGAGTTCTGTTGATGACTGTTGAATGAGATGAAACCTACTTCTACTTGTGAGTAGAGAACACCTGCTCTTACAAGAAACACACATAATTAAGATAATAGTATATCATCTGAAATTGCTTCAAACCAACAAAAGATTTCTAAATTCTGGCACCGAGCTTTACTGAAAGAATTGTGATATGTGACAAGCTAGATGCTATCATATCCTCACTTCAGTCAGCTGGCATGCCATGAATTGAGCCCTTGCCACACAATCATACTATTTGGACGTTCTAAATTACTCCATCATGTGCGACTGGGTCCATTGGTTAGTGACTTGGCGCCTACCAGATACTGATCGCGTGCCATTTGGATGTTTCGAGGCTATTAGATTGCAAGCGGGCCTGTCGGTTGGTGCCCCCAGATGACTAGGAGGGAGGGCCTACAGATTAAAGACCATAAATTTGTTTGGTTTGGAGCTGTTGTCAGCTTCGTGGTCCTGCCGGAATCATGCTCTTGATCTTTTATCTGAATTCAGTAATGTTGTGATGCTTTCAAGTGCTTAAGCTACCAGGAAAGCATAGGGTTCACCGTTTTGCAAATGCTCCATCATGATTTCTCTCGTTAATGAGTTCCATCACACTTACGTTTAGACTTTACATTGGCAATGTTTCATTCCTCTGTCATTGTTGCCACAGGGAATATACTGGGGGCCCACACCTCCTGGGGCAACCTGCCGCCGTCACTGCAACCTCCTCCTGAAGGCGGCTATCCTCCCCTCCCGTTCATCGACTGGGGCTGAAGGGGCGTTGCCTCCCTGAAATTTGAACCATTTTAACCTTTAACATTTTGCAACTTGATTGGTTGTGCTAAATCGCATATGCTTGGAACGCAGTAGAATAACGTGGATCCCAGTTTACATCCTTTGATTGCAAATATATCTCTATAGATATTTACAGTCAAAGTCACGTGTTGATGTTTGAATGAACTTAGATTTGTGATAAGAGGAAGTAACTGAAAAAAAATATTGTGTTCAATGGTGGTCTTCTGGAAGTTGGAATCCGTGTACAGTTTGCACTTTACTACCTTACTGGTGAGCAGCGCCTGGTTTTCACATAATTTTTTTCCTAAATAAAAAACTCCCATGACAAAAGCAAAAACAAATAAGGGGAAATTTAAAAAAAAAACTCGTCAAAAGCGCATCGTTGTTCACCGACTAATACCGTTATCAAGTGGCTGTATGCTCAACTAACACCACTATCTACTCAGGCGATCTCCATTCCATATGCGATTGTTAAGTTTTATGTCGATAACCGTGATTTTACAATGCCTTTGAACGCCATTATCTACTCTAGTAATCTTCATTCAACATGCGATTAAGTTTTATGTCGAGTACGACGACAAACGTGATTACAGCTTGAAGCACATCTGAAATCCTAACGATGCACACCAGCAGCTATTGAGGGGCCATTTATGGGGAGGAAGCCTCAAAGGAGAGCCTTTTCCCTGTGTGCCATTATTAAAAATCGACCAAGCCTCCGTGTCACTGAAAAGTTGATTTCGGCCTGTATGACCAACATCATCTTTGTTTTTTTCTCCATATCATTCTGTCTGTCTTCTGTTTATTTTTAACGCTTTGACCGCCTGACACGTGGGTCCTGTCTGAACCAATGTCCAAAATATCCCTCTCTCTCTGAACCAATTATCTCCCTTCTCTCACTGCAAGCTGTCAGCACCTTCTTCTCCGTCTCGGTACTTGGGAATCTTCTTCTTCCCCTCAACCACTCCTCCACCTCGTCCAGGATGGTCGGCCTGCCGAGGTGTGCCATGCCGCCGGCCACGCGCCCCCATCCTGCCCCGCCGGCCCACACCCTCGCGGTCATGCCTCGCCTCAGGCGAGCCGCCTCGCGCGGGCTTCCCACAGGGAGCGGCTATGACGGAGGTGGGAGCAGGGCGGTCACAGCCGCGGCCACATCCATGGTGCCGACGCCGCCAGCGACTCTCGTCGCGCCGTGCACGCTCCGCTCCATTCGCATCGCCGTGTCGCGCGAGCTCTGCGCCACCGCGCGAGCTCCGCCCCGCCCATTCCGCTTCGTTGCGCCGTCGCCCGTTCTGCTGCGTCGCGTGAGGTTCGCCTCGACCAACATCGCCATGGCCGCCGGGCCCGCCTCATGGAGCAGCTTGCCGCGCGCCATCGCGGTGGCCGGGGCAGCTCGCTGCGCGCTCATCGGAGCAGCTCGCCCGCGCGCACCCGCGTGGCCGCGGCGGCGTAGCAGCTCGGCCGCGCGCGCCCGCGCCGTGGCGGCGGCGCGGATCCCGCACACCCGCGTGGCCGCGACGGCGGAGCTGCTCGCCCGCGCACCCGCGTGGCCGGCGGCGGAGCAGCTCCCGCGCACGCCCGCAAGGCCGCGGCGGCGGAGCAGCTCGCCCGCGGTGGCGAAGCATCCATGGGAGCAGCTCGGTTCCTGAGACTTTTCCTTTTTTTTATTTTTTCTTTTGCTTTTTCCCCATGAGAAAAAAAGTTTGAGTGAATGATAAATGGGTCCCACTAAAGGGTAAAATGGTCATGTTTGACACTGTTAGATGTGAAGACAGACGGAATGGCATGGAGGAAAAAATAAAGATGGTATTGGTCATACAGGCCGAAACCAACTTTTCAATGACATGTGGACTTGGTCGATCTTTTATAATGGCACACGAGGAAAAGACTCCTCAAAGGAGGGACGGACGGGGTTGGTGAAGCAAAAGGCGCAAAGCCCATCGACCTATCTTACGCACTGGTGTCCCGCGAAGGACCGTTCTGCCGGGAAGGAACCTGGCAGCAACGATTGCGACCGTCTCGTGGCCGTTGCATAGCAACGTCTGGTCTCGGCACCTGAGCTTTCACGACCTCGAGCGGTCAAGCGAGCGTGGAACGACCGACTTGACGGGTTGGTGTTCAGTCTCAGCAGCACAAGGGTCAGGGCAGCACGACGTGGAACGTTCGGACGGAATTCATCCATCCAGAGAACACATGTGACATGAATCATCATCGAGTAAATAGTATAAGACTCTCAGATTGTCTCCTCAAGCATTTAGATCCATCCCAAGTGTAAGACAACGCAACGCAAGAAAGTGGTCGGACCCGGCCGTCAAACTATCTGCATCCACGCGGACTTGCGGTCGACGCGAGGCCACTCCAGGCAGGAGACCAGCCACCGGTCAGCCTCCTCCGTGCCGGTGCCGCCGTCGCAGCGTGCCGTCGCCGGACGCGTCGATCCGAACGCCCACTTCCCCGGCCGCTGTTCATGCGTCGTCGTGTCCTCCTCCTCCTCCGCCGCCGCGCCCGTGAGTCCCTCGTCGTTGGCACTGACAATGGCTCGCAGGAACAGGAGGAGGGAAGCCATCGTTCAGTGGATCGATCGATGGATCTACCGCAAAGTCCTGCTCAAAACGCACGCAGGTGGATGATGGCAATGCCCAACTGTCTGTCAAGCATCAAGAGCCGTAGTAACAGGTTCATATAGCAGTGACCTGCTACGAGCTCTGACAGCGCACGGGCTTTTTTGTTTACTGGTTTCAGGTGAATCTGCATTTCTTGCAAGAAATTTGTTGTGTTCGTGCAAGGCTATCTATCTTTGTCAGGTACATCACACAAAGGCCATGGTCGATCGGGGTTTGGTTGTCTTGCTGTGCTGTCTGCTGGACTGTAGGTGAGCCGGTTGGGACGTGGTTGGTGATTGGCAGTGATGTCGTGAAGATATTCTGATACTATGCTTGTCGGTGAATGTTGGTTCACACGGTTGTTACTCCAAAACAGCATCGCACAAGTTTTCATCGTTTCTGCATGTGGTTTGCAGTGGGTGTGTTTACCTGACTGCATTCTTCTTTGTGTGAACGTCACCTAACTGAATTTCCCGTGGGAGCTCGTTACATTCGTGCACTGCATTGGCCAGTGGAGTGTACGTCTTCAGCAGTGCCATTCTGGTCATACCAACTCTTGGACCTGCTCTAAGACAGCTCATTTGCTTCAGGTACTGGCACGATTGTTCCAAATGTGCTTAATGCTGAGTGTTGATTCTAGTCGATGGAACATGCCAATTAGACAGCAAGGTCATACGTCGCATGATGTCACACTACGACATCAAATTCAGATTCTCCTCAGATAAATTTCAGGTGGCAATAAGCTCAGTTGACAGGGCCAATCTTTCAAATAAACAACATACTAAATGGCCCGATCGCGAAAAAAAATAATCCTTCTGTCGTTTGTCACTAATGTCTGTGCACAGTATCAATGGCACAATTGGGTGTACAGAAGTGTGATGCACACTAGTAACAGCAGAACTTTATTTACAATCCCAAAAAATTCAGTATTTTCTCAGTCTCAGGTGTGCATCCAATTCTGAACAACACAAAAAGACACTATTTTTCTGGTGTACCAATAATGGCCTTCAATCAGAGCGAAAAGTAGAGCAAACTGTTCTTCCAACTGTATTGCCACGTCCGTTGCTGGAGTGTCTTTCCTGAAGACAAATCCCATTCAACATAATGCGGCCATGCTTTCAGATCATTATATCAAAAGTTATACATAACCATACCATGCCCATCGTTCTCCGCCCCGTCCGGCCATGATCCCCGGCTATCATAAAATTAAGGCCGCATCGCCATCACCCATCAGACGCTTGGAACAGCACGGGATATGCTCCGAGTATTACTCTGACCATTTTCTCGGAGAACCTTCGCATGACCCAACACCCATCGTGACACTTGGCACTGCGCATTGCAATCGGGAGGGAGCTCTGAGTGTCTGAACCGTGCTACGCCGCACAATGGTTCTTCAGTCTGGACTCTAGAATCCTGCAGTTCAGGTGAACGGACGGACGGAACAGGACATGAGCATGCTGCTGTTCAAGACCGAGCTGCTTCGTCGTCTCCCTGCGCGGCGTCGTCGTTGTTTGGCAGCCGTGAATCGAGCCACCTCGCCAGGTTCGCCAGGAACGGGGTGTAGACGAAGTAGCAAGTCGTCGTCCAGCTCACCAGCCCCTGAACAACCCCGCACACAACGACGTGAGACGTACGCTAGTATTTAACAGAGGACAGCGATGTGCGTGCGTGATCCCGGTCCTGTCGCCTGCCGGGGAAGAAAACGTACCTCGCCGAGCAGGTGGACGTCGGCGTTCGGATAGCTCCAGCACCCTAGCAATCTGCATATGCGACACACGCAGGGAATGTCAGCAGATTGCAAGCGACGCTATTGATCCGGGTAGGTGCAAACTTGGAATGAATGCCGTTAATTAATTACTTGATCAATGGGATCTCGGCGAGTGGGCAGACTGTGCCGACGAGGCAGGCGATGGCGAAGCCCAGCCAGGAGCCATCGAGGAACACCCACACGAACTCCGCGGCGGCGAAAAGGGTGTAGCCCTCCACGTTGCTGGGCACCCCTGCACTGTACAGCTCCGCGCTCAGCTCGATGAACAGAGCAAGAACACTGCGTAAATCAAGTCAACGGATCATTCAGTTCACAGCACTCGATCGATCGATGCATAGCATGAGCGTATAGAGCTAGAAAACGCACAGTAGCGACGTCGCCGTCTTCCGCGCGGTCCCGGTGGCCTTGGATCTTGGGGGCGCCCTCTGGTCCAGGAACAGGTGGAGCAGGCCGACGGTGAGGTAGAATGCGCCGAGCAGGGGCGGCACCAGGATGTGGGTGTGGAGAGGGCCGGCGTCGAGGGCGCCGTTTCCGTAGACCTGGAGGCCGACGCGGGAGTGGATTCCGTCGAGGAGCGGGCCTAGGAGGAACCCCGTGCCGAAGAGCGCCGCCGAGACGGCCGGCCAGGCGCGCCTCGGAGCTGGGACCGGGGGCGGGGGCGACGGCTGTCCGCCGTCGAGCAGAGAGCGGGGTGGCTTGAAAGACCGACGGCGCGGGATGCGGCGCTGGTGCCGCCACCGCGAGGGGTGGGGCGGCCGTGGTGGCGGAGGGGCGCCGGTGGCGAGCACGGCGAGCTTGGCGCGCATGTCCCTTATCCAATTATCCTGTGCAGTAGTTTCACGGAGACCGACCCATTGTGGTTGAGGCCTTATTTTTCTTGAGGAAAGTCGTTGCCCGATTTTCCCACTCCAACGTACTCTTAAAATTAAATATCATATTTTTTTGTTTCAAAAAAACCATATTCTTCAAGTATTGTTAAAACCGTTTAAGTTAATTTCTTATCTCTGATTGAAGATATTTTTAAAGCAGTTTCATCAAAAGATCACGCTATAGGTTCTTTTGGCATAGCTCAACTTAACTATTTCTTTTCACACAGGTAGAAACCAAATTTCGTTACAATTAAATAAGCTTACTAGGTTGCTTTTAATTTTTATTCATGTTTTTATTTTGTTTTTAACTTTCTACTAAGTTGTTATTTTGTGAGTGGTAACTAAAAGTAAACTTGCGTTCTTAGGGACAAGGTGGAATAGGATGGAACCATTCCAGTTTTTTGAGACAAGATCATTCTATGTTTGTGTTTGGTTAAGTGGGTGCAGGAATCCTGTCTTGTGTTTGGTATACGAGGATGAGGAGAGAAAGGATACAGGAGCGTTTTTGGACCCATTAGGCAAATATTAAATGAGATCTTGATGCCGCCCCTCCAGCCCCATCGCCATGTCCACTGCTGACCCCGCTCGAAGCCTTTGCCTCTATGGCCATGGCCGCTGGGGAATCATCGGGTCCAAGCGCTCGAACCCGATCCTCCGTCCGAGCAG
The DNA here is from genome assembly GCA_023333625.1 of Bothriochloa decipiens. NCBI lineage: Eukaryota > Viridiplantae > Streptophyta > Magnoliopsida > Poales > Poaceae > Bothriochloa > Bothriochloa decipiens. The sequence continues at coordinate 15,834,700 of CM041634.1, forward strand.
CCTGGGCGGGAAGCTAGAGTGAACGCACGCAGGTGAGCGGGAGTGGGACAGGGGCGGGAATCACGGGCGGATGGGCGGGAAACACGTGCGGCGAGGCGTGTTTCTATTTCCTTTCCTTTTCTTATTTCTTTTGGATTTTTATGTGCTTGCTTCTTTTATTGTTCCATTTCTTTTCTTTTTAAAGTTATCTATGTTTTCATTCTTATTTATATTTTCCCTTTTGTTTATTTTTGCATTTCCTTTTTATTATTTTGTTGTTTTTATGGTGTTCTGGCGTGTTCCTCGCAATGTTCTGTTGTGCCTATCGTGATGTTCTTGTGTATCTCTCGCGATGTTCTGTTATTTTTCTTTGCGATGTTTTGTGTGTGTCTCGCGATGTTCTTGGTTTTTTTTCTCATGATGTTCTTGTTTCTCTAGCGACGTTCTGATGTTTTTCTTTGTGATGTTCCGCTGTGTGTCTCATGATGTTCTGGTGTGTCTCCCGCGATGTTCTTATATGTCTTACGTATGTTTAGTTTTTTCTTGCGGTGTTTTGTTGTGTCTCTCGTGATTTTTGTTTTATTTTTTGAAAATTAATAATTTTTTAAATATATCCATGTGAGATCTTATTTTAAAGGATTTGTTTTAACAAATTCAATGGTGTAACCAGATTGATTTTTAGTTTGTTAGTTATAACTTTTTAATTAGTTATAAATTATTATGAGGTAGGCCCAGCCCCCAACTGCTCCGGCACAGATACTACCGTGCATGCGCTTTCCTCGCGTCAGTTTCCTCGTGCGCGTTCCCGAATCCGTTTCCTGCGCGCACGGAGGCGCGCTGTCGGCGCGCGTCTTTGGTCCGATCGACCGGACCTCAAGACCCCCCATGGCCTCCCCTACCTACACGCCTACCTGGGGCCACATCGGGCGCCGTGTTGCCTCGTAGGAGCTTCGCCGAGCTTGGACCGCGTTACCTCGTAGGAGCTCCATCAAGGTGGGGCCACGCTGCCATACATGAGCTCCGAAGGGAGCGATATCATGGTGAAGCTCCAACCCACACACAAGAGAATAGGAGGAGACGACCTCTCTGGGGGAGGAAGCCATACCTCAAATTTCAGAGATGCGCTTGTTACCGAATATGAGAGAATATTACCTTTCAGGGATGACTTTAATGTCCACAAACCAAACATTGTGATGATGTGGGGATATCCTTGTACCGTCCTACCTCTAAACTAAACCCTACCTAAATAGGAGCACATAAGTGCACATATATTTTTTTTTCTCTCTATACGAGTACAAATAAAGTACCTAATGGAACTCATAATGCAGACTCTATGATAGAGTCTATAGCTATTAATTATCTCGAATATTGTGGACTTAGAGTCTAAATAAGACTTGGAGTCTTGTTTTTCTTCCTCTTTCTTTAATAAATATGCTGCCATGTTAATAAAATACCATAAATAGAGAGTAATGAATAGTCTTGGACTCTGTGATAGAGTCTTGCATTGTAAGTGCCCTAAATTTACACCACAAATAAATGCTACACAGGACACAATCTAGAGCTAGCTCCTTGCACACGGGGGCCTACAACCTTGTCAGAGATAATGCATAATACACAGAACATCTCACAAAGGGAAAACTACATCAAGAAAACATCAAACTTAAAATCTTAAATGATTGTGTTTTCTGAATAAGTGCCTACTAATCTCTTGTTTCCATGTTTTAAAATCTACTCAGATTGAATGAATTGGCAAAACACTAGCATCTTAACACAGATAACTCTTGCCATCCTAAGCAACATGAACTTAATTAGTCTTAGGACCGTGAGTTTATCTCCTAAGCTCAAGAGCTAAATTAGTCTTGACGCTATGTATATTCAAATCCAAGGCGTGAAATTCCAATATCTAGACGCGTTCACCTGCTTTTGGGTATGGGTCTCGATGGTATGGCCGCCTCTTGAGGCCACTAGTCGACCACTGATCGATGCTTTTACAGGCTTGGGTACCAGTTGGAGAGGGCAGACAAAGTCCCTGCGGCTGCTGCATGTGACAGACAATCCTAGAGTATTGCTGGAAAGCGCACACAATCTTGACAGCCAACGCCCCGGAATCACGTCTGTGATGTTAAAATTTTGACCATCAACGCCACCCATCAAGGGAGATGATGGCCAGTTTCTCCTGGTTGTCTATTTCTAGTTTTAGGTGTCTCAGTCGGGTCGTTTTAGTTGGGTAGTTTTTTCTTCGGAGAGGTTATTGGCCAGGGTGTTGTTAGTTGGGTAGTTGTTTTTAGTTGGATCGGGGCGACAAAGTTGAAGTGGTGGACTGGTGGTGTGAGTCGTGATGGTTGTATCAAGGTTAAGTGGATGGGATGAGTGGGTCCTCCCCCTAAGTTGTATGGTTTTTCTGGCCTAGTTTCCATTCAAAAAACTGGGCTGGCACTTGCCTTTTTTATTTTTCTTTGTCTCATAAAAATAACAAAAAAACTTTTGCCGTCCTTTCTAAAAGAAACTTAGGCGAAATGAAATCATACCACAGGATAATAACAATACAAATATTGGACAAGGGAGACCTCTATATGGTTCAAATAATGACCGGTGATGGAACTATTGCTGATAAATGTTCCTGAACATAAATTATGTGCAACTTTATTGCAAGGACATGGTGCCAAACTATTCTTCTAAAGGATGAAATGTTCATTTGATTTCTTGATTTTTTTGGGTGGGGGGTTCTATCACCCTCATACTTGCACGGTAGTCTGATCTTCAACCTTAAACTAAGAACCCGTGTACCATATACCCTCCAAGTAACTTTTGTTGCCAGTCTGTCACATTACTAGGTCTGGTGCTAGGGTAGTTGGCTGTGACGATGGCGAAAACACTCTTCGATCAAGAGTTATTTTTCTTGAATACTTGTTTAAGACTGAGAAAAGTTCATATAGTTACAACAACGTGTCAAGACCATGGTGCGCTGGGGATGGGGATTTGTTTTACATTCTACGTTGCCCTCCCTGATAGAAGATGCGATTATGGTGATTACTCATGAATTAAGCTACCTAGGCTCACGTTCCCGGCGTCAATCCATTGTTTCGCCTCCTGCTTCATTTAGGCAAGAATTTGCTGAACGATAGTCGATGCGCCGCGGAAGCGCACCGATCAAGAGTCGTTTATTAGGTGGCAGTGGTGAAGAAATTAAACACCAAGGTGCTTTCAAGAGTAAATTAGGTCATATTCTTTTAATGTGATAGAGAAGTCAAAGTTGATTGCAATAAGGTTGTTACCTAGACTATATGATTGGAAACAGTAACCGGCGAACTATGTATGGGCGTGTTTGGATGGTGCTTGCGGATGCCACGCCGATGATGCTGCCACGACGAAAAAGTCAGCGCTGAAATCGGCCGCTGTAGCTGCAGCGTGTTTTGACGTTCGAAATGAACTAGAGGCTGGTGATGACACAGCAAAACGCATACCAAAGGTCATTTGAGCGTTGCATAATTTTGCAAGCTCCAATAAGCCAACCTCTCTACAGAGAACGCGAAATAGCATTGACGACCATGCATGCATGTGTTTCAAAGGAAAATGCTAGGCGTACTACAGAGATCGAGTAGGACTAATTCACCGACCAAAGTCTTTTTGCTGCAGCCCCCTACTCTAACACCGTGCTAGCTAATCCTAGCTAGTGACGTCAACTAGCTAACACCAGTGCTAATCCTCTCGAGACGGCACGGCACACGCCGGCACGCCTACTAAGCCCAGTATAAATATAAGCCAGTGCTCCACTTGTCGAAGCCAGACTTCCAGAGGACAAGTACGTGCACCACCTCGACACAGACTATACGGCTCGCGAACGAAGGCAATAGGTACCCACCCAGCAAGGTATAGATAGCCATGACCATGAAATCTTCATCACTGTGGAAGCCATTTGTCTCCTTTTTCTTCCTCCTCCTACGGAAGCTCGCCGGTCGGCGACACCACCGTGCCAGCAGGATGGCAGTCACGACGAAGCGCTCGCCGCCGCCGCCACTGCCGACGCTGGAGGACATGCTACATGGCCAGACGGTAGTGGTTGACATGGAGACGTGGATCCTGCGTCCGCCGGTGTCCGCCTTCCCGTACTTCATGCTGGTCGCCGTCGAGGCCGGCGGCTTCCTCCGGGGCCTCCTCCTCCTGCTGCTCTACCCGCTGATATTCCTCCTCCCCGGCGACGGCGCGCGGGCTAGGGCCATGGCCACGGTCGCTCTCGTCGGGCTGGAGGAGAAGGAGGTGATCAGGGTCGGCAGAGCAGTGCTCCCCAAGTTCTTCCTTGAGGCCACGGCAGCGGAGGGCGTGGCGGCGGTGCAGGCGGCGGCGCGAGTGGTGGCGGTGAGCGCAACGTTCCCGAGGGTGATGGTGGACGGGTTCTTGAAGGAGTACATTGGCGTGGACGCCGTCGTGGGGCCTGAGGTGAGATCGGTCGGTGGGGTCCTCGCGGGGCTGATGGACGAGGAGGACGCAGCCGAGATGGCGGCGAAGTCGCTACGGGCGCTGTTTGGAGACGAGTTGGTGGTGGCCGGAAAGAAGAAGGGCGCCGTGGGGCTCGTCGGACCGGCGAGCAGCGGTAGGGTGCACTACCTTTTCTCTCCTTACTACTGCAAGGTGAGACCGTCGTCACTGTCAGAGCATTGCTTATCACTCTCCTAACGTTAACCGTCCGGCATACGTTATGTTACAGTATAAATCAAAGACGCATAAAAGGTTGGTTTAAAATTTACTATATTTGGAGAGAAGAGAAGGCTAAGCAATACGCTGTATATTGGTAATGGGTGTAAAAAAAAAAAATCTATGATGGTAGGAACACCAGCCGCGGGCTCATATATATAGGAAGGTCGTGTGAGGTGTAGCGTGTAAGGCCGGGAAATGTGTCCAAAATTTCAAATGGTGAACTATGAGGTCAACATTTGTGGTGAAGAAGATATATGGCGGCAAATAAGTCTAAGGCCCTATTTGGTTTTCAGAAATTGAGAGGAACTGGAATGTAGTCTAATAATAAAATGAGTAGCCTTTCTAGATATTGGTTTGAATTCATGGAATCCAAACATCTCTTAGGGCTCTTTTGGTTAGCCCAGAATCCTAAGAATCATTTTGGCTGATGTAAGGTTATACAAATTAGTCAACCAATCTGATCGGTTATCATACATGATAAGAAATTATTCTCACGACACCGAATGAGCCCTTAAAAGGTTTTTTTTGAGGGTAGCAATCCCAAGCAAATTGTGTGGCTAGAGCTAATGTTGGGATTATATGGATGGAGTGTGGGAGAGTTTTTAATGATCATTCTAATTTACATCAAAATAAAAGATAAGTCTAAGTTCTCTTGTTAGGCTAGTAGTGGGGAGATAACTATAGTAGGCCAGCTGGTGTGGTGTTTGTATTCACTACTCTGTATTAGTAGTGTAGCTATATAATACTATCTTCACTGGAGGAATCATAGGCGCATATAACCTCCAACTAATTACTGTATCACAGTTGTTTTACAAAAGGTAAAGAAGTAAAAACGTAGCTTTGACCTATAAGTAATGTAGTTAATAACGGTGATATCATACATAGATACATAGTGTAGAAGTGTTAGCAGTAAGCATATGAAAAAAGCTATAAGAGTGTATATGTAACCAGTAGAGGACCTAGAACTTTCTAAAAGCCTGGGTGGATCACATGTGGCTAAGTATGTACGCCTAATCTGTTGAGTATAGAGCAAAACACTGATATTCAATTAACCATATGTTCGGTTCCTAATCTTGTCACGCATGAAAGTGTCTTTTTTGTATTGGTTAACCATACTCAATCAACAGGACACGCAATAAATTATAGGCACATCGCATTTTGTTAAATTATGAGTTTCCAGCATATCATTTTTAGCATATTACACAAGGATAACATATCGAAATCCAAGTTGTCCTATGTAGCAGTGCATATTATACAGTACTGTATGTATGATACATCGCGTCCTAATTAGTTAACCTTTCACATCACTTATGTACCTCCATCCTAAAGGGAATGGTATTATAATTTTATTCTAAGCAAGCGACACTATCTTTAGGTTTGACTAATATGTAAAAAAAATAACTATATTTATGATATCAAAATAAATATGACCAAATTCATCTTGAAATATATTTTCGCAGTTTGCCTATTTGGTGAATATTGTTATTTTTACATAAATTTGGTGAATCTTATGAATGATTGTTGATTAACTTATTTTAAAATATTAATTGTCTTAATAAAACATATAATTCTAGAGTCTCAAATTTAAGATACTTTGTATAAAAATATTAATGTTTATCATACTAAATAAATTATTAGATGTTCATTAAATATATTTTCATAATATGCATTTTTAGTTTTTTAAATACGTTAGTATTCTTTTTTCATAAATTCAGCTAAACTTAAGTTAGTTTGACTGTAACCAAATTTGGAACCGTATTATTTCTGAAACTGAGGTAGCATAGGTATGACATGTTTTATATTAGTCATAAATATGGTAGCAGTCAACTAACGCCAGTGCTGAATGCTGATCCTCGTGACGGCACACGCCAGCGCCCTTGACATTACGTGCAACGTGCACCCCCCCCTTTCCGTGCGTGCAGGAAACTTTCGCTGTGAGCGAGGCTGACACGCGGGGATGGCGACCGCTGCCGCGGGACAAGTACCCGAGGCCCCTCGTCTTCCACGACGGCCGACTCGCCTTCGCGCCCACGCCGCAGGCCGCGCTCGCCATGTACACCTTCCTGCCGTTCGGCGTCGCGCTCGTCGTCTTCCGCACCATCGCCTTGTCCTTCCTCCCGTACCGCGTCTGCTTCCCCGTCGGCGCGTTCACTGGCATGCACTACCGCCTCGTCGGCGGCCACGTTCCCGCCGCACCCCAAGGCAGCGGCGGCGGCGGCGGCGGTGGGGGGCAGCTGTACGTGTGCAACCACCGGACGCTGCTGGACCCCATCTTCGTGGCCGCGGCGCTGGGGAGGTCGGTGACGGCGGTGACGTACAGCCTGAGCCCGTTGTCGGAGATGATCGCGCCGATCCGCACGGCGCGCTTGACGCGGGACCGCGAGAAGGACCAGCGCAATATGGCGGCGGTGCTGGCGCGGGGCGACCTGGTGGTGTGCCCCGAGGGGACCACGTGCCGGGAGGAGTACCTGCTCCGTCTCAGCCCGCTCTTCGCCGAGCTCGGCGTCGACGTGAACCCGGTGGCGCTGGACACGCGCGTCGGCATGTTCTACGGCACGTCCACCAAGCCGGGGGCCAAGTGGATGGACCCCTTCTACTTCATGATGAACGCGCGGCCGGCGTACCGCGTGGAATTCCTGCTGCGCATAGCCGCCACAGCGCCGGTGGACAACGGCGGCCGCGGCGACAGCATCGACGTGGCGAACCGGGTGCAGCACAAGCTCGGCAAGGCGCTGGGGTTCGAGCTCACCGGGCTGACTCGGAAGGACAAGTACATGACGCTCGCCGGCAACGAAGGCATCGTGCCGACCGCGCCCAAAAAAACACTGACGTAAATTGTCCGAGTACGGAATATTATACTCAGGAGTATCATGTGTTTTTTCGTTCGAGTGATGAGCAGTCGTCTTTGCGTAAAAATAGAACACACATTGTTGTAAGCGTGTAAGGTTACCATTTCGTTCGCAAATCAAATAATCTATCTATATCAACAAGCTCAACAAAAACAAATCAAATCTATAATTGAATACGCGCAAATAAGCCTTACTTAGTGATGGACTGATGGTTTTGAAACTTGAAAGGTGGCTTTGATTCTGTTTTTCTGCCACCGAACCTGGCACCTGGTTATAGTATTAATTCTGTTGTAGTTGTACGATTCTATCATTGGAACCGATTTATGATTCTAATCACAAAATACATAATCTCAATACTCTATTTGTTCTGATTACAAGGTCGTGCACATAAGCCTTTGTAGATGGCCTTTTCGATCTTCTTTGCCTCTCTAGTGTGACCCTCTAGCGGGATAGGTGTTGTGCCCTTCTCATAGGTTGGCTCAAAGATAGATTCAACCGCCACAACTTTGTGGGTTCGTCCTCTATCATGTGCAGGAAGTGACTATTAGAGACAACATCGAGCTCCAAGACTACTACCTTTCACCTTCCCTATAGGGGAGGGGGGGGGGGGGGGTTAGATCTGGCAACTCATGCTCGGCTTGTGCAACAAGAGCTCCTAGCCAGGCATCCAAATGCACCTTAGGGTATCCATCGCCAAGGATCTCAAGCTCCGACTGAAGGTCTATATTGCCACTCTACTCAGGACAACATACAATAGGCTCTGCCTTGAAGGCACCATGGGAGCCATAAGTTTCCTAACATGGAACTATATCATGGTTCAAGTGTGAACCGCGGTAGCTCTAAAATGTTGTACCTCATTGCCTTAAACAAATAACTTGTAACTTCCATTTTAGAAAGAAGGAACTCTAGATTGACTACATTGCTCTAATAAATTGTTTTAGTGTTGATCATGCATGCATTGTTCCAAACCTAGGGCTTTCTGAAGGTCTTTGGCTTCTTCAAAATTAGAATATAATAGGTAAATACAGCTAGAACTACATTCTTGCTTTATGTTTTATATAAGCCGACCATGATAAACTTTTGTTTAATCTGGATGTTTGAATATCCCCACCAGCAAAACACTACTAATATTTTGTCTCAAGTGTAGCTTCTATAGAAAAATATCATAACTTACCAATGTTATGCATGTGGGATCAATGGCTAACCTTACACCTAGACTAACAAGCGTTTCAATTCTAATCCCATTGATGAGTGCTTGGATTATATTTTTGTTTAGCAAATGTAGAATGGTGTACAACTTTCCCAACTACCAAAGTCTACCATCCCTCGGCCCCCATGATGAGGAGTGTCACGCTCCCATTCTTGTTGTCCTCAATTCCAACAGGACTAAAACTAACAAACCTTTAAATATTGAAAATTGTTGGTTCTTGAGCTTTCCTCGGCGGAGTACCAAAAGCTACTCTAGTGGAATACACGTGTCATTGAGTTATCTCACTTGAGAGTGGTGTCTTGCGGTGCCTTTGTGGACGCGTGCCTTGAGGGGCCTTGGCTTGTGGGTCAAGAACCGGGGAACTAACTAGGTGTTGGTCGACACAACCGGAGGCGTAGCTTGTCGGTGCACAAGTGAAGTCCGGGTGAACAAAAATCATTGTGTCATCATTTGTCTTCCAGTGATTGGTCTTCATCTCTACATCATTGTCAATTGATTGATTGATTATCATCTTGGTGATTGGCAACATCGTCTCTTCACTGTCGGTATAAGAATCACCTATCTGTCTTGTATTTACATTCATAGCTTATCTTATGTAGCTTGTGTAAATTAGTTGATCTAGCTAGCTCACTAATATAGAAAGTAGTGACTTTTCCTTTGAGTAACATAGAGATCATAATATACTAGAATTGTCATTATGAGGCCTACTCACCATCTAGGCTAGGCAAAACCCGCTTTATCGCTATTTGTTTTACTAATCAAGTTTGCCTAGTGTTTTATAGAAATTTTATAGGCTATTCACCCCTGTAGCCGTCTAGGACCTTACAACCGCATGAGGACAATGACGACCCAAACTACACTAACAAGAAAAAATGATATATTGACCCTTCCTAATTTATAGGAACTTTAGCGAATTGTTAAAGAAATAAGAAGCAATTAATGCTGCTCTGATGGCATCAATGCAGGTTTCTACAAATCCACTTGGCATTAGGTTGTAACTTAGTCTTTTATCAAACAACAAGTCTTCCTTATTGACGGTGAAAATGGTGTAATTTTGCATACTCAAAACACTATCAACAACCTTGGAATAAAAGGTAGAGCATATCTTTTTTCAAATATCAGGTTCGCATTCTCTATGGGACTTAGCAATGGGGAGGAAATGAAGCTTGTGGGCCCCACTATAGGGTCATAACCAATTACTCTAGTGGGTCCTACTACCTTCTCAATCTTCCCATGATCCAAGAAACACACTCCAAATCAATATCCACCCTTGGATTCAAGTTGTGCTTCTTCTGAGTGGACACAACAATCATCAAAGCATAAGGATTGGATAGCCCGCATCTCCACAAACTGACATGACAAGGAGGCCCCACCTACATATAGCCACTTTTGATCAAACTAAGATATCAAGGACAATGAAGACTATTTAAATGCTACAATGCATGCCTATTTATCCATGACAACATTTTGCGCTAAATCATTTGGGTCACTTGCCTATTTTAATGCCATAGCACATGCCCATTCATAGAGGACAAGATATCACGATGCAACATGCCAAGGTGATTTTGCGTTAGAGAAGAAAACAACTACTGAACTTATAATGATGGAAATCATACCATAGAAAAAGTCAATTAGCGCTCTTATAAACATTGAAATGTTTTATGTAGAAATTGACTACATATCTCATTATATCTTTTACAATGCTTCTACCCCTCTCTGAAGCATATAAACTTAGAGACACAAGGATACAATCAACGATTACATGCAATTTTACCTACTAGAGGATATAGGGTACAATTATGTTTTGGCCGAAATAGGTATAATTATGTTGCCCCATGTATTTTTATGCACTCATTCATACATATATTGATATGCATTTATTTAATTCTAAACTAATTATGTATTCTCAACCAATAAAGTTTTCAACAAAAATCAGGACGTACTAGTGGTTTGTGCTACGTATTAAGAAAGTCGTAAAGACTCTTGGTGTAGTCACAGCTCGCTGCTTGCTCATGAAAGTCAATTCTTTTAGGCAAGGTGTCACTAATCACATTGTAGATCAAAGCTGTTAAGCTAACTCCATATGCGCTCTAGCTTTAAGAGTCAATTGCTGAAATGAAAAAAATGCAAAAGTTTGATACTTACATGAGTTGCTGACAAGAGCCGGTGAAATCAAAGTGCTAAATCAAACAACAACAATTTCAGTCAATCATATTGCTAGAAGTGCAGTTTTAGAGCCACGTTCCCATACCATCCCTATCAATCCTCCAAATTCAACCACACAAGTAACTACAGCTCAAAGACAGACCGGTGATCAATTCATCTTCAGATTCTGCCTGGTGTCCATACCAATCTAAATCAAATGTAGATCCACTTATAGCTCATAAAGATAGCGATTTATTGCCCTAGCTGATCGTCGGCCTTAGTCACCAACATTTTTATCTCAAGTGCAATGATTCAAAACATACAGTATCAAGAGTACCTTTCAGTTCGTTGCTAGTTCACAAGTTGCAATGTTTTCCCCAAATGCTCCATACTTTTTTGCTACAAACTCTGCAAGTTCAAGCAGACAACCAGCATCGTTAAACCAAAAGAGCATTCATGGTAGAGTATCCTCACGTTTCATGCACCTCCTAAAGTTTGCTCATCCTCACCACCATCTTGTGGGGAAGCCTAGCTTGCTCATCAGGGTGAGTAGATATTCCCATCGAACTAAGTCAAATGTCTTGGTTATGTCAAGCTTGAAAAATAGAGCTGGGGTTGTTTGTACCGAATCTCCTAGCACCCAGGCGGAAGGTTGCAGTTGTTCATTGCCTAGCCATATTGCAATGCCTTTCTAAATACGCTTAGTGTAGCGACAATCTTAAAAGAGATGTACATCAAATTCTTGATTGTGTCGGCACAGAGGGCACACACCAATTTCACGCTCAACTTATATAACAACAGAAGTGCTCCGTTTTTTCAAGTGAACGAATCGTGTAGCAATTTAACCTTGGTTAACTGTCTAGCCCAGCCCAGCCCAGCCAGGATCTGCTGGACCAATAGACCAACCTCATCCCAACAGAAAATCCCCACTGATCGTATCTTTCTGTTTCGCGCTAGCTCGTCGGTTTCTTTGTTAGGTACTACTGTACCCTTTTTGCCGTCGGCGGTGGACAGTCGTAGATTTCATGGCACCAGACTTGCTTAAGAAATAGGAACAAAAAATTGACGCCCATGGATGAACAACTTCATGCATATCCCTGTCGGATCTTTACCCCCTATCCTCCTGGGCCTCATCTTCCATATTTAAGAGCCGATGCTACACCAACGTGCAATGAATTTTAAAATGAATAGCTTTTGGGGCGGCACAACAATGGAAATGATAAATGAGGTACCTGAAACATAAATGTCCTTCATTCATATTTTTCATTTGTTTCCGAAAGCCTCGTGCTAAAGGTTCCTCAAAACATGGGACAGATCCGGTGAAAAGGCTAAAAGATTGAAAATGGTGAAAATTCCTTTCAAAACCTCCCTTTAAAATTCCGCCCGAAATTGGAAACTGGCACATCTTTTTTATGTTATTAATTTATTATGTACTTTGTTTTTTTCTCATATACGCAAAAGGCTTGCATACCTTTGTAATTAAGACAAAAAAGTTGAGATTACAACTAGAAACGATGCCCTTCTCTTTAGACGGCGAAAAATAGACAACAACATAGGCCGCCTAAGGAAACAAAGTTACAGACTTTGCTACTTAGCTAAACAAACCGAGGATTGTCGCTAGCAAGGAGGTGCTCTGTGGATGACGTTGCACCTCGGACTCCTTCCAAGTTTCCCACGCCACCATGGTGGAAAGAGAATCAACACCTTGCTTCCGTGAGTCAGTCCAAAGCCGCCAGACCTGCTTCTTTTTTTTAGACCGTATCGTTACACGTATTTCATTAAGTGAAAGAGTTTGAACATTACACTCAATCGACCTCTGGTAACCATTATTACCACAAGGCCGCCACCAACCACCAAGACCACCCCGAACGGAAGAGGCCGCCAGACCTGCTTCTACCGCGAGGTAGTGTATTGCCAAACACCGCGAGGACGTGGCAAGCTCGTTGGTTGATATGATAGGCCAGCTTGTTGGTGGATATGATAGGCAAGCTCTCGGTGGCGCTGGGTGCCCGTGACACGCTCGCGTGGACACTGCTGCGGTGCCTGGTGCCTGCTCGCACGCGCACGCCAGCAACGGTAACCACTCGTACGCAAACGCCGCCGCCGACGGCCAAACGCTGCCGCCGGCGGCTTGCACGAGACTGGGCCGTGGCGAGCCATGTCGTGCTCTTAATTACCTCGCGCACCCCACCCACGCTGTGCAGGCCATGCTCACTTGGTTGTCGGCGGGCGACCTCACCGCTTGACACCGCCTCACCGGCCAGCCGCGCGTGTAGACCGGCAAGCGGCCTCGCCGTGCCTTGAGCACTTGACGTTCGCCCAGCTGCGTGCTGCTGCCTGCGTACCCTGCTGAGGGGAAGGGGACACCGCCGTGTCCGTGTGGTCGCCGCGGTCCGCGAGCGCAAGCGTGCGCGCCTGCCAGGACAGCGATGAGGACGCAACATGCGCCTCCGTCTGCTGGTGGTCGCGTTCGAAGGAAGAAAACCAATTTATGTACTCTTAGTTCTTAGAGGTCGTTTTGTACCAATTTATGTACTTAGTTTTTAGAGGTCGTTTTGTGTCTTTTTATCCATCATTTGTACCAGTCACACTCTTTTGAGTGTCTTTATAAAAGAAAGACAGCAAACAGCTTGAGGCCGATAAGTGATTGCAGCCAAGAGAAGAAAAAGAGGAAGAGGGAAAAGTGTAGGATAAAGATTAGCCACTGATACATGATGGGTCTCACATGTTAGGGGAGGCGCGTGCACAGTTGTTCCTCTCCCGATTTTTTTTTTTTTTGGCAATTTTCTCTTACGCGACTTCATACTTTTGGAAGTTTTCTAGATAACTTATCCACATGAAACCCATGCAGGAAAAGGAAGGCCAGCGAGGATAACTGTGCACCGCGGGAAAGGCATTGAGGCGTACCCCAAGTCCCCAATTGACGCCATAACACCTCAAAAACCATGAATTAAACAGACAAAACACAGGGAGAAAGAAAAAGCTCATGACAACAGGTACAGAAAATCCCTCTTGGCCAATACAAAAAATTTCACACAAACAAATTATGAATGAACTAAGCTAATGTATGTGGTCTTACTGCAGTCATAAGAAGTGTAAGAAAAAAATAGGCAATGGATTCACACAAAGGCATAATAGCAGTGTTGTGTTAGTGTTTAGCAGTGTAACCCAAGAACAAAAGTAACATCAGCTGTAGTAGATTGATGCTAAACAAATTAACAAGTCTGTGAGGAGAAGGCCAATTGCATCGAATACGTACTTTGGAGCAAACAAACCCCAAACCTGCAAATTTACCCAATAAACAGTCTGTCATCAAATGCTTGATAACAACTACAAAGGAGAACTACTAAGGTAATTTGTTCTGAAAGGAAGGAGCAGCAATTACCATTAAGTGACGCCTTTGAACAGCAACACATATGATTGTTAGCGTAGCAGTGATTGCCGTTATAAGACCATACATCAAAAGCACCTAAGTTTGACAAAGAAATATTAGGTGTGATGTGGATTAGTGAGCAAAGAACCAGACAGCAGGTTTAGATCTGCAAGAAAAGTTCCATGGATGCATGAATATGCTACTGTATTAGTTTCCTCCAGCATAACTTTTTGTCATAATTGTTCAGTAATTTGAATTTGGCGTCAATGTGCAAATTTGAGGATATGGGGAACGTCCCTTGCCTGGCTAAGGTGGCCAGTGGGCTTGTGAGACTAACAATTCCAGTATGCTGAGTCGGGGAAAGAAAAGAATAGGAGGATTTTTTACTGCATTGGATGCCCAAACTTTGTGTTGCTCACTTGCTCCAAAAAATCAAAGTTGAGGCACCCTCTGGATTGTGACGGGGTCCAAGCATCTGGCCAAACTTGTAGCAAGTATATGTGCATTGTGTTTGTGTGATTTTTCTGATGCGGTTTTTGTGCCTTTCTGGGCTTTTGCTCGACAGGTAAAGCTAACTTTGTAAAGCCTCCTCTGGGCTACTACTACTATACTTTTTTAATACGACGGGCAGATCTCCTGCCAGTTCTTTTCTTAAAAAAAGGGTATGGATTATGTACTTGCTTATTGAACTTGTCAAACCTCTCAGGAGCATGCAAAATTATTTTCTTTATTGCACGAGAAGAGTTAACATATTTAGTACTGCCTCCATTCTCTTTTATAAGGCGTACACATATCAAGATTCAAACTTCAAAATCTGACTAATACATTTTAATTATTGTAACACAAACTTAATATGGTTAGATTTGTAATTAAATCTACTATCCAATAATCGTAAATTTATAAGTATAAATACAACAACAACAACATAGCCTTTTGTCCCAAGCAAATTAGGGTAGGCTAGAGATGAAACCCAAAAGAGGCATGAAAACAAAGAACACATAAATGATACAAGAAAAAGATTACGGTTCAGGCACGTTAATTGCTAGTCTCCAAGCGCTCATATCCATAGCTAAATCCTTAGGGATATTCCACTCCTTAAGGTCTCTCTTAACCGACTCGTCCCAAGTCAGTTTAGGTCGACCTCTACCTCTCTTTACATTATTGATCCGCTTTAGAACCCCATTACGCACCGGTGCCTTAGGAGGCCTCCGTTGGACATGGCCAAACCATCTCAACCGGTGTTGAATCAATTTTTCCTCAATTGGTGCCAACCCAACCCTGTCCCGAATATCGTCGTTCTGGACTCTATCCCTCGTTGTGTGCCCACAACACCATCGTAACATACGCATCTCTGCTACACTCAATTGCTGGATATGTCGTCTTTTTGTAAACCAACATTCAGCACCGTATAACATCGCCGGACGAATCGCTGTCCTATAAAACTTACCTTTTAACTTCTGAGGCACCTTTCTGTCACAGAGGACGCCTGAAGCTTGACGCCATTTCAACCAACCGACTGAAATTCTATGCCTTCAACCAACCGGCTGAAATTCTATGCCTAACATCTTCATCAATGTCACCATCCTTTTGTAGCATCGATCCTAAATACCGAAAAGTATCCTTCTTGGCCACCACTTGCCCATCGAGGCTAACGTCTCCCTCCTCATTCCTAGTCGCGCTGAAATCGCACCTCATGTACTCGGTCTTGGTCCTACTAAGTCTAAACCCTTTCGACTCTAACGTGTGCCTCCATAGTTCTAACTTCCTATTAACCCCTGTCCTAGTCTCATCCACTAGCACCACATCATCAGCAAAGAGCATACACCACGGGATATCACCTTGTATGTCCCTTGTGACCTCATCCATCACCAAAGCAAATAAATAAGGGCTCAATGCCGACCCTTAATGTAGTCCTATTTTAATTGAAAAGTCAGTGGTGTCGCCATCACATGTTCGGACACACGTCACCACATCCCTGTACATATCCTTGATGAGGGTGATGTACTTAGTTGGGACTTTGTGCTTTTCCCAGGCCCACCACATGACATTTCTCGGTACTTTGTCATATGGCTTCTCGAGGTCAATAAAGACCATGTGCAAGTCCTTCTTCTGCTCCCTATACCTCTCCATCAACTGTCGTAATAAGAAAATTGCCTCCATGGTCGACCTATCAGGCATAAACCCAAATTAGTTTTGGGTCACACTTGTCACTCTTCTTAGGCGATGCTCGATAACCCTCTCCCAGAGCTTCATCGTATGGCTCATCAACTTAATCCCACGGTAATTAGTACAACTTTGAACATCTCCCTTGTTCTTGAAGATCGGTACTAATATACTTCTCCTCCATTCTTCAGGCATCTTGTTTGACCGGAAAATGAGGTTAAAAAGCTTAGTTAACCATACTATCGCTCTGGCACCTAGGCATCTCCACATCTCAATGAGGATACCGTCAGGGCCCATCGCTTTACCTCCTTTCATCCTCTTCAAAGCCTCCCCGATCTCTGCCTCCTGAAATCTCCTCACGAAACGTCTGTTGGTATCGTCAAATGAGTCATCCAACTCCAAGGTAGGACCCTCATTCTCCCCATTAAACAACTTGTCAAAGTACTCTCTCCACCTGTCCTTGATCTTCTCATCCCTCACCAAAAGTTGATCCGTCCCATCCTTGATGCATTTGATTTGGTTGATGTCCCTCGTCTTCCTCTCGCGGATCCTAGCCATCCTATAAATGTCCTTCTCCCCTTCCTTCGTGCCTAGTCGTTGATAAAGGTCATCATACGTCTGACCTTTTGCTACACTCACCGCTCGTTTTGCAGCCCTCTTCGCTATTTTATAGCCTTCAATGTTGGCTGCACTCTTGTCATGATGGAGGTGCTTGAACCACTCCTTCTCCCTAGTAGCCCTTTGCACCTCGTCATTCCACCACCAGGTGTCTTTCGCTTCCCGTTTGCCTCCCCTACTTACTCCAAACACATCCGAAGCCACCTTCCGAACACATGTTGCCATCTTTAGCCACATGTCATCTGCATCTTCTCCTTCTTCCCACGGCCCCTCATCTAGCATCTTATCCTTAAATGTTTGCGCTGCTTTCCCCTAAGCTTCCACCATTTTGTTCTCGCAATCTTGGCCCGATTGTCCTGATGGACACGTACCCGAAAGTGAAAATCCACCACCACAAGCTTATGTTGAGGGACAACACACTTCCCAGGTAACACCTTACAATCTAAGCAAGCACGTCTATCCCCCTCCTTGCAAGGATAAAGTCGATCTGACTCAGGTGTTGTCCGCTACGAAAGGTCACTAGATGGGATTTCCTCTTCTTAAAGACGGTGTTCGCTATCAACAAATCGTAGGCCAACGCGAAGTTCAAAACATCCTCCCCCTCTTGATTTCTACTATCATACCTGAAACCCCCATGCACCCGCTTGAAACCTACATTAGTCGCACCCACATGGCCGTTGAGGTCTCCTCCTATGAAGAGTTTCTCGCTGATAGGCACATTACTAACCATGCTATCGAGATCTTCCCAAAATTGCCTCTTGGTGCTCTCGCAAAGACCTACCTGTGGGGCACAGGCACTGATCACATTCAGAGCCAAATCTCCAACTACCAACCGGGACTAGGATAATCCGGTCGCCTTGCCTCCGCACCTCAACTACTCCATCCTTAAGGCTCCTATCGATCAAGATGCCTACACCATTCCTACCCGATGTTGTCCCCGTGTACCAAAGTTTGTAGCCAGTATCCTCCACCTCCTTCGCCTTCTGGCCCTTCCATTTAGTCTCCTGAACGCATAGAATATTTACACGCCTCCTAATTGCTGTATCGACTAGCTCTCTTAACTTACCCGTTAGGGACCCTACATTCCAGCTACCTAGACGAATCCTAGTTGGCTCGGCTAGCTTCCTTACCCTTCGTACCCGTCGAGGGAAGTGTGAAGACCCTTGCTCATTTTTCACTATACCCGGGCGCAGATGTAGCGCGTCACAAAGGTTGCGACGACCCGACCCTTGCTCATTTATCATCGTACCCGGATCACGATACGACGCGCCACTAAGGGGATGACGACCCGACCCTTGCACATTTGACACTACACCCGGGTTCCGATGTAGCGCGTCGCTAAGAGGGTTACGCCCCAACGAATCTCTTGTGGGTTTCATATCTATGAGAGTGGCTGGTTTTAAAATGTTGGCTAGCCGCACCTAACACACCCTCCTCCTTTATCCGGGCTTGGGACCGGCTATGTTGAAATGACTCAAGAAAGTCTTCCAATCAACATAGGCGAAGTTAAATTTATAAGTATAAATAATATAAATAAAATAAATAGATGGTTAAAGTGTAACTTAGAAGACCGTTTCACGTCAAGCTATGCCTTATAAAAGAGAATGGAGGGAGTACCTTATTAATATTGTTGAGAATGACGTCCTTCAATTCGTTGTCCTTGGATGTGGTATTGTACCACACTGTGGCAATAAATGGAAGGCTTAGAATTGGCAGGATATGAGAAACACCAAAGGTGTCAATGGAAAGTAGAAGGCCTTGTCGAATGATATGGAGTTGATCAAAACTGCAAATTGAAGCATTATAGCAACATCAGCGCATGTAACGAAAGGAAACTTTGTTTTTGCAGTCTCAGTCATATAAGAAACACAATCACACCTTACCCAATGAAAGCTGAACCATGTCGGAGGCCGTCAAATGTACACCTGAAATTCACTTTTAAATTAGCAATGATGAATTGCTAGACACCCCATTGAGATCAGTTAAACTAGATGCTACCACCAATGCACATATTAGTATAGACAATAATGCTAGAACACCATACATCATGAACAAAATGTGTTATAGGTACATCAAGTACTCTAGTGTTTCTGAGGTAACATAATATGCACATAAACATTTGCTTCATAGAAAAAGCTAAATAACAGGAAGCAGTATGAGACATACCAGTGACCTGTCAGATAAAATAAACAAACTGCAAGAAGGCTCCACTGAATCACTGAAACAGGGTCAGAAAAAGAGAGTTCTGACTCTCTATGACGTTTCTGTTGCAACTTTATGATACACCAAGCTACAAAGCAAAGATAGCAACAGAAAACTTAGTGTTCACAAAATTTGCACAGTATCTTCATCATGCAAATTGATATTTTTCATTGGCAATCAAGTGATTTCCACATTACCTCCTGTCATGCAAATTAATGCCACAAACGGACTTTGCCTTGCCAACAGGATCAAAATAGTTGGACTCCAAGAACAAAGCATGACAGCTGATAAAATAATTATCCTTTTGTTCATCTTCAAATGAACAGTTGGGCCAAATATCCGAGAAAATGCAGAAATGACTAGTGATAGACCTCCGGTAGCATAGACAATGCGAGAAGCTAAACTTCTTCCAAATTCTTGAACGGTCCCAGCAGGAGAAAACAAAGTAGTCTCTGAAGCCCAATGAAATGCTATAGATAAATAACTCACCATTGTTCCACACAAAAGGAAGTACTTCAAGAACCCCTGACAGATTGCACGGGATAGGCACTTCAACAGAATGTAAGCCCCAAAAGCTAGAGATATGATGGGGAATAGCTCCAAGAGGATGTTGCAAGAATTAACACCAAAGATTTTAAAAATGACGTTCACAGGGTGATCCTTTGTAATTGTTGGCGCAGGCAATTGTTTTGACATCCCGACCTCGATTCCAAACCGTGTGAAAATATTTAAAAGAAGGAAAACTAAGTTCTGCAAATCAATAGAGTGAAGGATGTCAGAAGATGATTGCACCAAAGAATGATTGAAATAAAGAATTTATGTCCAGGAATACTTCTATGCTGATGTCCCCTTTCATCACTGAGTGCCACACACTGGTGATACAACTTGTAAAAGGGCGTACCCAGTGCCGTAGGCTCCCGCGCTGTGCGGGGTCTGGGGAAGGGATTTCAGCGCCAAGCCATACCCGCACATAATGTGCGGAGGCCGGGGCTCGAACCCTGGACCTTCCGGTAACAGACGGTAAGACACTACCGCTGCACCAGGGCCGCCCTTCACTGGTGATACAACTTGTGGCCAAAAGAAATTTGCAACTCTACCTTCTGCCTCTGAATAAAAGAAAAAAAATATTGTGTTACTTATGGATGCCTGAATGATAACTGACAATATCATAAGTAAAAGACCAATGCCCATTGACCATAAATCAAATTCTGTCCAAGCAGAGCGAGCAAGCTTTGCAAAACTCTGCAAGAAGTCATTGTGTGCATCAATTTGCTGCAGCAGAACTGAACCTTTCTCCTCTACTTTTTCTTGACTACATGTCTCTGATGAACAAGTAGTTATCAGCTGAGCTCTTGAATATATATTCGTGATATGTTGCAGGTCTTCTGATGGAAATCCAATAACGGAAGTAGCAGAATATTGATCAATGTATCTCTTTACCTACAAAGGAAGATGGGTGTTCAGATTAGAAAACCACAAGCCTATATGAACTAAACAAGGGAAGTTGAAGGAAACTAGAATGCAGCTTCACACTACCTGCCAACAATTTACGCATAGAACTTCAGCATATCTCCCCATCCATGCTTCTCGATCATCCTGTGAGGTAAAAGCATTGGTACCGATCCTTTGATTTACCCATGTCCCGGCACTCAAAGCATACAATTCTGAGTTTACACGGCCAATGCTATTTAAGAAACAGGAGACCCCATTTAGAAGCTAGTGGATCAAGATAATAATAAGCAAAGGATGATGAAACAACAACACCACCAAGAAAAAGAAGAAAAGGCAGGCAACCAAGAATACATATAGCAGCTTACAATCAGACGAACAGTCACTAATAACTGAATCACAGAATAAGCATCAAATCAAACTTACACACCTTCCAAAGGGAAAGGGTATGCCAAGTAGTGCTGATATAGTCACCACAAAATCAAGCTGAAACCAAGAAGAGAAATAAGCAACACCGAATAAAACTGAAGATCCACATGGGAGAGTGCAATGAACCCTGACCTGCTGCATAGTGCTGACGCAGACCTCTTCCCCGTGCTGTGATGTTAATTCATTAAAAATAAAAGAAAATAAATCAGTGCCACAAGTACTAATGTTCTGTAAAAACAAATTAAAGCAAGAAATCTGACTAACACGAGATTTCAAAAATTAACATATTTATTATGCTCAGCTACTAAATGCTAGCATTCAAAGCTGCTGCATTTGATTTCCATTCCAATAGATATATAGTCAAAGAAACTAATTAAGTATTCAAGAATTAACACCCTCTTTTGCTTTTACAAGGCTGAAAGCATGTTTTAATAATATTTCCTCTGTGACTTTAGATGCCACCATCCAAATGCAACACTAAAGAACTACACAAATAAACAGAATCAACCATACTCAATTTTGTTTTTTCCCAAATATTTTAAAAAAAAGAGCGATGGGAGATCTGCTGATCGTGTATTCATATAGAAGATTTTTCCCCCAAATCTTGTCTACATACAACTTCAAGTTCATTTGTTTTTGTTCTAATTATTTATAATCTCAACCCGTCAAACAACCTTTCTATTCGCATAAATCAGAAGAGCAAATGATTTACTATTAAGGTGCAAATGTGATTGACAAATATACCAGATCAACATTGCACGAACTATCATCAAGAACAGATAAGACTGCATCTGGTGGGGTCCTTGGACTCCATGCAAACAGCTATGTTTCAACCTACAATTCACACAGGATTAAATGTGATTGTTATGAACTTTGCATCCAAACAGAAAGAAGATCACCTCTTCAGCAGTTCCCCCTCCATGGTCACCATTCAGGGTTTGACCATGATCGCCCATTACCAAAAGCAAAGTATTCTCATGGGTACCACCAGGTTTGGATAGAGTTCTCAATGTGTCAATAACACCCTATAGAAGAAAATAAGAATGGACTGTACAACATTCAGAAGGTTGGAAAATAAATGTGAAGAGCACAGATAAGGTAATGCTAAATGCCTCCTAAAAAGCACAAGAGAAGAATATTATATTCATGAGACAACTGACCTCCAGGATCTGATTGTATTGCTCCAACTTCTGGATCATTGGGGT
Source organism: Bothriochloa decipiens (assembly GCA_023333625.1). Lineage (NCBI taxonomy): Eukaryota > Viridiplantae > Streptophyta > Magnoliopsida > Poales > Poaceae > Bothriochloa > Bothriochloa decipiens. The sequence continues at coordinate 15,857,017 of CM041634.1, forward strand.
TGAGTCAACACCAAATATATGCCCTGCATGGTCCTAAACAAAGTTGATCTCACAAGTTTCCAGCTAAAGATGAAAGGATAAAAAATGGAAGGTAAGGCCACACAATAACTTACCACACCAAGAAAATGTGCAATAAGAACATCCCAATCATTTTTGTGAAGAGATGGAAGCAAGTGCTCAATTACACCATTATCTACCTGGCATACAATCATAATTGATAATTCAGTCAAACTTAAAAGAAAGAACTAAGAGGTTCATCAAAAAAGCAAGCAGAAGAATTTGATTGACAGAATGACATACTGTGTCAAGGTCTTTAACATTAAAGGAAGGGTATGGGAATGACTTGTTGAAGTGCTCAGGGTACAGCTGTATCCATGTATCATCCCCCATCATGACTACTCTCTTTCCATTTTTAGCCAACTGGTTGATCACCAAGGAACAGAAAACATCACACCATCATGGCTAGCAATCCAGCATGAGCTGTAAACAGATAATTGGACCTAGTCGGTACAAAATTGAATGTGGGTGAGATGAACCTGATGCATTATATTATCTTCTACTATTGCAGGAGCACCAAAACTATTGCCGACATCAATAAAGGTAGGGAGTCCACCCGTGCTGAGAGCCTGAGCATTGAGTTTTGAAACAATTCAGTTAAGCCCACGAAGTACAATTTTGGATCACATCACATTACAATATTTCTAGGAGAAACGTTATATCATGATATGATTTGAATGTTAGGATCACCTTAAGGCGCTGGAGGCTAGTTGTTGGTGGATCAGCGAGTGCTTTGAAGATCCTTGCAGAGGTCTTCTCATCGGCAGCAAGCTTCTGCAAGACCTGCAGCTTGTCCATCCACGGCCGCTTCTCTGCAGCAGATCAAACGATTAGCTAACAATTAGCAGTGCTACAGCATACCATTTTTTTCGGCTCAGAGTCAGGTACCTGAAAAGAAGGTACTCGGCGCCACGAAATCAAATCTGGGAGGCAACAAATGGTCCAACCGCATCAGCTAGAAACACGAGTCGGTACATGTATTACGAGGGATTCAAAACGTGGCACCTCAGCGCGTCGAGGACGACGATGACAAGGCGGTTGACGGCGGCCGGGGGCCAGGAGGCGCACCCGGGGGAGACATCGTCCAGCGGCGAGAGGTCATCGCGGCTGCTGTGGAGGTCGAGCTCGGTGAAGGTGAGGAGGAAGCCGCGGGTGAAGAGGTATACTGCCAGCGAGTGGACCGCGAGGATAGCGAGGAACAGCAGCGGCCAGCTACAGAGCCGAGAACGGCGGCGGTGGCTCGCCGGCGGCGACATCACCTCCGATTTCGATCTGGCGCCTGGTGGCGGGCGGCAGAGCGTAGACGTGATGGGTGGAGCGCGCAGTGGGCCGCCGGGAACGTGAAAAAGTAGAAGATGGGCCAAATCATCACCCAATTTTTTTGGTTTCCTTATCACCGAGCTTTTTTGTTTCTGAGGAATTGTGGGCCTCCTCTTTTTTTTTAGGAATGTGGGCCATCTCTTGTTAAGCCTGGGCTGCCGCCGGGAACGTGAAAGTAGAAGATGGGCCAATCACCACCGCATATTGAGCTAGGCCATTTCATAGCCAAAAGCCCATTCTCGGCTCTGAATAAATTCGTATTACATCCTCAACTTTCAGGAAAGTCCAAAACTCCTCAACTTTTTTAAAACCGTTCATATTACCTCATCGTCATCACCTCCCCGTTATTATAATAGGTTGTCTTTTGTTTCTATTTATTTCAGTTAAATATTTAATAAAAATTATAGTAAATTATAAAACAAATATCATAAAATAAAAAATCTAATTTTATTAGACCTTACATTAGTATATAGATCTACACAGTATAAATATATAATATGGTATACTTTAAACATAAAGTTTCTTTATATTTATGTTTTCTATTTTTAGAAAGAATTGCTTATATTGAAAGCTTAAAGTCACAAATGTATTATAGTAAAACTGGGGTAACCAGTTTGCCATGCGCAACAGAAAGAAACAACAGAAACTAGATTTTGACTACACAAGAAAGCATATTGTTGCTGGTTTTGAAGTTTTTCAGTCCGTCCACTGCTCAAAGTGCTCCTGGTCTTTCTTCTTCAGTGGGGGCCTTGGGTGATCTTTTAGAAATAGCCAGGTTATTACGCGAGTTCCACAATGCCCATGCCAACCCTACAAATAAAAGCATGATCAACTTATTTGGCAGCGGCGCCCCTCCCCTAAGCCAAGTCTGGCTGAATTCCTCCAAAGACACTGGATAAGAATTCATATGAAAAATTTCCTTAATAAAACTCCAGGCAAAAACTGCCATAGGGCATCTAAAAAAAGATAAGCTCATTTGTTTCAGTACACCCACATAGACAGCATCTAATGTCTCCCTTCCAGCCTTTTTCTTTCAGGTTTTTTGCAATTTGCAGTTTGTTGTTGAAGATTTGCCACATGAACACCTTAATCTTTAGTGGTAACTTGCTTTTCTAGACAATCTTAGCATCCATGCTAACAGCTCCCCTATTTGTTAGGAACTATACAAAGATTTATTGGAGAACATCTTGTTCTTATTCAGGGCCCAAACCACATAATCAACTTTGTTATCTGTCAAGGCAATGTCTTTCATGTCCTCCAGCAAACCCAACCATCTATCATACTCCTGCACAAATAATGTTCTTTTAAACTCCACCAACCAAGATTGTTCCTCCCAACAATCACTGACTGAACACATGGGATCCCTCACCATCTTGTATAGATCATCATAGTAGACTTTGAGGGGCACCTTCATTGCCCAGCAGTCCTCCAAGAACATGCAATGATTCCCATCTCCCACCTGAAACTCACCTCCCCAATTGAATAGATGTTTAACCTTATGAATACCATTCCAGAATTGTGAATCCCTAGCACTACTGGATCCAAAAAAAGCCAACTCCCAAATACTTGCCTGGATGATTTTGAACCACAACTCATTTGGTTCCGAAAAGATTCTCCAAATCCATTTTACAATCAGGCATTCATTCATAGTTTTAGTGTTGATAATGCCCAAACCTCCATTGTCTTTTGGTCTATTAACCATCTCCCACTTAGCTATATGATATTTGAATTTTTCCTCAGCTCCCTGCTAGAAAAATTTAGCCTTAATAGAGTCCGTTTCTTTGTGCACGCCATCTTTGAGTAAATAGAATCCCATACAGTATAGGGGGTGTACTACTGAGGCAAGAGTTGGTTAATATATGTTTGCCTCCAGAAGTCAGGAATTTCCCTTTCCATGGGTCCAATATTTTCCTCATTTTCTAAGTTAAAGGCCTGAATGCAGACATGCCTAAGTGTTTATAGCTCATAGGAATACCAAGATATTTCATAGGAAACACTCCCAAAGCATAGTTTAGCATGTTTGTCATTTGCTTTCTCCTCCCGCATATTGTAATTGATTTTCAGTCCAGTCATCCACTCAAAGAAGTAAAGGATGAGCTTAAGATTTCTTATGTACAGTTCATCTGGCTCATTCATGATCACTGTATCATCACCATATTGTATGTGCGAGACTCCCCCTTGAATTAGATTGCCCAAGAACTCCCTTAATGTGCCCTTTGTAAATTGCTGACTGTAGCATTACTCCAAGAGCATCAGCCACTAAATTGAAAAGCAAGGGGGATAGAGGGTCTCCCTGCCTCAGGCCCCTATATGTTCTAAAGTAGGCACTTGTCTCCCCATTGACATTAATGTAATGCAGGCTCTCCCCTCACTCACAGTTTTCATTACCCAGGCAATCCATTTTTGTGGAAAGCCTCTCCCTCTCATTACCTCTTCCAAGCTCCCACCTGACTTTATCATATGCTTTTTCAAAATCAATCAACCCTCTTGCCATGGATCTGTGTAATTCATGTAGTACTTCATGTAGGACCAATACTCCATCTAGTATATTTCTCCCTTTCACAAAGCAGTTTGATTACCACCAATAATCCTTTTAGCCACAGGAACTAGTGGGACTAGTCTTTTTGTTAGTATCTTGGTGAAACACGTATAATCCACATTTAGCAGACATATTGGCCTATATTGCTTAATAGTTATAGCCTCCTAGATTTTTGGAACGAGGGTAATAACTCCAAAGTTTAACATCTTAAAGTCTAGGGTTCCCTAATAGAAATCTTGGAACATGCTTACTGATTCTCCTTTAATAATCTCCCAACAATGTTTAAACAAGGACACTCCAAAACCATTATGACCTGGGGCAGAATTTTCTCTCATTTCCATAACTGTATATTTGATCTCCTCCATGGAAAAATGCTTGATTGGATCCATTTTATTAGTCTCACCCAAACACATGGATCTTGGCCAAAAGTTTTTACTAAGTTTCATGGAACATTGGTCATTATTCTCAAACAGGTTTTTATAGTATTGGACTATATGGTCAATTATCTCCTTTTGCCCCCCGATCTCTCCATTATCAGAATCCAAGAATGTGATTGAGTTCTTGCTTTTCCTCCCATTAGCAAATTGGTGAAAGAAATGGGAGTTTGCATCTCCATGCAAAACCCAATTCCTACTGTAACACCTCTGGTGTTATATTAACTAAAACCTGCCATGTAATCATATGCACTGCAAAGCATTCATGATTAGGTCAACCTAGATGTGCATTAACTAAAACAAGTTTATATTTCATAGGTTGATTGTGTTTCTGGAATGTGTTATCACATGAAATAATAAAACCCTACTTTCGAATGTCATCTCAAATGCTTAGTTTATATTCTATGTACTTGAGGTGTAAACCGTGTTTACACTAGTGTCAAGCATAGTTTATAAATCTAAGTCCAACCCTAAAAATGATTTCCATATTTGAAGTTGAATTTGGATTTCAAAGCTTATTCCCAAGTCTTGCAATTCGAATTTAAATTCAAATTGGAAAGCTATAAAATGATTTTCAAAAGTCAACTTGGTCAACCAAGGGTACAATTAGGTCATTGACCTAAAAATGTCCTTGGATGAGGTATGTGATCACTAATAACCAACTAATTAAATTAGAAACTAAATCGAGTTTGAATTCGATTTCAAAAACCTTTTATTTCAAAACCTAGTTTTATCCCCTTTTCTGTAATCCAAAATCTATAAGGAATTTGGGGATACTCTAAAAAGATAGTTTGTAGATATTGACAAGAGCTACCAAGTTGGTATTCAAAGTTTTTCAAGTTTCCCAAGAGAATTTCAAATGAATTTAAAAATACAGTTTTCTAGCATTTGTCCCCTTTTGATTTTAAAACCATAATTCAAAAATTATGCATAATTTGAGAAAATTTTGTATATTAAAAAGGTTTGGATTGAAAAGTTAGAAATTTCATAGTTTTGAAGATTTTCAAGTTTCATTGAAAAATCAAAAGTAATTTCAAATGTTTGTTTCTAGGGTTTTATTCCCTTTTTGAATTTGAATTCATATTTCAAAATCCAGACAGAATTTGAGGATGCTAGTTAAATGAAAAGTGTAGATCTTGAAAAGTTATGAAAATGATATTTTTGGAGATTTTCAAGTTCTTATATAAATTTTGGAGTAATTTCAAAACTTCGTTGAGTGGCATTTCTGTAATTTTCTTGAACAGCACCGAGACCTATCGACGGCTGCCGTCGCCGGCTTCTCAAGCCGCACCGCTGTCCACCGCCGCACATGCACGGCCGCCAGCGTGTTCCTGGACGCGCGAAGCTTCATCATCGTCGTGTCGCCCATCCGCACCTCGCCTCTGGCCTATAAATAGCAACCCGGCCGCCATTTTCCTTCTTCTTTCTCCCTGCCGCCGCCGCCGACGACCTTGCTCCGCCGGCAAAAATTTGCCACCGTCGCTCCATCTCCTCCTGCTTCATCTTGCCTAAAGCTCCGCCTTGACCTTGCGCTTCTTCCGAGCCAGTTCGTGCTCGCTCTTGCCGCCCGCACGACGTCGTCTTTGTGGCGACCGGTCGTCGAGCCACCGCGAGCTTCCTCGCCGTCCACCGCCGCCAAGATGGAAAATATTTTACCTTTAACCCTCTCATCATGTTCTCCATGCTTCATTGCCCCTTATGCGCTTCTTGGTCGGACTGATGGTGCACAGGAAGCGCCGGAACGCCGTCCTTGCCGCCGGAGCGCCGCCGCCACCATCAGCGCCGCCGTCCACAGCTCGACTCAGTCACTCCGAGCTTTCATTAGCACGCGCACTAGAATCGTGGTGAGATCCTGCATCTGTTGGTGCCTTCAATTTCTTCTATACCGCACCGTAGACGCCGGTCACCGTGGCTCGCCGTCGGCGTGACCTTGCTGCTCCGCCGCGCGCGTGGCCGTCTGAGTTAGAAGCCAAGGATAGTTTCATTTTCTGGCTCAACGCCTTCGCATCGAAATCCTGCACCTGCCCGTGCCCTCGCCGTCATCGGGAATCGCTCCGGTGAGCCCTGCCGCCGCGTCCGAGCTCCGCCGCGCCGCCATCGCCGCCGGCGTGGGTGCCGCCGTTGCTCCGCCGCCACGTTAGCTAGCCCAGGTTGCTCGCCGTGCCGAGATGAGCCTGTAGGACCAAACCTCGTCGTCGGAGACCTCGCCGTCGGCAAGAAATCGCCGGTCAACCGTCGCGCCGCCGTCGGTCAGCGCAGGGACACTGTGCGTATTTCCTTTTTTCTTTTTCCAGAAAATGATTTAAATGCTATTTTCTTTAGAAAATCATAGTAATTCAGATACAGCTCCGAAAATTCTAAAAATTTTTGTGTGTGTTCTTTATAATGTCATCTACCTAGGAAAAATATGAAATACCAAATTTGAGTACTTTTTGCCTATGTTAAAATTATCTCTTTTAATTGAAAAATGGACCTTCAATGATTTTTAATAAATAAAATAATTGGCTTTTAATTCTGAAATTTGTTTTACCATCTAGTTAGAGCTTTTTAAAATAAAATTTTGAGCTTAATTAGACAACTTTAATTTTTATGCCTTTATTTTATGCTTTTAAATAATTAATTAACCCCTTTAATTAAGTTTAATCATTATAGGAATTGTTTGACTTTGAGATTGATTGATGACCTTGGGTCATTAACCCTAATGACCTTTGGCACTTTAATTAATTGTTTGCGCTTACCTGGATCATGTCATTAGGGCTTAATTAACGTTATTTCATGTGTTTAATAACTTTCGTAAATAATGTAGTTAACCCTAATGAACTTAGTAAGTATGCTTTGGTTGGCTTGCAACTTTATGGAAAAGTTATACTCAAGCCATTAATCTGATCATGCATCCATCGAGCATCATGTTTACTATTCAATCATGTTGAAGCATATTAATGTATAGTATAGTTTCCGTTAACGGAGCGTTTAACGTTGTCGCCCCAGATCCGAAGGAAGAGCAGACTCAGGAGTTGGGAGTTGATCCAGAACTCGAGATCGTCTACCCCGACTACCAAGGCAAGCCCCAGATGCATTCAAACCCTATTCTATTTTATAAAAGTTTTACCGTTTCAGTTATGATATGTTGCATTAAGTAATAGGTGTTGAGTGAAAACCCACCAACTACATTACCTGTCTTACTTCCATAATTCCTTGTTACCTATTCTAAAAGATGCGTAGTGATGCTTAGCCCTGCTTAATTAACTAAATGTTTAGAGGTAAAAGAATGAAAAAGATGAGATTGGTTTTATCTATTGAAACCATGCTTGTAGTTAATAAATCGAGTTTGGACGGCTAACTTGCATTGGGAACAGAGTCCCTCTGTAGTGTGTCTGTCGTTGATGCCCTAGGTCCCGTGTCGATTGTGAACTGGTGACATCGAGAAATTAGAAAATCCACATGCATGAAGTGATATACTGATGGTTGGAGCTGGGTATATCATGGAGTGACTTATAGTGGGCCAGAGACCCCACATATGTCATAGTGTGTTATACTGTGGGTTTAAGTTCCCACGTATCTCGGTACACTGGGTCGAAGTGCTCACGTGTATCATGTGGTGATATATGGCTACGGTTGTTATCCCGGTATATCGGTTCACTTGCTATGCTTAGGAGTTAGAGTCTCCTGCATATCAGTAACCTAGGTCCCAGCTGGGCATGAAAATGGTTTGAATCGCCGTTGCTTCTCGGAGAAGAAGACTCGATCGGTGTTCATCGTCGTAGTAACAACTTGAATAATGAGTAATGTTTAAGAAGGAAGTTGGTTGATAATTTTATCTTGAACAAAGTAGCTTTTCTTTCTTTCAAGCTTTTCTGCAAAATTTCTTATCTCCTGCAAGCCTTACCTTGTCCCTCTAGCCTGCATTTCCTAAGTCTTCACCCCTCTTTTTTGTCGGGTCAGTCTTGTTGAGTACTTTTGTACTCAGGGTTTGTTGAACCCTTGTTGCAGGTGAGCCTCATGGGCAGGAATGTTTCGCATCCTGCTGCATGACCGTCGTCGAGGAAAGTGACGATGAATAGGATATCTCGCTCTTGGGTAGAGCATATAATCAAGGTTGATGTAATAAGTTATATTGTATTCCACTGCTACTATGGTTTGTAGTAATTCAACTTATGGTTGGTAAATGGTTTGTAAACTTATGTTGTTGTAATCCTTCCGCTATTTTACTCCGATGTATATTATTTGTATAAAACAGTTGTAATACTGTAATATCTCTTTGTAATGAATGATCCTGCTCGGAGAATCATGGATGATTCGGGATTTACCTGACAGACCTTTTAAGTTTTATGGAACACATTTATGATTATTTGGAGTCTGTTTAGACAATAATCATGCGTGTGGGACATAGGATTTAGGAGGTTCTGCCACACCTACCAACTTTCTGTTTTCACTGCATATTCTCAAAGTCCTGTAATTCCTCAATTTTTTGTCACATTCAATCCTCTCCTCCCATTCCTCCATGGACAATACCTATTTTCAGCAATGGTATCAATCTCCCTAGTTCTAGTAGTCAGCTCATTTTTCAATATATTATGTTCACCAATTAGTCTCAAGTTCCAACCTCTCAGGTATTGCCTAAGTCCCTGTAAACATCTGTGCTAAGAGTTTAGAGCATGATGCTGCCCCTGTTCACTAGTGCTCCATTGTAGCCACTTCTCTCTGACTAGATCTCCAAATTGATCAAACTTCAACCATCTCTCCTGGAAGTAAAATATTTAGATTTAGCCTCCCTATGTTCTCTAGAGTCTAGGACTAGTGGGGAGTGGTCAGATCCAACTCTAGTCTTAAACCAAGCATAGCAATTGCCAAACTAAGTGATCCAACTAGTAGAAATCAAAACTCTATCCAGTCTGACCATGGTTGGGTCTTTCTGCTTGTTGGTCCATGAAAACTTGGCTTCACTTACAAACAAATCCCTGAGTTGGCCTAGGATCTCCCTATCCTTTATTTCTTTCCTTATTACATCTGATCAGGTTAAAGTCTCCTCCTAAAACCATAGGTAACAATTCACCAACACACTGTTGCTATAAATTGCCCACAAAATCACTAGAATATTCATGGTTGGCTGGTCCATAGACATTAAGTACCTAGAATCTGAAGTTAGATACCCTGCTCCTGATAGGAGCTCCCTCAAAATAGTCATTCTCCACCACTTGTTCCAACTCAAACGTATCCATGTTGATTCCTGTGGTTAAACCTCTAGATTTTCCTTTGGCTAGAGTCCAGAGCCATTTTAATTCTTTATATCCCGACATCTCCCCTAACTCACTGTCATCAAAATCTTGTTTGACAGTTTCTTGAATGGCAACTAGATCCAAGCTTTCCTGTGGAATGTGTTCCTTCACAAAATTCCTTTTTCTCAACTTTCCCAGCCCCTGATATTCCAGAAGAATCTCATTTTAAACAATCAACCATATCCCCTCCATACTTCCATGCTCATTCTCCCTGTCATCTCCTTCCTGAGACAAACTGCATTGAATCTCCCTACTATCACTATCAATAATATTTAGAGCAAAGTCTGCAATTTGATCATCTGTCACTAGTTTAGTTCTTTCTTTAAGCTTCTCCGGATACAATTTATAGTTAGTTTTAGCAAGAGCGGCCTTACCATTTCTTCTGCCTTAAATACACTAATTTGCTCTACCACATTCTGAGATTCAATATCAAGATCATTTATGACATCTACCAAAATGTTATCAGGAGTATTATTTAAGATAGTAAAGGGATTGATGGATTTTGAGTTGTCGCTACCCTTGTAGAAGCTTTTTCAGCAATGGATCTCCCCTTACTTGGAATCCTCTTGCTTGTTCTGGTAGCCACCTCAACAGTCTTACTCCTCTTGGCTCTCCTCTTCTTACTGACAGAAACTTGCCACCCTTGATTCCCCCCTAAGTTTTAGAATCTTTGCTTGCATTTGATATACAGTCCATTAGGTCTTCCCCCTCCATCACCTTGTTCATTGGGTCCTGTCTTAGAGAATTATCAACCATATCTCCCATACCCTTATCCTTATCCATATTCTCCTGAACCATTGTTTCTTCTTGAGTTAGCACTCCCATATCCTCCTTCTCCTTTGGATCAATCAGGTTAGGCTAGCTTGTTTTTTCTATGAGGAAAGGGCCATCCCTACCATGGATCAGGAATTGTGAATCACTAGGAATTAACTCCTCCTTTTCTAATTTTTTTATTGCTCCAGCCAAGCGCTGGATATCCACCAGAATTTCTCCTGGCTTAAATGCAGCATTGGAGTGGCATCAATTGAATGGGTAGTGTCAGCCTTGTGGTACTGCCCCCCTTCCCCTGTATCTTCCATGCCATCCTTCTGCATTCCTTCCATGTCCTTGTCATGGTTGTTAAGACTATCAAACTTGCTTGAGCTTTTCTTGGATGGGCCTTCCTTGTCCTGACCCCCTTGCTCCTGCTTTTATTTGGGTTACTATCATGTTTACCAGGGCCTGGGGGAGGGCCTCCATTCCCTCTAGCTAGGAGCATTGGTTTCCTTTCTACCTCATACCTTATGAAAGTTCTAATACCATTGAAGAAGATTTCAATGGAGCAGACAATTTTCTCAGGATTCCTGCATCTGCCTTGAACTCTAACAAACTCTCCCTTAATGATACTAAGCTTATCTACCACCAGTGGTTCAATTACCAGTGTAGCAATATCCTTAATTGACTCCACATCCTTAGCTAGGTCTGGGATTTTGTATATCTTGATCCAAACATTCTGCAGAACAGAAGAGGTTTCAAGGTCCCTTTGTGTTCTCCTTAGCTCACCTTTCAACCCATATATGGCCATCTTGAAGTCAGTGAGCCTAGTGAAGGTTTCAAAAGAAGGTTTGTCGGGAAAACTACCAGAAACTCCTTGTAACCCATATCTCTGACCTGGAAATCCCACTCTTCTCTGACAAGATTCCTCAGCTCTCTATCAAGCTTTGCTACAGTGGCATCTCCCTCGGTGACAGTGATAAAACAAGTTGTCTGAGCTAGAGACTTTAACTTCAATTTCAGGGAAGATCATCTCATAGAAGCCTTGACCTGGTACTCCAAATCCATACATCTTGAGTCTCCTGGGTCCTTGGATTTGCATTTGACAGCTCTATGCCCACTTTCCTTGCATTGATAGCACACTGAGTCATTCTGACACTCAGCCATCAGATGACCATTCTATAAGTAGTTTTAGCATTTCATATCTGCCAAGGAGTTGTTCTTAGCACCCTCATAGGGACCTTGCTTTCCACCACCAGAGTTTCCTTGGTCTCTCCCAAATCCCTCCTCTCTTGATCTTTAGCTTGATACTGATTTTGAGATCGTCTGAACCCACCTTGCCTCTCCTGTTTGAATCCCTCATTTTGGCCATTCCAATAGTCTCCCTGGCATTGGTTCCAACTTCCTTCTTGATAACTGACTTGATTGTCCCCAAATCGATTACCCAAGGCTCCCCTGCCACGAATAGGTTGCTCCTGATCTCTTCCTCACCCCCTGAGCACGCTTCTCCCTTGCCAGGTGTGCTCACCTTGAGCTGACACACACTGCAGTTGCCTCCTCAAATCTTTCTCCCTAGGTACCTCAACCAGCAGATCATCATCATCCATCACTACAAGAAATCTGGGCTTCTGTGACGACTGCCAGATGACAGAGCACCTATTTGTCATAAATAGTGACGATTGTTCGCAGGGTGACAATTGTTTATGTCCAAGCTGTGTCTGTCATAAACAACATTATACTTTCAGTCTGCATGAGATTTGTGACGATGGATCATGACAATAGTTAATCGTAATAAAATATAAATCTATTATGATTATTAGTTCCTAGTCTCGAGTGGGATTAGAGGAAAAGAAATCAAAAGTCATGTGTGATAAAAGAAATTCAAATTATTTTTAAAATGTCTTATCATCCTAAGTGGTTGCTAGTCCACACTATGATGTCCTAGGAGTATTGCCGTCCACATCATCTCCTAGTCTCACGTAGGATTGGAAAAAAAATCAAAAAGCCATGTAGGATAGTAAAAAATTCAAATGGGCACTAAAATGTGACCAATGCATGATTCGAACCTAGGAGGCTAGGACCTTCCAAGTCATATCCTAAACAGGATGAACAAACCAACTGAAAACTTTTAACTCTATTAATTTCACGATTATAAGGGCAAAAGCCTAAAATTTGCAATCGGGAACTTCTAAATCCTTTAATTTCACGATTATAGGGCTAAATCCTAAAAAACTCTGACCACCCGGTGCAAAGTGGACTGCACTCAATTTGGTGATTCCGCTATGGAGAGTGTTATGTACTTATGTTGTTTAAATTCCATAGAACTCTCATTGAAAGAAAAAAAAATGTAAGACATACAAAAAAACGATTACTGGGCAAAAAAAAAAAAAAAACCCGCAACGTCCAGTGTTCGAACCTGAGACCTACCGAGGCTACACAGACTGAGGTAACCACTAGCAACAATGTGGCATCGATGTGAAGTGGAGTGTTATAATTTATTTGTTAAATATTATTGAATAGAGAAAAAGTAAAAAAACCTTCAATAGGATTCGAACGCGCACCGATCGCTCGCTTTTGGAACCATCTTACCACGGAAACAAGATGTGTCTGCCGACATTTGCTTCACTATATATTCACAACTCGCTGCGCTCTGCCAGCTCCGAGCTGGGAACACACTGACCACGTAGCGACTCGCCACTGGTCCTTGCATCATACCACGAATGTATAAGGGAGAATTGCTAATTTTACTTAAAAAAATTCGCTTACTTATTTGACCCTCTTTTTTTTTTAAGTTATCTATTTGAGCCAAAAATAAAATTTTATTACTTATTTGGCCTTCTGTTATTTTAGAGGTGTTAACAGTATAGTCCAATGGTAGAACGGTTCAGTGGAATGCTACCCACCAGGGATCAAATCCTGGTGCTCATATTTTTTCTGGGATTTTCCCAAGGATTAACCGGCGTTATGCATTAAGTGGTAAGCGATGTTCCCGTCGACGACGAGGCGCCAGCGGTGACTTCGAGAATCTCCAGCTCTGTCAGATGCTCAGTCCTTCGGAGGTGCTCATAGGGATAGGGGTAGGATTTGCGTACGTGTGTTCATAGGGGTGAGTGTGCGTACGTGTTATGAGCGTCTGCGTTGTACTGTATAATTCTAAAAAACAGTATTAAATGCCATGTAAAAAGACCGTTTTTCCCGCGCTAAAAAAATAAAAAACAGGGTCTCGTTCAAACCGTTGTTTCCGCAACCATTGTTATTAATAATAAATATTATTACTACTCATGGTTGGTTTAGTATATATTCCTGCATGTAGTACAATAATTGTTACTGTAGATTCAAATAGCATTAGGAAGAAATTTTCTTACTTGATTAACCGTATAAACGCCTAACTTTAGAAAGAAATTTCCATCCTCAAACTAACCATAAATGGCTATTCTTAAAAAGAAATTTTCCTCCTCGTCTAATCGCAAATGCCTATATAATTAATCAAAAGCTAATGATTTCTTTCTCCTCAATCTATATCTATATATACTATATAGTTTATATCCACTAAATATTTACTCCTTTCAAATCTTGCTCTATGTTAAGCCACATCATCTAGAGTTCCAGCCGTTAGATCAGCATGAATACCTTCATTTGACTGTCCAACTCTCCTCTACGGCTGCCAACTCTGCATTCACCAACACATTGCATGGCCTTTGAGTAAATGACAAGGACAGCTGAGCAGTCATTGAAGGAATGCTTACTGACCCAAGGAGGCTTGCGTTGCCATCAATCACTGACCTTTGAGGCTCCTCAGTTCTCCATTCAATTGTTTTCAATAACTGATTCCTTCTACAAATTTGTGTTATCAATTATTCTCTCTATTTTTCTTGCATTGCTTACTCCCTGTTTGTTGGTACAGTGCTATGCACAGTTGACAGTTCCTGTGGTCCTATCATATATCTTTAAGTGCTATGTGCATTTCATATTTTCTATGCATATAGTTCATAGTTTCTTAATTATAAATTGCAAGTGTAAAATAGTAATTCTTAGCAAAAGTTATAAAATTCCATCAGCATGGAACCCAGAGAAGGTCTAATCCGTTCACCACATGGTCGTGGCCGTGCAGGTCGTATATAGTCACATACCAATCTTATAACTCAGACTTCGAGGGCCCTCAATATCAAATGTCAAATTCGCACAACACACAACAATGCAGAGGACGACAACTAAATCTAAGCCAAGTAACAACTTCATTAGTCAAGACTACGATGCATTCTTAATAAATCTTAGGCCATCTCTCCACTCAGTCAGCTTGATATTTGGTCACCTTATTGCATAATAAAAATTACATATTTGACAACTCCATCCACCTAATGCATCCATAGAATTGATGTCTTCGAATATCTCGCAGCAACGCGCGAGGAATCTAACTAGTATACTATATAGTTCATACCCACTAAGCAATAAATTCGTCTAAAATTCAATCCTCATGCTGCCACGTTACCCCTATTTGACTTCTCCACCTCAGCATGCATCATCCAAACGCATGCATCAGCACCACGTGAATTTGCTTCCAGCTGCCATCTCTTGGCCTCCCACTCAGCGCACTCACATCATGCAAATGCACACACACATAATTGTGTACCAAATAAATAGGCACATGCATTATTATTTCATTGATTTCTCTTCCAAATAATTAATGCTCACCGCAAACTCAAGCAAAAAAACTGAAATCTCGTGCAAAGCAAACCGAGCCATTTCTGCGTTCCACCATCCCCCTCCACGCGGAGACGATGCCCTCCTCCACATACTGAGACCAGGCATCGTGCCCATTCTCCAGCACTGCACGAGGGCTGCACCACAGTCTACACTATCTCAACAAGCCAGCACACCATCGTGCTGTGTCCCTTCCACCCAGCGGCTCTGGTTACCCACCTCGGGTTCCTTCTCCCTAGCACCGGTATGCAGACTGGCAGAGGCACCCACCCCTCACCCCCCTACTTCTAGCACGCGCTGATGAGCCCCAACGTCGACGGCCACCCGGGGTGTGCCCTTCCTATTGTGCTGGTGAAGCTCACTCCCGCATCGTGTCTCATGATTATAGTCGGACGGTTATGGAACGAAGAGAAAAGGGCGAGGAGACGGTGAGACCTACTCACCCCGGAAAGAGATGCTATCAGCACTCTCCATCGATCTAATGATGCGTTGCTTTAGTTTCCTCATTTATTCATCAAATGGTTATTTTAACTATAACATCAAATTCTCACATCAAATTTGCGCAGCAATACGCAGAGAGAATAATAACATCAAATTCTCGTAACAAATTCTCGCAGCAACGCGCGGAGAATTCAACTAGTTAACAATATTGGTGGATACGCAAGGAGCAGATTTTCTCCTAATTAATAATAAATTCTTTATTAAGGAAGTTAATAAATTCCTTTGTCTCAATTAACCATAAATGTCTATAATTATGGAAGTTAACGTTTTGTTTCTAATGGCTCCATGAGGCCAGTCTCAATGCAAGATTTTATCTCACGAAATAAGTCTCTCTCTCAATAAATAGTTTCATTGCACAATTTCATAGGTTTATTTATAGCTTTTTGTGGGTCCACCGATATATCTTTCCTCTATTTTTCTCTTCGCATGCGCTCATGAAATAAAATAATGGCTCTCAGTGGGGGGTTTCATCTGATTACCGAGTGGTTGGAAACTGCGCTCACTCATTTCTTGGGGATGAAACTTTTATCTTCTCTCTCCTCCCCGTTTCATGCAAAACCACCAAATGTGCTGATGTGTCATCTCATTTAATGTGCATGACACTTTCTATAAAAGAAATTGGCCTGATGCACACGGAAGCTATTACTGATATGACAATCTACGAAAGATAAAAATTATTCCAGAATATGTCAACACGATTCTTCACTTCTCCGCACAAGAACTACAGAATGAAGAATAGAAAAACTAAAATAGGCCACGTTTAGATCGCGAAAAAAAATAAACCCGATGAATAGTACCACTTTCGTCTTATTTGACAAATATTGTCTAATCGTGGACCAACTAGGCTCAAAAGATTCATCTCGTGATTTTAAACTAAACTGTATAATTAGTTATTTTTTACTTATATTTAATGCTCCATGCAAGCAGCTAAAGTATTAATGTAATGGAAAAAGAGTGAAAAAATTATAACTTTTAGGGTAAACTAAATAAGGCCACAGTGGCAGCGCCCTCAATCTGGACTTTACTGAAGCCACGAACATGCTGCGTGATATGGACTTGAATGGAATCACGAACAAGCACACCCACACCGGCCGAACTCGGGTGACGAACAGGCGCCGGCTGCAGCCGATCTGTTCCTGGGGGCAAGGGCGACGACTGATCTTCACTGGGCGGCGGGGGTGGCGGCCGATCAACACCTGGGGGCAGCGGCGGCGGCGCCGGCTGCTGAAGCCCGGTTGGAGCGCCGGCGGCGGGATGGCGCTCCGCCATCGCCTGCCTGGGTCGCGCCGGTCGTGGTGTTTTTTTCTTTTCTCCGAGGCCGAGCGTGGGTGTCGGGACCGAGCATGGGTTGCACGTTGTGAAGATGGGGACGAGGGGTAAAGTTGTCTTTTTGTATGGTACCGCGTGGAAAACTAACGGTGAAGCCTCACAGAAGCTGACAGAGGGCCAAATAAGTAATAAAATTTTATTTTTGGTTAAATAAATAACTTTAAATAAAAATAGGTTAAATAAGTAAATAAATTTTTTTCAAAGCTAAATAAGCAATTCTCTCAATCTATAAGGATATGAGATTTTCTGTTTTTACTCAGTAACTAAATTTTGTAATCAGTTTTTCTAGCTCATATGTACTCCAAATTAGATGATTCTTTTTTCTAACTTTTTATAAATTCATGATCTATCCAAAGGTTATTCATAGGCATACATCTGGTTGGAGGCTTCAGTAACCATTCAATTTGGTTACAAATATATTGCTGTTGTTGTTTGTGTTGTTGAAGTTAAGATGCCTTTCCCACACTAAACCTTTCCCACACGAACCTTCTTATACATAGGAGTATTCCGTTTTTGTTTCCAGTAGAGTATGAAGTTCGAAGTGATCTGAGATGGTTCTAAGTACACTAGTTTCTACTTGCAGGCATGCATAACCACTCGGTCTGCTTCATTATCGCAGGGGCTAGCCACAGGAGAAATAGCTGGAATAAATAAACCTTTTTTAGTGAACAAATAGTTGGCACTTACACTAGGACTTAGGCCATTTTGTATGGTTATTGTTTATGTACGGTCAGTTTGATACATGTTTGGAGCACCAATTATGAATGGTCATTATTGTTATTATATTATTTGTTATTAATTTTAATTGGTTGGTGTGGGGTTGGATTGTAATTTTGGGCAGCAAAAAAAAAAGAAACACCAATTTAGTTGGGCCTAAAGTTTAGGCTAATTGGGCTGATTGTAATTAGAAATAAAAAGAAAAAAGCCCATCCTATGTGGGCCTAATCTGAGTTGCCATGTCACCATGCCTTGTCATGTGCCATGTTACAATATGTGGCGTTATTTGGTTTAATTTGTTACGATGATTTTGTCTTGTCACTATATCAATGATGTGAGAACTATTGTCACTGGTGTCAATGTCGATGTCCTCTAGTGGTCACAGTGACTCACCTTCTATGACGATAGCCAGTTCATCACAGTAAACAGACAGTGACCGAAAACAAACTCTAATCGTCATATTCTGATTGTCACAGAAGACCAGGACTCTTGTAGTGCATCCACGACTCACACCCCCCATCCTCCATCCTTCTCTTATCTCGCACACGATGTGTCATCCCCCCTCTCAAAGCTTGAGCAAAGGTGTGTGAGAGTGGTGGTGGTGGGTGATCAACCCCAACCTTCTTAGCAGTATGTCCAAACCTCGATGTCTCCTCCCGTCGGACCGGGTAATGGATGTCTAGCAAAATTGCTTCTTTAGGGATCCAAAATATCCCCGGGCCCGGCCCATGTCCACGTGGAACCCATGAATGGTCATACCTGACGTCACGGATAATCTCATCTTCCCGTGCATCCATGGCGCTCCCCTGTTTCTGGTGCGGCAGGGCAGAGCCCCATTGAACTTTTTCCATCCTATCCATGGCCGAATCTAGATTAATCATCGATTGTTCGAGCTTCTCCATGCATTCCTTCTCCGATTCTCCCCAAATATTTGTCGTTTGATCTTCTCAGCCAGTTGAATTTTTGGCTAGTTTTTTCCCACCAATTGTGGTTGGCTGATATCCCAAACCTCCCCGCATAGCAGCATCGAGTTCTCCTGGCACCATGGTTAACCTCCTCTGAGCTCCCTTGGTTCTTCGATTGCTTTGCTCAAGCGGTGGCCAATTTCTATCATCCTCATTGACAACAATGGCTAATTACCCCCCACCCACTGCCAATGGCATATGTTTAAGTCAAGTCCTTCGCAGGAACCTTCTGCCGGGTGAAATCTGGCTCCCCTGTGCAGCTTGCTTTTCGATCCATCCCACATCCTCATACGACTCCCCCATGTCACAATGCCAGCAGATGAATGCCCCTACTGAGCGACAGAATCTCACCTCCCCGCCGCAAACTCTGCATCCCGTCCTGGCCTTGTTTAGTTGCCAGTTGAATTGGCATTCTGTACAGTGCCACGTCAAATCAGCACACTGTAGTATTTTGTTTGTATTTGATAAAAATATCCAAACTTTGACTAATTAGGTTTAAAATATTCGTCTCACAAAGTATAACAAAACTGTGCAATTAGTTTTTGGTTTCATCTATATTTAATACTCCATGCATATGCCGATATTTTGATATGATGAGTAATAGAAATTATACATAGTGAATTTAGTGGCCAAATCGAAGAACTAATGAAGCCCCTGGCTGCCATCCCACCTGTGCAGGATGGAGCGAGCAAGGAGAACGAAAAACTCACCGGTCAATCGCCGGCCGATGCGAATCTCCTACTTTTCTCAGCGCGGAAGCAACCCCGCCGCCAGCGGGAGTCTTGAAATGTATTAAGAAAATACACATAGGATAGTCCCCACCCACTTATTTTTGGCCTTGTTTAGATGCTCAATTTTGGGTCTAAAATTTACTATGCAGAATTCCTATTCCCCGTCACATCAAAATACCGGTACATGTATGGAGTACTAAATATAGATAAAATAAAAAACTAATTGCATAGTTTTGTTGTACTTTGTGAGACCAATATTTTAAACCTAATTAATCAATATTTAAACAAGTATTATTAAATAAAAATAAAATTACTATAGTGTGACGGGACACTTACTCTGTAAAGTTTAGATACCAATTTTAGTATGTCAACAAGGCCTTTGTTAAGCTTTTTGAGCGAGCAAGGTTCCGAGAAATTCGCTGGGAATTCAAAAGTACAGCCCAAGTGAAAGCAACACTTCCCTGAATTCCACATCAATCGCTGACACTGATCGATACACCGCATAAAACTGGAGTACATTTTTTTTGTTTTATTTCCGCAAAGAAGAACAGCAGCTAACAGTAGCGCAACTAGTACCAGTAGTGTCGAGCTCTTCAGGCGACAGCAGGCTCACTCAGGCGGCGACGTCCGCTCCGGCCTCAAGCTTCTTGGCGAAGGAGGCTCACTCAGGCGACGACGTCCGCTCCGGCCTCGAGCTTCTTGGCGAAGGCGGCGAAAGTAGCTCCCTTTGGTGCGCGGCCATCTGGAGCTCGGCGTCGCTGGGCAGCCTCTCCCTCCCGTCGGCGCCGGCAAACGTGCCAGCCCCGTACGGGCTGCAGCACTTGACCTCGTGTAGCCCACGGGCACGAACACCATGCCGTGGTGCGTGAGCTGCGACACGGCCGTGAGCGCCGTCTCCTCCTGGCCGCGGCCCTGGGTGCCCAGCGAGAAGAACTCCGCGGGCTTCCTCGCCAGCGCCTGCGTATGCCAGAGCCCGCCCGTGGAGTCGAAGAGCGCCTTCCATCATGCCAAACCGCGCCGGAAAGCAGAACAGGATGCCGTCCGCGTCGGCCAGCTGCCTGCCCGATCGAGACCATCACCGGGTGCTCCTCGACCTTGGCCAGCGCCCCGCCACCGTCTCCGCCACCTGCCTCGACGCCGTCGATGGAATCGGCGCCCTTCTTGATCTCCTCCGCGGCTCCGCCAGCCTCGCCACGTGGCCGTACGTCGCGAGTAGTATCAGATCAAAGCCAGCAGCGCAGCAGCAACGCGTGAATAGTAGAAACATTGCCGGTGAGTAATCGCGCGTATTTAATTACTACAGCTCAGCAAAGTGCTCATGATTAGTTAGGTTGGCCACGCACACGACGTATGTAGATCTTTGTCACCGTCATTGATCGATGACGGACTCCAGATCATCACGACAGTAGAAGCGCACGAGGAAGTTCTCCGGCGCGAACCGACTGACGGTGAACGCGTCCGCGTCCACGTGCTACTTCCTCCGTCTTAAATTATAGTTTGTTTGAATTTTTTTGACTTTAAGTTTAATTACTCGTTTTATTTAAAAATTTAAGCAAAACTAGTTAAATTTAGGTCATTCTTGAAGATCTTTTATCAATAAAACAAGCCATGACAAAAGAAATAATATTTAAATAAATTTTTGAATATCAAACTTGGGATAAAAAATCAAACGAACTACAATTTAAAACAGAAACGATTGCATCTGCTCTCTGACTCTGACATCGGCCGGCGTCACCGGCACCGGCGGTTTGTTGCCGCCCACCAGAGCGACGAGCGCCCGCGATGAGTCAAGCTGCAAACGGTGCGGTTCGGGGCGCACCTAATCAAGAATTCAAGACCCGTCGCTCCACCTTTGACAAACGACTGGCCCAATGGATAGGTTCCGCGGGTGACTCGAACCTCTCTGCTGGTCAGGGCGTCTGGATGCAGGACTGAGAGGACGCCCGGTCGCCGCGCAAGGGCAACCTGTCGTGAGCTCATCGTCTTCCTCGGGCGCCGGACCTCCGAGGCCCCCGCCGCTGCCCCGACGTGCCGCCGCTCGTAGCCAGCGGTGCGTTTACCAGAGCCGAGGCTGCCCACCGCCTCCCTTGCACCAACGTGGCCTCACCGTGGCCAGGCCACTCGGTTTGCTGTCTCGCTCTCCTTCGCGATTTGGCTTCGGCTTAATGACGTGTAGCTCGCCGGCTTGTCCGTTTCGCCGTTCCTCCACAGTTCACGCTGGAACACGACATTGCCGCTAGTTCACGCCGCCGCCATCATCGTCAACCTCTTCTTCCCGCCTCAACCAGCACGAGCATCGGAGTCGCGGGGAGCTGCTAATGCTTTTCCTGTCGTGGCCCTATTGGCCGAAGCGCCGCCGTGCCGGCGTGCTCTGCTTTGCCGAGCCGCTACCGCCGTGGTCGAATGCGCTGCTGGCCTCCAATCGCGCAACCGATCCTTGGGCGAGTTCGCGTGAGTATGGTGACTCTCTTGGTGGCCTTCGCGTCGCCGGCGAGCTCACCGTTGGCCGCTGCCGCCATGGCCGCACGTGCCACCATGCGCTCTTCATGCTGCTTTGCCCATGCCGACGGGGTCAGGAGCGCTCATGGCGTCCTCGGCCTGGAATGCGGACATCGAGGTGGGAGCTCAGGGCACCACCTCAGCTACCCCAGCCTGGCCCACAGACGCTTCCAAGCCACGCGACGCGGGTCAGGAGCCCGAAACATTGACGTCGGCAAGGCGGACACCAGCACCACCACGGGTGCCGACACCAACCCAGTTCGGCCCAAGCGCCGGTAGCACCATCGCCGCAGATGGGCGTAGGTGGCGAGGGCGACCAAGGCCAGCACGAGGAAGCCGTCTCCGCCGACTATGGAATGGATCCTAGCCCACCGGCGGCTAGGTCCACGTCGCCGAGCAATACCGTCGGACACGGACGGGTGGCAGCACGTTCTTCCTTAGCGACCTGAGTAGGTGGCGGGGTCGGCCAGGACAACAACCTAGTGACGCCGCAGAGGGAGACCTCAGGTGGAGAACCAGACGCGCTGTCGCCCCAACGCAGTTTAGGACCGGTGCCTGAATTGCCTGGCGCGTGGCCACCGGGTCACGACCTGCAACCGGCCACCATGCTGCTTCAACTATCATCGCTCAATCACCTTGCTCGGGAGTCGGGACTGCAAGTGACCATGAGCGCCTGCGGTCAATGGTCTCCTAGCGGCCAACAGACACCTCATCAGACAGTGGCACAACCGAAGCCTCTAGACGCTGCCGGGGCCGAATGAGAAGACTCCACCTCTACCTGCACCTGGGCCAGAGGCCACGCAAGGGAGAACAACCCTGCTGCCATAGTCGATCGACAACGATGTGATGAGCCTACGGTTCTCCATCGTCATCATGACTCAGCACGGCTCGGAGGGCGTCTCATCGAGAACGCACAAGCGGCCATTGCCGCTGCCGCAGGGCTATGGCTAGACGACCTTCTGGAGAGCTTCATTGCTCTCTATGGACCGCGAGAGGGCTTGGACCAGGTCCACCTACCAGCGGCTACTCAGGCGGCAGCGTCGCCGCGTGCCGATACGGCGGTCGTGGACTAGTCTGCACACACGGCGCGGAACCACATGGACGGGCACATGATAGCGGAGCGTCGACGCTGAAAGCACCGGACATTGCATTAAAGAAAATAGCCATCATCGTCCCTGTCCGCCAAGTCTGGAGGCCGCGGATAACACAGGTGACCCAACTTGAACCCCAAAATTCTATTTTTAGAAAGGACGGCAAAAGCTTTGTCACAGTTTCTATTAGACGAAGAAAGGAAAAAAGAAGGCAAGCATCCTGCCTAGTTTTTTAAAGTAAAAAATTGGACGAAAACCACACATACAATTGTGGAGGGTACCCTACTCCAACTGTACACCTAGGTACCAAAGCAACTCAATTTGCGCCACAAAGAGCGCCAACTTAAACTCTACTCAACTCTATGCTTAGTCGGACTAGGACATCGACACAAACCTGTAACCACTAGAACTCGGTCGGATTGGGTCTTTAAAAACCCCAAAATTCAAATCTGCAGGCTAACAAGCACATGAAGGCAGCCACAATGGGGACATGCGAGAACGGCGAGATCCAACCAATTGTGCCTGGAGCAACGGGACAACGCCATCAGCACCTTTGGCCCGCGAATTGGCTTCTAGTCCAACAGTAGGACGATTTGGTGGGACGCTATCCACTATGTTTTAAATCCTAGTGCTTGCACCTTTTCTTAGGATTTCCCAAGGATTTACCAGCGCTATGAGTGGATAGTGACGTTCCTATCGACAACGAGACACCAGTAGTGACTTCAGAAATCTCCAGATCTGTCGGGTGCTCAGTCCTTTGAAGGTGCTCATTGGGGTAGGGTTAACGTATGTGTGTTCATAGGGATGAGTATGCATGCGTGTTGTGGTGTCTGTGTTGTACTATGTAATTCACTACATCACCTTAAGTGACTATGAAACTAGGAAGAAAAAAGGGGAGTCATTAGCAGTGACTTTCACATATACATTTCTTACTCATGATCATTGGTGAACCATGATGTCTATAGGTTAATCCTCGTTCAAGAAAGCAAATCGAGCCAGGATAGAGAGGAATTAGAAAAACTCGACAACAAGGAGCAGACTGCATCACCATTTTTTAATTAAGAGGATGCAGGGCTCGAACCTGGGTCTCTGGACTGAGAGCGAGCTTCAGTATCCAGTTGTCCATGAGAGCACCTGCATAGAGAGGGATTATAGAGGAATCACAATCTTGTAAATTTTTTCGGTATGAATAGAAGAATGCAGAACTATATTTTAGTATCATTTCCTCCTCTTTTAGGTCACTCTAAAAATAGATATACCTAGAAAGGAACATGGCCCCATTAAATCTTTTATTATAGGAATTAAAGGTGTAAGATAATAAATTTTCTAGTGGATATCACTGGTATGTTGTCTATTAAGAAAATCAAAAAGGGGCTAAGATTGTTTTGACCTTCTCATATTTCCTGTGTCCCAAGTTATTCTCTCTTTGCTCGGTGATTTTCATCCACCATGGTTCTTATCTTTCATACACTAGAGGTGTTCTAATTGATGTTAGTATGTGTAACAACCTTAAAAATTCCAAACACCAAAAATCACAACCAACAAAATTTTTTCCAAAGTATCTCATTATTATGAGTGTCATGTAGGAAAATACCCAATAGTTACACAAGTAGCACCAATGTTAATTGGAGCATTTGCATTTTAATCACAAGTTTTGATTTTCCTCTTATTGATTTTATGTATTTCTAATAAAATCAATAACTTTATCACATGTGTATATATAAGTATACTAACATTGACACGGCTACCAACTTGACCCTAAGACCCTAGTGGACCTACCCTGGTGAACACACCATGGTCACTAACACGTAACATTAGGATCATAGCTTGTTTAGTTGGGAGGCTTGGAAAAGAAATAGAAAGACAAGGAAGAAAAGGGAACAAATGAAAAGGCCAAAGCAGCTACAGCAGCCCAGCCAGGCCCGGCCTGCCAGTCTCGCGCATGCCTGCTTGCGGCCCAGCAAGCGACGCGGCCCCGCAAGGCGCTGCCGCGCCCGCTCGCCCACGCGCTTGGCCCAACTGGCCATCGCAGCCTAGCAAGGCTAGGCCTGCCCAGCCGCCGCCCGCGCAAGTACAGCCTGCACGCCTCGCCCCGGCCCAATTGGCCTGCTCGGCCCACCAAGCGCCGCGCGCGCCGCACGCCGCTCGCTGCCGCTGACCGACGGGGCCCACCTGTCATGAGCCCCGTTTTTCCACTTTTGGCCGCCTGCGCGTCCCATCAGCTGTCCTAAAAATAGGAACGATGCGCCCAGGCCGCCTGCTTGCGCCCGTGACCCAGAGGAGCTCGGGATGCCGTCCATCCACTGCGCGCCCGGGCAAACCCTAACCCTAGCTCACGCCCGCGCCCAGCTGCACGATCGGCATCAGGGATCCCGGCCACCCGTCCGCCATGACCTCTGACCACCATTGCTATATAAGTGAGCTCGACGGCCCCGTTAGGGTTTCCCTGTGTCCAGCCACCTTCTTTGCTGGCCACCATCGTCACCCTTTTGCACTGAGGAGGAGGAGGAGAGGTAGGAGGAGAAGAAGGCGAGGAGCAGAGGAGGTCGAAGCCAGAGCAGGAGCCGGACCCAGGACGCCGCTACCGTCGCCGCTCGAGGCGCCGGAGGAGGACACGGAGCAGCTGCCCGACTTCACCAAGCGAACCGCGAGCTTAGCTTCTCCTTCCCTGAGCCGAACCACGAGCCACGCCACCGCCATCGAGACAGCTCGGTAAACTCGACCTCCATGGCCGCCGCCAGTACACTGTCCACGTTCTCTCTCTCCTCTCCCTCTTTCTGTCCATTAACTCGAGGAATGTGCTCGCCTAGTCCTAGAACGCCCTAGTGGCAACTTCTTGGGACCATGGCTTGACCACAGTGGGGTCACGCAATTTCACAACCCCGGTCGCCATGGCACCCGGCCGCCAGTGCGCCGCTGTGACGCTCATCGTCGCGCGCGCTCCTTCGTGCCCCGGTAGCCTTGGTAGATAGGTCTTTGTAACATCCCAAATGTTAGTAAGCAATTAAATTATAATCAAGTTCATTATTAAGAATAATCATTGAGCATCATGACATAAATGCATTCATGTTTTAGTAATGTCTTTTATGTGGTGCATTGTTTTATACATGAAATGATGAGTTGATTGCTACTTAAAAACTATTTTCAAAACCTTATTTTATCCCTTTTTCTATATTTTAAAATCTATAAGAAATTTTGAGATACTCTCAAAATATAGTTTGTAGATCTTGAAAGGAGCTACAATATTGGTATTCAAAGTTTTTCAAGTTTCCAAAAATAATTTTGAATAAAAGTGAAAATACAGTTTTCCAACACTTATTCCCTTTTCAATTTAAATTCATATTTCAAAAATTATTCAAAATTTGGGAAAACTTTCTCTATGAAAAGTGTTTGGTTTGATAATCTGAACATTTCATAGGTTGGAAGATTTTCAAGTTGTTTATAAAAATAAAAAGTAATTTCAATTGTTTGCTTCTAGAGAATTGGCCCTTTTCGCATTCTTTTTAAATTTGAATTCATATTTCAAAATCTGTGCAGAATTTGAAAATGTTTCTTAAATGAAAAGTGTAGCTCTTGAAAAGTTATGCAAATGATATTTTTGGAGATTTTCAAGTTCTTATATAAATTTGGGAGTAATTTGTATTTTAAACCGAGTGGCAATTCTGTAAATAACTTAAACAGCACCTAACCCTATCGGCGAACGCCATGGCCGGCTTCGCATCGCGCGCCGCCGTCCACCGCCGCACCTTCTCGGCCGCCCGAGCGCTCACAGACGCACGAAGGTTCACCGTCGTCGTGTCACCTGCTCCTTCATCGGCCCCGAGCTATAAATACCGATCGGACGACGCCGTTCTTTTCCTTTCTTCCTCCCACCACCGTCGCCGACGATCTCCCTCCGCCGCTGAAATTCGCCGTCGACGCTAAACCTCTGTCCAATTGCTCTCGCCCAAAGTTCCGCAACTTCCTCACGGTCCTTTTGGGCCAGTCCGTGTTTTCTTTCATCGCCCGAGCTGCCTGCACGCAATCTTCTTCCTCGCGGCCAGTCAGTCGCGCCGCCGCCGCCATCTCCGCCGTTTGCTGTCGCCGGAGGTGAAAATATTTTACTTTTGACCCCTTAATCGTGCTCTCCGTGTTATCCTGCATCTGATGTGCGCCTTGGTTCGAGCAGCGCATTACCGGAGGTCACCGTGCCGTTGTGCCATCGGAGCGCCGCCGCCGCCATCACCGCCATCGACCGCAGCTCAACCCAGCCACTCCGGACCTCTACTAACGTGCGCATCAGCGCCGTGGTGAGCTCCTGCGTCTATTCGTGTTATCAATTTCATCCATCTCGCATCGGGAGTTGTTGTAGTGCAGTTCGAAGTCGTCGGAGTCCTGCTCGAGGGCTCGGCCGACGAAGTCGAGGGGGTGACGGTCGAGGTGCGGACTCGAATCGAGGGGTCGAGTCGACAGGTGCACTATTCTCGAGGGTAGTCGAGGGGTGCACAGTTGTCGAAGGAGTCGATTCGAAGGGTGCGCTGTTCTCGAGGGGTAGTCGAGGATTGCACTGTTCTCAAAGGGTTCGAGTCGAGGGGTGCACTGGTCTCGAGGGGAGGCTCGTTCGTCGGGCGGAGTTCCGTCCTCGAGGGGAGGCTCGTTCGTGGGGCAGAGTTCCGTCCTCGAGGGGAGGCTCATTCGTCGGGCAGAGTTCCGTCCTCGAGGGGAGGCTCGTTCGCTGGGGGAAGTCTCGTCTTCGAGGCTGGTCTATTCGCTCGAGCGGAGTTCCGTCTTCGAGAGGATGCCCGAATTGTAACCTCGAGTGTACAGTACCTAACCGCTCGATAGCTCCTCGAGCAGGCCTTGGCTTCGAGCTGTCGTAGCCCGTCCGTGAGCTAGCCCGGCATGTCTTAGCCTGCGGGCCCTCGAGCTTCGATAGCTCGCTCGAGGCATCGCTGGTCAACCCCGGCAAGGTCGGTTGTTGACCCGGAGTTACTGTGCCGATTTTTCTTTTTCCATTTTCAGAAAATGATTTAAATGCTTTTTTCTTTGATAATTCATAGTAATTCATATATAGCTCTAAAAATTCTGAAAATTTTTGTGAATGTTCTTTATGATGTTATCTACTTAGGAAAAATATGAAATGCCAAATTTGATAACTTTAATTTTTATGTCCTTATTTAATGCTTTTAAATAATT
Source organism: Bothriochloa decipiens (assembly GCA_023333625.1). NCBI lineage: Eukaryota > Viridiplantae > Streptophyta > Magnoliopsida > Poales > Poaceae > Bothriochloa > Bothriochloa decipiens. Next base: position 15,885,105 of record CM041634.1, read on the forward strand.
AATTAACCCCTTTAGTTAAAATTAATCATTATAGGATTTGATTGACTCGAGATTGATTGATGACCTTAGGTCATTAACCCTAATGATCTTTGGCACTTTAATTACTTGTTTGCGCTTACTTTAATTATGTTATTAAGATTTAATTAACGTTATTTTATGTGTTTAATTAATTATAAAAATGACGTAGTTAACCCTAACAAATTATATACGCGAAGTTTCGTTAGCTTACAATTTTATCGTGAAGAAAAGTTGTACTCGATCCCTGAATTTGATCATGCACTCATCGAGCATCATGTTTACTATTCCATCATGTAAAGCATATGAATTATCGAATAGTTTTCGTTAACGGAGAGTTAACGTATCACTCAGATCCGAAGGACGAGCAGATTCAAGAATCGGGAGTTGATCCAGAGTTTGAGAACTTCTACCCCGAACATCAAGGCAAGCCCCGGATACATTTAAACCCTATTCTATTTATAAAAGCTTTATCGCTTCAGCTCTGATATGTTGCATTAAGTAGTAGGAGTTGAGTGAAAACCCACAAATTGCATTATCTGTCTTATTTCCTTAATCCTTGTCACCCACTTGGAAGATTAGTAGTAATGCTTAGCCCTGCTTATTTATTTGTTCAAAGGAAAAGAATGAAAAAAAATGAGAATGGTTTTCTTATTGAAAGCTTGATGTTAGTAATAAATCGAGTCCGGACGGCGAACTTGCACTGGGAACGGAGTCCCTCTGTAGTGTTCTCGTCTGTTGATGCCCTAGGTCCCGTCCGATGGTGACCTGTCGATAATCGAGAAATTTAGAAATCCACATGCATGAAGTGGTATACGGATGGTTGGAGCCGTGTATGCCATGGAGTGACCTAGCGTGGGGTCAGAGAATCCCATCTGCTGTCATAGTGTGTTTTACTGTGGGGTTAAGTTCCCATGTATCTCGGTACGCTGGGCCGCAGAGCTCACGTGTATCATGTGGTGATATATGGCTGAGGTTGTTATCCCGGTATATCGGTGCACCTGGGGTGCTTCGGAGTTAAAGTCTCCGGTATGCTCAGTCACCTAGGTCCCAGCTGGGTATGAAAATGGATTCGAATCGCCGTTGCTTCTCGGAGAAGAAGACTCGATCACTGATCATCATCGTAGTAACAACTCGAACAAAAATTTAGGTTCAATAATGAAGTTGGTTGATAACGGGAGATAGTCCCAGCAACTTCTCTTTTGTAAAGCTTTTCTGCAAAAATTGCTTATCTCTTACAAGCCTTACCTTGTCCCTCTAGCCTGCATATCTTGAGTCTCTACCCTTCTCTTTCGTCGGGTCAGTCTTGTTGAGTACTTTTGTACTCAGGGTTTGTTGAACCCCTGTTGCAGGTACTAATTGGTGTTTAAATCAAGTTCATGTCGGTGGGCTCGACGTGATCTGGTTGTCCCCTCCCGACTTAGGCGTTCCACCTAAGTTGACTTCTGAAGTTCTTCTCTGCTTCCGCCACTTCCGCAATTAAAGTTAAGTTTGTAAAAGTTAACTTTTTCATATATTTTGTAAACTTAATGTTATTACTCTTCCGCACTCTGATATATGTTTTATCATAAATGTTGTAATGTTGTAGCTACTCCTTTGTTGATCCTGGTATGAGTTGACAAATGTGGTTTAATCGGGGTCCTTTGAGGGCACCCGACAGAGCTTTCTAAGTTATCTGGAACACATGCATGGCTATCAGAAGTCTTGGAGACAATGATAGGTGCGTGTGGGCCATATAATTTAGGAGGTTCTGCCACAGTCTTCGAGCTCCAAGCTATTCAAATCGGAAGATGGTGAAGAAGATGGCGCCCAAATTGAAGCCTCGTCAGAAAAAACTCGCCGCCGCCGCCACCGTGCACCTCACCGTCGACCGGCCATTTAAGATCCGCTCTCCCCAAATTAGGGCCATCTCCTTGTTCGTCGTAGCCTTGCGATGTTGATGCGCTAGTCCATGACGCTTTCTGCTTGTCCTAGAGTCCCACAGCCGCAGCACTGCCGTCCCGCGCCGCCACGGCGCGAGCGTTAGCCAGCCGCGCAGCCCCGAGCTCGCCGCATCCCCGCTGTCGTGTGCGCATGCCCCTAGGGGAGCCCTAGCCGCCACCTGTAACACCTCTGGTGTTATATTAACTAAAACCTACCATGTCATCATATGCACTGCAAAGCATTCATGATTAGGTCAACCTTGATGTGCATTAACTAAAACAAGTTTACATTTCATAGGTTGATTGTATTTCTGGAATGTGTTGTCACATGAAATAATAAAACCCTACTTTTGAATGTCATTTCAAATACTTAGTTTATATTCTATGTACTTGAGGTGTAAACCATGTTTATACTAGTGTCAAGTATAGTGTATAAATCTAAGTCCACCCTAAAAATTATTTCCATATTTGAAGTTGAATTTGGATTTCAAAGCTTATTCCCAAGTCTTGCCATTCAAATTTAAATTCAAATTGGAAAGCTATAAAATGTTTTTCAAAAAGTCAACTTGGTCAACCAAGGGTACTATTAGGTCATTGACCTAAAATGTCCTTGGATGATGTATGTGATCACTAATAACCAACCAATTAAATTAGAAACCAAATCGAGTTTGAATTCGGTTTCAAAAACCCTTTATTTCAAAACCTAGTTTTATCCCCTTTTCTGTAATTCAAAATCAATAAGGAATTTAGGGATACTCTAAAAAGATAGTTTGTAGATCTTGACAGGATCTACAAAGTTGGAATTCAAAATTTTTCAAGTTTCCAAAAATAATTTCAAATAAATTTGAAAATATAGTTATCCAGCATTTGTCCCCTTTTGATTTTAAAACCATAATTCAAAAATTATGCATAATTTGGGAAAATTTTGTATATGAAAAGGGGTTTGAAAAGTTAAATATTTCATAGTTTTGAAGATTTTTAAATTTTATTGAAGAATCAAAAGTAATTTCAAATGTTTGTTTCTAGGGTTTTATTCCCCTTTTGAATTTGAATTCATATTTCAAAATCCAGATAGAATTTGAGGATGCCAGTTAAATGAAAAGTGTAGCTCTTGAAAAGTTATGCAAATAATATTTTTGGAGATTTTTAAGTTCTTATATAAATTTTGGAGTAATTTATAATTTCAAACGAGTGGCAATTCTATAATTTTCTTGAACAGCACCGAGACTTATCGTCGGCCGCCATCGCCGGCTTCTCAAGCCGCGCCGCCATCCACCGCCGCACATGCCACGGTTGCCAGCGTGCTCCTGGACGCGCGAAGCTTCGCCATCGCCGTGTCACCCGTCCATGCTTCGCCTCTGCCCTATAAATAGGCGTGGCCGACCATCGTCTTCCTCCTTTCTTCTTTCCCGCACCGCCGTCGAGCTCGTCCCCGCCGGCAAAATTCGCCACCGTCGCTTCACCTCTGCCCGCTTCATCTTGCCAAAACCTCCGCCATGTCCTTGCGCTTTGATTGAGCCTGTTCGTGCCTGCTCTCGCCGTCTGAGCCGCCCGCACGACGTCGTCTTCCTCGCGACCTGTCGTCGAGCCGCCGCGAGCTTCCTCGCCGTCCACCGTCGCCAAGGTGGAAAACATATTACCTTTAATACTCTTATCATGTTCTCCATGCTTCACTGTCCCTTATGCGCATCTTGGTCGGTCTGATGGTGCACAGGAAGCGCCGGAACGCCGTCCTTGCCACCGGAGCGCCGCCGCCATCAGCGCCACCGTCCACAGCTCGACTCAACCACTCCGAGCCTTCATCAACATGTGCACCGTGACCGTGGTGAGCTCTTGCATCTATCGGTGCCCTCAATTTCATCATTGCCGCGTCCTAGTGTCCGGTCGACGTGCGTCGCCGTCGGCATGACCTTGCCGCTCCACCGCGCGAGTAGCCGTTGCGGCTGGGGGCCAAATTGAGCCTCATCTTGTTGTCCATTACGTTCGCGTGGATGTATAGATTGTACTCGTGCGCTCGCCGTCACCGGAGATTGCTCCGGTGAGCCCTGCCGCCGCGCCCGAGCTCCGCCGTGCCGCCATGACCGCCGACGTGGGTGTCGCCGTCGCTCCGCCGCCGCGTTAGCTAGCCCAGGAGCTTTGTCTTGTTGTGCTGAGTCCGTAGAGCCCAAGCTCATCGCCGGAGACCTCGCCACCGGCGAGATAGCCGCCGGTCAAGCGCCGTCGCCGTCGGGTCAACGCGGGAGAGAAAAAGGATTTTCTTTTTTCTATTTTCAGAAAATGATTTAAATGCTATTTTTATTTAGAAAATCATAGTAATTCATGTATAGCTCCAAAAATTCTAAAAATTTTTGTGTGTGTTCTTTATGATGTCTTCTACATAGGAAAAATATGAAATGCCAAATTTGAGTACTTTTTGTATATGTTAAAATTAGCTCTTTTAATTGAAAAATGAACCTTCAATGATTTTTAGTAAATAAAATAATTGGCTTTTAATTCTAAAATTTGTTCTGTCATCTAATTAGACCAAGAGCCTTTCAAAATAAAATTTTGAGCTTAATTAGATAACTTTAATTTTTATGTCTTTATTTTATGTTATTAATTAATTAACCCCCTTTAATTAAGTTAATCATTATAGGAATTGTTTGACTTTGGGATTGATTGATGACCTTGGGTTATTAACCCTAATGAGCTTTGGCACTTTAATTAATTGTTTGCGCTTACATAGATCATGTCATTAGGGCCTAATTAACGTTATTTCATGTGTTTAATAATTTTTGTAAATAATGTAGTTAACCCTAATAAACTTAGTAAGTATGTTTTGGTTGGCTTACAACTTTACCATGAAGGAAAGTTGTACTCAAGCCATTAATCTGATCATGTATCCATCGAGCATCATGTTTACTATTTAATCATGTTGAAGCATATCCTTGTATCGTATAATTTCCGATAACGGAGATTTTAACGTTGTCGCCCCAGATCCGAAGGAAGAGCAGACTCCGGAGATTGGAATTGATCCAGAACCTGAGACCATCTACCCCGAATACCAAGGCAAGCCCCGGATGCATTCAAACCCTATTCTATTTTATAAAAGTTTTACCGCTTCAGTTTTGATATGTTGCATTAAGTAATAGGAGTTGAGTGAAAACCCACCAACTGCATTACCTGTCTCCTATATTCTTGTTACCTGTTCTAAAAGATGCGTAGTAATGCTTAGCCCTGCTTAATTTATTAAGTGTTCAGTGGTAAAAGAATGAAAAAGATGAGTTTGGCTTTATCTGTTGGAATAATGCTTTAGTTAATAAATCAAGTCCGGACGGCTAACTTGCATTGGGAAAGGAGTCCCTCTGTAGTGTTTCCGTCTGTTGATGCCCTAGGTCCTGTGTCGATGGTGAACTGGTGATATCGAGAAATTAGAAAATCCACATACATGAAGTGGTGTACAGTGGGCCAGAGTCCCCACGTATGTCATGGAGTGACTTATGTGGGCCAGAGTCCCCACATATGTCATAGTGTGTTATACTGTGGGTTTAAGTTCCCATGTATATCGGTACACTGGGTCGAAGTGCTCACGTGTATCATGTGGTGATATATGGCTGCGGTTGTTATCCCGGTATATTGGTTCACCTGCTATGCTTAGGAGTTAGAGTCTCCTGCATATCAGTAACCTAGGTCCCAGCTGGGTATATGAAATGGATTCGAATCGTCGTTGCTTCTCGGAGAAGAAGACTCGATCGGTGTTCATCATCATAGTAACAACATGAATATTGAGTAAGGTTTAAGAAGGAAGTTGGTTAGTAATTTTAATCTTGAACAAAACAGCTTTTCCTTCTTTCAAGCTTTTCTGCAAAATTTCTTATATCCTGCAAGCCTCACCTTGTCCCTCTAACCTACATTTTCTGAGTCTTCACCCCTCTTTTTCGTCGGTTCAGTCTTGTTGAGTACTTTTGTACTCAGGGTTTGTTGAACCCTTGTTGCAGGTGAGCCTCATGGGTAGGAATGCTTCGCATCCTGCTGCATGACAGTCGTCGAGGAAAGTGACGACAAATAGGATATCTTGCTCTTGGGCAGAGCATATAATCAAGGTTGATGTAATAAGTTATATTGTATTCCACTGCTACTATGGTTTGTAATAATTCAACTTATGATCTGTAAATTGAAACTAAATGGTTTGTAAATTTATGTTATTGTAATCCTTCCACTCTTTTACTCCATTGTATATTATTTGTATAAAACTGTTTTAATACTGCAATGTCTCTTCGTAATGATTGATCCTGCTCGGAGAATCATGGATGATTCAGGATTTACCCGACAGACCTTTTAAGTTTTATGGAACACATTCATGGTTATTTGGAGTCTGTTTAGACAATAATCATGTGTGTGGGCCACAGAATTTAGGAGGTTCTGCCACACCACCTTGGCCACCCTAGCCGACCGGAGGTGCAGCGCTGCCCACCGCCGGTGACAGCGCCGCCGCGCCTGTCATACGCGCGGGATGAGGAAGAAGGGGATTTTCCCCTGAGCTTGTGGACCGCATCCACTGGGTCCACGTGGACCCAGCTGGACCAACCGCATCCTGCCACCCAGCCGCTCTGCCTGCGGTCCATTATGGACCAAGTCCATGGACCAGCCGACCGTGGACCGAGCCCAACAGAGGACCAGCCCACCACGTGGCTTGTCCACAAGCTGACACGTGTCCGGGCCGGGCCGGCCCAACCCAGCCCAGATCCGGCCCTACCCGAGCCCGTCGAGGCCCAGTCCGGGCCCGGTCCGCATTGACCTAGGTCCCACATGTCATTGACTGGACCGCCTCTGGCCAATCACAGCGCGCCACGTGTCGTGCCCAGATTTAACCTGTCCTTTTTCTTTTTCAAAATATGTTTAAATCTTCTAAAATTCATATCTCTCTCATACAAACTCCAAAAATTATGAACCAAATGTCTAGATTTTCATAAAAATGAGCTCTACATCATAGGCTTAAGTTTGAGTGCATTTGGAGTTATTGAATTTCATTTGGTTCTTTATGATACTCTATAGGAGTCGCTAACGCGGCTATTTACGTCTAATTTCAGAGGAGAAGTAGTTTGAGGAGGACGACTATGAGTATGAGGAGGAGCTCGGTGATGACTTCGTAGGTGCCACACCCCACCCAACCTCGTAGATCCTATTACGCATGGCATAATATCTAATTTGCTAGTGCTTTATTTATGAATATCACCTGATGATAGGTTGCATGGTAGATTTGCTTGATGAGCCTTTACCTTTTTGCAACCTTACTCCTGCACACCCATTGATAGGCTAGACGCATGCTTATTTACTTATGATGATTTACTTCTACTACGCTTATATCTGTGTGATGTGATGCGTGGTGGAGAGTATGGTTATATGGTTAAGGCACGTGGTGCCACTTTACTCGGGGAGAGTGCTGCGTGTGTCTTAGTTGTGTGGTGAGGGTTGAGTCGATTGGATAGGATTCTACGACGAGGCTTGTGGGTGAGTCTTGTCGGCGGATGTGTTCTGGGCATTTCCGTATGAGGTGCTTGTGGCGGACGCATTATGAGGTATATGGTGATCCCGGGGACGAGAGCCTTCGTGGAGCGAGTCCCCGGGTAGGAGGTGCTATTGTAGCACAGACTGTTGTAGTCCCTATGAGAAGATAATCCTATCTGATCCCCCTAGGACCTGATATCTCTTGAGAACCGGAACCTTGGGACCTACGTGCTCACCGCTCGCCCCTGTATGGGCGGAGGACGGATGTCTGATTAGATAGGATGGTGCCACTACCACTAGGTTGTTAGCAGATAGTGTCGGAAGGTACGGGCATTGGGACCCACACCTCCTTAGACAACATAGCGACCTCGGAGGCCCGGTACTATGTCTCACAGTGTCAGTGTGCCGGTGGTACCTATCCGGGATGTCCCAGTACTGAGTGGTAGGGTGGCATCGCACTGGTTAGAAAGCAGCCGGAATCAGCTTAGGCGGGGCACCGCCGATGATGGTGATCTTGTGGTTACGGGAGTACACGCTCTGCAGAGTTTTGAATCTATATATAGTCCACGGCCTCGGTTGGCCCTTCCCTCGACCTACGCTTCTCGAGAGTAGTGAGATGAGCCCTCCTCTTCTTCCCCCTGGTGTTACCCTTTCTAGCTGTGGGCCGCTGAGACAGGCTCCGAGAGGGAGTTGGACCTGTCGACTGAGTGCGATAGGGTGAGATGTGTGTGATGATGAGATGGGAAAGATGTGTGGATGAGATAGGCTATAACTTGATGAACTATATATATATAATTTTGGTCGCCACTTTCATAGGAGACCACATCCATATATAGGTCTCTTTGATTATATCCTTTGCATCCACCAAAATACTACATAGCAAAAGCAAAGCATAGGGTGGGACGAGTGGCCAGTATAAACCGTACTGAAAATTATTGGCAGGTGAACCCGACTATGACTTTACCGATGAGGAGTAGATGTCTCGTACCTACGCTCAGGCTTCTTTTGGAGATTTGTTGTTGCTTTCACCTACTGCAGCTATTCTAGATGCTGCTACTCTGATGATTTCCACCAGTGTGGCGGTGTACTATTTATGTAATCCCTTCTAATTAAACTCTTTTATTCGATGTATGGATTTCTGTATCAACTATTGCTAGATAATATGATGGTTTGAGCTCCAAACTAGTATATTATTTGTCATTCTGTGTATTTTTCCTTCGTGGAAAATTGAGGATGCTTCAGTATGTTTTACACCTTCACCTCTACTCATGGGTTTAAACATAGGAGATTAGCATCGTGCCCGTGCGTTGCTACGGGATAACTAAACTTTTAAATTAAGAATACACTGATCGCATGATAAGATAACAATATTATAAAATTAAATATTGATGTTAAAATGACATTTAATTAAAAAATAAGTTCATGAAAATTAATACTGTCACAAAGAGAGCATGGCGCTGCAGGCTCATAAACTCGATGATGTTGTTTATTTTGCACTATTATGTATGAATCTCAAGTTGAGATTCTCAACTAAAAGTGACAGTTAAATTGCCATCAACGCACAACTTCTTAAGCTTGACATTAGAAATATTGTATTGTAATTTAGTATGTTTCAAAATACAAATTAACATCATACAGCAGCAGACCAAACTTACATGCATAGATAAATCTTAGTTTGATGCCCTGCGTTCTTTTAACAAACAAAGTTGAACTCTATCGCACCAAAAGGTATCCATCTTTTAGTATTTTTAGTTATGATGAGAGATGAGAAATTTGTTTGACTTCATTTTTTAGCCAACCAATCAAATCAAATCAATGAGTGGCGATCGAATCAGAACATTAGCATTTTTTTGACACACACACATGCCTATACAAATATCAAGATGATGAGTACAAAAAATATTATGTATTTTATATTTATATAGTTATATACTTAACAATGGACATGAATGTGCAGCACACTATTGTTTATATTTTGTTGTTGAAAAAGAATATCTTTTTTAGAAAACAATTTGTACGTGTTACAAATTTCATGAACTAAGCAATGGTCCAGAGTGACAACAAAATATGTAGTTATAATTGAAGCCACATCACGATTTCTATTTATTCATTGCTATGTGCAATAAGTATTTGGTACATATAATGTAGTACCCAATAATAACTCTGGGATTAGGAAACGACATGTGTATATTGGGATTGCATATTAGGAAGCATAGGTATATTGGGACCCTGAGATTGTATAGAATTTCTGCATGTGGGTTTAGGGGAACTAGATAATATAAATTCTAACAATAAATAGGCTTACCATTAGTCTATTTGTGTTTCTACACTACTCCCTTCGTCCCAATATTCATTTCAGTCAATTTGTTTACTAGATTTGTTAAACTATTAGCAACATTTGTACCCCAAAATAAATTTATTATGTAATAGAATGATCTATGTAATGATACTGATTACGTACTATAAATATTAATGTCGTTTAATACATTTAGTAAAAATTAAAATTATTTAACTTCTTAGAAAGCAACAACGACACTTAAAATTATGGCAGCGTACACATAATGAAAGGAAGCTTGGAAATTGCCGGGTTGGTTGTACCGGTGCACTACAGCTTGCGCTACTTACTTGTCATCTTTCGGTTCGTGTGTCACAACCTTTCCTCAATTTATAAAAAGACTAGCAACTATGCCCGAGCGTTGTAATGGGAGAAAAAACTACTAAAATTCTTTCGAAATGATAACATGAAGAGAAATCCTATATAATATCCGGCTATTTTAAGCCTTCCTAATAGTTAGATTTTGGACCGTTGGATGTAACACGTATCACTCGCTCACAATTCTTCCGCCTCCGCCCGTCCTCGCGAGTGGTGACGGATGTCGCCGCACCCTGAGGTGACCTCTGGCACCGCCCCTAGTGACCTTTCGTCGCCCCCTTCCTCCGGCGCACCTCGCCGTCCCCAGGCAGCCCATGGCCACCCAGCCCGCCCAGGCGGCACTCTAGCGGCCCTTAGTCACGTCGCCCGCCACAGCACCCCACCGGCGCCCCAGGCCGCCCTCTGTTGCCTTCCCTCTGTTGTTTGATCCTCACCCATGTCGTCTTCCGCGGGCTCCGCCAGCGGCCCTCCGCCCCCACGGCCTCTAGTCCCTAGCTCGTCTGTGGTTCTTCACTGCTCTATGTTCTTCTATTTGGAAATTTATAAATTTGTGAATAATTTGATAAATTTAAATAATTTGCATATATTTCTTTAATATCTAGAATCCAAAGAAAAAATTTGTACCTTTTTAAGAAAATTTGGCATCTATTTGTTTGAGATATGCAACTATCTTCAAATTACATATTTCTGTCTAATAAATTACATCGAGAAATCACTATAATTATAGTAACAGGTGGTGTAAACATAGTTGCGAAACAGTGTTAGTGCAATTATAAATCTGTTATTTTTAGGAGCTAAAATAGCCGGATGTTATATAGACAACTCTAACATGAATAATAACTATGTTTTATGCTTTTACTATTTATTTTATGATGATAATCACAACCATAATATAAGCTAATACTCATAATAAATAACAATGTCCTATTAACTTATATCAAAATAAAATGCACATTGGTATTTTTTTCTTCCATTGTAAAACATATAATTATTTAGATATAAATAAATATATTATAATTTTATAGCTTTTCAGACTACTCATATGTTTTTATGACTCAATATTGATCTTTGTAGCTTTTTTGACGTATCATATCAACTTCTGTAACTTCCTATATCGATACATTAGGATTGGTTTATCTGTTGATGAATATGATAGTAGATCTCTTTTTTCTCACATGACAGCTCTTGTCAGGGATTATACAGTGCCCAACATTCCGGTTCATGAAATAATTAGTACCATTGAGTAATCTAAATTTTAATACAAAAATTATTTATCAAAAATATATAGTTGGTGTAAATATTTTTCCTCAAAACTTAATACAGAAACAAACATAATAATTAATGAAAAGTAGAGGTTGTTTACAAGCTTGTCTTAGGTAGGAACCAGACAACCCAAAGTTAGCGAAGGTTTGGGGGGACACCGACGACGAGGACATATTTTGCGTATTCGAACTTATATGCATGCAATATACACAAGGATAATTTAACTCACATATAGACAAAGCACAATGTGACAAGAATCATAACATATATGAATAGATCTGATTTTCATGAAACTAAAAATGCTGGTTTAGTAGTTTTCTATGGTTTTTTTAATTTTACCATATTTCTAACATTTTGCATCAGAAACCTTGATCTATTTCAAAAACTATTAGGGTCCTTCCACTTTTTGTTTCTTTTTTACATCTTTACATATATAACCTTATGTTTCTTTCTATTATCATTCTCACTCTTTTTTTTAGATTTGGCAACGTAACTTACTGTTATAGTGTTGTAACCATTCTTGACTTCTCACCGTGCTAATATAGGACACCGATACGAGAGAGGGGGAGGAGGACAGAAACGCAGGAGACAGACTGAAATTTTCATAATTAAATATTAGGTAAAGATATATGTAATATTTGTATCTCTTTATATATTTAAAAAAACTAGATTCAAAGATATGTCGACAATATTAATTATATAATATAAATATTAATCTATTTTAATAAATATTTAGAAGTTATTTATCAGAAGCGAAAGCTAACAGTTACTTTGGAAAAATGACGTTAGTAATTAATAAGAATGGAGTACTACCTATTAGGACAGGAGTGGCCGCCGGCCGGGGGAGGAGAGAGAACCGGGTTCGGAAAAGGCTTCGTCGCCGTCGTCGTCCTGCCTGTCGTCGGCGCCCGGTCGGCCGCGCCCGGCCCGCGCCCAACTCCGGCCTCGATCTCTCCCCGGCTTTTTCTCTCTGCCATACATGATGTGACTGGCAGAGATACGAGATAGCCTTTCTGCACCGTTTGATTTCCTGACATGCTTGTCTCTCGAGAAGAATCTTTTGCATTGGCTCGCGGTCTGGTGTGAGCTATCGATCGGAGCTGTTGCATCGGTTAATTCGCGGGCGTTGCTACAGGTTGAGTACTACAGCAGCATACTGTGTGCTGGTTTGTGTTGAGCTAGACTGTGTTGTGCTAGGCTGCTAGCTACGCTACCGAAAACGTCAACTTTACCGACGGTTTAAATATTTGCCGACGGTCAAGGAACAAGTCGTCGGCAAAGACACCTCTTTGCCGACGGCCAGGTCACGCCGTCGGCAAAGAAGTCTATGTCCAAGGCCGAGCCGTCGGCAAAGAAAAGCCGTCGGCAAAGACAATCTAGCCGATAGCCGGACCATCGCAAAACCTAGCCGTCGGCAAAAGAAACATTTACCGACCGTCGGGCCGTCGGCAAATACAACCGTCGGCAAAGGCCACTTTGCCGAGAGTTGTACCGTTAGGCTGTCGCCAAAGGCTAAGCCGTCGGCAAAGCGCAGCCACGTGGCGGCCGCATAGCCTGCCACGGCCACCGTCTTTGCCGACAGCCGCGTGGCCAGGCCGTCGGCAAAGGAGCTTTGCCGAGGGCCATTCCTAAGCCCTCGGCAAAGATTTTTTTTGGTTTTTTTTTCTAATTTTTTCCTGGTGCCTTCCTACACCAAATACAACCCAACTTCAAAGTTGGACAAATTTTGAGTTTTTTGCTATATTTTATTATTTATTTTTGTTTCTTTAAATTTTTCCAGCAACTCTAAGTTTGAACTGCAGGTACATAAAATAATAGAATTTGTTGATTCTAAAAAGTATATTTATGATGTTCGGAGTATGTAAAGGCCGTATCCAGGGCCTCGCATCAAATTATGACCATATTGGCATCGTAACATGACGAGTTACGTGCGTGAAAAGTGTTTTTTATTATATAAAATCCAAACGAAGTCCGAAAATCACGAAACTTAACGAGGTGTCATGTTATCGCATGTGGAGGCTATGATAAAAATTAGAAAAATGTTTGGAGCAAGTTACGACGTCGGATGTCTAAAACTCAGACATCGCATGTGGTGGCAAGTATTCTTCCTTCGACAAACATCGTCAATTCCTGCCTGAGGACCATGAACTGAGACGAGATGAAAAATACTTCATGAAAGGTGTTCAAGTCACCGACCACATCCCTCGGGATAAGAGCCCTGCCGATGTCCTTGCCCATGTAGAGGCTCTCCAAATTGATGAAAAGAAGGGTGGTTTTAAAGGATATGGTACTGACCACATGTGGACTCATATATCGGGCTTGACTAGGCTCTCCTACTACAAGCATCTTCTTCTTCCACACAACATCGATGTAATGCACACAGAAAAGAATGTCGCCGAGGCACTTTGGGCAACACTCATGGACATTGGCAAGAAGTCAAAGGACAACGTTAAGGCTAGACTCGACATTGAAACGAGTTCACAGGGTACGCCCTTGCTCACAAGGGCAAAGCGTCAGCGGCGTCCACCGTCTACAGCTCGGAGGACGGGCCCGAGGCCTACACCAACCCGAACGTCTACAACAAGCTCGCCAAGTACACCGCCGTAGGTCTCGAGCGCCATGGGCCGATGTTCGACCCCACCAGAGCCGACCTGGATACTGACCTCGTGATGAGGACGTGAGGAGGGAAGCAGCACGGCCGGTACGCTATTGCCGACAGCGCCATCGACCCGTCCTCTGTTCAGACACTGAGCCAGATCCGAAGAGGCGACGCTGAAAGGAGCGGATCGCAAATCCCCATAGCGCCTCGGTAGCCGAGCAATGCGCAGATGATGACGGCACTTCAGGTAAGTGCAGTTTCATTCGTCGTTCACTCGTTTCACACATGATGTACCTTGCCTTCACATACCATCAACCTTGCGGGTGTAATATTGCAGGCCACGGTCGAAAGGCTGCAGGCCAACCAGGTCATACCTTGCCTTCACATACCATCAACCTTGCGGGTGTAATATTGCAGGCCACGGTCGAAAGGCTGCTGGCCAACCAGGTCACCCAGGAGATGTTGCGTCAGCAGTAGGAGGAGGCCCATCAGCAGCAGTTGGCGGCACTTTCGCAGCACTACCAGCGTGCTCTATCGGACCTGACCTGCTACTTTCGGTCCTAGATCCCGGGAACGCAGGAGCCTCCTCCCTCGATCTTCGCTCCACCACCACTTCCAGTTCCAGTTTAGTGCCTGTACCTGTTCCGGTGAGTATATTGTCTGTTGCTTTAGCTTGTGCGACCATCCTGCAGGTACTAATTACATCACTTGGCCTTTGTGCAGGCACCGTCGGCGGGTTCGAACCCGACTCCAGGTGCCAGCCCTCCACTGGGTCCTTCTCCACCGCACGGCTTTCCAGCTTACCCGACCTACTACCCCACGCAGCAGTACCTGTGGCCTCCTCCGGCGTCAGGGCAGGGGTACTCCTCGTGGCCGCAGGCGCAGACGCAGCAGGGCCGGGCCGACAAGCGTTTTCAGACCTACGCAGCAGCAGTGGCACTACGGTACGTCCCCGCAGTCGGGTTGGCCTCCGTTCGAGCAAGCTGGGGGCTCTAGGACCCCTGGGGACGACGCACATAGCTAGATGCCTTTACTTCTCGTTTTTGGACCTTCATCGATGAGGTTGTTGCACGTTGGACATGTTTAGCGTATGTTGGACATGTATGGATTCTTATGGCCATGTTATGTGTATTGTGGATTTGTATCGATGGATTTGAGGACCTTCATGTATGGATTCATGTTGAAACTGAATTTGATGCTGAAATATGGTTTATATGTGATGAAATATGGGTTATATGATATATATATGATGAAATGAGGTATAAATGCAAGAAAACAGAAAAAACAAAAAAAAATTCCCAGCTTTGCCATTTTCCCAGCTCGGATCAGCTTTGCCGACGGCTGAGCCTGGCCGTCGGCAAAGTGACCAAATCTTTGCCGACGGTCGGCCGTCAGCAAAGCCTTTTTTAAATAATTTTTTTAAAAAAAATTAGCCACGTCACCTACCTTTGCCGACGGCCAGACACGTCAGTCGTCGGCAAAGGCCGCCGTCATCGTGCCGCCGCAACGGCTGACGTGTCGCCTTTGTCGACGGCTGACGTGGCCGTCGGCAAAGGTCCCTTTGCCGAACCTTTCTTTGCCGACGGCCCTTCGCCGACGGCCGACGTGGCAGGCCATCGGCAAAGGCTTTGCCGACGGTATAACAGCCTTTGCCGACGGCTTCAGGCCATCGACAAAGGTGGCCGATCCGGTAGTGCTAGTTGTGTGCTGCTTAGGGGGTCGATATATATGAGGTGGATTGGCGTGCGTGGAGTGTTTTGTACTGTATGTGGTCACAAGAAGAGCAAGGGCTTATTACTGGTCTAATCTGTTCTTTTTATTTTCTAAACAAGTGTTTGTCAATTTTTGACGGATGAGCGAGCGCGGACTGATGAGGACTAAGATTTCATGTGCATGCGCTTAGTGCACCACGCGCGTGCGCTATTATGCGCTTAGGGCGTGTTTGGTTGCCTAGCTGCACGCATACATGACTCTCAGGATGCAACTTATAGCTGTTTGGTTGCCTGGTTGAAGGTTGGGGCCTGACCCATGCAATGCAAGATTCCCTCTTGAGCCAGGCTGAAGTCATACGCCCAAAATGGCTGTTTCTTGGCAGCCAGGCTCGCGCGAGCACAAGGAGCATGCAACCGGTGCATGTCAGTGAGACAAACGATGCTTTGCATGCAGGAATCAAATGAAATCTCTGACCATCCAGGCTCTATGGGTGCGATAACCAAACATGGCTCTGTGCATGATCTCGACCTGGCTCCCTGCATCCTGGCTGCTAAGGTACAGCCTGCCTCATCTCAGAAGTAAACCAAACACGCCCTTAGCGCACCTTCCTGTGATAATGCTCCTCGCTACTAGCTAGTATTAGTACGTTAAGTTTCTTCTGTGCCCCGGCGGCCGGCCGGAGCTTCCCCAGGTTCACAACAAATTTAACTGCTACCCGGTGGGCCCCATCAGCACTCCAAGTTGTTGCGCATGAAGTGCGTCGGTCCGACCGCCGACAGACAACGGACACGCCGGCGACCGCTGGGCACAAGGGTGCCTGCCGACGAACGGCCTGGCTGCAGCAGTGCAGCTACACGCTTTGCTAGCATGCACACTCGGGGCTTGTTTAGTTTCCTAATTTTATCTTAAAAGAAGATTTTTATTATATTAAAATAAATATGAAGTACTAAATATAAATAAAATCAAAACTAATTATACAATTTTATCGTATTTTACGAGACGAACGTTTTAAGCTTAATTAGTTAAAATTTAAATAATTTTTACTAAATACAAACGAAATACTATATAACTTTACATATGCAAAATTAGGAAACTAATCAAGGCCTCACGTCTCATCTGATAGATATAGGACGGGAAGGCAAGCGGCCAGCAAGCAAGCGCCCGCCGGATTCTTGCATGCTTCCGTTGGTGTCGTGTCAGACGGCCAGCGCGCGCGCGGCAGCACTGCACCTTTTGTCTGCAACAAGAGGTGAGGTCCGAATTGGATCCGAGCTAGGAATAGGAAGGAGATTGCCGCGCGCCTTGGGAAGGTAAACCAGCCAGAGCCGGGAAGGTAAACCAACCAGAGCCAGCAACCAGCCAGAGCCTGCAGCAGTGTTGCATGATTCTTACTTTTTGGCTGAGCTGCTCAGCTGCACTGCACGGTACCCCGGACCCGGACCGTCGGGCAGTGCAGCACACATCTGGCTGTCACTCCATCGGTTGTACGGAGCACTACTAGTAGGACATGGAGGAGAGCTATGGAGCACTACTAGTAGTAGTAGGACATGGAGGGAGAGCTATGGAGCACACTACTAGTAGGACATGGAGGGAGCACACTGCTAGTAGGACATGGAGGAGAGCTGGAGCACACTACTAGTAGGACATGGAGGAGAGCTGAGCTTTGTAATTTTCTCAGGAACAAAGGCGTTTTTTTGGACTTTGAGACATGCATGCTGAAGCGGGCTGTGTCCGTTTGCGCACAAGCAGATGACAGTACACTGTGTCCGTTCCGTAGGTTAGTTTACCCAGAAGAAAGAAAGGTCTAATTTAGATACCAAAGCTGTTGCACCAATTTTATATAGTAAATTCTATTAAACACTGTAGTAATTTTATTTTTATTTAGTAATAATTATCTAAACATTGATTAATTAGGTTTAAAATGTTTGTCTCGTAAAGTACAACAAAACTGCATAATTAATTTTTTATTTTATCTATATTTAGTATTCCATACATGTACCGGTATTTTGATATGACGTAGAATCTTCTTTTTTATAGTGAAATTTGAAGATGAAATCTGGAATCTAAACCCAAAGAAAAAGCGTGGATTACAAGAGTGGACATTTATTTCCTGCTGTCAGATCAATCCATACAAGATCGTTTGAATAAAGTCATTTCTGCAGTTTTATTAGCCCCATCTAGCTAGGGGCTATCGTCTCCAAGAAATCGATGGCCTCGCCCTCCTCTGTAGCTAAACCACGACGCCATGCATCATCACACCTAGCCTGAGACTAGTACCAGCAGCGTTTAGGCGCATAAAATCATGCCGTTGCAATAATAATGCATGCAATCCAAGGGATACAGGCCGCAGGCCATGAAAAATGAAAACACATTGCACACGGCTAAGGCAGTAGTTCAAGCTTTAATTTCCTAGACTAGAATTGTAACCAAAAGATCGTTTATTTTAGGTACATTGGAAGTTTTCTTTCCGCATTCTCTAGTACGTATTTTTTTTTTTTTGAAAATTCGTGCATGCATGCACCCTTGGTATTGCAATTTCTAGCTGATTATATTGATGTGCACATATGTACAAGGAGCTAGCTGCTTTATTTGTGCTAGAATAAATACAAAAAAAAAAATCAAGGGAGCGCAGCTAGCAGAGCTGCATGCAGTCTCCTGCCTGCCAGATCAGTGGCACGCACAGCGATAGCTATACCTGGCCCGGCCCGGCCCGGCTCCAAGGGAGATAGCAGCAGTGTCCGGCAGAAGGCCGGGGTACGTCTGGTCTCCAGCTAGTAACCATTAATCGATGATGAGCTTGCATTGAAGCGGCTTCATGCCACCAATAATCCATTACATACTCCTATCATCTTTGGCTCTTTGCATTGCATTGCAGTAGGAAAAATTAAGTTGCCTTCTTGTCATATCACGTGCGAGATGTGTCAACAAAAGCCGCTGCGCGCATGTGCAGCGTTTTTTTTATTGCCTCAACCTTCCGGTACAAGTTGTAGTAGCATGTGCAACGTTGTTCAGCTAGAGATCAGAAAGTCGGCATGATGAGTTCTTATCTGAACAGAAGTGACAACGCCATATTGTATTCCTTGGGCAATTTGCTGTGCATTGCATGCACTTAGATCAGAACAATGCTTCTTATCCAAGAGAGTTCAGTTACAAATTAAGATGCACTTTAATTTGAGACGTATTTAGTGCTTTTAACCTTGAATTCTCACACAATCCCCCGTCTTTTTTTTCCCCAAAACGTACATGTACTCAAGTTTGACCAAATGTATATACTAAATATTAATATTGATGATACATAATTAGTATCATTAGATAGATCATGGAGTCTATTTTCATAATAAATTATTCAAAAATATTACACGTGTTGCTAATATTTTATATAAACGGCCAGAGTTGTAAAAGTTTGACCCGCACATTTCGTATAGCGACAAATTTAAAGAGACAGAGGGAGTACCCCTCATATTTCGACTAATTCATTAAGCATGGTGATCAACAAATTGAAGCGCATTAATTGTATGGCTCCAATGCAAAATGGACATTGTCAAGCTAGAGGGACAACGAACAAAAGTGAACTTGTTCAAAACTTTATTTAAACGAGATCCTATTTAATTCCTTCATTTGATCATATACGTATTATACTTGTGATGGATTGATATACTATATTGTATATGATTTGATCTAGTATTTGCAGTCATCATTATCTAAAAAAAAAGTATGAGCAGTCATGACGAGAGGTGGTAACAATAGCAGACGGTGACTTCTTGGGATTTGCTGCAGTGTTCCACGTAGTACTGTACATGTTTGTCCGCATGTCTATGTGGGAGAGCAGGCAAGCCATGAACTACAGAATTAGCCAGCGGTCCATGGAGAGTTGCAGAGCTTGCCTTGCGTCTGCTTCTCACACCCCCCGATGGCAAGATCGATCGAGTGCTACGCGCGCGAGACACCGAGCAGCCGCGACTCTGAGAGAGAGAGAACCTATCGCTAGCAGCAGTACAGTCCCAGGCTACGCCTGCACTAGCTCATCGCATGTGATGTGTACTTCTTTCCTGATCAATGCATGAGAGGCGCGATCAGGATTGGAGATGGCCTTGGGAAAGGGTTCGCCAGCAGCTAGCTAGCTGCACGGCGCGCGCGCCGCGCACACACACAGGGCAGTGCGCATGCCATTGCCATGTCCAAGCGCAAGTAGTAAGTAGTTCCTACCACCAGCTAAACTTGCAGCAAGCTCCCAAGCGCAAGCAGCCACTAGCTAAACTTGCAGCAGTTCCCAAGCGCAAGCAGTAGTTCCTACCACTAGCTAAACAAGCCGAACTTTTCTCACATATTGGCTGGATTCCGATCAATGCAAATCCGTAGTCCGTCGCAGCTAAGCTAGCGCCACACCGCACGACTGACTCCACCGCGTTGCCGCGCGTTCAGAGAACCAAGCGGCAGGGGGGTTTAGAAGGAACAACTGTGTGTCTCTCCTCAAATCCGAGGAGGCCCACCGACCTGGTCCGCTTCGCGTACCCTTGTCTCAACGAACATGCTCCGAGGAGGCCCAAGTCGAACCCATCACTAGGGCAGCGGCCGCGGCAGTCAGTTCTCTCTCCCTCGAACCTTTCCCCACCTCGTTCTCCGCCGCCGCTTATCGTAGCCTAGGGTTTCGCAAGAGTAGCCATGGATGATGTGCCCGGATCCAGTGGCGGAGGTGGCGGGGGTGGTGGGGGAGACGACCCGCCCATAGGCACGGAAGCTTGGATTCAGAAGATGCTCGATGCCAATCAGTTAGATCCGGAGGCCGCTTGGAACGCTTGGGACCACGCTTATGACGTTTGGGCGGACGCCATAGAGCCGATGCCGTACCAGCATCCCATCGGCGTGGAGGGAGTGCAGGACCAGCAGCAGCACCAGCTGGGTCCTCTGGATGAGCAGTACCTCGGGATGGAGGATGACCAGCACCAGCCGCAGCTTGAGATGGAGGGAGGGGTGCAGCACCATCTGGGTCCTCTGGATGAGCAGCACCAGCTGGGTCCTCTGGATGAGCAGTACCTCGGGGTGGAGGATGACCAGCACCAGCCGCAGCTTGAGATGGAGGAAGGGGTGCAGCTCCAGCTGGGTCCTCTGGATGAGCAGCACCTTGGGGTGGAGGAGGAAGTGGTGCACCACCAGCACCAGCTGCAGCATGAGCAGCTTGCGATGGAGGGAGTGGTGCTGCACCAGCACCAGCATGAGCAGCTTGCGGCCGAAGAGCTTCAGCTTGGCGTGGAGGCGAGGGGAAAGCAGCCGGTCGCTGAGGGGCTTCTGCCGCGCGGCGCTGCTTGGCCTGTCGTGGCCAGCGCTTACGCCGCCGCCACAGCAACTGGCGTGCTCCACGCTGCAGCAGGGGCATCTCATCAACCCGCCATCCAAAGGTAGAAACTGTTTTGACAAAACTTTATTTACGATGCTCTTGCTTATATACGTTCAAGTTCCTTAATCTTCTTAGTACTACATCTCGTGGCCTGCACTATCCCTTCTATAGACTTCGTTTTCTCTCTAGATATGCTGTTTTAGGGTAGACACGTTTTATTTTAATCAATAATTTGTGTATACACGCTAGACAAAAGCCTGTCTTAATTAATACACACACTGAACAAAACATACTTCAGCTATTTAAACAGGTTAGTTCAAGCTTCTCTGCATCTTTGTTTAATCAGTCTGACAGGCACCATTTTTGTACAGGAGACAAGCACCATAAGTGTTTGTTGTGTTGTAAATAAAGAGTCAGGTTGAGCTAATGGATAAATCACTAATCTGTTATGTAAGATTCACTTTGATGCATGGTACAAAAGAAATAACAGACAGCAGCTTTTGTTGCTCAGTTACATGCAAAAATATACCAGTACACAGATTGAATTTATGAAATATTGTTTTCTTGTAGTGATTTAAGATAGATTACCGTCTCTTATAGAGGAGAACAACCAGTTTTATACAGTGCTTTTTGTGCCATGATCATGCACAGGTCCATGCTCTGCTGTGTGCCTTGATCAACCAGTTTCATATAGTTTCTATTTACTTTAGGAATGCTAGCTGCGTGTACCTTCTCTAATTGTGAGACGGAATTGTTATGTCCAGGGAAGAGGACCAGCTTCTGACTGGTGAGCTGCAGCCTCAACATCAGGTGACAGCCACAGAATGTACACTGCAGGACTCGCCAAGTTTCCACCAGCACGCTGCAACATCTAGGGTGCTTGGCGCTCGTCAAGAACCCCGACTCGACATCCCAAGGTAATCGGTGTATCTGTGCAGTAGATGAATGATATTTATTGCACAAATTTTTAGTAGAAACATGGTATTATTGAAATACATGATTGTTGTTAAATAACCATGGTGAATTGTAAATACATGCAAACAACCATGATAGTACATGGTTGTTGCTAAATAACCACAGGGATAAAGAATGATATGAAACTGATTGTGTTGAGAAAAATGTGAGCAGAAACAATTCAACATTATCTCTATTTTTTCTTCTAAGTTTGGACCCATGATTTGCATGTATGCTAAATATTTGATACAAGCCTTCAACATCAATTTCCTACTTCTCCCTCTCTTTTTGCTTTTTGCTGTAGCAGAGTTGGACCTGGTAGAGGTACATGTATGTAGCTTGTGTATGTAAACCACACCAAGACAATAAAAACATGTAGTTCAGTTGCCACACACAGTTTTTTTTTTTGTGTGTGTGTGTGTGTGTGTGTGTGTGTGTGATTGTGCTAGTGAGCTAATTGACCACCTTTGCAGGGAAGGGCCAACATGATTTGAAATATTGTTTTCTTGTAGTGATTTCAGATAGATTACTAGGGTGCAAAGGAGTGACCTTTAGGTGCACCTCTAAACCTCTTTAGTTCAAGTATTTATACTACTTCTCCAAAATTTTGAAAAGTAGTACAAATATTTGAACTAAATAGGTTTGGAGGTGCACCTAAAGGTTACCCCTTTGCACCCCTATAAATCACCATACTTATAGATAACAACCAGTTTCATACAGTGCTGCCATGATCATACAGGTCCATGCTCTACTGTGTGCCTTGATCAACCAGTTTCATATAGTTTCTATTTATTTTAGGAATGCTAGCTGTGTGTCTCTTCTCTAATTGTGATACGGATTTGTTATGTTCAGGGAAGAGGAGCAGCGCCTCACTGGTGAGCAGCAGCAGGAGGAGGTGATCTCCCCAGGAGGGATACTGCAGCACTCTGTTGTGCCCGGTTCTTTTGATGAACCCCCAGTTGACATCCCAAGGTAATCGGTGTATCTGTGCAGTAGATGCATGATATTTATTGCACAATTTTTTAGTAGAAACATGATACTATTGAAATACCTGATTGTTGTAAATACATGCAAATAACCATGAAAATACATGATTGTTGCTAAATAACCACAAGGATAAAGAATGATATGAAACTGATTGTGTAGAAAAAATATGAGCAAAAACAATTCAACATTATCTCTATTTTTTCTTCTAAGTCTAGAACCATGTTTTCATGCTATGCTAAATATTTGATTTGTCTCTTGAGGGCTCATTATCAACTAGGTATACAACCCTTCAACATCAATTTCCTACTGCTCCCTCTCTCTTTGCTTTTGCTGCTGCAGAATAGGACCTTGTAGAAATACATGTAGCTTGTATATAAAAACCACACCAAGACAATAAAACAGGCAGTTCAGTTGCCACAATTCAGTGTGTGTGTGTTTTGTGCCATGTTTGTCTAATACACTGATAGCTCAAGCATAAATGCGTGACTGTCTATTGAACTCCAAACTTGTAGAGAAATGGACCTCATGTTTGTTTATTGCACTGATAGCTCAAGCATAAATGCATGGTTGTCTATTGAACTCCATACTTATAGAGAAATGGACCTCGGTCTGAAATTTATATATTACCTCTAGCTTACCTTTTATTCCCCACTGTTTGCTTTTTTCCACAGAGGTCCCTACAATGTCAGTACTATGGATGATTTGATCAGTAGGAACTACTGGGGACACCTAGAAAATTACCTTAGGCGATACTTTCCTGTTGGTGTTGGACATCTTGTGCACGCTCAGTTGATTTTGCTTTGCCGAAGTGAAAAACTGCTGCTAATTTTGAAGAACCAAGACTATGCTCAAGCTCAGGCCTTTCTGAAGAGGGAAATCACACCATTGAGATGGTCAGCTAGCAGTTATGTAAAGACTGAGAAGCTGCATGCAGACATTGATCACATATATCAATGTGTCAGTCAGAACATGTAAGCCTTCTCCCTCCCCCTCTCAAGGATCTGATTTTTCTCTGACATAATCTTTATCTGAAATTCATTACATGGACAGGGATTTTAAAAACCTGGAGACCAATACGAGGAATGCAGTCCATGACTACATGTGCTTCTACCTGCCAACAGAAATAAGGTATTATTTGTTTCATACATATATTATGCACTTATTATGCATTTATTCAATAAACTAATTATTTATATATCTACACTCTAGTTTTCAGCAATCCGGGACCAATAGCTCTTATTGGTTGTTTGCACTAAGGATTGATAGAGCTCCTGGTGTAGTCACGGCACGTTGCCTGCTTTTCCACTCTGTGATGAAAATGAACTCAATCAAGCAGGGTGTTATACATCATATTGGAGGTCGGCGTTGTCCGAAACTAACTCCATACGCATTGCATATTTATGAGTTGGTTGTTGCAGAGGAAGAACAACAGAAAGGCACCAAAAGGAAATTTGATAAAGTGATTGCTGCTGGCCGAGGAAAATCTGAAGTTGACAAGCAAGTAAAGAGAAGAACTGATGGCATAGATCACGCTATGTATATCGATGGATGGTTGGATGAGCTGTTGACAAAAGCAGGTGAAATGAGAGCGCTGCATCAAGCTGGAGTTGCAGATATAAACCCACAGGTTAATGGAATTATTGAGCTTGTTGCCAACATTCGACGTTCGGTCCATCATATTGCTGGAGGCGTAAGAATCTCACAGCCTCTTCCCGCCCAGACCATCCCTGGGGTCGGTGAGCAAGCACATGACGATGTTGAGCCACACGATACAGGTCAATCATCTTCTATCTGCATATTCTTGTTTGTTTGACGATGCAGATGGTAGTTTCTTATATTCATATGTTTGTTTGAGGATGGTTATAGTTCTCAGTCACTTTTGCAATGACAGAGAGGGTGCTGAATCACATTCTTGTTCATGTCTGCTTCGTCTAGTGTTTCGTTGTTCCTGTAGTGACTTTAGTTCAGCTTTGATGCTAATTTTAGAATTCTTCTGCTATCACTGCACAACTATGCTATGTTAAGACAAAAAAGGTTTTGAATTAACTCATGCATACCAAAGCCTATTCATCAGGCTTTACTACCAATTACTTATTATCTAATGAGTGATGAGTATAATAGCTTATGTTATGCTTGTCTGAGCTTTAGCTTATTGTTCCATACAGTACCTGTTCATCTATGCATTTTAAATAAGCTTATTATAATAGTGTTGCATGTTCTATACAGTACATGTTCTCTTATCCTTTGGAGATAATATGTCACGCTGTATCATTAATGAAATATTGGGCAGGTTGTCATGTACGGGCAAACGTACACGCGCACGCGTCGGGCCAGAGACATCCGCAGGGCCGCGGCACGCGCGGCGAACGCGGGAGCAGAAGGCGCCGCGGTGACCACGGACATGCATCAGGGCCACGGCGCGATTGGTGGCTGATTTTCCTAAAGATAGTTATCAATTATGATTTGTTAGTTCCTTTATTTAGCTCCCTGATTCTAGGAGTTTGTTGCTCCCGTGTGGTTAGGGCCGATGGCCATAAATACTCTGTAAACCGGAATTGGAGAAAAAAGGAAAGATCAGTTATCAAATCCATCTCCCTCTTCCTCTCGTTCTCAAGCCCAGGCGCCGTGAGGGGCAGAACCTCCGCTCTGGAAGACACGGCACGAGACTACGAATTGCGTAGTCGAGGGCCAGCTACCCTAGATCGCTACGTCCTTGACAACCTGGTATCGCGGTCACGGTCACGATCCACCCAATCGTCTCCCACCCGCGCCGCCAGCCCGTCCACTGCCGACTCCCATCACCACCCTAGCCCACCGCCGCACCCTGCCACCACCATGACCGAGCCATCCCTTGCCGATGTCTTGGACGCCCTGAAGGCCATCAACACGAAGATCACCACCATGGAATCGGACGTGGCGATCTTGAAGGACAAGTCCGCATCTACGTCGGCGTCCAGCGACACCCACCGCCATGAGGACGCGCGCGACAGGGATCTTCCGTTCAAGCACAAGCGTTGGGATTTCCCCCGCTACGATGGCACGACGGATCCTCTCCTCTTCACCAACAAATGTGACGCGTACTTCCGCCAGTACCGTACCATGCCCGAGGAGCACGTGGCGCAGGCGGGGTACCACTTGGATGACGTCGCGCAGCTGTGGTTCAACCAACTCATGGAGGATGATGGCGCGCCGCCGTGGGGTGGGTTCAAGGACCTCCTCCACTTGCGGTTTGGACCACCCCTACGCTCCGCGCCATTATTCGAGCTCTCCCAGTGCAAGCGAACCGGGACGGTGGAGGAGTACGCCAACCGTTTCCAGGCCCTTCTTCCCCGAGCCGGTCGCCTCGACGAAGCCCAGCGCGTCCAACTCTTCACCGGCGGTCTCCTGCCCCCTCTCAGTCACGCCGTGCAGGTCCACAACCCCGACTCCCTCGCGGTCGCGATGAGCCTGGTGCGGCAGGTCGAGCTGATGGAACTTGATCGCCTGCCCCAACCCGCCGCCCCGCG
Organism: Bothriochloa decipiens; assembly: GCA_023333625.1. Lineage (NCBI taxonomy): Eukaryota > Viridiplantae > Streptophyta > Magnoliopsida > Poales > Poaceae > Bothriochloa > Bothriochloa decipiens. Next base: position 15,911,539 of record CM041634.1, read on the forward strand.
CGCCCCCCAGCGCGGCGTTCTGCCGGCCCCGGCGATGCGCCCTGCACCGCCCGTCGTGGCGGTCCCGGCACCGTGCCCCGCGCTGCCCGTCTTGCCAGCGCCACCACAGCAGCTGGCGTTACCGGCTCCCCCGGGCATGGGACAGCAAGGCCGCGGCGACGCCAATCAACGCCGCCTATCCCCGGATGAGATGGCGGAACGACGCCGCCAAGGTTTGTGCTTCAATTGTAATGAGAAGTACTCACGGGGTCATAACAGGTTCTGTCGCCGCATTTTCTTCCTTGACGGCGTGGAGATCGACGACACCGACGGCGACGCTGCTGCGGCGGCAGACGACGGGGCACTGGAGGCCCCCGTTTTCTCCCTTCATGCCGTGGCGGGCGTGACCGTGGGTGCCCCCATCCTGCTTCACGTCACCCTCGGCACCACGACGCTCGTCGCCCTGGTGGATACGGGGTCCATGCACAACTTTATCGGCGAGGCGGCCGCACACCGCACCGGGCTACCGATCCTTCCACGCCCGCGGCTCACTGCCACAGTCGCCAATGGCGAGAAGGTGGCTTGCCCCGGCGTTCTCCGGCAGGCGGCGATCTCCATCGAGGGCATGACGTTTGACGTCGACCTATACGTCATGCCCCTCGCCGGCTACGACATGGTGCTGGGCACCCAGTGGATGGCGGCCCTGGGACGGATTGCTTGGGACGTCGCCACCCACACTCTGTCTTTCGAGCATGCCGGGCGCTCCATCTGCTGGACCGGCGTGGCCTCTACCGCGCCACCGTCAGCCCACGCCATGACCACGGACGGCTCGCTCCTGGAGCATCTCCTCGACTCCTTTGAAGATGTGTTCGTGGAGCCGTCGGGTCTGCCCCTACCGCGCAGCCGCGACCACCCCATTGTTCTCAAGGCCGGCGCGGCCCCAGTGGCGGTTCGGCCCTATCGCTACCCGACGGCCCACAAGGACGAACTCGAGCGCCAGTGCACCGCCATGATCGAGCAGGGCATTGTTCGCCGCAGCAACTCCGCTTTCTCCTCGCCGGCCCTCCTTGTCAAGAAAGCAGACGGCGCATGGAGATTCTGCATCGACTATCAAGCGTTGAACGCGCTCACCATTAAAGATGCCTTCCCGATTCCCATGGTGGAGGAGCTGCTCGACGAGCTCAAGGGCGCGCGCTTCTTCACCAAGCTCGATCTCCGTTCCGGCTACCACCAAGTTGGCATGAAGCCGGAGGATGTCCACAAGACGGCGTTCCGCACGCACGACGGCTTATATGAGTTCTTGGTGATGCCGTTCGGCTTGTGCAACGCGCCGGCGACATTCCAGTCGTTAATGAACGACGTGCTGTGTCCCTTCCTTCGCCGGTTTGTCCTCGTTTTCTTCGATGATATTCTTATCTACAGCAGCTCCTGGGCGGATCATCTCCGACACCTCCGCGCCGTGCTGTCCGAGCTTCGCCGCCACCACCTCTTCGTCAAGCGATCCAAGTGCGCGTTCGGCGTCGCCTCGGTCTCCTACCTCGGCCACATCATCTCCGAGCGCGGCGTGGCCATGGACCCGGCCAAGGTGCAGGCCGTCCTTGACTGGCCAGTGCCCCGATCGGCGCGCGCGGTCCGCGGCTTCCTCGGCCTGGCGGGCTACTATCGCCGTTTCGTCCTCAACTATGGCACCATCGCTGCACCCCTCACAGCGCTGCTCAAGAAAGATGGTTTCTCCTGGTCGGAGGAGGCAGCCACGGCGTTCACGGCCCTCAAAGCCGCTGTGACCTCGGCGCCGGTGCTCGCGTTACCGGATTTCAGCCGCCCCTTCACCGTTGAGTGCGACGCGTCGACCCATGGGTTTGGCGCCGTGCTGCTCCAAGACAAGCATCCCCTGGCGTACTTCAGCAAGCCCATTGCACCCCGACACCGCGCCCTTGCCGCGTACGAGCGGGAGTTGATTGGCCTGGTGCACGCCGTCCGCCACTGGAGACCGTACCTTTGGGGCCGGCGATTCACCGTGAAGACCGACCACTACAGCCTCAAGTACCTGCTCGACCAGCGGTTGGCCACGATCCCGCAACACCACTGGGTGGGGAAGCTCCTCGGCTTTGGCTTCATGGTCGAGTACAAGCCGGGCGCCCGGAACACCGTCGCCGACGCCCTCTCCCGCCGGGACACCGACTGCGACGTCGAGACGGCCGCGGTGCTCGCTCTGTCCGCGCCCCGGTTCGCCTTCTTCGACAGGCTCCGACTCCACCAGCAGACCGAACCGGCGCTCGTGGCGCTCCGCGATGAGGTCACGGCGGGCACGCGGGCGGCGCCGTGGGCGATACGCGACGGCCTCCTCACCTACGGCGGCCGCATCTACATCGGCTCGGACTCGCCGTTGCTGCAGGAGCTCCTCGCTGCCGTGCACAACGACGGTCACGAAGGCGTCCAACGCACTCTACATCGGCTGCGTCGGGATTTTCACTTCCCCGGCATGAGGACCATTGTCCAGGACTTCGTCCGCACGTGCGCCACATGCCAGCGCAACAAGGCGGAGCACCTCCATCCCGCCGGGCTGCTGCTACCCCTTCCGGTGCCCTCGGCGGTATGGAGTGACATTGGCCTCGACTTCGTGGAAGCTCTTCCCAAGGTGCAAGGCAAGTCAGTCATCCTCACGGTGGTGGACCGTTTGAGCAAATACGCCCACTTCATCCCGCTTGCCCACCCCTACTCCGCGGAGTCCGTGGCCCAGGCATTCTTCGCCGAGATCGTTCGTCTTCATGGCATGCCACAGTCTATGGTGTCGGATCGCGATCCCGTTTTCACCTCCAAGTTCTGGCAAGAGATGATGCGGCTCATGGGGGCCAAGCTACATATGACGACGGCTTTCCACCCACAGTCGGATGGCCAAACGGAAGCTGCTAACCGCGTCATCACCATGTATTTGCGCTGTTTTACAGGGGATCGCCCAAGGCAGTGGCTCAGATGGCTCCCGTGGGCGGAGTTCGTCTACAATACGGCCTACCAGTCCTCCTTACGCGACACGCCGTTTCGCGTGGTGTATGGCCGCGACCCCCCCAGCATCCGATCCTATGAACCGGGGGAGACGCGTGTCGCGGCTGTCGCCAAGACCATGGCGGAACGTGACGAGTTCCTGCAGGACGTGCGCTACCGGCTCGAGCAGGCGCAGACCACTCAGAAGCGCCACTATGACAAGCAACACCGCACCGTCTCCTACAAACTCGACGACTGGGTTCTACTCCGCCTCCGCCACCGCCTAGTCGCCTCGCTTGACGTCGTCGCCACCGGGAAGCTGAAGCCGCGCTACTTCGGCCCCTACCGCATCGTCGAAGTGATCAACGACGTTGCCGTTCGCCTGGAGCTGCCCCCGCGCGCCCGTCTTCATGACGTGTTCCATGTTGGCCTTCTTAAGCCATGGGTGGGGGCTCCTCCGACTACGCCTCCGCCTCTACCGGTCGTCCACAACGGGGCCACGGTGCCGGAGCCCGAGCGCGTCGTCAAGGCTCGCCTCACCCGCAGCGTGCGTCAGGTCCTCGTGCACTGGAAGAACGAGCCTGCGGCATCGGCAACATGGGAGGACTTGGACTCCTTCAGCGCGCGCTTTCCTCACTTCCAGCTCGAGGACGAGCTGTCTCTCCAGGGGGGGAGAGATGTCATGTACGGGCAAACGTACACGCGCACGCGTCGGGCCAGAGACATCCGCAGGGCCGCGGCACGCGCGGCGAACGCGGGAGCAGAAGGCGCCGCGGTGACCACGGACATGCATCAGGGCCACGGCGCGATTGGTGGCTGATTTTCCTAAAGATAGTTATCAATTATGATTTGTTAGTTCCTTTATTTAGCTCCTTGATTCTAGGAGTTTGTTGCTCCCGTGTGGTTAGGGCCGATGGCCATAAATACTCTGTAAACCGGAATTGGAGAAAAAAGGAAAGATCAGTTATCAAATCCATCTCCCTCTTCCTCTCGTTCTCAAGCCCAGGCGCCGTGAGGGGCATAACCTCCGCTCTGGAAGACACGGCACGAGACTACGAACTACGTAGTCGAGGGCCAGCTACCCTAGATCGCTACGTCCTTGACACAGGTTTACATGGTGAACTGGACAAAGAACAATTGGAAGAAGGAGCACATACTATGCTGAGAGTGGCCAAGGACGTGTTGGCCAATCAGACTGATTACCAAGCCAATCTGCTACTCCTTCAAGCTGGAGATGAACAGGAAGAGGATGGGGAATGAAGACACCTGAAACATCTGAATAGGCTGGAAACCAAGGGGTGAAGAAAAGAGTGTGGTGCTGGCATCTGTCAGTTGCAAGTTGTCTTTCTTTTGGAGAAGCAATTAGTTTATCTAGTAGGTTCAGAGAGGTTGAGAGAAGGTTCTGCTAGTTCTTTGTTTTCTGTTATGCATATCGTTTTGGACAGGAGTTTTGTTAGGCCCTTGTAGGGTGCCACTATTTGGCATCAGTTAGCGTCAGATCAATGGCGTTTTCCTTTATCTGAACTCTGATTTGTAATCCTCCAGAATGCTGTATTTCCGTTTACATCGTGAGTGGAAATGGGTTGCACGTTTGGAAAAAAAATGTTCTCTTATGAGAGCTTTTTTTTTTCTGCTTTGAGATGAGAGGATGTTTCCTGCATTCTTAAGTTCTACCTTACAATAGAAGATAAGGATCCTTTTCCTGGTTTCCATGTAGGCATGATGTTGTTCTACCAACCCATTTTGTTGCTATGTGGAGTCTCTAAGTTATGTTTTACTGTTTTCATGTTTTGCATTATTTACCTATGCTTCTGCCATGCAAAATTTGGAGTATGAATGATATATGAGCACAAATATTGAACTGTTGTTATTGCAGTTGTGACACAAAGGAATTGTGGAACATTTTTAATATATTATAAGCATCTGATGGTGACCATATCTCTAGGATTTAGTTTCCAGTCACATTCTTTGGTTGCAATCTTGCGTATCTGATATAGGCCGCTTTTGCATTGTGTGCTGGAGAAACATCAGCAATATTTACACATTAATTTTGTGTGAATCCTGCATTTTGTACCCATGTATTGTTAAATATGATATTAATATAACCTCTGTCTATGATTTGGAATTTCAGAAGCTAATTCTCGTCTGTTTCTTTCAGACTAGCTAAGATGATGGCTCAAGATTGGAAGCCAAGTGGACTTGTTTTGTTGGTGACTGGTGGAAGTCTGTTGATCTATGGATGTTGCTAAAATGTTATAATCCATGAATATACTGTCATTATTTATGACCTGAGTACAGTAGTGACTGCTCGTACATTTGTGATGGTTCTAAACGCCATAACCTCTGCGTGTGATTGCGGGTTGAACCTTTGTTAGTTTTTTTTTCGATGAACTTTTTATCTCAAGGAACAGGACCTTGGTTTCTTATTTTTTTTTTTCAAGTAGTAGGAGTGATGCTGATGTCTGATCTTGTTTCCGGCCATGTTGATGCCTGTCGATGTTTTCCATGGTAACTGTCGATGCCGGTCATGATGATAATAACCAGTTACAGCCTCAAGGTGGACATTATGCATGTCTCTTTAGTAACTCACAGTTGGTTCTTGCTCAAAGTATCAACGAATACAATCAACTTCACACTGCTTTGTTTCTAAAAAGTGCACGAATCGTGTAGCAACACCAGCGTGGCTTTGCCCCGCGCCTTGCTTGGAGCATACCAACCTATTATGTTTTGTTTGGCGGCTGTGCTTTCAATTTGTAGCTCAGCAAAATACCTTATCATGGCAAATTTACAAAACATAATATGATTACAGATGCATAACTACAAACCAAGCAAAGTTGTTTAATATCATATATAGAGGAGCAATAAGTTTAGCTGTTATGTCATTCTAGAGTTGCTTGAGTAACTTGTGCTCTGTTATTCGAGTAAATAAATTATGAAACATTAGGACAAAATGGCCTACTTTCAGACAGATAAAAGTGCAGTAGCAGCGAGCACCGGCAACTTGATTACCAAATAAATAATTTAGGTATCCTTGAAACAAGGATTGAAGCACCAGGCCACTTGATTACCCATCATATCATATATAGTATTTAAGAAATTAAAAATGAAGATTCAAGAGATAACATGTGTTTGCACCAAGATTTAGCAGGCGTCTCAAATATAGAGTGTTGATGGGGGACCCATAGGGTTCCCTACAGACGATACGACAGCACGGAGCAGAGCTATGTGCGGATTACCAACTCCTAGGCGGATCCTATATGGAAAAATGTTCAAGAACGTAGTTCGGGACTTGTATTTGTACGCGACTAGGATCCGAAACAACCCTCAACAGTATCTGGACTATAAATGATTACTGAGGGTACCCTTCGTAAATAAATTCAAGAGAATACTCATAGAAATACAACGCAAATAGACTAACGCCAATTGGATGTAAAGGCTGTTACTCGATTACTCGAGGGTCCAAACTAGTATAAATCGTTCGTCCATTGCGTCAACCGCCGAGTTCCACGATTCGTCAAAGTCTGAACAACTGTTCCGGGTACCCGTATGGCAGGCTATCGGTGGTAAAACATTAACAACTAGCACGCCAGGTAGGGGCTTTTGACGGATTTTTTCTCGAGATCTCAGCGGTCCTCGACCTCAAGATGGCCTTTTCGACGGGAACAACTTTCGTCTTCGGATCCTGCATCCGCGAGGCGGATAGTGGCAAGCTCCGAAGCCATCTCCTAGCGGAAGAAGAATTCAACGACAAGACCAGAACCGTCAAAGAAGAAGAACTCGCCGAGAAATTGGCAAAACTTTTGACTTTTGATGCAACTCGGAAGGAGGAAGAAAATGGATAGAGACCGACTTGGAAGAGGAGATGGAAGTCGACTACAACTTAGACACGATCATCGGATACAAGGACCACCTTCTCTCGGGTTCCAAAATCCGGCTCATATAGTGAAGGAATACAACCCAGATTGTTTCCCGTTTCACTCCAAATGCAAAAGCAAGAATTTTTTTCCAAAAGGCTCTTTGCCGAGTGCCTACTCCGCAATTCAACATCAATGTATTAGAATTTTACTCAAAGCAAGATAGGCTCAACACGGAAAATCCACCTTGAAGGAGCGCAAGAGGGATTAATCATGACAGTAACACCACAGGACTGCGTTGTGCATTGGCCGAGTTCTTTTGCCTCAAGTAGAACTCTACCTAGTAGCTACCTTAAAGAACTGCCATACCAAGAGGGAAAAGAACTCGGGTGGTCAAGTACCGAAGTCCTAAACAGCTCGAATGAAGAAATACCAAGGTTTCAACTCAAAATAAGAAGCCAGAAGAACATTGTGTACATGGATAATTTATCAAAGCACCCCCCCGGGGGATACCAGACATAAGATCTTCTGATGAATCAGAAGCCAACATCTCCTCAAATGAGAAAAACAACAACAACAAAACTAAGGAACAAAAGGGAAGAAAGATTGAAGAAGATCAAGCAAAGACTTGGTCACAGAAATCAAGCCAAATAGAGAAAAGAATCCTGGATCAAGTATAAGGCAGAACTCGTTGAATACAACAGGAAGAAGGCTGAAAAAGAAGCAAAGAAGAATGTGGACAGAGCAAGGATTGAAGGCTTAACCAAAGAACTAGGCACACTCACCAATAAAGAAAAGGAGAAAGAGGGACAACAAAAAAAATACGAGGTACCAGAGAAACAGCCCGGCGAAGCGCCTCAACAGCAATAATAGGGTGAGCAGCTACCTAGAAATCAATTTTTCAAAGGCCTGTCCCTGAAGAAAGCAACAATGCAAACAAGAAACAAGAACACAAATCAAGACAACAAGGGGGGCGCAAGAGGAGAAAGAAGCCAACCAGTACAAAACCAATGTTTCCAAGAATGCTCTAGAAGATTTGATAGAGACGAAGGATAGGGAGAATCCAAATTCAGAGAAGAAATGTCCGACTACAGAAGAGCAAGGTTACTGGATTACTGGAGAGCAAAGCCCTTTGATAGGTTCCCTTGCTTCACAGGACGATTACAAATCACTCAAAGTATGATGGGAAGATTGAACCCAAGCAATAGCTTAGAGTTTATTCACAATCCATTGAACTAGCAGGGGAGACGACGCCCTATTCTTTCCAATGGCACTAGAAGCTATGCCACTATAATGTTGTGATAAATTGAGGCTAGGATCAATTAGATACTGGGGAGTTTTATAGAGGGCATTTTGTAACAACTTTGCAGGCATAATAACCCACCCCATGACACCAGCTGAGTTGAAAGTTGTGCGACAAACAAAAGGAGAAACCCTTAGAGAGTTATATAAAAGATCCAAAGAATTTAGAGCCCGATCAACAACAGAGAAGTAATTGAAGCATTTGGTAACAAAATTTTCTCAAAATGGTAGTTCAAATATTTCTACAATGAAGACCCAAGAATCAATGAAGAATTCAAGAGAGTAGTTGAAAAGCTTATTTCATTCGAAGAAAGAACTCGGGGAGAGATTCTTCGACAACAGAGATAACAGAGAAAGAAGAAGCAAGCCAGAAAATAGACAAAACGAAAAAACACCAAGGCAAGACAACATGATAGCTACTATAGACAACAAGAGGAGGTACAACAACAATAATAATAATGGAAACAATGAATACAAGGCCAAGAAGATGGAAGAATTCAAAAATTTGCCAGTCAAGTTTACCCAGGTTCTGATCACAAGATGGTGGCTTGTTACACCTTCAAAGACCGATACAACTAAAAAAAAGATGTCTATAGAAACAAACCGGAGAGAAAAGACAACGAGCCAATAAAAGAAGAAAGGAAAGCAGAAGGAGATTACCAGGAACTCTAAAGAAAACTAGCCGTAATTTTCTCAGGAGTACCAAACACAAGAAGCAAACATCAAGAGAAATTAGTGCACCGAGTGTCGGTGTTTTGAAACTACCAACTAAAAAAATTTTGTATGTGTGTCGGGTTTGGATGGTGAGACAATGAGACACAAGATTTATACTAGTTCAGGCCGAATGATCCCTACGTCCAATTTGCGGTGGTCTCATGTTCCTTATCTCTTATACTTGCGAGGGGGTCTACAAGATGATCGAGAGAGGGAAATGGGATCCCAAGTCTCTAAGGATGGGTGTGTGTGTGTTGGCATTTCTTAGCATCACTACTAAAGATAGACAATAAGTTCATTCTTAATAATAATACTTAGAAACGTGTGTTGACATTCCTAACCACCATTACTTCAGAAAGGTAACCCTTGGCCCTTAAAGGCGCCGGCCTAGGTAATGCAGTCTGGTAATAACAGTTAGAAGTGCCAGATTGGCCATCCTAACCGTCATTACTTACAATATGCAAAACTGTGGCACGGCGCCATGGGGTGCAACAAGAATTACAATCCTTAAGTAACGGTACTTAGGTATGCCAATCGATAGCTCAGTATGAAATAAGAATAAATTTGCAAGCACACAGAACTATCATTGTAGCATTTCAACCCGTGAGTATTCAAGGGTGTCGTATTTATAATTTCCCGTAGGAGGGCATGATGAATGCATCTAGCTTTGGCACAAATATGATTACTTATTGAATGCATAGGTAGACATAGCATAAACAAGGGTAAAACAGGTTCTTAAGATAGTGGACACACACATCGGAGCAACCCCAAGGATAAAAGATAAATAAAGAATAAAAGAATAACTACATAAGCAGGCATTGGTCTAATACAGCTTATGCAAAGAATAGCAAAATAACATCTAACTAATATGACTAAAGTTAGGACTAAGTCTGGGATGATAGGGAGATCCCCGCAGCTGGTCTGCCAGCCGATAGATACTTTATGAACTCCTACTCAATACCCGAACGTGGGGGAGTGCTTGGGATGGACAGGGCTGTCACCACCTGCCCACCTACCCCTCTACCCGTGGGGCACCGACATATCCGCTGATCTCCGCATACCCGAGCACCACGCTCGTGTAATTGAAAACAACTCCTAACCTCCCGGGCCCCAACCCTTTGGATTGACAGGCTCGGCTAGGAGAAACCATGATGGCACAACGAACCATTATCTCATCCTTAGTTCTTCTTCTATCCATACTAATTCGATGAATGATGAAGAACTTTGATGAACATTTCAAGAACATAACACATAGACTAGACTAGTTTATATGTCATGAACATAATGTGAGTACAACTATACTCTAATTCATATGCATAGCTATATAAATAAGATGAGAACTTGCTCATAGAGGAGAACTGATTTGTATTCATACCAAGATGTTCTTGATTCCTCCAAGGAGACAAGCTCTCCTTGATAGCTTTTCCTTGCTCAAATACTAACACTAAACTAAAGAGAACAAGTATGAAATGTGAGGTGTAGTACTCCAAATGTTGGTGTGTGTGTTGAATGGTGAAGGAGCCCTTCTTTTACAGCTCAAGTAGGACGGTTCGTGGGTCTCCTGGTTTGGAAGGAGGTGAAACCGCTTTGGGGTGACCGACTTACGAACCGCCTGAGAAGGCACTAGGGGGCGGTCGCACCCCTGGCTGGGCCCGTTGGGCCTGGACCTTCTCCGTGGTTATGAATGGGTCCAGTTCGATGTTGAGGTGGGCTTTCCTATTTATCCTTGGTTTGCGTCTTTTCTAAATGTGTTTCCTTGAAGTGCGCTTTCTTGTGAATTTTGTGTATTTCCACATGTCGGACCTGTATGTCACATATACAACAAAACTTGTGGAAAGGTTAGATAAAAGGTCCTACCTTCTATTTATTTTAATATTGAAATGATGTTATAATTTAGATGCTAAGGACCGCCAACAACTCCCCCATACTTGGTCCTTTGCTCATCCTCGAGTAAAGTGCTAGGACCAAATGGGTTCATCTTCCTTGTCAAAAGAATCTGCATACAGATTATTCCAAGCTTCACCTGGATTTATGAACTTCAAAGTGTCTACCAAGTCACCTTGGGTAATTGAAAATGGAATAGCCTGGATTCAAATCCCCTTACTCTATCCCTGCGTAGAAACTTGGGTTTTTGCAAGATTTTGAAAATATAAAGATAGCTTGTGTTTCTTGAATGATTCTCTCAAATCGCTCAAATTTGTAAGTGGTTCCTCACCAAGGCATGATGCCTTCACTTGATCATCCTACCTCTAAAAAGGCTTATCTGGAGTTTTAGGTAGGGATGAGCATGAGGCATACTTACCCTGCATATGTTATCAAGTCAAACCCCAGACCATACCGGAGGGAGTGCGCCATGCCCCTAGATCAGAATGTGCATGTGTGTGGAAGAATATGAAGGTGGAAACCTAATTCTAACTCTCTTTGATACTCCATGCATCATGATTCTCCTTTGAACAAAATTTAGAGTGAAATGGGCTATAGAAACTTCATTATTATTTTTATTTTTATTTTTTTGAATGGGTGTTTGAATTTTCTTTCCCGTTTATTTTCTTATGCCCCTTGGCATAGTCTTTCTCTTTTTTTGGCATAGCCCCATATCCTTTATTAACAAAGGAAAACTTTTAAATAAGGAGATATCATGATGGTAGATGGATGGAGTAAAATTTTATAGAAGGAATATGTAACACCCTGTGTCTTGCATCATTATAAAATTCACTAAAAATTTAAACTTTTTAAGACTTTCCAACAAATTAAAACTTGATTAGTTTATTTCCTGCAAAACCAACCTTTTACAAATAAAATGCTTCCAAAACTCTGCATTAAAAACCCATCATATGCATATAGAATAGGACCCTTGTTTGAGTGCTTGATTGAATGCTTGCTTGAATGAGTGTATGTTTGCTTTCTAGAATCTAATTGTGGCACCAACATAATAATTAACTGGACCCTTAGTTTATTTAGAACCTTTTGCTTATGACGTAGTAGTAGATCATATACCATGTTTTTCATGCTCTGTTCATAGTTGTCATCAAGATATGGAGTGATTTGATAGTTTGCTTTCTCGTAATATTATTTATAGTTAGTATCCATAGATAGATATATTTGTGCATGATATATTATTAGTATATCCCTTGCCCTAGTATAGAAGTGCCATCTCTTTCTTTTAGTAATAAATATGCAATCATGCCCTAGTCTTATGTACTTATATACTCTACTATACTTACATCATCATACATGCTTTTATTTATGTTTACCCATGCCTTAGATATAGACATATACATCGTACACATGTTATCGTCATACATGCATACATCAATACGCACATGCACTAGTCGTATATGCATGCCTAGTTACCATATATGCATATACACATGCACTACACTGCATTTCTGGGACTCGAAATCGTTTCCTGTGCACATTGGGCCAAAGCCCTCTCCCCTTTCACGTGCTGCCCATCACGGCAACCGCCCTCTCGGGCTTGACCCCAAACCCACGGAGCCAACATTGGCCTAGGACGAAGCCGCATCGCCACCGCGTGGACACCGTGCTGTCTCCACGTAGGCGCTGCGGAAGTTGTCTTCCTGGCGCACGTGAAGAACGCCAGCGGAGATATTTTCCGGCAGCCATTGACGCCCTGTGCGGCACAACCTTACTGCTCCTCGCTGACCTCCTGTGTTCCAACACGGATGGACGGTGACTCCAGCTCGCCATCAGCTGGCCGCCGGAGATATTTCTCCGGGATGCCGCCACCCTCGTGCCTATAAAAGGCCGACATGACCATCGAGCTCGCCATCCTCTCGAGTGGAGCACACGCAGAAGTAGAGGATGCCTGGTCGCCCCCATCGTCGTTCATCCCCTTTCGGTCCGCCCATCCTCTTTCTTCTTTCTTCTCTGCTTCCTCCTCCTCTATCTCTCTTCTTGCTGCTCTGTTTCCACGGCTCACGCCATGAATAAGCACGGCCACAGCAAGGTCACCATGCCTCTGCCGCCACCGCATCAGTGTCCTATGATGAAGTCACGCCGGAGACGCCATCGCGATACCTACTGCTGGAACGCCGCGCTGGAAACAAACACCACGCTGGAGCCATGGACGGCTTTGCCGCCGCCCAGCCGCCGAGGCTGCCGTGCTGGAGCCATGGACGGCTCTGCCGCCGCCCAGCCACCGAGCCGTCTCGCCTTCCTCTCCCTCTCGTCTTGATCGCTCGCCACCCATGCCGCGCAGCTGGCCCCGTCGCGGAGACCGCTACCGGAGTCATGGCCACCGCTGGCCGCAGTTCTTCCGTCCCCGACTCTGTTCGGCCAGATGAGGACGAGGACGACAGACACGCCGCTGTAGGCGCAATGGCCATCACGCCCTGCTCCGTCCAGCGCCTTCACTCACGCTCAGCTGCTGCCGCCGCCTTGCCAGCACAGCGTCGCCGGGATCCAATCCCGCAGTCACCCTTGCCTTGTGCCGCCGTGCCTCCTCCTTGCTCTGCTGCTTCCTTCTCTCTTTCCCTCTTTGTTTCCCTTCCCGAGACCGTGAGGATGAGGACGATGGGTCGAAGCCCCGTGACCAAATGGCCATAAATGGTAGCCAATGGGATGGTGCCACCTCTCTAAGGACCCCGTCTGTCATAGACTCAATTTTCTCTCCGTTTTCCTCTGCGAACCTGGTTCTCATGAAATAAAGAGGGGATAGAGCTGCTCCACAGATCGGTGTTGTGGTCCACGAGCACAGTGCTGCAGTCAGCGTAGTAGGCGTTGGCCCACGTGTCAGCTGCGGCGTAAAATTGCTAGTGCACATGGGGAAACATACACAGAATATTGAAAGGTAAGCCTAGTATTCCATAAAAATTCCCAGAAAATTTCTAAATAAACTAGTTAATCCCAGATCATTTTAGATAGTTTTCACCCAAGCTCATTATATAAAATTTGTAGAAACAATTTTTCCATCCTAACTTCCTATACTAATTGATCGAAAGATTTTAATAATTCATATCTCTTTCCTCTTAGCTCCAAATTAAATAGTTCTTGAACCATAATTCATCTAAAGTAAAACCCTAATTAATCATGACCATAAACTTAATGGCGCCCATTTAAATTCTAGATATGATTGCTTTTCTTTTTCTTTTTATAAGTAAATAGTTTTCACGTTACATAACAAGTGCAGTAGTAGTAATGACGTAATAGGTGTCGGCATAGTAATCCTCGTTGTAGAAGTAGTTAAACGGAATATTCGCATACGTGCATAGACCATGCACGTATCTGGACATGTCCGTACCCAATCACCTAAAATTATAGAATACCTGTACATACATAAGTAACGCTCGATATCCGGATATATACCTATGTATGGCTAACCTTACCATCTTCATCCAACTAACCCTAGGCATATACATATGCGTATATGTATATGTCGCTAACATATGTATATGTCGCTAACCATAGTATGTGTGTACGTATCTGTATACATGTACCTAACCCATCACCCATTTAGGAAGAATTGTTTGCCTATGCTTGCTTTTACATGTTATGTTTGTTATTTTCTTGTTTGTGTCCTTTTGATGGTCGACCTAGGCAAGCGTACCATAAAAGGTGTGGCGAACCCGAAGGACCACAGAAGCACTACTGCACAAGGATAAAGCAGCCAGAAGTATCGAAATCGGAACCTCGAATGTGCTCATCATCGAATAGAGGCAAATCCTAATTCCCACCTTTCCCTACATTATCATTTCCTTTAATTACTCCTCTTATGCCACCTCTACATTTGCTAGCCTCCACCATAAACCCACCATACCCTACCAATTACCAATCTTCATATATATACTCTTTATATTCCCATTTATGAATTAATATTGAACTATGATGAATTATGAGTTTGCTTATGAAAATATGCTTTATGAGAATGTATTGGTTACCTTGACGAGATATGAGAATGATAAATTTGACGATAATAACTATGAAACTTAAATTGGTAAAATTGGACTAAACCCGATAGGGGCGAGTGGGGGTAATTCATGTGGTATGAGTTACCTTGGCAGGATAGCCTGTGTGGGATCCTGTGGGAGATACTCATCTCAGTCACATACGGACTAGTTCATTTGCCATCTCGCCTAGCCAGAATTTCCATACAGCCACATGTCTATATGGGTAGACTTGATCTCACACCCTGTTAGATAGAAGTATAATTTTCACTAGGAGGCCGGAGTGGCAACGGACTAACAGGAGAAGATGCGGCTGCTGTGTGATCTACAGTGGTCTAATCAGCATGGTTGCTTTGTGGTCTTCCATATAAAATTTATTGTTGTGCCATGTGCGAGCACCTTATTATTTAATTTGGATGCTATGTGATCATCCACCGGATGCTGTGTGATCATCCAACCACTCGATAATCTAGGATGTTGTGTGATCATCCTGATGCTTGTGGGTTCCGATCCCTGAGTAGTCTGTGGTGGACTTTTATGGAAATCTAAGGTAGCGCCCTCTCAGGTACGAGGTCTCGTTAGGCCTGTTTAAACCATGACGATGGTGTCGACTACGCCTATCATGTTGAGAAATTTGTACACCTCTGCAGAGTTTATTAATCCTATTCGAATAGTCACGTCCTTGGTAATGGGCAACCGCTGGGATGAGGTCACAAATGTTTAGGCTTCGACAACTATGATGATCTGGTAAGATTATTTTATGAAGGTAACCTATAATTAATCGGGAACTGGTGAGGATGGTGATACCCTACTAGGGCCCAACCTATAATTATAACTACTTCACCATAATACCTTTACCTCCACCTTTACCACTAACTACCTCCACATATAGCCTTTCCACCTTTCACCACCCAAAGTTAGAGCTTGCTGAGTACTATATGTACTCAATCCCCTCTATTCTATGTTTTTAGGAGTGAAGCTATAGATGAGCACACGAGGATGAAGTCGCGGAAGAATACGCAAGGATAGGACAACTGGAGCATACCTGATGATGGAGCCGTGTAGCTACATGAAGGAGTTACTCGAGGACTACCATGACTAAGACATGGAAATATGCTTAAGACTAGGGTTGCATCCGCACTCCAAGTTGCCTGTAGGAATGGAACCACGACATCATAGGACCGCTGTAGTAGAAACTCTGATACATATTGTAAGGCCAATGGCCCAAGCTATATAAAGGCATATGAACCTTGTAACGTGCTTTTTCCTAGATTAATAAAAAGTATGGTTTTTTATATCAATCTTGTCTCAATTGTGTGTATCACCTACTGATCCTGGGAGTGATATATGATGCACAATGGACCCTACAAATTAGGGGCCGATAGAATGCGTGGTTCCTGGGATGAGGTCTGGCACTTTTATTTGGTGGAGAAAGTTGTGCAACTCCCAGTGTAAGAGTTGGCATATTTTTGGTGGATGGATGAGTGCATGTTTTGCGCAACTCTCAAGGTGAGAATTGGCTTTATTTGGTGGGTGCAAGTGAATTCTGATCTTGGGAACATGAAACATCTCTCAATAGCGGTCACAAAATTTGACCAAACTCAACACAAAATAAGCAGCATATGTGGAAGGTTTCATCATATAGAATCATATGCAGCCTTGGTAGGTATTTGTTAATCATTCAAGGAACATGCTATTGAATTTTTTTTTTGTAAAATAAATCCCAAGTACTTTGCAAGAACAAGCATGCATCATGTCATCCTACTATATCTCATCTGTCAATTACTTAGATAAAATGGGGTCACTAAATAGTGTTCATAAATCTATAGGAATATTAGCAGGGAATAAAAAGTATGCAAACATTTTGAACGTAAGAGGACATGTCCGATGGAGTATGAAGGATAAAACATTTTAAACCTTTTTATTGAAAAGCTTTTTATTATGAGAGGGGAGAAGAAATTGCACAAGCCGAATTTACATTTTGTCCTTGTGCAGTTGAATTTGGAGAGTCCTCCCCCACACTTGTTTTCTTCCGTGTCTTGATTTGTCACAAAAATATATATATGGAGAAAACAAGTGCATAACATAAATATAAAACTTTATTCATTGATAACTTTTAATAGGCACATTACAAGATTGGAAAATAAAAGATTGTAAAAGGGAAAGTGTGCCTAAACAAAATCGTGCAGCAGGTGTATCTAAAGATCTTCGAGGAGATGCCCAACACCTAGGGCTTCAGCGACCTTCCTGAGTCTAAGGTTAAACTTGAAGTGGAACTTATTGACATCATCACTAAGGTCCCTAATCTCTGTGTTCTTCGCTTCTAGGTCGTCTTCTAAAACCCTTAGCACAACACGTAAGCTGGCCTGCTCAGCTTTGAGGTCAGCGAGGATACTAGGGTCATCCTCGTCATCACTGCTTTCGTACTGTCCTGCACGACGTTTGATGGTTGGCTGCGGTAAGTACCTCCTGATTCTAGGCAGGGTGCCAGAGGACTCTACCTCCTTGGCCTTGCTAGCCAACTTGTAACCAGCATGTTTGCTAGGCCCACTACCACTAGGGGTCTTCCTCTTGAGACCCATAGCACTGGTGGTAGGATGGGCAGCAGAGGTTTTCTTCTTGGCGCCACCTTCGGGCGCACGGGAACATGCCGGCAAGATCGCTAAAGGCTTCTCCTTCTCAACATGAGCTTCTTTCCTCACTAAGGAACTCTCCTGGTAAGGTGCTATGTCTAGGTTTTCTATAGCCTTTGGAGCGTGGATCAGCGAGAGGGTGTAGCTAGACATGGTTAGCACTTGGAAAAGGGAGAGCTTAGTAAGCTTTGCAAGAGGGAGAAGAGAAATGGTTGGTGTGAGGAGAGAGGCCCATGGGTGGTTTTATAGGTGCTATCGTGGCCTGACTAGGAAACAAACTGATCGTAACCTGGGACGTGATGCTAGAATGATCAGAGGGAGGTACGAAAAAGATTGAGACCGATCAGGTCAGCTAGGGGTGCGGCCGCACCCGGGGATGGTCGACCCCCTGGGTCCACCTGCCAGCCTCCGATTTTCAGTCAGGTGCTCCTTTGACTGCGTGGATCTCTATCCCGGTTGTGATCAAGTGTGGTGTGCAGTGAATCAAAGTGATAGTGTTTATGATAGAGTGTGGGATAAGAGAGATATTCATGAAAATATACTCAAGATTACACTATCATGCATTTATGAGAGAATATTCCTATGATCACAAAGATTCATGCACATGAAAAGGACCAGGTAAAACTTATTTGTACAAATATAAATACATATAAATATAATTTTTTAGAGGAAGAGATTACTCAAACATTTAATGAAAATAAAGAAACTTGTTAAATTTTATTAAAAGTAAAAACTAGTTAAAGATAACTTACCGATTTACCTTCGACAAGGGCTCACCTTTTTAAGTCCGTTGAGCAGGATTTTTCTCCCTTCATTGTTTGCTTGATGATGGTACATCCGTCTTGGGAGAACTAGACGGTTGCACCTGCTTCAGCCTCCATACTTTTTCACTTGTCTTGGATGGTGTGGTGGTAGGTTCTATTTTTGCCTTTGGCTTCCACACCATCTTCTTTTGTGAAGGCTCAGGGATTTCTTCCCTCTTTTCTTGTATTTTCTTTTTAGGAGCCACTTTATTTTTTTGCTCCCTATTTATATTTCTTTTGGGAGCCACCTTTTCTTTTGGCTCTAGCTTTTTCTTTGATTCTTTTGATATTTTTGATAAATTTTTCAAAAAGTTGAGGCTGAATCTCAATCTCCTTGATTCCTTGGGGATTCGGCCCATATCTGATGCGGATCATGTTGTATTCTTCTTGACAACGAGGCCTAAACTCAAACTTTTCTTATTGTCCATTGATACTGAAGCGGATTTCTCCAGCTCCAACATCAATCTGGGCTCTGGCCTTTCCAGGATAAGTGGTGTTTCCTTTGCAAGCTCCATGTTGAGCACCACAAAATCCATAGGGACATAATATCCTCTGATCTTGACAGGGATGTCTTGCGCAATCCATGCTGGGTACCGAATTGAAGAGTCGGCCAACTGAAGTGTCATGTTGGTGGGCTCCAAGTTGGTGAAATTCAGTCTATCAAAGACTGATTTCGGCATGACGCTTACGCTTGCCCCAAGATCACATAAGGCATGGTTGAATTGCTAGGTGCCAATGGAGCATGTGATTGTGGGGCACCCAGGGTCTTGCTTCTTTTTGGGAAGATGATTGAGTATAGCTTCACTACACTCTTTCGTCAGCTTGACAACCTCTATGGACGACAATGGTCGCTTGTTGTTGATAATGTCCTTGATGAACTTGGCATAGGACGGTATGTGCAAGACATCAATCAGCAGGATGCTGACATGTGTCTTCTCGACCATTTCCATGAATCGGAGGAACTGTTCATCTCCAGCCTTCTTCTTCCTTCTTATCCTCGTGGGGAAAGGCAACATTGCGGTGTCCACATAGCTTTCCGGCGTCGGCTCATCTTTCGTGGATTCTTCTTGTGGTTTTGCAAACTCAACTGCGTTCCTCCTGCTGCATTGAGGTTCTTCCTATCTTATGGTTAGGATGTGGTGGATCACGAGTGGTCTTACACCCTCTCATGGTCACCGAATTAACATTCTCAACAGAGCTATCAGGATTAACGGCAGTTTTAGCAGCAGTGGCAAGCTGAGCGATCTAGATTTCTATTCTTTTATTGAAACTTACCTGATATTTAATAGATAAGGACATGCTATCAAGCTTAGCATTTATATTTTCAAACATTTTATCATTAAAAGAAAGCTTTTTTGTAAGATTTTATTTATCTTAGCCTGTCCTAGGACAAGATCTTTCAACAAAGGTTGGGAGGAATTAAAATTGGAAGAGTTACCATGGGGGCGGTTCTGATTGTTCCACCCATTACCTGGTTGCTGATATTGGCGAAACCAGTTGTTGACGAATGACGCTTCCTCCTGGGTTTTGGGACAATTGTTCCCCGAATGGACAACATCTCCACAGTTCTCACACATCATGTGTGAGTCTATGGCTTGGACGGTGCCGGTGGTAGGATCAGTGGTACGTCCCTCAAGCTTCTTCATTAATAGATCTATTTTTATGACAAGCAGATCCGTCTCCTTCATGGTGTGCATGCCTTTTTGTGTTTTGCATCCTTCTCCCCAACTCTAGTTAGCCACCATCTTCTAAATCAGTGTTGTGGCACTTTCAATGGTGAGGGAAAGAAACATGTCTCCAGCAGCGGCATCTACGTGCCCCTTGGACATGGCCGTTAGGCCCTCATAGAAGTTCTGAAGCACAAGCCAGTCTTCCATCCCGTGGTGGGGACAGGCCCGGATGTACTCCTGGATCCTTTCCCAAGCCTCAGGAATGGACTCGAGTGAAGTCTGCTGGAAGTTCAATATCTTCCCCCGTAGAGCATTTGTTTTGCTCATGGGGAAGAACTTCACGGGGAATGCCACCCATGTGTTGACTACTTCCATGCTTTGGTAGAACCATTGCTTTGCCTTCCCAGAGAGGGAGAAGGGAAACAAGCGGAGCTTGATGCTATCTGGTGCGACATCTTTGATGATGATTGTTTTGCATAGCTCAAGGAAGTTTTGCAGATGCGCGTTTGCGTCCTCACTTGGCAAACCGCAAAACTGGTTCGCCTGCACCATCATAAGTAGGCCAGTGTGGAGCTCAAAGTTTCCGTTCCTGACATTGATAGCGGGCCCAACGTGAACGTTGGCAACAACAGGGGTGGAGTACTCGCGGAGTGACTTGGCCATGGTGGTCGTAGTGGATGGTGTGGAAGTGACTGGTTCATCTGCCGACGGAGTAGCAGAAGAAGAAACGATATGGGCCCTTCTCTACCTTAGGAGTGCTTTCAGATCGTTGATGAAGTTTTTTAGCAGATTAAAATTGCTCATACACTATCCTGTTTTCATTCCAATAAAAGAGGAATAAAACAGCAAAGTTGGCCTGTTTAAACTATAGCTACCAATGCTTATTTTGTAATCAATGTTTATGCCAATGCTAGATGTTTGCATTTTTCTTTTGCCCTCCCCGGCAACGGCGCCAGAAATGCTTGTTGGCGTTTCTTAGCATCACTACTAAAGATAGACAAGAATTCCATCCTTAATAATAATACTTAGAAACGTGTGTTGACATTCCTAACCACCATTACTTCAGAAAGGTAACCCTTGGCCCTTAAAGGCGCTGACCTAGGTAATGCAGTCTCGTAATAACAGTTAGAAGTGCCGAATTGGCCATCCTAACCGTCATTTCTTACGATATGCAAAACTATGGCACAGCGTCGTGGGGTGCAACAAGAATTACAATCCTTAAGTAACGGTACTTAGGTATGCCAATCGATAGCTCAGTATGAAATAAGAATAAATCTGCAAGCGCACAGAACTATCATTGTAGCATTTCAACCCTTGAGTATTCAAGGGTGTCATATTTATAATTTCTCATAGGAGGGCATGATGAATGCATCTAGCTTTGGTACAAACATGATTACTTATTGAATGCATAGGTAGACATAGCATAAACAGGGGTAAAACAGGTTCTCAAGATAGTGGACACACACATCAGAGCAATCTCAAGGATAAAAGATAAATAAAGAATAGACGAATAACTACATGAGCAGGCATTGTCTAATACAGCTTATGCAAAGAATAGCAAAATAACATCTAACTAATATGACTAAAGTTAGGACTAATTCTGGGATGATAGGGAGATCCCCACAGCTGGTCTGCTAGCCGATAGAGACTTTACAAACTCCTACTCAATACCTGAACATGGGGGAGTGCTTGGGATGGACAGAGCTGTCACCACCTGCCCACCTACCCCTCTACCCGTGGGGCACCGACATATCCGCTGATCTCTGCATACTCGCACCACGCTCGTGTAATTGGAAACAACTCCTAACCTCCTAGGACCCCAACCCTTTGGATTGACAGGCTCAGCTGGGATCAACCATGACGGCACAAGGAACCATTATCCCATCCTTAGTTCTTCCTCTATTCATACTAATCTGATGAGTGATGAAGAATTTTGATGAACATATCAAGAACATAACACATAGACTATAGACTAGTTTATATGTCATGAACATAATATGAGCACAACTATACTCTAATTCATATGCATAGCTATATAAATAAGACGAGAACTTGCTCATAGAGGAGAACTGATTTGTATTCATACCAAAATGTTCTTGATTCCTCCAAGGAGACAAGCTCTCCTTGATAGCTTTGCCTTGCTCAAATACTAACACTAAACTAAAGAGAACAAGTATGAAATGTGAGGTGTAGTGCTCCAAATGTTGGTGTGTGTGTTGAATGGTGAAGGAGCCCTTCTTTTACAGCTCAAGTAGGACGGTTCGTGGGTCTCCTGGTTTGGAAGGAGGTGAAACCACCTTGGGGTGACTGACCTACGAACCGCCTGAGAAGGCTGGGCCCGGGAGGCTGCACCAGGGGGCGGCAGCACCAGGGGGCGGTCGCACCCCTGGCTGGGCCCGCTGGCCACCGCCTTCGGGTGGTCGGTTGCTCCTTGGGCCTGGACCTTCTCCGTGGTTACGAATGGGTCCGGTTCGATGTTGAGGTGGGCTTTCCTATTTATCCTTGGTTTGCGCCTTTTCTGAATGTGTTTCCTTGAAGTGCGCTTTCTTGTGAATTTTGTGTATTTCCACATGTCGGACCTGTATGTCACATATACAATAAAACTTGTGGAAAGGTTAGGTGTCGTGGACGTCGGTTGGAGATCAAACTCTGAAGGTGGATGACAGGTGGGACCCACCTGGGCTGACCGGCCCCACATGGCAGGCCGGTCGGCCTGACCCAGTGCCAGGTGGACTTCTTCTTTGTTCTGGTGTCCTCTGGAACCTTCTCGTTAATTCTTGTAGAAATCCGACTTGATTTGATTCGGTTTCTTGACTCCATTCTTCCTTGGCTAATTCTGATCCAATCCTTCAAAGATAACAATTCACCAAAGCTATGGAAATTATCATATTAGTCTAGGAAACTCTTACTTGGTGATGATTCTGGTGTCTTCTAGAAAGTTCAAACGTATCCAAAGTGGACTCTCTCATCAGGACTCCAAATATAGCAAGTGATATGTCCGTTTTGATCGTCTTGACGAGCTCTTCACAATGGTGTGCTCTAATTCTTTATCTGAGATACTTTTCTATGATAAAATAGGGATATTCTTGCAATCAAGTGAAAACACCAACACTCGTGGAACTTGTTAGTTTTAATACCCTATAATTATGCTTTACAATCTTTTTTAGATGTTGTTAAACAATAATTGATAGGTATATTTAAGCATTAATGAGTGCCAACAAGCTCTCCCATACTTAATCTTTACTCGTCCTCGAGGAAAGGTCAGATTAACTTCAATAAAACTGCAAGACAAGACATTAGCAGTAGACCGTTCCCAGTTATCAATGTATACTGTGGGATTCAATGTGTCTACCATAAAACTTTGAGTGGTTGAAAAATGGAATAGCGTGAAATAGAGCTCCTTTCATCCTTCAATCTTACTACTGGAGTTTTTGAATAAATTTTTGAAAAGAAAACATAGCATACCTTCTCCATCATGTAGTGCACTCAAATCACTCATTATATGTGTTATTTATGGAATCTCACTGAGGCATAAATGATGGATACCTTAATCACATTCCTACTTCTATAAAAGCTTATGTGGAGTTAAAGGTAATTCAAGGAATGGCATGCTTACTCTGCATGTGTTGCCCAATCATAACGTGATCCCCTTGGAGGAACCGTCATACCCTTAGATCAAGATTGTGCAAGTGTGTGGATATTTGATGGCTAATCCTAATTCTACTTTGCTCCTGGAGAGAACTTCCTTCAAACAATAGATCGGCGATGAACTTTGCTTTGAAGATCTTGAACTTCCTTCTTCTTTCTTGATCAATACTTCTGAAGCACTTTCAAAGAGGGTCATGGTCTATCTCATTTATTTTCTTTTCCTCTTTTTTTATAGCCTCATGCCAAAAAAATTACAATAGACTTGAAAAAAAAGAAAATACAATCTTAAACTCAATCTTGGAGCATTTATTCTGAATCTTAATAATATTTTTGGATCTTCTCCCAGTGTAGGAGATAGATTTTTATGGGTGGAAAGGCATGTTTTTGCGTACTCCCAGGGTAGGAGCAGCAGAATATATTTGGGTGTAAGTGAATCTTGATCTTGAGGATATGAGCAATCTCTCAACAAGGGTCTAACACGGGATGACCAAACTCAACACAATGAAAGTAGCGTATATGCTGGGTTAAATAATTTATGGCTCTAATATATAGTCATTTAATCATTACCATAGAGGAGAAAGACATCTATATAAATTTTAAGATTTTTGAAAAGAAATTCTCCAAATGACAAGATATCAAGAATCAGGTGCTCATTATTCTTCTATATCACACTTCTCAACAACTTAAGTAATATGGAGTCCCTAATAAAAAGTTCCCAATAGCAACAAGATTTTTAGAAATAGTGTTGTGCAAGCCTATCTCTTAGTCATGATGAAACAATCATTACTTAACTCAAGTTTTTAATATTTCATTTAATGTGTCTTTCAGAGTTAAATCCTAAAGCAAGAAGCAATAAAAATGTGTGGATAACTTACCTTAATCATGGAGAAAGGATTAGAAATAAGGTAGTGAAAGGCAGGGCAGCCTTGCAGAAGAGCTGGGCGCCCAAATCAAATTCCTTGTCATGATCCGTTCAAAGTGATCATTGCTTCTGCTTTCTGGGGTGCTAAGTGTGGATTCCCCCACACTTGTTCTTTGTTTATCCTTGCAATCACAACATGTGGAGACAAAAACACATATTTCCAAAAATAGAGAGAGATTATGACACTAATAAAACTTCATTGTATCATTTAGGGCACCTTTGTTACACAAATCTGAGCAAACTTATCCAAATTAATCGACAAAATTAAAGACTCTAACAAACTTGACTCTTCAAAAACATGAGCGCCGTATCAATCGACTCTACTTTCTCTTCTTTTCTCACTTCTTCCTTGTTGGTGTATGCACCTGCCTCCGCCTTCGCCGGGTGAGCCAGAGGTGGGAGGGCGAGGGTCTTACCACATAGGGGAGTGAAAAGTGGGGTACGGGGAATGAACGAACTGACTGATGGGCCCACTGAAAATTTGCATTAAATGGCACAAGGAATGGCACAGTGCTCTCTCCTTACAAGGTACCTCCCCCTGGTATTTATAAGGCATACCAGGAGCCAAGGGCTTTTTACCCTAGGGTTTTCCCTTACATTACATTGCAAATGGGCCTAGGACAGGGCTATTTTTGCACACAAGCCAACTTGCCTAACTACCTCTTGGCGTCAGTCCGAACGCCGCGTGCTGGCCTCTCGGTGTGCCACGCGTCAGCCTCTCAAAGCGCTACGTGTCGACCTCCTGAAGTGCCGTGTGTCGTCCCATCTCCCACCCACGTCGAAGCCACCTCCCGTGACTCCGTCGTTTTATCCGAGACTCTTGATGGACCTCCGGTACCTGCAGAACATGAATTCGGGAGCGAACATCCACTAGTGGGGATGATACTTACCTCCTCCGTAGTGGAAGACCTTGGCGGAGGTCGATACCTTCGCTGTCAGTGTTGGTCAGAGGTCTTGGCATACCTCCGACGTGGAGAGGTACAGTTGGCGGAGGTCTCCACCTTCGCTACTTGTTGTGTTGGGGGTCTTGCCCCTTGGCTAGGCCGCGGAGCTGCTTGGGGGCTCCTGGCGGAGGTTTCTCCCCCCAACAGCAGCCCCTCGATGGTTTGGACAGGCTGGCAGGGTTGGAGCAACGCCTTTTAGAACGAGAAGGGGGCTCATCCGTTGGGCGTATAGCGTCAGACCGACCTCTGGCGTAGAGAGCTAAGCGCCCGAAACGCTCGAGCTCAAGCCCACACTTCTCACACCCGCTTATATTCACCCCTGTACTAGCGCTTCGGTGTAAGATAACATGAACTATCCCCCCCGCTGGACGTAGGGCCTTCTTTGCCCGAACCAGGATAAATCGTCGTGTCCTTCTTGCATCACCCACTGGATTAAGGGAGCACGCAATTACGAATTTACTCGTTGGTGTTGACCCCCGGGGTCGAAACACCGACACCTCGAAAAGACGGAGCCACTGGACTACGTGGGTCCTCACGTTTGGGCGAAAGGTAAAGAGGTTCAGCCGGATCCTGCAATCGCCAGGGATGTGGGCGGCATCTGCTTCGAGATGCAGCGCCGGGCTCGCTGCCGTTTTATGCCCAGCGTGCTGGTGTTAAGGATATGATGGCGCACCTGTACACGAGCTCCGATCTGCGGGGCTATCAACTGACTGGCAACAAGGAAGAGCGGAGGTTTCTGGTTCTAGTGTTTGAGCGGATTAACCTGCCTGAGGCGGAGGTGTTCGTGGACAACCAGCCGTTGAAGGATAACATGCTTGACATGGAGATGAAGTTGGTGGAGGCCTTCCTGCTGTTGTGCACTACGTGCCGCCAGGGCGATGCCCGCAAGGAGGAATTTCGCAAGAAGCTGGCAGAGCTCAAGGCGCAGAACCGGGCCTTGTCTCGGAAGAATCATGAGCTCGAGGCAGATGCCGCTAGTTATAAGTCGGATCTCACGAAGCTGAGGGAGAATGTCCAGAAGGCAAACAGTGACTTGTAGGAGACGATGGGTCGGAACGTGAAATTGGCGACGTCGCTGAGGCGCCACAAGGCGGAGCTTGAAGAGGTGAAGAAGAAAGCAGAAGAAGCAAAGAAGAAAGTGGAAGATGCCAAGGGCCGTGAAGCTGAGATGAGGAGGAGAGTGGAGGGTGCCGAGGGACGGGAGGCCGGTTTGATTGCTTCGCTAGCGGGGCAGATGGCGGAGGTGAAGTCCGGTCTTGATAACATGCTGGCGGGGCCGGAGGTACCCCCACTAGTGACCTGCCCGTAGAGCCATCGGTTGATAGCTATCGGGGGTGGCTGCAGGCAGAGCTTAGCTTGCTCCCCTAGGTTTTCAACAGCTTGACTGAGTACGGGGCTTATTGCAGGGGGTCTGGTGATTGCGTGTGCCCTAAAGAAGCTGCATTGCAAACATCTGAGAAAGCTTCCGTCCAACGACTTTGCGTATCCCTCGGTTGAGGATGTCCAGGCTTCGAGGAAAGATGCGGTCTACAGTAATGCCACCGTGTGCGTCTTATCGAAGTTTATGTATGTGGGCGGCACAGCGTTGGCCTATGAGGAGGCGGATGTGCGGAGGTGCCACCATTGGGTTTTTCCTTTGAGTTTGGGTTTTAATTGATTTGTACGCTGGGGACTAACAGTGGGTTTACTTTGGTTATGTCGCGCAAGTGCGTGTGGGTGCTGCTGCTATGGAGGAGCTCGTGCCTGGGGACGATGCGATGAATGCGACGACAACCACTACGGCGACAACCGGCGATGAGGGGTCGGTTCCTGGCTCCATTGAGGGGGACACAGCCGAGGCTCCGGGTACGATCGATGCTGGCGACGTGAACGAGGGCTCCACAGACACTGAGGAACAAGTTCACGCGCATGATGGGACTGCTACTGTGGAGGTTTGAATGATGAGATAGTGATGTTGGGCGTTTTGCGTGGCGAGGCTTGGTACAGATTTGCTTTTGCGATGGTTTGGACGGGTTTAATTAGTGGAATGGTGTAAGACACTTTTAAATTGTGGCGATGGTTTAGAATGATTTGGACCTTTAGCGGTGCTCGCTCTCGTTTCTGTTGCTTCGTCCAATGCTTTGTGTATTTGCTCGAGGCATTGGGGTTTTTCTTGTTATCGTTGTTTGGTCGAAGC
This sequence comes from Bothriochloa decipiens, assembly GCA_023333625.1. Taxonomy (NCBI): domain Eukaryota; kingdom Viridiplantae; phylum Streptophyta; class Magnoliopsida; order Poales; family Poaceae; genus Bothriochloa; species Bothriochloa decipiens. Next base: position 15,939,072 of record CM041634.1, read on the forward strand.
CTTGGGTTCTTGGCAGGGACTGATTGTGTGCCTTCGCTGCGCAAGTTGATCCGGATCCTGCATGCGAAGTTTTTAGTATTGTCCTGCTAATGATGAATCAACAGGACTTTTTTGTGTCACGGGAGAGCTGGGTCCGGTTTAGGGTTAAGCACCCTCAGATGGATTTTGATGATTTTTCGTGGAGGAAGCTATAGAGGTACGATCAATCTAATCAGGCGATGAGGGATTTTTGGGATAAGGCGGATTTGACCGAGCGGCAAAGTATGCGCCTGATGTTTGGCACTGCTAGCGGCGAGGTTGCGGGTGATAGTGATATTGATGATGAGATGACAATGGATTATCTTTTCGACGAGGGTACCTTGGTTGTGGAGGAAGGTGGTATGTTGAACGTTCCGAAACCAGAGCCGGTGGAACTGGAGCCGCGGGATTTATGGCGAAGCTTTCGCGCGAGGTTGCTAGAGAATGATCTTCCCCTATTGCGCAAAAGTTGGCGGGGGTGCTGGGGGTCTACCGTTGTGATTGAAGACGACGATGATGGTCCTAGAAGGAGACCTCGCGCGGTCCGTCAAGTTGTGGTTACGGAGGTAGAAGAGTTTGTGGAGATAGTTGTTAACGAGCTGGTGGATGTCGTGCTTGAGGATAAGGTGTGGACGCTGGTTATTGATGTCGCTCATCCGCGCTCATGTCGAAAACACGGTGGAGGTTTCATGAAGCTGATGAATTTGTGGGTGTGTGGTTGTAAAAAGAGGTGTGTTGAGTTGGTATGTTTGGCAATTATAACTGTTTTGAAGATTTTTTTGGATGCTATTTATTTCATTGTGTGGCTTGTGGTCTTGGTCGGACTAGGAGATAGAGGCGCAACGACGCCCCGCTTTTCCTTAAGCGAGGCTCGTGATTCTATTCGGAGGTAGAAGCGCAGCGACGCCCCGCTTTTCCTTAAGCGAGGCTCACAATTCTGTTCGGAGGTAGATGCGCAGCGATGGCCCGCTTTTCCTCAAGCGAGCCTCGCGATTCTGTTCGGTGGTAGAAGCGCGGCGACGCCCTGCTTTTCCTTAAGCGAGGCTCATAATTTTTATTCGGAGGTACGAGCGCGGCGACGCCCCGCTTTTCCTTAAGCGAGGCTCATGATTCTGTTCGATGGTAGAAGCGTAGCAACGCCCCGCTTTTCCTTAAGCGAGGCTCGCAATTCTGTTCAAAGGTAGAAGCGCAGCGACGCCCTGCTTTTCCTTAAGCGAGGCTCGTGATTCTGTTCAGAGGTAGGAGCCCAGCGATGCCCCGCTTTTACTTAAGCGAGGCTCGTGATTCTGTTCAGAGGTAGAAGTGTGGCGATGCCCCGCTTTTCCTTAAGCGAGGCTCGCGATTTCTAGCTGAGGGTATGGTGCAGCGATGCTCTGCTTTTCCTTAAGCGAGGCTCACAATTTTTTATTTTGATTTTACACTTGGGTCGAACACCTTCCTTGCGCAGGGTTCTATTTTTTGGGTGGCTGCTACTAGGTTGATTGCGCCTAAGCCGGGTGGATGTGAAGTCGAGTGTACTAGCGTCGCGCTTGGTTCCCCTTCGCCCCGGTGTTCTGCTCAGTTACTTGCGACCCTGTGGTGCGCTGGTTCTGCCTGATGATGCACCTTGGTTGTTGGAGGTGCTTGAGTGACAGTTGTGCAGAGGAGCTTGGTAGCTTTGCGGCAGCCGTCAGTGGTCTGAATTTATAACCGTGCACATGCTAAGCCACTTGGTGGTGCTCGAATTTTGGTTCAAGCGCTGCTTTTCCTGAATTCCCACCGAAGATTTACCATGCAGCAGCCACCAAGATATGATTCTGCGCGTGACTGTATAAAGTTGTGAGGTTGTTTGGGGGCGGTGGTGGGTGGTAGGTATGTGTGGGTGAAGGTACAGGAGGGTTTTGTGCTTCTTGGCATAGACCCTCGCTGGCGGTTGGTGCGGAGGTCGTAGCGGTTTTGGTTGAATGCTGAGGATCCTGCACGCTTTGTGGTTCATGGATGGGTGGCGTGGGGTACTGCGGATCATGGTGGCTGGGCTTGTGGTTATATACCTTCGGCGGCTGGGCTCTCGCTTGTGCGCTATCCTGATGCCTCACATGCTTAGTTAAGCTTGGGCTCTTGGGGTCTTGGTTAGGCATGGTTGGTTGGGGTTGTGCCGTCTGGGTCTTTTTGGTTCCGTGGGATTTGGGGGGACAAGTTTTTATAGGCTGGGTGAAAGGGGGTGGTGGTTTAAAGTGAATAATTAGGAGTGTACGATGAGGGTACGGTGGTGGTTGGGGTTGGTGGGCTGAGTTATTGCTTGCTGGAGGTTGTACGACGGTGGTGTGGTTCGGGTTCTGGTTTCCGCACGTCACTCTTTCCGAGGGTCGTGGTGGGTTTTTCTTTTGGGGGCAGCCCCTGGCCCGACTGGCGGGGGTCTGCTATTTTGTTTGACCACCGCGCCTCGCCCATTTCGAGGGTCGAGGTGGGGTTTGCTTTTGGAGGGCCCGACTGGCGGGGGTCTGCTATTTTGTTTGACCTCTGCTCCTCGCCCATTTTGAGGTCGAGGTGGGGTGTGCTTTTGGAGGCCGCCCCTGGCCCGACTGGTGGGGGTCTACAATTTTGTTTGACATCCGCGCCTCGCCCATTCCAAGGCTCGAGGTGGGGTTTGCTTTTGGAGGCAGCCCCTGGCAGAGGTTTGCGCCGGGGCGACCCTCGACCGGTGTCAATTGTCGGCCCGAGGCAATCCTTGCCTTTGGAGACGGCTGCTAATGAGGACGTTGATGGCGTTGGCTCTTTCGACGAGGCCATTGGACTAGGGGTGTCGGACCGATGCAAAGCAAATCTTGGTGCCAATCTAGAAGCAGAATTCTTTGAATGTGAAGCTGTCAAATTGGGTTCCGTTGTCGATGATCAGGTTTCTGGGGACACCGAAGTGGCAAATGACTTGTTGCCAGAAGAACTTCTGAACTGTGGCAGAGGTGATCATGGCGAGGGCCTTGGCTTTGATCCATTTTATGGAGTACTCCACTGTGACCACCGCGTAGCGAAGGTTTCCCGGGGTGGTTGGCAACGGGGCTGACTAGATCCATCGCTCATTGTTGGAGGGGCCAAGTCGGGCAGATCATTGTCGTCAGGGCTCCTGGTCTGTTTGAGTGATGTGCGACCATCTGGCAACCTTCGCAGTGTTAGATGAGAGAGGTGGCATCTGCCAGAGCTGTTGGCCAGTAGAAACCTTGCCTGAAGGCTTTGCCAACCAGGGCTCAGGGGCTGTTGTGAGATCTGCATATGCCTTGATGTATTTCCTTGAGTATCATGATGCCTTCGCTAGCGCTGATGCACTTCAGCTATGGTGTAGTGACCGAACCTTTGTAGAGCTGCTAATCTACGATCTTGTAGCCTCACGCCCTCTACGCGATTCGCTTTTCTTCTTCCTTGGAGTCAGGTTCGAGGTAACCTTTGATGTAGGCTATGATTGGGGATCTCCAATCTTCGCTGAGACGGTGTTGATTTGCTTCGCCGGTGGTATGTGACCTTTGGTTGTGGGAAAGGCGAGGGTCTTGTAGAAGACGTCCGGAGGTAGTGGTGTTGCTTGTGCTCAAGCCTTCGCTAGCTCATAGACTTCTTTGTGCTCCCTTCGGGGATTGGATTTGGTTGTGATGCCCAGGAAGAAGGTTTTGGTTTTCCAAACGAGTTGCAGGTACTTTTGGAGCTTTGGGTCTTTTGCCTTGAATGATTTCTCAATGTGGCCTGCTATGACTTGAGAGTCTGTTCTGATGACTGCGCGGCGAGCTGACATGGCATGAAGCTTCGTGAGGGCAAGATAACTGCCTCGTATTCAGCGGAGTTGTTGGTGCAGGGGAACTCTACCCTCGCTGCATATCTGAGCTTCATGCCCTAAGATGGCCGCGGCGCCCGCGCCCGTGGCTCCCCAGGCTCCATCGACGTGCACTTTCCACGGGGCTTCGACCTCGTCTTCCTTGTTGTGTCGGTCGGGGGTCCAATCTACAATGAAGTCTGCGAGTGCCTGGGATTTTATCGCACTTCTGCTGACGAAGGTGATGACATAATCACTCAACTGGGTGGCCCACTTGGCTATTCTTTCGAGAGCTTTGGGGTTTCTAAATATGTTGTCGAGGGGGAACAACCAGGGTATTATGATTGGGTGAGACTGGAAGTAGTGCTTCAGTTTCTTGGCGGCCATGACTACTGCGTATGCTACCTTCTCTAGCTCGGAGTAGTGTTTCTTAGGGCCTTTGAGGATCTCAGAGACGTAGTAGATTGGGACCTAACGCTTCTGGTGTTCATCGGAGGTCTCTTTTACCAGTACCGCGCTGACAGCGTGAGGCGAAGCGGCTATGTAGAGGGCGGCTCCCTGGGGGTTGGACTAGCGAGGGTTGATAACTTGACAATGTAGTTCTTGAGGTCTTCGAAGGCGGCCTACTATGCTGGCCCCTAGTTGAATGGTTCGAAGCCCTTGAGAGCTTCGAAGAACAGCAACCCTCGCTCTGCTGACCGTGATATGAACCTGTTGAGCGAAGCCAGTCTTTCGGTGAGACGCCGGGCTGCTTTTCTCGAAGTCAGAGGTTGCATGGTCAAGATGGCATCGATCTTTGTCGGGTTGGCTTCGATGCCCCTGGCTAACACCAAGCAGCCTAGCAGTTTTCCCTTGCTAACTGTAAACACGCATTTTTTGGGTTTGGTTTGAGGCTTTGAGCTTTGCTCTTTTGAGGTTGGTGAAGGTTCTGGCCAGATCGTCGATGTGGTCTGACTTGAGCTTGCTTTGTACTATGATGTTGTTCATGTAGGCTGAGACTAAGGGGTCATCTTTGAACACCTCCGCTGTCATATGTGCAAAGGTTGGGCCTGTGTGCGGAGGCCTTCGGCCATTCTGTGAAAACAGTATGTGCTGAAGGGCATGATGAAGCTTGTTTTCTCCTCGTCTTCTTTGTTCATCCAAATCTGGTGATACCCGAAGAAGCAATCGAGCAAAGACAGGAGTTCGCATCCCGCTGCCGTGTCGATGGGTGTGCTTATCCTCGGCAATGGGAAATCGTCCTTTGGATAGGCTTTGTTCAGGCTAGTGAAATCGATGCACATCTGCCATTTGAGGTTCTTCTTCTGGACTAGCACGACGTTAGACAGCCAGGTTGGGTACTTGACTAGGCGTATGACTCCCGTGTCCAGTAAGCGATTGACCTCCACCCTGGCGGCTTGCTTTCTTTCCTCGGACATCTTGCGAAGCTTTTGCTTTACTAGGGGGTAGTTCTCTTTGATGTGTAGACTGTGCTCGATGAGGCCTCTGTCTATGCCCATGAGGGCGAAGGCTGACCAGGCGAAGGTATCGCTATTGTCGCGGAGGAACTGGGTTAGTTGGGCATCGGTCTTGCTATCCAGTAGGGCGGAGATGATGACCATCTTCTCTGGGTCATTGGGGAAGAACTGGATTTTCTTTGTCTCTTCCTCGGGCAGGATGCGTGAGGGTAACCAGGAAGTGTCCACCTTCGGCTCGACTTCGCGTTGCTCCTTTTTGGCTTATTTTGTGCTTCTCTTTCATCCTTTTCTTGCAGGTAATGGACGTTCTTCTGCCCCAGGGTCGCCATTTGCTCCGCCATTCTAGTGGCGGTTTGATCTCCGTAGACGGCATGATACCTCCGGGAGTGGGCAGCTTCATGCAAAGGTAGCCTGGGTGAATGGCTGCGTTGAACTGGTTGATAACCCCTCTGCCAAAGATAGCGTTGTAATTGTAGGGCATATCAACCACGTCGAAGGTTATGTGCTCGGTTCTGGAGATGCACTTATCGCCGAAGGAGACTGGCAAGGTGATCTTGACGATCGCTCTGACTTGCTGACCTCCGAACCCGAAAAGGGGGTGCCCCACCAATTGTATTTGGTTTCTGTTGAGTTTCATACCATCAAAGGTTGATGCGAACAGGATGTCGGCGAAACTGCCATTGTCAACCAAGATCTTTGTGACGGTCCAACCGCCAATATTGGTTTCAATTACCATTGCGTCGGTGTGCGGGTGTTCTTTCATCTTGAGGCCGGACCCATTGAAGGTGATGGGTATGTGTGAACAATGTGCATTCCTGTGCGGACCTTTGGTGGCTACATGATGAACCCATCTGAAATGCTCTCTTTGATGCCTCTTGTTGTCACCGTCTTCATTAGAACCTTCAGAGATGGCCAGGATGACACCGTAGGTTGAAGTCGGCAGGGCGGGTAGCGAGGGTGGTGGTGGCAGACCCTGGACTAGAGCTGGTTGCGAGGGTGTTGCAGGGTGGGCGACTGCATAGTGTTGCTGCTCCTGGCGGGGTAGTAGGTTTGAGCGTGCTGAGCATGTCCATATGGATGGTGGGCGTAGGTTGGTTGGGGGTAATAGAATGGCTGGTGATACGTAGGAGGAGCATGGTTGTTGGGATTGCGGCCCTAATGCCAATTCCGAGGGTTGTGGGGTCCTCTTCTGGTGTGGTTGACGGTGCCTATCGGAGGTGCGGCGTTGGCTTGACTGTCCCTATATTCGACCCCCTTGGCGAAGTAGATGCATTGCTTGGTGTAATGATCACTTTCGGTGTCGGGTACCTGAATAAGGGGTACCCTTATGAAGGGTTATGAGGGTGCTACGCTAGCCAGAAAATAAAACTTTTTGACCTCATAAACTAGGATCTACTGCTAGTTACAGGTTACGGGATTACCACTAGATGCGCAGGTGCAGCGAAAGACGACTCGATGTAGTCATACGCGTCGCAGTAGGTAGTGCAGTTGTGTGGTCGTCCGTCACCTCAATCCTCTCGCGCAGTTCGTCCTTGCGCTCCAAGTGTAGCGCCTCCAAGGTATCCACATGTGCGGGGAAGAAGCGTCGCGCCTTGGACTGCTAGGTCCGCGAGAGCCACAGGGAGACGTCGGTGTAAGGTGGGCAGCGGCTGGAATAGGGTTCCCCTTGGGCGCCCCACCCCTTCTGGTTATATAGCCCTGCTAATGGGCTTTTCCTAGAAAAGGCCCATTAACATCCCTCCTTTAGGGTTTCCACTAACGCTCAACGTTTGGGCCCGTTAGCAGTCTCTAGGGCATATCTCCAACAATCTCCCACTTGCACTAGAGACAATCTCTAAGCCAAGTTTCAATGCTTCATCCCGTTAAGTGTGTGACCCTATGGGTTCACGTGTAAGTAGACATGGTCCGAGTACTCTTACTCAACCAATAATTGATAGCAGCCTCTAGCAAGACATATCAACCCCTAAGTACACGTAAAGATCATATCTGACGAACCACCACAACGTTAAGTCCATGCTATTCCCTTTGCCTCATGATATTTGGTCTAGTTCCAAATCGACCACTCTTTCTTGATCTGTGACTCGGAATTCCAATGGTTAACTCTTTAACCTTAGCACGGCCATGCATTTCTAGATCCGATCACTCGAGGGGCCCAGAGATATCTCTCTTGTGAATAGAGGGGCAAATTCCATCTTGACTAACCATTACTTGCAGCATGCTTCCCATCAAACCCGAAAACTACCTTTATAACTACCCAGTTATGGAGTAGCGTTTGATAGTCCCTAAGTAAGATGTTTCACATCTCAAGCACATGCGTCAGCCTCAGGTCTAAGGACATAGCATACACATTTGTGTATTGTGAGAATACTTCACACTTTCTCACGGTTGGGTCAGTCTAGCACTATATCTCCATATGTGCCCACATTATTGATGACATCGCCATGACCTATGACTTGTGAAACATAGTCATCGACCAATACATGTGCTAGTCATTAATATCGACCAGGGACTTTTCTAGAATAACCACACAAGTATGAGTTTCACAAACAATTCACATAATTGTTGATCAATACAAGTTGCCTTTCATATGGATATTTAACTGCACAAAATGCTCAAAGCATAAATCATGAATACATAAATTAATCATCTCTATGATTGTAGGTATCTAATACCCATAGCTCTCATGTGTGCCTCATGCTTAGGTTGTGGAAGAGCCTTTGTCAAAGGATCTGCTACATTCAAATTCGTATGTATTTTGCACAATTTGATCTCTTCTCGTTTCACAAACTCTCGAATGAGATGAAACTTCCAGAGTACATGTTTGTTCTTCAGGTGATCTCTAGGCTGCTTAGCCTGTGCAATCGCCCCATTGTTATCACAATGTAAATTCAATGGGCCTGACGCATTCGGAAACACACCAAGCTTAATGAGGAATCTCCTCAACCAAACACCTTCCTTTGCAGCGCCAGAAGCTGCAATGTACTCAGCTTCTACTGTAGAATCAGACACCGTTTCCTGCTTGGAACTTTTCTAGCTAACTGCACCACCATTTATTGTGAACACAAAACCTGATTGAGCTAGTGAATCATCCCCATTGGTTTGGAAGCTAGTATCGGTGTCACCGTTTACAATGAGCTCCTCCTCACCTCCATAGATTAGGAACACATCCTTGGTCCTTCGCAAGTACTTTAGGATGTTCTTAACAAGCGTCCAGTGAGGTTCACCCAGATTAGCTTGGAACCTGCTCGCAACACTTAGAGCATATGAGACATCTAGGCGAGTACATATCATGGCATACATGATGGAACCAACGGCCGAAGCATATGGAACCTTACTCAAGCGGTTGCGCTCTTCATCTGATGAAGGACACTGCTTGTCACTAAAGCGCATACCATGTGACATAGGCAACAACCCTTTCTTGGACTGTTCCATGTTGAACCGTTTCAACACCTTGTCAATGTACGTGTCTTGGCTTAATCCTATTAACCTTCTCGACCTATCTCTATAGATCTTAATTCTCAAGATGTATGCTGCTTCTCCTAAATCCTTCATAGAAAAACTATTATTCAGTGAAGTCTTTACAGATTGCAACATAGGAATATCATTCCCAATCAATAGTATGTCATCCACATACAAGATCAGAAACACAATAGCGCTCCCACTTACCTTCTGGTAAACACAAGGTTCTTCTTCATTCTGACGGAAGCCAAACCCTTTGACTACCTCATTAAAATGAATATTCCAACTCCGAGATGCTTGCTTTAACCCATAAATAGATTTTTAAGCTTGCATATCTTTCCAGCAATATTAGGATCAACAAAACCTTCGGGCTATATCATATACATGTCCTCTTCTAAATACCCATTTAGAAAGGTTGTTTTAACATCCATTTGCCATATCTCATAATCGAAATATGCAGCAATTGCTAGAATGATCCGAATAGATTTAAGCATCGCTACCGGCGAGAACGTCTCGTCGTAGTCAATTCCTTGAACTTGCCGAAAACCTTTTGTGACAAGTCGAGCTTTATAGACGTGAACATTTTTGTCCATATCCTTCTTTTTCTTAAAGATCCATTTGCTCTCTATGGGTCTAACCCCATCAGGCGGGTCAACCAAGTTTCAAACTTGATTGTCTCCCATGGAATCTATCTCAGATCTCATGGCACTTTGCCATTTCTCGGAATCTGGATCCATCATAGCTTCCGCATAATCCACAGGTTCGTCATTGTCTAACAATAACAAATCCCCACGCAATGCGTGAAGTCTCGCTGATCTTCGTGGTTGTGGTGGTGTCTCCACTGCCACGGGTGTCTCAACTTGCTATGCCACATTAGCATCACTCGTAGAGTCAGTCGCTACTGGCTCATCTTGAACTTCTTCAAGATACACCTTTTGTCTATTCTTTTCTCTTTTGAGAAACTCTTTCTCTAAGAAAACACCATTTCGAGTAACAAACACTTTGCCCTCTAACCGGTTATAGACATAATAACCTAAAGTTTCCTTTGGATATCCCACGAAAAAGCACTTGTCCGATTTGGGTGTTAGTTTATCTAATATAAGTCATTTAACATAAACTTCACAACTCCAAATTTTCAGAAAAGACAAACTGGGACTCTTGCCAGTCCACATTTCATATGGTGTCTTAACTACGGACTTAGATGGTACCCTATTCAATGTGAAAGCGGCTGTTTCTAGAGCGTATCCCTAAAACAATAAAGGTAGGTCTGACTGGCTCATCATAGACCGAACCATGCCCAACAAGGTCCGATTACGTCGCTCAGACACGCCGTTTCTCTGAGGCGTTCCGGGTGGCGTAAGCTGTGGAACAATTCCACAACTCTTAAGATGATTGCTAAACTTGTGACTTAGATATTTGCCTCCACGATCAAATCGCAAGGCCTTGATCTTCTTGCCACGTTGATTCTCTATTTCATTCTGAAATTCTTTGAACTTTTCAAATGTTTCAGACTTATGCTTCATTAGGTAGACATATCCATATCTACTAAAGTCATCAGTAAAAGTTATGAAGTATTGAAATCCTCCTAGCTGTCATGCTCATTGGTCCACATACATCAGTATGTACAAGTTCCAACAAGTCAGATGCCCTCTCAGGAAATCCTTTGAATAGCGCCTTGGTCATCTTTCCTAGCAAGCAAGCCTCACATGTCTCGTATGATTCAAAATCAAACAAAGTTAGAAGACCATCAACATGGAGCCTCTTCATGCAATTCTCACTTATATGACCCAAATGACAATGCCACATATAGGTAGGACTTAACTCATTAAGCTGAGGCCGTTTAACACTAACATTATAGACAGGTGCATCTTCAAGATTTAAAATAAATAACCCATTCACAATGGATGCAAAAACCACAAATACATCATTCTTTGAGATCACACAACCATTTTCTTTACTCACAAATGAATAACCATCCTTCATCAAGCATTAAGGTGACACAATGTTTTGACTTAAACAATAAACAAAATAACAATTATTCAATTCCAAAATAAATCCTGACGGCAAGGGAAGTTGCATTGTCTCGACGTTTAATGCAGCAACTCTTGAATTATTGCCTACACGAAAATCAACTTCTCCTTTCTCCATGCTTCTACTTCTTATCATTCCCTACATCGTATTGCTAATATGAGCAACCGATCCGGTATCAAATACCCAAGAATTGATATAAGAGTTAGCGAGGAAAATGTCTATGACATGAACAACAAGAGTACAAGCAGTAGCAGTACCTTTACCGCCGCCATCCTTCTCTAAGAACACCAAGTACTCCTTGCAGTTTCTTTTCCAGTGACCTTTTCCTTTACAATAAAAGCAATCTGAATTTGCAGATGGTCCAGCCTTGGCAGCAGATGCTCATCTTTGGCCTTACCCTTCTTCTTCCTCCAAGAATTGCCCTTCCTCTTAAAACAAGGTTGGTTCTGGATCGCCAACACTTGGCTACTGCTGGCACCTTTCTTGATGTCGGCCTCTACTATTTTCAGCATGCCACACAGTTCATTCAAGCCCCTTTCCGCTCCATGCATATGGTAGTTCGAGATAAAGTTTCCATAGCTAGCTGGAAGAGATGCAAGAATGAAATCAGTAACCAACTCTTGGCCAATTGGGAAGCCTAGCTTCTCCAACCTTTGAGTGTAACCAACTATAACATCCCAAAAAAAATCCAAACACCAAAAATATGAACTTTCAAATTTTTTTAAGTATCCAGTGTTTGGTGAGTGTCATATAAGAACCCCATTAGATGTTGCACAAGTAGCACCTACTCGTAGTTGAGCATCTGCATTTTATTTGGGACCGTGCCATGTCAGATGGCGATTTCAAAAGCTTGTTGAGGACGCCCTAGCGAGGCCGTGGAGCTATAGGGCTGGTCTCCAGCAGGTATGCGACCAAGGCGGCGCTACCCGTTCTCATGCATGGCGCCATGGGGCCGCAACCGCGTCAAGGCGGGGGGACGCCGGTGCGGTGGCCCTGCTCGTCGACATGCTCTTCGACGACGGGGCAGCGCGCCATGCATGTGAGCTCGTCCTGGCCCCGCTGGACCACCTGTGCGAGTACGCGGAAGGGCGCGCCAACTTGGCAGTCGGCGGCCACGAACAAGGCAGTTTGACGGTCCTGCGGTAGATGGCGACGCATGCGGCGACGGCACCAGTGGTGTTCAAGGTGCTTGGTGTAGTAGCTCCTGGAGCACATGACGGCCACCATGCTTCGTACTACACGTTTCTAAAGTTTAAGGCATGTTAGATGGGTGGCCCGAGCCAGCCCATGCGCTCTAGCGGGCTCATTTTTGTGTTTGGCTTCATTTTTGTCACCTCTTGGCCCAGCCCGCACGAGCCTCAGAGCACCCCGTAGTCAGGCTCCACTCATACGCCAGAAAGTCGCGTATCAATTGGGCCTGGCTGACTATGGCGCTCATGGGCTCATGTGAGCGAGATGCTTTCACCTCTTAACTCCGTCTCGTCTCTCACCCCCTACGCCGCATGCACTGCTTCACCTCTTTCCCCAAATCCTCCGCCTCCGGCATCCATGGCAGACGTCGAGCCGAGAAACCAATGGCGGCGTGGGAGAGGATAATGAGGGGCAGGAGCGGCCACCGCCGTGCCACGGCCGCCGGACGCGCACGGGCGCGCCACCGCCGTCGGCCCCCCGAGATGCGGATGCGCGCGGGCATGGCGAGGTAGCGGACGTGCACGGGCGCGCCACAGCCACGACCGTCGGACGCGCGCGCGAGCCGTCGGCCCCCCGAGATGCGGCGGTCCGAGGTGGACGTGGACGCGGACGCGGAGGCCATGGCAAGGTAGCGTAGAGGCACGCCGGAGTCGTGGCTGCTGCGTGTAGTCCTGTGCGCGGCTGAAGGTCCGGCGAGGACTGGGGAAGAAGTTGCCATGGCGCCAGCTCGCGTCCGTGGTGACGCCGCTTCCCCTCGTCTTGCTGCTCCTCTGCCCCAGCTGCGGATGCGCACCATCACCGCCGGCGTCCTGTCAGTAGCCATTGAGTTCTGGTGTCTGAGTTCTCATGCTCGCAAGGTGTTCGATGAATTGACAATGAGGAGAGAAAGGAAAGCCAGGGTGGTAAGTCTACCAGATTGTTGGTGCCATGTAGATATATCCAATTGTACAAGCAAACCAAACACAATCTCCTCTTGGCCTAGCTGAATTGCGAAGTGGCACCAAACAAGTTTGGGTGGCCCAATTTCCCCTGGCTTGGGCTAGCCACGGCCTGGACGCCGAGCCGCGTTGCCGAGAGCCACCCTTCCAAACACGCACTTAGACAGTTTTTTTTTAAAGAAAAAAATTGGCACAGACACGGTTTTACAGTCACGTCATCTGTTGACGCTAACATTGGTAGGTTTTGGGGAAGTAGATCAAGGACCTAGATTAGATAGTCGTTTTTAGATAGGAAGACGTCGATAATTTAAGAATCTAACGTGCATTTTACTCCTAGATAAATTTTCACTGGGTTTTCATCTTTCCATTTTTACTTGATATGCCTTCCAAAACCACTTCACATTCAACCTACGAAAAACTTTTCAGCATACACTTTTTTTTATGGAGCTTAAAGTCTTTTTATTTAAGTTGACCACTCCATTTTGAATGGAGCACGTACGGAGTACGCCGTACATGGTTAGCTTGTGCGAGCGGAGAGAGGATGAGCGCAACGGGACACGTGGCGTTTGACAAACGAGAACCAGACCTTCTCTCTCGCTTGGTCAAGAGACAAGGTAAGAGAGAGGAACGAGAAAGCGAGAGAGAGAAACAAGAAAGTAAGAGAGAGAAACGAGAATGTAAGAGAGAAAGTAAGACAGACAAACGAGAAGGGACCACACGCTCGCCGCTTATATATATACTATGCGAGACCGGTCGATTTCCCCAAAATCCCAGTAATCCCCAACTCGCAGCGCAGCGCAGCGCAATCGATCGATTCGGCGCAGTGGAGCTGATGGACACGGTGTGCGGCGCAGGCAAGTTCACCGGGGACGGCGGCGCGGAGTACCCCTGCGTGAGGCGGCTCCGCCACCGGCGCCTCATCAGCTTCCTCTGGCTCCAAGGCCTGGAAGCCCCCACCAAACTGTACGTTCATCCTTTCTCGCCCTCCGTTTATTCGCTTTGCCTACGACGGCTGGCTTCATCGCTGAACGAACAATTGTGGGTCGGATCTGCGCCGCTGTGTGCACGCAGGATAACACGCGAGACCTTCTTCAGCGTGATGGACCTCCGGCTGCTGGTGGAATGGGGCCAGTGGAGCGACGCCGTAGACCACCTCTCCCGCTTCCTACCGCCGCCGGACACCGATCGGCCGCCGCTGAGCCTGAGCGTGGAGGCCGCAGTGCTCCACCGCTTCCTCGTCGTGCACATGGCCCTGGCGGACATCGTGGCCGGCGCCAAGTTCAGCGACCATTGGGCCACGTTGTACAGGGAGTACTTCAGCCGTGACCGCGTCTGCCAGGGCACCATCAGGCTCCGCTGCATCCTCCGCTCTATCATCGTCTGCATACTCCACACGCGGCACCAAGAAAGGTACACATTGATAGAGATCTATCCATTCCAATTGCGTAAGCGTTTTTCTGCTTGTTCGTGTGCCTCAATCAAATCAAAATCTTGTTCAGACAGTACGGTGATGGACTAGTGAATCGAACTGATCTTGAAGATGTAACAGGGCCTCCCTAGACTGGGAATGCGTGCAGCGCAGGGCAGCGGAGATCGTCTACAACCTGGCTTACCAGACTCCAGAGCTGAGACAACTTGCACTGATGCCAGGTGGCCCAATGGACCCGCACAATGTTCTTCCCATCTGGTCCGGGTTAGATTAAACTGAAACCTCGCACTAGTTTGTCGATCTCCACTTTCAATGGCACCCCCAAATCGATTTCTTGCAACTAATGGTATTAATCCTTGCCAGCTTGCACCGGAGTAGCCACGTGAAGAAGCAAGCCTGCGGCCGGCGGCCATCTGCACTAGCTCTTGCCACGCTCTATCTTCAGAAAAGGAGCAGGTACACTCTATATATGATGCTGCTGCTAATTGTGAGAGGGGTCAATTAATCAAACTGCCGCTGCTTCTAATACCTTTTACTAGTGCATTTCCTTCTTATTGCAATTTTTTCCTTCTTATTTTGTAGACTGCCAAGTCTCTCTCAGGAATCACCTGACGGTATGGTGTCCTTCTATTTCAGTCATCAAGAAAATTAAGAGGTTCTAGCGTTACACTTGAATGACTACTAAATATATATTTTTTTTCAATCACAGATCTGCTAACCAAGACACTGAATTGGGTGACAGATATTTTAGGTAAAGCAACCAGCATATTCATTCACCTTTGAGCTCAGTTTGTTTATTTTTTTAATGATGAACTGTCATAGTTAACACTGAGCTGATGTATGTTTGTACTTTTATTTTCTTTGGGACTGGATCAGATGAAAGTTTGAGAGCTGGCAAACGTCAGGATAAGCCGCTTCTGATAATTGGAAAGGAAGGTAAATTCGCACTTGTTTCATCCGCCCTTGCCAAACTTAGCTTACAAATTCTCTTGCTGTATACGCTTAATATGGAGATTTTACATGGCATGAGGCATGAGCTATTTGTTTAATCCTTTTGGGTAGCATCTTCACAGTAAATTTGTGGCAAACAGATTTCAATTCTCTCCCCATTCAACTTCATTTTTAGCTTCAAATGGTGTTATTCTTCCTTAAAAGAATATGGTGGCCTCTCATGTGATTAATTAATGCTTCACAAAATAATCCACACTAGCACATTTTACACTGATTCCTTGCAAAACTAAAGCAAACTATCTTCTCTTAGCTTCGTTATTGCCATGCTCCACTACATCTTTCATATGGCCAGTTCTATGCTCCTGCTGAACCAATTTTTAAATGTTACTGTTATGATGTTTTTCTTATTTGGTTATTTATCTATGTTTATTTTTGCTTTTATTATATGGTTCTTGTGTACATTTTTTGTATGTTTATGTTTGCTTTTATATTATGGTTCTTGTGTACATTTTGTGCCCAGTCTCTGTTGGATCTTTATTAAAAGATCTGCAGTGCAAACACTTTGTGGTGCTCTGCACTTTTTTCTCAGTGCATTGCTTGTTGTCTAGCTACTGTCATTTCTAACCGTTTGTTGCAGGTTCTTCATGTAATCCAATCTCGCAGATTACATTTGGCACCTCAACAGATCATGCTAGCGACTCTGTGGCCTCATCACTGAGAGGGAAAGGTATTGTAATTTCAACATGCTACTAAGATCATTCTGAACTTTTCCATAAGAAAAAAAAAAAAAGATGATTCTGAACCACTACCATCCTCCATAAGCGCAACTAATCCCTGAAACTACTTGCTGCTGGAGAGCACCAATGTTCAGTCTCAAATGCATGGTATACAAGTTGTAAAACTCTCGCTCGTCTTCAGAGCTGTATCTATGCAGTTTATCCATGAAATTTGTCCTTAGTTAACAATTTTGATGTTTAAGACTACTGTTGTCCAAATAAAATTAATTCATGACTACTGCTGCCCGTTTCTTCTAAGAACTAATTGATCATACTTATTCAAATATAGTGTTGTGATTAACCTAAGAAAGCATGTTTTGGGATACAATAAATTCATAATTCAACAAGTTCATGAAATCAAATATTCAACAAGTTCATGAAATCAAATACCAGATAGCACCACTGGGCTAACTTTTCACTAGCTGGAGGACGTAATAGATCCCAAGTAGATGCTCCTTAACAATTGGTTCCTATTTTTGAACGGAAACTAACAATTGGTTCCTATCCACACAATTCACTCTTGTCCATAGAAAATTAGAAATTACTCCCTCCGTCCTTGAATACAAGGGATTCTGAGTTTGTCCTAAGTCAAACTATTCTAAATTTGACAAGATCTATAGAAAAGAACAATATTATTTATAATATCAAATGAACATAATTAGATTCCTTATGATATATATTTACTTGAGTTACCTTTGTAGTGTAGTGGATGCTAGGGAGTATGTGGTAAAGATCCACTGTTGGATTAAGATTTTTTTGTATGCTACTCGTCTCATGCTTGTTTAACTCATTACAGATGCTGCTTCGGCTCTTATATTGAAGAATATGTTTGGTGACTTGGCAGGCCCTGCTACAAATCATGGGATGTCATCAGTGACAAATGCAGGTAATTGGCAAACTGTGTGCTAGAAAAACTTTGCTCGATTTTTGGTGCTTACACAACCCTGGTAGAAACTCCATTATCAACTTGTTGCAATGCAGGTGAATTGGCAAGCCATGTGCCAACAGCTGGTGCTCCATTCCTGGGGACAGCAGGTGCTCCAGCCTCGGAGACTGAGTTTGGTAGCTTAAAAAAAGGGCGTACCCAGTGCCATAGGCTCCCGCACTGCGAGGTCTGGGGAAGGGAAAATAGCCAGCAGCCATCCCTGCACAAATGTGCAGAGGCTGGGGCTTGAACCCGGGACCTCTTGGTCACAGACGGTAAAGCTCTACCGCTTGCACCAGGGCCACCCTTCAGTTTGGTAGCTTAATAAGCCATTTTGAAAACTCTGAAGTCACCTTGATGGCAAATGCAGGTATGCTAACTGCCCCACAATCATGTTTTCATATGAGCAGAAAAATTCATTAGTGTAATTGGTCCATTTTTATCATCAGTTGTTACTACACATCAAATGTATTAGCCAACGGGATACATTATGGATAGCAATATTTGATATGCAACCATTTCTACCTGAAAATTTCTTTGATGAAAGCTAGTGCTGAAAGCTATACATCAAATTGTCAGTGCTTTGTTGGGTAGTCAAGGTTTTTCACCTATTTAATTACCAGTTTCCTAAATTCTAGCTTGTACTGGTAGCCAGGTGATTTGTGAGTTGTGACACTAGTTTGTTGCAGAAAACATTTTGCATGAGTTTTATTCACATTATATAATTATGGACTGTGGTCCCAGACGGTAGCATCATCAGCCCCTCTGCACTTCACCAATTCACCTGGCTACCTGTTTTCCCATATCTAATTGCCATAACTCGTTTCAGGTGCCCCACTCCTGTGTCAAAAAATATGAACTTGATAATCCATGTTTGCTGAACCGCTTAAGCTGTTTCTTATGCTCAGAAAGCACTTCATCTGTGCAATTCTTCCTTGAAATATTTTAGTTCTTAGAGAACAATTAATTGCAAATCTTGCATGGGATGTTCATACAGTATGTCTTAAATCCTTTGTGTCATCTCCATAATTATATTATGGCAAAAAGTTGTTAATCATTCCTTCCCAGTCAACTTCATTCTTTCACAAACATCTTACACTCGTTCTTTTATAAATCTAGACTAATAGACTAAAATAACACATCTTTCATTTGCCGTGCAAAAACTAGACTAATAATAGACTAAAATAACACATCTTTCATTGATGCCGTGCAAACCTAAAGAAAACTAACTCTTCTTAGCTTCGCTGCAGTACCTCACTTCATATTTGTTACACCCAGATATTTGCTCTTGTTGTAAGAATTAGCACTGTTGTTATTATTGTTGTTGTTCAATTACTTTTCTCGGTTAAAGCTCGATTTTAGTTATTATTATTGTAAGTGCATTCGCCCCCGAAGGTTTTGGATAATTAATGACAATCAAGTTGGGGACTAACAAGTTTGTTCAAGTGAATTCACAGGTGTTAGTCCATTGAAAGATTTGAATGATAAATATTTGGTGATGCGAGCACCCTAAATTTTATATGGATGGATGACGTTTCTACTCAAGAGGACCCTATCATTTTATATTTACTTGAGTCATAGGAAACGTCGTACTATCAAGAGGGATATAAATAAGGTTGGTAATTCGAGGTCTAAAAGTGCTCAAGTCTATATTTAGGGCATTTGGAGAGTCACCGTTTCTCTCACATCACTTAGAAATGACCTTTGCTTTACCCAATCTGGCCTACCGGTAGTACTGGACTTATACGCTTTTTAAACCGGTAGTATCCGTGCTATTTTTCTCTAAAAATCGAGCTTGTAAAGTTGTAGTAGTTTTTCTACTACCGGTAGTACCGGTCTCACCATCGGTAGTACTGGTGGTCACCGGTAGTAGCGCCTTTTATTAAAATTATATACCGGAAGTATCGGGCCTATTTTTCAAAAGTCGAGATCTTCGAGTTGGCAGTTTTATGTACTAGCGGTAGTACCGCTCCTGGCAGCGGTAGTACCGGTAGTAAAAATAAAATATTTTTAGCCAAAGTCGAAAGGGCTAGTTACTATTCACTTTTGAACTAGCGGTAGTACCGGTCCTAGGACCGATAGTACCGGTAGTACTCTTTCTGTCCGATCTGACACCTGCAACGGTCCTTTTTGAGAGGAACCGGTAGTACCGGTGGTACTGGCAGTACTACCGGTAGTTGTTCTGAACATGAGACTATAAATACCTCTCCACTCTCTCCTTTCTCTCTCTCTTGCTTATTCTCTTCACTCACCCGACTTGCAACTGAAAAAAGCCCTCTCCCACGCACAAGCTCACCTGCTCTCTCTTCTCCCTTGCTCCCAAACTTCATCCCCTCAAGGATTTGAGCTAGGGACGTGAGATTAGAGTGTGGGAACTTCAATCTACGACTTGAGCACTTGGATTCCTCGTCTTGCCGGCTTGATTTGTGTTTGTTACTCTTGGGTTCTTGGAACCCTAGCCGGCTAGGCGTTCTTCGTGGTTGCCCGTATTGATTCATTTGTGAGGGCACCCCGAAGTGTTTGTATTACCCTTGATTCTTAGTGAATATCTCAAGTTAGCCTTCGTGGTTGCTTGAGGGAGGAATCCTTCGTGGTGAACTCAACAACGGGGACGTAGGAACTCCTTCGTGGGGATTGCCGAACCTCGGATTAAATCTTGTGTCTTGCTGTGGTGGTAGCATCGACTACCCTTGTTCTTGTGTTCTTCGTGTTCTTCATCCCTACCCCCAAAGTTCTTAGGTTGGAGGACTCGATCTACAAGTTGGTGCGGTGAAAAGCTTCAAGAACTTCAACGCTTTCATTACCAACATCAACAAAGGGGTGGTAACCTTTGGATCTAAATTTACAGCTCATATACTCTGATTTCGCATTCAATTTAGTGGCTTCGTAGGGTACCGGAAGTGCTGGAAATCTAGCATCAGTAGTACTGGTGTTGTACTACCGGTAGTACCGGTGCTACTTCCGGTCCTACTTTCGGTAGGCATTTAACTTCCGCATTTGAGCTGAAAATTTCAGGTTATCAAAATCGCCTATTCACCCCTCCTCTAGGCCGATTAGATCCTTTCAAGTGGTATCAGAGCTAGGTCCCTCAACTCAACGCTTCACCGCGTGAGGGACAACATTGGCCAAGATGGATCCGGAGGCAACGAAGAATTTAGTTGAGCAAATCACCGCTCAAGTCACCGCTCAACTCACCTTAGCGCTGCAAAAGCAACAAGAAGAGCAAATGAACAAGGTGCAAGAACAACTAAGCAAGATGAAAGAGATCATTGACAAGAAGAATCAAGAAGGAACTAGTGAGAAGAAAAATGAGGGTGAAAATAGAGACAAGACACCAAAGAGCTACACAAGAGCAAGCTACAGCTATGAAAGCACAAGCAAGAGCAACCCCCACATACCAATGATCAATCCCGGAAAGCCACCTCCGTTTGATGGAGTAAAATACACCGATTGGGCTCATAGGATGAAATTGCATCTTATAGCCGCAAGGTGTTGGCAAGCGGTTGAAATAGGCATTAATATTCCTGAGAATCCTAAGGATTGGTCACCCGAAGATGAGGCGGATTTCCATCTCAATGCTACAGCTGCAACATTGATTTTGCAATGTCTCACTCCGGAAGACAACAACAAGGTGAATGGTATGGTGAATGCAAAGAAGATTTGGGAAACCTTGAGGACATCATTTGAAGGTGACAAGAGTGTGAGAATTGGAAACATTGAGCTTCTCCAAAACAAGATTGAGAATTTTCATGTGATAGAAGGAGAAACAACTAAGGCTATGTATGATAGATTCATGACATTGATCAATAGAGTTAGAGCTCTTGGATGTGATAGATGGGATGAACAAGCTGCAGCAAGAAAGCTATGTAGAATATATAGAGACAAGAATAGCATCCTAGCTTCGGTAATAATGGAAAGAGAGAACTACACCACCATGACAACACAAGAGATGATTGCTAAGATTATGCATCATGAAGTTCTAGATGATGAGACCAAAGAAAGGCTCAGTCAAAGAAGAAGCATTGCACTAGCGGCATCTCATGCAAGTGGAACAAGTCATGGCAACAAAGGATGTTGTGATCACAAGCACAATGATGTTAATGAAGAACTTGATGATGAACAAGCATTTATGGTGAGGAATTATGCAAAGTACTTGATAAAGAAGAAAGAGAGGATGAAGAGTGGTGGTGGTAACAAGATGTACAAGAAGAGGTTTTGCTATGAGTGTGGTTTGGCCGGTCACCTTGCTGCGGATTGTCCAAACAAGGGCAAGATATCAAGATACAACAAGGGAGTTGACAACAAGTACAAGGGTAAGAAGAAAGGTGAAGCACATATAGGTGAAGAGTGGCAATCGGATGATGATAGTGATGAAGAAGATGACAATGACAAGAAGAGTGTGGCTGCAATTGCCGTACATGACGCACCCTCTTCTTCGACATCGTTCTTCACCAACATTTCTTCTACACCTAAGCTTTTTGCCAACCTCTCCGATGATGAAAATGACACTCCTATTTGCCTTATGGCAAAGGAGGAGAAGGTATCATCCGATGTTTCTACTTACTCTAATGATGATGATGAGCTTGATGAGAACTATGCTATCAAAATCATTAAAAAATATGGAAAAGAAGCTGCCTCTACAATTCTAAAATTGAAATACACCATAGATGAGCTTGAGACATGCTTAGAGTCGCAAAGTGAAATGCTTCTAGTGGAAGGGAGAAGAACAATGGGCTAGAAGCATGTCTCACCAAAGAGAAGGAGAAAGTTGAGAAGTTAAATGTAGAATTGTCTTTGGCTAAGGACTCATGTGAGCGCTTAACCAAGGAACAGTCCTCAATTAATGACTCTTTGGCTAGTCTAAAGAATGATTATAGTATATCTCAAGAAAGCCTCACAAGCTTGACAAATAAATATCATGAACTTGAGATAAACTATGACACTCTTTGGAAGAGCACTTCTACTTCCTCTAAGGACTCAAATGCTTCAACAAGTGTAGAATGTAAAAGATACTATAATGTTGATATAAATGCTTGTGCTACTAACCTTGTTGAGCTAAAGAAGGACAAAGAAATTCTTAGGTTGAAGACCGTTGTGGGTAATGGTTGCAAGAACAAGGATAAGCAACCAACCACAATCTACAAGGCACCTAGGCATCCACACATAAAGGATGGCCTCGGCTACAATAGGTACAATGGTAAGGTCAATGGGAGAAACATGATAAATGGTGTGTCTTGTGTGAAGTTCAACAAGAGTGTGCCTCTTGTTGATCTCATTAACAAGATAAACAATGTTGAGGTTTCTCCCATCACTTTCTCCGACAACAAGAATATCAAGAAGAAGGAAGTGAAGGCATCCATGCAAAATGTGCCTATCTCAAGGAACAACTTATGTGATTATCTATGTTGTTGGGATAAGGATGGTAAAATTGTTGTAAAGTATGTGGGTGTCCTCAAGAAAAAGCAAATCATGAGTGTTTGGGTGCCCAAATCTTATGTGTCTAACCCCCTAGGACCTAATTCTAATTGGGTACCTAAAACAAAGGCTTAACTCCTTTTTGTAGGTATACGCTTCCGGTGGACCATGTTGGGTGCTAGATAGTGGATGCACCAATCATATGACCGGAGCAAAGACAATGTTTGATTCTTTCCAACCATGTGAAAGCAAGGGTGAAGGAATCACATTTGGTGATAATAGTAAAGGAGACATTCTTGGTTTGGGTAAAATTGCTATATTTAATGATAACTCAATCTCAAATGTATTACTTGTGGATTCATTGGGGTTCAATTTGTTGTCCGTCTCTCAACTTTGTGAGATGGGTTACAATTGTCTCTTTACGGATAAGGGTGTGGAAGTCTCAATTTGTAATTATCTCTCAATTTTGTAATTATCTCACCTTTATCTCTCAATTTGTCTCAATTTTACAAAAGTTGGGTAATTGTAATTATCTCACAATGATAAAGGTGAGAGACAATTACAAACGAGAAAATTGAGAGACAATTGTAACCCATCTCTCAATTTGTTGTAACCCAAGTGATAAAGGTGACGTGATAAAGCATCTCTCAAAAAGAATACCTTTATCTTCTCGTTTCACTTGGGTATTCTTTTTGAGAGATAAAGGTGAAACCCAAGAGATCTTCAAGAAGTTTGCAAGAAGAGCTCAAAATGAGTTTGACGTGAAGATCAAGAGAGTGAGAAGTGACAACGGGACGGAGTTCAAGAACACCAACATTGAAGCATTCCTTGATGAAGAAGGAATCAAGCATGAGTTCTCGGTCCCTTATACTCCCCAACAAAATGGAGTAGTGGAAAGGAAAAACCGAACGCTCATAGAGGCCGCAAGAGCAATGTTGGATGAGTACAAGACTCCGGAGAAGGATTATTGGGCGGAGGCGGTCAACACGGCATGTCATGCAATTAATCGTCTATATCTTCACAAGATCAAGAACAAAACCGCCTATGAACTACTCACCAGTAAAAAGCCTAAGGTTGATTATTTTAGAGTTTTTGGATGCAAGTGTTTCATACTTAGAAAGAAATCCAAAAGCTCTAAGTTTGAACCTAAGGTTGATGAAGGTTTCCTACTTGGTTATGGTACTAACGAACATGGATATCGTGTTTTCAATAAGACCACCGGTCTAATTGAATTAATGGTAGACGTGACTTTTGATGAATCCGACGGCTCTCAAAAAGAGCAAGTCAATATGAACATTGTAGGTAAAGAAGAGCCTTCTCATAAAGTGATCAAGAAGTTTGCAACCGGTGAAGTAAAGCCCGTTGAACAAGATGATGATGATGATGCACAAGTGCAAATCCAACATGACCCGCTCATACATCATGGGTCAACCGATGCCCATGGTGGTGCCTCCACATTAAGAGATGGTCATGACTCAAGAGAACAAGCAATTTAAGATCCACCATAAGTTGAAGAAAGCAATCAAGATGATGATCAAGGGGGAGCACTTGATGGTGTTTCTCCAAACAACATAGAGGGACCATTATTTCGAGCTTAAAATACAGTGCTGGGTGCTGCTGTCCTCAAACTTTCTATTGTTTTCAGTTCAGTTGGTTACCTCTCATTTGCACATATACTTATGCAAAGTCGAGATCCTCTCTAGCCCAGTGGAGGCACCTTGTGGTTCTGGTTGTAGTTGCTGGTTCCTCATAGAAAGCAATTTGCATGAGTTTTATGTGCGTTATTATTAAAAAACAATCTGAGCTCTTTTATGGTGGTTGGAAAGTAGCGGTGGTACTTCCATTTTTTCAGACAGTTGATCTGAGAATTCCAATCAGAATTAATTAATAATTAATTAAATCAAGTACCAGTCCCACATATATTTGGTTCTGGTCCCATCAGTTTGGTACTTCCTAGTACCTTGGTGTGAGTACCTCCTATTTTTCCATCAGTTTGGTACTTCCTGTACCTTGGTGTGAGTACCTCCTATTTTTCAACTGTTGGATTCCTACGTGCAACCGGCTCATATTTTTTCCAACCAGAATAAAGTTTTGCAAACAATCCATGCCCACTCAGTAACAGCATCTGGCCTTTGCACTTCACCAGTACACCTGGTACATATTTCCATATCTAATTGTCAGAACTCACTGCAAGGTGCTCCTGTCTTCCAAACGATGAACTTCACAAGCCATGCTGGAAGTTCTGGTAAATTACTGAACTGTCAAGATGTTTTTATCTTGGACAAACTCTTTTCTTCCCATTGTTCCCTGAAACCTCTAGCTGTGAGAGGAAAGTGTAATATTTGGGTGGCCTCTGAAATCTTTCTTGATCTCTAGAGTCTAGAGCATGTTTGTTTTGGGTCGTTTTTTTTTCTTGGGTTCAGTGGCTCTGCTTTTTGTTGAGGCTTGTGTGAGTGTGTTGTGTTCTTGTGGTTTTGTATGTAGGAGTCTTTTCTCAATGAAATGACTAGTAGCCCTGCTTGTCTGAAAAAAAAAACTATATTTAAGTGACCATGTACTAGTACTCTCTGAACATAGGTATCAGATTATCCATAATAATGTCATTCTTGAAGTTAGATCTGATGGTGATGCTAATTTTCAACCTTTTGCAACTAGAATAAGTATCCCGTTCCAGTTCACTGCCTTGGATTGCGGCCTATGCACTTCATATCACCTTTTCATGAAAAAAATTGGTGTGACCCCTTATCATTACGTTCCTATGTAGTATGCTCATTATTCCACTTTTTGTGTTCCATTCTGTTATTTTTTTGTTTTGCCTCAGATCTTACATCTGTTTGATGTGCATTAGAATTCATAGAATTAAGTGTAAAAGTCTCCTCAAGTTTTGACATGTTACCTTGCACTTCATAAGGTAGCTCTTCACTCTAATTTGAACTGTTCAACTTTGTATAGGTGCTATTGTTGCTCCAGTCTCGCAGACTAAGTTTGGTACCTTGAAAGATCCTGCTAAAACCCTTAGGATGCCGTCAGTGGCAAACGCAGGTAATTTGGCTAGCCTAGTGCTAAGAAAATCTCCCCTGTATCGCAGACAATTTTCTTTAAAACAATCCCTACGAGAAATTCTGGTATCTGATCAGTGACAAATGCAGGTACATCAGCAAGTTGCACACTGACTCCTGGTGTCCGACTGATGAGAAATGCAGGTTGGTGTTGATGCTTTGACGTCTTCTTGTACCCTCGTTAGTAGT
The DNA here is from genome assembly GCA_023333625.1 of Bothriochloa decipiens. Lineage (NCBI taxonomy): Eukaryota > Viridiplantae > Streptophyta > Magnoliopsida > Poales > Poaceae > Bothriochloa > Bothriochloa decipiens. The sequence goes on from CM041634.1 coordinate 15,964,685, forward strand.
CAGAACTGACTGGAAGTAAGCATAGGCCTCTTTTGGATATGTCATACAGTTATAATTCCACAAAGTGTAACATCAAGCAATAATGGTTAAAATTTGACATAGTTACTATCACGTCATATTTCTCACCTTTGTACTCTCACCTTTGTACAGACAGTGATGAGTTTTAACTAATATATTATCTACGGCCTATCATCTGAATTCTTCATCCAGCTGCAACCCATGTTTGTTTAGTTGATCATTGATAAAAGCTCTTTTTCCTCGAGCTTGCCATCGTCATTCTCCTGTTGGTTACTGCTACACTTCGCACCTGTCCTGTGTGCATGGCAATTAGAACTGCATTCCGTCCCAATAGCATTGTTGGACCTCTCGGCATGTCTACATATGGAAATTAATTTAAACACCCTCAAGAAATTTCCGTGCACACATAACTTTACATGACTACATGCTACATTATGAACGCTAAATGTACTATTGATGTGACTATATCCAATGCTGGTAACAATCTCTGGTTTTCCATGTTCCAACAATTAATTTAGCTGATAACTAGCCATGATGATTCCTTTTTACTTAAAACAATCATATGGAAATCTAATTTGTTCAATGATGTACTGTGCAAGATTTCTGCTTCCTCAGTTCGTGAATTAGCTGCCCTCCTATTTTTGGTCATGATAGTTCCAGTGTTGCATTTGCTTCAGTGGGTTTCTAGGTTTGTACTGTACCATACTGCTAGCATGCTACGTGCCTTATTCTTGACCACCTACACATGCTCAGTTCTGCACCACTTGAATTCTGCTAAAAATGTTAAGTTGTGGGAGAATCTAATGATAATACACCAAGAGCATCTTGTAGTTGTTTCAAAATCTTGGTCCTTTAAAAGCTCACTGTTACAGAACATCGGGTGTAAAGTCCAATGGAAGGGGCATCGTGGGCTAAACCTTACTTGGTGTTCCTGATAAGTTTTGTATATTCTTGTGAAGGGATAACTGAGCATTTGGATCAAGAGGGCTCCAATGCAGAGAGTGGATTCAATCCAAAGAAGAAACCAAGGGAGGCGCTCACTACTTCTGACGAGCAGGATCTTCATCCAAAAAGGCAACGACGATTGGTGCTTTAGTTTGTAGTAGCATTGCAATCTGTGGTGTTATATTTCTTCTCTGCAATGGAAGTAGAACAACAGCTTGATGAGCATGTGGCTCTCCGCAAATTATTATATTATACAAGCGCGTATGGTTAATTCCAAATTTCAGTTATCTCATAATGCAGCAGATAGTGTTAGGTAGTAGTTGGTAGCAGGGGGATGGACGGATGGTCCAGTATGCTGTGTTGTTTTGACTCATGGTTATGTTATTCATTGGGAATAGTAAACTGTTTTCTTCCATGAACTGTCCAACGGCTTAAAAACTATACCACTACTAATTGATAACTGTAAATAGATTTTTTTTTTCTTTTTGTGCTATGTTCTGTTATCCCCACTGATGAAGTTTGATGAAGTTGCTTATTGCACACACGGTACTGACAGTTGGAATTTGTACTTGTTGGGCTGCAGATGCCGGAGGCGGTTGAAACTTGAGCCGGGGAGATCCGTCCGCGGCGTGAGATAATCAACGGACCATATACCACTTAATCTACCAGTGCTGCCGTTAAGTTGTTGCTGCTACTTGCGCTGCGTATATGGCAGCCACTATCGAGGCCTGCGAGCCTCATTCTACTAGCCAGCTAGCTGAACTTGTAACTTAAAGAGATGCTGTGTCTTACCGTGCAACCAACTCTGTTTCCTTGATTTGTCAACTGTGTGTGGCGAATAAATTTACTCTGGTTAGCACTTGATCTGATCAGTGCCAGCCACCAGGCCTATATTAATTACTTCTTCCGTTCTAAATTACAGTTCGTGTTGTAACTTTGCGTTGCTTTGGGACATGAGTGTGTAATACAGTATATACTGGTAGCTCATACGATTGTTCTGCATTCATTGGATATGGACGGCTCGGTTGTTTCCTAACCTGCTGGACGAAAGCTGTCATCCCCAGCTAAGTAACAGGACTAAACAACACGCATTGATTGGAAGCTACTAGTACTATCGGGCGGGATGTGACGTGAAAAAGGCTAGGCGACTTTTGTTCGAACGGCAGCCACGGACAGGCTGTCTATGCTGCAGCGTGAGAGTTTAAAGCAGCCGGGGCTGCTGCTGCTGTGCAGACGTTAAGTGCCCAGAGCTGCGCGTGCTCCACGGCCGCCGCGCCCGACAGGGCGTCCTGCTCCAACGACGGTACCTCGAGGCAGTTGAACGCGACTACCAGCGGTTGCTCCAGCGATGGTGTTCACGGTGGCCATGAGGGGCCAGACCGCCAGGGTGTGTGGCTCATCACGAAGGAGCAGGCCAGGTGCCTTGCCCTTGCCGCGGAGCAGGTGGCCAGCACCATGCCGTTGGCCGTGGATGCCACCGTGTATCCGTCGTGCTTGGTTCAACAACATAGACAAGCAGAAGAGGAGGAAGAAGTATTGCTTGGTTCACTTGGACCGTCGGATGGTCATCGGATGGCTTCAAACGTCTGACTTCTTAAGTTGCAGTATTAGGGTTACGTATTTATAAACAAATAACCACATGATTTCAGAATTTTACGGTTAACAGCACACAAGTTTGCGTGAACTTTTTACGGTTGAGGGTGGTAGATTTTTGTCCATAATATGTGAAACTTGAATTTTATGGTCGTAGCTGGTCTTCTTGTGGAGATTCATATAGATGACTCTGTGTGTAATGTAATATTACATTGAGATCAATAACAGAACTATTCACTTTTACATTGTTGAGATCATTCTCTAATTCTAGTTTCTACTATGCGCGCGATAGACAGATATGCGATAGCAGGGAAATGGTCCGACGTCTTTTTGCGGCCAATGTTCTTTCAGTGGATCATAGATCTCGTTGTCAAGGTGTCCCCTTTCTTTGACAGACAGTGAAAGTTGAAGAAAGATGACCGATTTGATCTTTGATGTACTCTTTATTTTTAGAGGTCATCTTGTGTCTTCTTGTTCATTGTTTGTATCAGCCTTTCCGATACGCTGTTGTAGCCAAGATAAGAAAAGAAGGGAGAGAAAAAAGTATAGGAAAATATTAGCCACTGATACATGATGTGTCCCACATATCAGGGGAGGCAAAGGGGGTGTGATTCTCCCCTATTGCAATTCGCAACATTTTTAAGAAAGATGTTCAATCTAATGAGAAGCAGTGTGCAAATCTTACCAACAAGAGTGTGCACAGTGGTCCCTCTCCCAATTTCTTTGGCAACTGTAGTAGATTGATGCTAAACAAATCAACAAGTCTGTGAGGAGAAGGCCAATTGCATCGAATACTTACTTTGGAGCAAACAAACCCCAAACCTGCAAATTTACTCGATAAACAGTCTGTTCCACCGAATGCTTAATAACAACTACAAAGCAGAAATACTAAGGTAATTTGTTCTGAAAGGCAGGAGCAGTTATACCATTAAGTGACACCTTTGAATAGCAACGCATATGATTGTTAGTGTAGCAGACTGCTGTTATAAGACCATACATCAAAGGCACCTAAGGTTGACAAAGAAATATTTGGTGTAATGAGGATTAGTGAGCAAAGAACCAGACAACAGCTTTAAAAGTTCCATGGATGCATGAATATGCTACTGTATTAGTGGTTTCCAGCATAATTAATTGTTCAGTAATTTGAATTTGGCGTCAATGTGCACATTTGAGGATATGGAGCATCCTCACTAACAATTTTGTATGCTATATGTTGTGGAAGGAAAGGAGCACGAGGATTTTTTACTGCATGGGTTGCCCAAACTCTGTTGCTCCAAAAAATCAAAGATGAGGCATCCCTCTGGATTGTGGCAGGGTCCAAGCATCTGGCCAAGCTTGGAGCAAGGATATGTGTATTTAATAGTACCTTATCAATATTGTTGAGAATAACGTCCTTCAGTTTGTTGTCCTTGGACGTGGTGTTGTACCACACTATATATGGCAATATATGGAAGGCTCAGAATTGGCAGGATATGAGAAACACCAAAGGTGCCAATGGAAAGTAGAAGGCCTTGTCGAATGATATGGAAATGATCAAAACTGCATATTGAAGCATTATAGCAACATCAGCGCATGTAATGAAAGGAAATTTTGTTTTTGCAGTCTCAGTCTTATAAGAAACACAAATCACGCTTACCCGATGAAAGCTGCACCATATTGGAGGCCATCAAATGTATCATTTTTAAATTAGCAATGATGAATATACTAGCCACCCCATTAAGATCAGTTAAACTAGTAGCTAACACCAATGCGCATATTAGTATAGGCAATAATGCTAGAACACTATCAATGAACAAAATGTGTTATAGGTACATCAAGTACTCTAATGTTTTCTGAAGTAATATAGTATGCATATAAACATTTGTTTCATATAGAGAAAGGTAAATAACTGGAAGCAACATGAAACCTACCAGTGACCTGTCAGATAAAATAGACAAACTGCAAGAAGGCTCCACTGAATCACCGAAATGGGGTCAGCAAAAGAGAGTTCTGACTCTCTGATGTTTCTGTTGCAACTTTATGATACACCAAGCTACAAAACAAAGATGGAACAGGAAACTTAGTGGCCAGAAAATTTGCAATGTACCTTCATCATGAGAATCTATATTTTTCATTGGCAATCAAGTGATTTCCACATTACCTCCTGTCATGCAAATTAACGGACCTTGCCTTCCCAACAGGATCAAAACAGTTGGACTCCAAGAACAAAGCATGACAGCCGATAAAATAATTATCCTTTTATTCACCTTCAAACTGTTCATTTGAAGCCTTCAAATGAACAGTTGAGCCAAATATCCAAGAAAATGCAGAAATGGTTATTGATAGACCTCCGATAGTGTAAACAATGCGAGGAGCTAAACTTCTTCCAGATTCTTGAACAGTCCCAGCATGAGAAAACAAAGTAGTCTCTGAAGCCCAATGAAATGCTATAGATAAATAACTCACCATCGTTCCACACAACAGAAAGTACTTGAAGAACCTCTGACAGATTGCACAGGATAGGCACTTGAACATAATGTAAGCCACAAAAGCTAGAGATATGATGGGGAATAGCTCCAAGAGGATGTTGCAAGAATTAACACCAAGAATTTTACAAATGACGCTCACAGGGTGATCCTTTGTAATTGTTGGGGCAGGCAAATTGTTTTGACATCTCAACCTCAATTCCAAACCGTGTGAAAATATTTAGAAGAAGAAAAACTAAGTCTGCAAATCAATAGAGTGAAGGATGTCAGAAGATGATTGCACCAAAGAATAACTTAAATAAAGAATTTATGTCCAGGAATACTTCTATGCTGATGTTCACTTCCAGCACTGAGTGCCACACGCTGGTGATACAACTTGTGGCCAAAAGAAAATTTGCAACTCTACCTCAACTCTACCTTCTACCACTGTGTAAAAGAAAAAATAAACTATGACCAGATATATATATAAAATAAAATGAAGTGTGTATGGTAAGACTGATTCATCTGACAACACTCACATATATAGCTGTTCGATAAGAAACTAGCAGCTCGAATCATGGCTAAAGCAAAAGCAAGGGAAAGTCTAGGAATGATGCTTGAACCAGAACTTTTCTGATCTGATGACGATTGTCTTATGGTCATATTTACAAGTGTGGATCCCTGAATGATACTCCCTCCGTTCCAAATTATAAGTCGTTTGACTTTTTTCGGTTCATGCATTTTGTTATGTATCTAGACATAAATATGTCTAGATACATAACAAAATACATGAATAAAAAAAGTCAAACGGCTTATAATTTGGAATGGAGGGAGTAACTGACAATATCATAAGTAAAAGACCAATGCACATTGACCATAAATCAAATTTTGTCCAAGCAGAGGGAGCAAGCTTTGAAAAACTCTGCAGGAAGTCATTGTATGCATCAATTTGCTGCAGCAGAACTGGACCTTTCTCCTCTACATTTCTTGACTACATGTCTCTGATGAACAACTAGTTATCAGAGAAGCTGACCAAATTTCCTGAGCTCTTGAATATAGGTCTGTGATATGTTGCAGGTCTTCTGATGGAAATCCAATAACAGAAGTAACAGAATATTGATCAATGTATCTCTTTACCTACAAGGAAGATGGGTGTCAAGTTTAGAAAACCACAGATCTATATGAACTAAACAAGGGAAGTTGAAGGGAACAAGAATGCAGCTTCAGACTACCTGCCAACAATTTACAAATAGAACTTCAGCATATCTCCTCATCCATGCTTCTAGATCATCCTGTGAGGTATAAGCATTGGTACCCACCCTTTGATTTACCCATGTCCCAGTACTCAAAGCATATAGTTCTGGGTTTACACGGCCAATGCTATTTAAGAAACAGGAGACCCATTTAGCAGCTAGTGGATCAATATAAATAGTGAGCAAAGCAGTGGCGGAGCCAGAACTTTTGAATAAGGGGGGCCGGACAATACAACGACACCTAATAAGCATGCTAAATATGTTCTTCGCATATGATGTTAAAATTTTCTATATGTATTTAGCCTATTCAAATGAATTTTAGTCTGTTTTTATCATCAAAATAGAGTGAAATGATATTTTTTTTAGCTATCCAAATGAATTTTCTATATTTATATAAAGGAAATCACTGTGCTGGGGGAGGGGGGTGGGCACGGCCCCTGCCTGAGCAAAGGATGATGAAACAACAACACCACCAAGAAAAAGAAAAAAAGGTAGACAACCAAGAATACATAGCAGCTTACAATCAAGCAAGAACAGTCACTGATAACTGAATCATAGAATAAGCATCAAGTTAAACTTGCACACCTTCCAAAGGGAAAAGGTATGCCAAGAAGTTCTGATATAGTCACCGCAAAATCAAGCTGAAACCAAGAAGACATATAAGCAACACCGAATAAAACTGAAAACCCCCATGGGAGACTGCAATGAACCCTGACCTGCTGCATAGTGCTGACGCAGACCTCTTCCCTGTGCTATGATGTTAATTAATAAAAAAAATAGAAGGAAATAAATGTGACACAAGTATTAATGTTCTGGGAAAACAAATGAAAGCAAGAAATCTGATTAACATGAGATTTCAAAAAATAATAGATTTATTATGCTTAGCTACTAAATACTAGCATACAAAGCTGCTATATTTAATTTATATAGAGTCAAAGAAATTAATTAAGTATTCAAGAATTAACTCTCTCTTTTGATTTTACAAGGCTGAAAGCATATGTTAATAATATTTCCTCCAGGACTTTAGATGTCACCATCCAAATTCAACACTAAAGAACTACACAAATAAACAGAATTGCCCATACTCAATGTTATTTTTGCCAAATATTTTATTAAAAAAAGTGCGGCAGGAGATCTGCTGATCATGTATTCAATTATTCATATAGAAGAATTTTTTTTTCCAAAATATTTTCTACATACAACTTCAAATTTATTTGTATTTGTTCTAGTTATTTATAATCTGAACCCGTCAAACAACCCTTCTATTGGCATAAATAAGAAGAGCAAATGATTTACTATTAAGATGCAAATGTGATTGACAAATATACCAGATCAACATTGCACGAACTATCATCAAGAACAGATAAGACTGCATCTGGTGGGGTCCTTGGACTCCATGCAAACAACGATGTTTCAACCTACAACTCACACAGGATTAAATTTGATTGTTATGTACTTTGCAGCCAAACAGAAAGAAGATCGCCTCTTCAGCAGTTCCCCCTCCATGGTCACCATTCAGGGTTTGACCATGATTGCCCATTACCAAAAGCAAAGTATTCTCATGGGTACCACCAGGTTTGGATAGACTTCTCAATGTGTCAATAACACCCTATAGGAGAAAAAAAGAATGTACTGTACAAAGATGGGCCAAATCATCACCCAATTTTTTTGGTTGGGCTTTTTAAGTGAGCAAGTTCCGAGAAATTCGCTGGGAATTCACAAGTACAGTCCAAGTGAAAGCTACTCTGAAAGTCTGAATCCACATCAATCACTGAGACTAATCGATACATAGCGTCGCAGCATAAAAGCTGGAGTGCATTTATTTTATTTCCGCAAACAAGAACAGCAGCTAGCGGTAGCACTACAAGTGTGGAGCTCATCAGGCGACACCGCGACAGCAGGCTGACTCAGGCGACGACGTCCGCTCCGGCCTTGAGCTTCTTGGCGAAGGCGGCGAAGTAGCTCCCCTGGTGCGCGGCCATCTGGAGCTCGGCGTCGCTGGGCAGCCTGCTCCTCCCGTCGGCGCCGGCAAACGTGCCAGCCCCGTACGGGCTGCAGCACCTGACCTCGTCCATGTCGTACATGCCCTCGCCGAACGTGTAGCCCACGGGCACGAACACCATGCCGTGGTGCGCGAGCTGCGACACGGCCGTGAGCGCCGTCTCCTCCTGCCCGCCGCCCTGGGTGCCCAGCGAGAAGAAGAACCCCGCGGGCTTCCCCGCCAGGGCCTGCGCCTGCCAAAGCCCGCCCGTGGAGTCGAAGAGCGCCTTCATCTGCGCCGCCATCATGCCGAACCGCGCCGGGAAGCCGAACAGGATGCCATCCGCGTCCGCCAGCTGCTTGCCAGAGACCATCACCGGGTGCTCCTCGACCTTGGCCGGCGCGCGCATCTTCGCCAGCGCCTCCGCCGGCAGCGTCTCCGCCACCTGCCAGATGGTTGCCTCGACGCCGTCGATGGAGTCAGCGCCCTTCTTGATCTCCTCCGCCAGCCTCGCCACGTGGCCGTACGTCGAGTAGTACCTGCACAAAGTCAGCAGAGCAGCAGCAGCAGCAAGCATGAATATACCATATTGTAGAAACATTGCCAGTGAGTAATCGTAGAAGCATTGCAAGGTGCTCATGATTAGTTAGGTTGGCCACTCACACGACGTAAATCTTTGTCACCGCCGCCATTGATCGGTCGCGCAAGCTTAATTTGTCGTCTGCACCTTCTTGATCTCCTTCGTCAGTTTTTGCTGTGTGCAGTGTGCTGCTAGGCGAGTCAATCGATGCCAGGACGCCCGCGCGTTTTATATAAGAGAGGTGAGCGGTGAGCACGACGGATCGGAGCAGCCACGATGATTTGGTAGACACTGGTGAGCACCATCTCATTTGGGGATACGTGAGACAGCATACGTGATCAGTGGCGTCGCTGCTGACGTTGCCCAACGTATATATAAAGTTCAAGCTGGACAGGAGAAGGGAGCAGGAATCTGCTTACCCGTACTTGTCGGATGTGGACACAATACTCATTCTTTTTACGACCGGGCCTTCATCCGTTTTTTATTAAGAGACGGACATCATACTCCTATAGTCCTATACAGTACTTCTTCCATCCTAAATTGTAAATCGTTTAATTTTTTTATTCTAAATTTGACTACTCGTTTTATTAAAAAAAATTTACGTAAATATAGTCAAATTTAAGACATTCTTGAAGAGATTTGATTAATAAAGCAAGTCATGACAAAATAAATAGTATTTTATATAAATTTTAAAATAAGATAGTGATCAAATTTTATATTAAAAAATTAAATGACTTATAATTTAGGATGAAGAAATTAACAATTAACAGACGGTAATGCGGAAAAGAAATTAGGTGTGATGGTCTGCACGGAACAGACCCACCGGTGTCACCTTCGTTTGTTTCTTGCCTCAGTTGTGTTGTGTGCGCAAATATCCTCTTGAGCGTACGTGCATCTTAGGTGTCTATGTTTACGTCTTGGGTGTCTGTGTTGTATGGGTAATTAGAAAAACGCGCGCTGCCCGATCGTGTAGCGGCTTCGTCCCTTCCCCGGAAAAAAAAACACGTACCGTGCTGCCGCGCCCAATTCCCTTCCTCTCCGCCGGCGCAAAACACTCGCGGCGTGCGCATCTCCTCCTCCAGCCGCATCCACCCGCAGCCGTCGCCTGCAAGCATAGTAGCTAGTCATCTCATAATTGTTTCATCCATGCACGCAGCGCCGACGATGCCGCCGGCCGTGACGCACGACGGGCGACCTGTCGCTGCGAAAGGCGCCGGAGCGGCGCGGCGCGCGGTCCAGCGGCAAGGTGGCCGTCTCCCTCGTCGCGCTCTCCGTGCTCTGCGGCCTCGCCGTCTTCATCCTCGGCCTCACCGAGCGGATCATGATCCTTTGCCTTCCAATTAATAAGTTTCTTTGTTTGTTGGACTCAGTTGAGCACCGAGATCTTATTTCTTTGAAAATGTAAGAAAATACACTTACAATACCGTGGAGTGGAAGTAGGTTGGCTTTGAATCGTAAAAGGTCTTCCGTATATGTTCTCTATTGGATACGTCAGTGGTTTTATTTTGAGCTTCCTCTGCATTGCAAGTTGTCTGCAACTTTAATGCACATGTATTTGTTAATACCATTAATTTAGAGAAAGTATTATAAGCTAAGCCACCTAGGCATATGATTGCATCATCAAAATTTCAGGTAGACGAGAGAAGAAAGGAGAGAGAACAAAGTGGGCTGCATCAAACATATCGAATATATTACTTATATAACCGATCAATATAGTATGTCAATATCTAAGAAATACTTACGTAAGGCAAACCGGTTTTTTTAACACCATCATCACTAGCAAACATGCATGTGCGTTGCAACGGGAGAAAATAATTATCAAACCTTTAACTTGTTTGCTTTATCTATTTGCACAATTGCAACGGCCACAGTAACTTGATTCCTGTACTTGTTACTTGTGATGTTGTTGTTGCTGCAACAATCACAAACACATAGGCTCGTTAATGAAAGGATGACAATGTTACATATCTATTTACTATTTCTCATTTTATATAATTAAAATATTTTATTTATTTTATGATCGATGATCATGATATATATAACATAAGTTAATATTGACAATATCATATGAATTATATATTGAATTAAAATACAACCTTGATGCATTTTTCCATCGTAAAGAGTGAAATATTTACTCACGAAAGTATTTTAACTTTAGTTTTTATACTAACTGTCTATGTATTTGTAGATTTAAATATTTAGTTGTCATGTGTTTAGTTTTGACATGTTAGTCCTTGTTGACACTATTTGATTAGATTTAACGTGAAACCGCTCAACATTTGAGTTTACATATTGATTAATTAGATCATTGACTAAATTCATGTCATAATAATTTATTTCTAATTAAAACCAGCAAGTTGATAGAAATATTTGTTTATATTAAGTAAATATCAGATTTTAGAAACCCATAATATTATATTACTATTTATTTTTATCAGTATTACTATTTATCTTTATATTTATAAGAAAAATCAGAATATGTAGTAACAAATAGTTCTATTATATTATATAATACACATACACACATGCTGAGTATTTATCTTTGTTAATTTGATTTGTCCCGTCCATTAAGTAGAAATTGTGACCGTAAAAATTGAAGGAGAAAGTCATGAAAACATATAATAATATAACTAAATAAAAAATATTATAGTTGTGTATTAATAAATATTTCTTTTATATATATTATATAATAGGCATACACATTGAGTATTTACCTTTGTTAATTTGGTTTGTCCCGCCCATTAAGTAGAAATTATGACTATAAAAATTGAAGGAGAGAGTCATGAAAACACATAAAAATATAATTAATTAAAAAAGCCAATCTAGACTTTTTGAGACCGAGCTGGCATCGTTCATGTTTGATTTAGTGTGAGGCGACACTTTTATTTGTAGTTGAAGGGGTATTTTTTTAGACTAAATCTAGATTTTCTTTTCTTGAGACCAATTCGGATTTTTTTTATGTCGATCCAGCTCCGTATTGCAGGAGATTTGCATTGCATGTGGGCATGCAAACCGATCTTTTTTTTTTCTTTTTACGGACGTGTGGGCGGGCGTAGAAAGAAGGCGGGGATTTAGCGGGTGGCCAGGCGGACAGAAAGAAGCGGAAAAAACTTAGGCAGACTGAAATTTTTGTAATTAAGTATTAGGATAAGATACCAAGTGTCCCACGAACGCAGCGCAGCGTAAGAGCATCTCCAAGAGTTTCAAACCCACTCTCAAATCTGACTTTTTTTGTCAAAACTGAAAAAAAAAATTGTTCTCCAATAACTTTATGTCTCAATTCCTAGTTTTTCCACACACAGGGAAAATCCACCTAGTCATGCGGATTTATACATGCCTATGGATCATTTAATGTGAATGTGGAAGGACCTAGGAAAAGACTAAAGGGTAGATTAAGGTTCCTAATGCAAATGCGTAATTAAGGAAAAAATGTATAAAGGTGGTTCTGTTGAGTTGAAAAAGACTAATGCAAAATTGTTCGTATAGCGAGAGATAGTAAAAACTGTTGAAGAAGCTTAACAAATGTACTTCTAACTTTTTTTAGCCACTTGGAAAACAGTACTAGAGATGACTCAATCAGCTAACAACCAGGAATACATCACATAAGAGGAGCTATATGTACATGCCCTCTTCATTTGGCCGAAATGCCAGATTAAGTATTGCTCGATGAGAGCCGTGGCTGATAAAGGACCATGCGACGTCAGAGCTTTGATTCCTACCGTCGTAGTACTGTATGTGTTTGGATGGATGCCATATCATTCATTTATACAACTATACCTGTTTCGGGTTTATCAAAAAAAAAAACCTGTTTCGGATGAATGGATGTATTGAGGCTAGTACAGTGCCCGTTGAGATTGACACAAAACAGTACCATTATCCAAAGGAACTGACCCATTCACCACTATAACGAGTGCCATCAAGTTTTGACCCAATTTCACAAAATCGCTCTGCAGATGCTGCGAGAACAGGGAAAGTGCCAAAACTTACAAGAAAAGAAATGTGATGATGCAAACGACCATTCGAATACACTCGAATATACCTGACAAGTTTGGAAAAATGCTGGTTTCACACAAACGCCAATACGGGGAAATTTCTGCTCAGCAGATAAAATAGTCATACAGGTTCATAATTTTGTAACATTTCAGTATATCTCATTGGAAAGCAGCTTGTTACAATGCCTGAATTCCACGGAAACAGCTCCACAGTCCACTGCATTTGTAGATGTTGCAAATTAAGAAATTGGGAGCCAGTTCTGCCTATATATGAATTCTTACCTCCTCAAGCTACATAAGAGCAATAGTCGATAAGAGGGTCTAAGTAGCACACCGTTGACACTGATTCCTCACACAATGGCCCTGAAAATTTGGAACCGCTTTAGGACTCCAAAGAGGAAGGGAAAATTTGGTCAACATTTTCGAATAAGACGGAGGCTCCCAAGCCTGTATCTATTGATAGTTACAGCTCTTTAATTAGTTTACCTAGTAAAACATTAACTCACCATTGTGTCAATTGCTCAAACAGCGAAATTATTACTTCTAAATACATTTGAACTACAGGGCTTAAAATCTAAAATGAGTAATTATAACTCAATAACTCACCACTAATCAACAGCTAATATCGCCTATAGGTCCTCCCAAGATCACCATGCCTCTCTTGTTGAAACTCACCATATGCTACATGAGCCTTTGGGGCTGAATACCTATCAGAAGCATATGGATATGTGCTCTTCGAATCCATTGGTTGATGTGTAGCTGAAATATGTGTCATTCTCTGCTCAAAACCTAGATAGCCAGTTTGTACGTATGAAGGCTGTGCTTGTTGTTGACTTTTAAAGGTGTCAAGAAATTCTTCCCACTTCCTTGCATGCACATTCCTCATGGTAATCACTCTCTCCATGTAATTTTCTCTAATCACTCTCAGCGACTGCATTACAAAGTATATTGACATCAAGAAATGATAACAACCAATACAAAACATGAATTGACTGGTACAAATCCACTAGTGAAATTTTTTTCTACAGAGGGGAGCACATTACAAAACATTAATTGAGCAAACATAATGAAAGGCGCAAACTTGACTTCAGTGAAAATAGTTATATGTGACCTATCCTTATACAATAAAAAGTGGAGTAAATTCCACAAAAACCACTATTTTCGTCTAATTATCACAAAACTACAACCTGTGGAGTGACATATCAGTTGAAATACACCTTTCAGACCTTATCATGGGTGGCAAGCACAACAAAGTGACAAACCTGACCTGACCTGTGCGTCTGAAGGCTCACATTGCCAGCCCAGATATGATTGCCAGGTCAGGGCTCGAGCTCCGATATTTGATGAAAAACTCGATAAAATCTGACAAATGTTCGACCGACCTATCTCTAGCCTTATGTATTTGGCCTAATTAATAATTATAAGCTCGGGCTTGCAAAGTTTGCAATGGTTTTTTTCAAATCCAACCTGAAAACGACCCAACCCAGTCAGCAAATGATGCTTGCTAGCCAAGCTGGTCCTATGCTAACTATTATGTGCAGGAGAAGGGAGCAAGACAAAAGGTACTCATGCACAACTTGGGCTACAATAAGATCAATGATCTGGCATATATCAGAAGCTGACACGGGTGTGCAGGAGGGTGTAATTCAAAGTGATCCGAATCCACAAGCCAGGAGCAGCAGACCTAAAAAGTGGTAGTTTTGTGAAGAAACCCCTAAAAGTAGCGATGGGTGTATGGAATGGGCTCTCAAGAAGTTACAGCTTTGTGACAACTAGACAAAAATAGCAGTGCATTTCTGAAATTTACTCTAAATAAAACAATCATTTTTCTACAATCAGAAGTTTATTGTGACTAAAGGATCCAAAATTATAAGCTGCTCCAGCCTTGAGCAGCCCACCACATTTCAATCAAATAAGTAGATGAAATTGTTGTACAGATAGAAGAAACAATATATTTATTAATAGTGCACCCTGGCACCAGGTAAAAAAGAAGTGCATTACCAATGCCATGTTCATGCTGTAGATACATACATGTAGGCTAGAGATACCAACTCATATTGGAACAACAAATATTAAGCAGATTCTTTCCAACTCCAAATTTCAGCTGAAAAATTTAGTAATTCAATTGTATGCGTAGTTACTCTCAAAGTCCCAATTAAAAGTAAAGAAGGAAAAAAATAATATAAGACAGCAAGATTCCAGAGCAACTTGGTACTCTATTTCATGCTTCAGATCAAATTAACAGAACCCAAATATTTTGACCTAAAATATATCACCCCAAGCTGCTTATTTTATGTTCTGGTGAGGTCAATATTGCAATATAATTTCTGCTCTCATGCTTCAACTACTACGGTCATACAATGATCTAATGCCCCCCCCCCCTGTTTTTTTGTGTGTGCGTGTGTAGGGGTGGGGTAAAAACTCTGCAGCCTCTAGTCAATGACAAAACATAAAAGATAACAGAGGTAATAATTAGACACCACCAGTGAGCATCAAATAGAAAAATAAGGATACAGAAATGAAGTGACAGTCATGGTAACAAAACAAGCTTTACCTCTCGATGCCTAGAGTTCTCTTCATCCTCCTCTTGGTCACGAGCTCTAGCTAATTGTGTAGCTTCTCTTTTAAACTCCATCTCAAGCTCTTCCAAGGTCTGTTGGTGGGATGGCATGTCAAACCTAAGACTTGAACAGGCATCTGCTCCATGCCTCTCAATTCCCCATTCATTGGGCACATGTGATGCAGCAAATTGGTTATTCTCGCCATGTGTTCTAGGGAATTCATCAAAATAAGAGGCATGGCGTGGAGATTCTGATTGGACTGGACGGCCTATTGCTCCAAAGTTGGCATGAGCTTCAGCAAAAGGAAGAAGATGCAACATATTGCATTTTAGTTCCAAATAGCTAAAATTGTTTCACACCTAAGTAGACTTTATTGCATAGTGAAAGGAGGATTAATGCCAGATGCAATACACAAATTGCAGGCCATCCAACTTATATAATATGATGTGTTCAGAACATCCTTTCTGACCAATTAATAGGCAGAAACACTTCATATTCAGGCACATATTTGAGATAGTCTTGCCTGAGTGATAATCAAGGAGAAACACTTCGTCACATAAAGCTTGAACTTACCTTGAGCTGCAAAAGGACCAAACAAGTAATACTCTAGCACGGCAATAACCAACAGAAAAGGGACCAGAGATATTTTCTTTTAGCTCAAATTGTCATTTTCTTCTGCCTCCTAATGCTCATACAAATAGATGATTATACCAGTGTGCAGGAGCTCCCTACCTTGTGTAGATTCTTTCGAAAACTTGGCCATATTGTTGTGTAAGCGACCATCTAGATGCCTTTCATTATAGTATCCTTTACTTTGAGAGCGTGATGCATTTCTTGGACTATGGGATCGTTGAGAATCAAAATTTCTTGGGCTATGTGAGCGATGAGAATCAGAGTGTCTGGGGCGAAACTCAGTAGTGTTTCGTACAGGCGATCTAGAGCGACCCCGTTTCAGACTTCTTGGACTATGTTTACCTTTACCCTCTTGAATAATTTTATGCACAGCATCTACACCTTTGGCTAATATTAACCTATCCTTTCCACTGACAAACAGGAACTTCTCATCCATTCTGATTTTACACCCCACATCTTTCTCAATCTGGCTTATTGTCCTCTCATTGAAAAGATCTCTGACTTGCTTATCTCTTGCTGGAACTCTTTCAAAAAAATCTGCATTTCTCCTATTTGCCCCAAGTGTGGAGGGACAACCCTGTTCAGAAAGGAAATGTTGAATGAAAAGCATGCTTTGATATTTTTTATAATAACATTTAGCAAGGGAAGATGAAATAAAATAAAATAAGTATACAAAAAGTGCCATGTACACCAAAGCAGAAAGAGGAACATTCATGTTAAACACCAAATAAAAAGGAAAAAATACAAAGCACAAAGTAGATAAAGAAACTACAGCCGCAGGATTTTCCTGTCAAGTAAACATTGCCTACTTTCTAACTTACCATGTAAGACAAAATGCAAAATATAAGGATGGAAAAATACAAAGTAGAGTTTTGTGCATCATCTTATGACTTGCACTTGCAATGGCATATACTGCTATTAAAAAGGCTGAAACTTTTTCTATCATGAACTGTGACAATATAACAGACCAGTCTATGAACTAATCCCAGCACTTCTTTGCAGCCGAAGCTTCATATGAAGTTGCTACCAATGTTATAACAAATGATATAACAAATGCCACTGCAAAAAGAAACCTGCTGCTTAAATTCACTAGGGTCAGTATGCCACTACTATGAAGTTGCTAACACTACCGATGATATAACAAATGCCAGGTGTCCTTGTATGTTCTATACATGTCTTTATTTGATATACTCCCATGCAAGTTTGATTTTCGATAGGAAGAGTACCTGAGTAAAATGGCCTGCGTCTCCACATATTTTACAAATCATTTCTTCCTCCTTCCTCTTCTTCCAGTTCCTTTCTGTAGCCTTAGCTTTAGCCTCCCAGACCTTAGCCTCTCGGCTAGTGAAGTCCGTAGGAACAGCATTAGGATCTGGGGTCTCATCTTCATCATCTGACTTATCAGGAGTCAGGGGCCTCTTCTCAGCATTTACTTTAGGCGTCACACTATTTGTAGACGGTGCAACTGGGCCGCTGTATGCTTTCCCATAAACTTCATTGAAAAGTTCATCATCTATTTCAGGACTTGGCTCCCTCGCCATTGGCAGAAGAATATTTGCTCAACCTACAGTAATTGCAAAACACACGAGGGGGAGAAGAAATAAATTATCTCCCAAGGAAAATGAAAACATTTGCCAGCTACATTGAAGCTAGGAAACCAAAGGACTACACATGCATTAAGGCACCATTGACATGGGTGCACACATGTTCACCAACAAATTTTGTTTGCCAAAAACTCGAAGTTAATAGGTATCTTGTGTACACTTGTAACTTGCTCAGATCCGATTATCCGAATACAAAATAGCTTTACACTAGGGTTTGGAGTGCTCGGTTTCGTACGGTACGAAGGGAATAGAAGGGGGCGGGAATACCTGGCGCCGGCGAAGACCTGGCGAAGGGCGGCGGCGCCCAGTCGTCGCCCCAGAAAGGCCAGAGAGAGACGGAGAGGGGCGAGGGAAGAGCGGAGGGAGAGGGACCTCCTCACGCCGCCATTACCGGTGGAGTCCGGCGGATGCGGAGGGCTGCAACCCTCGGACGCGAAGAGGAACTGGAGGAGACGGAGAATTGAGGCCGCGAGCGCGAGGGGACGGGGAGGAAGACGGCGACGAAGAGGAGGAGGAGGAGGAGCTGGGGTCTGGGGATTTGGGGCCACAGTGAGTAGGATAGGTCCTAGGGCTTGGCTCCAGGCAGGCCCAAGCAGTCCACCGGAGCCCAAAACGGCCTATTTCAGACGCTCGCCCCCTCTAGGGTCTAGGCCTTGTATCGCGCAAGAATCCATTTTACCTCTTGCCCGCCAATCCCCGCCCCGCGGGTCTACCTCCTTTCCCTGCTACAGGAAAAAGGGCGACAAGGAGACGCCGCGTTCCGGCGGCGATTCCGCCGGCCTCCCTCCTCTCCGGTCACCATTTTGGTGCTGGAAGAAGTGGTTGGTCGCGGAATCTCCGCGCAGAGGTAGTTAGACTAGGTTTTAGGTTTCTTAGGTCTACGGTCTGCTCGCTGCCGGTTGGAGGTGGAGCTAGGTTTTGCCAGGGGGACGGTGCTCCTCTGCGGCGAGTCTTTCAGGGTACCGTCGGCGTGGTGGAGATGGCGGCGGCATCTTTGAATAATTCCTCCCAGCCTCTTCTTCACCTCAATGCCGTTCTTTTCCGGCGACATTGGCGAGGTTGGGAAGGCTTCTTCAGGAGTCCAAGCTGTCCGGCGCGGTTTCGGCGACTCTTTTGTTCGTGGATGCATGGTGTTGGGTGATAGAATCACAGAAGTGAACTATGAGGTGAAAACAATATGCGGGTTGCAATTGTATTTCATTCTGCCCAAAAACTTACACCCCAGGAGGTATTTATAGACCCCCTGGCTTCATTACCTATGAAAACTTACAAAACTGATCAAAATGTTTCCTATACATTTGACTAAAAAGTTTATCGACGAAGTGATGAGACACACTTCGCCTTCTTCTTCTTGATTCTCCCAACAACTTTGGTCTTGATCATATTTTCAACTTTGCAGTCCGCCTTATTGATCCTTTATGCAAAGCTACCACGTCAGCTTCGCAGGACGCCCACAGTCTAGCGAAGCCATCTTCGCCAGATAACCTGAAACATGTGGAAACCTATACGCGAAGTTTAAAATAGCTATAACAAAGTGTTCACATCATCTTCGTTGAATAATATCTTGTCCCAAATATTCGTGGTAAAAAGTTTGTTCACAACCCCAAAGTTTGAGATGGGCATTTGTGTGTCAAAGTTGTTCCCTAACAGCAGCCCCTCGCGGGCGAAGGCCTACTCCAAAGGTCTGAATCCCGTAAAGTTTTCGTAAACTTTGCCTACCAAAAGCCATCCAAACTTTGGAGTTGGCCTTTTATTTATTTTTTTAATTTCAAACCTAACGGCTAGTTTTGACTGATTGACCAGGCCTGCCTATAAATAGCGATGGCCCTCCCTTGGAGCCGTCATTTTCAGAAGAAGGGAAGCTCTACCAAAAATTTTCTTGAGCTGAAAAGTTCAAGATAGTTTTTTGTGACACCTGCTATTTGTGTTAATCCCGTGTTGATCTTTCGAGCGAAGTTTGTTCAACAACTTCGATCAGGTTTTTTTCTTCGATTCTTTATATTGTTGTTCTTAATTTTGTTGGAGTTCTAATGATCTTGATTTTTATAGATGTCTTCGCTAGATCTACAAGATTAAATTTAGTCTTAGGAGAGCTCCAGGGCCGAAGAGGACAAGTCTCAGATAGATTCCGATGAAGAAAATCTTGAAGACGTTGATGCGTCTGTTGAGGACTTGGTGAAAGATAATGAAGGTTTTACCTTGACTTTTGATAGAACTTTGTTTGAAAAAAGTCATCTTGATGAAATGGTTCGATTGAAAATTGTTGAGCGTGATCAAGTGAGGGTGCCTGATCCTGCGGTGAACAATCCGAAGCCTTATCCTGACGAATGTATCATGTATCGAGATTTGTTTACTGCTAGTCTTCGCTTCCCTTGTCAAGACTTTGTTGAAGATGTTCTGAAAGATTTCAATATTTAGATGCATCACTTGACGCTTAACGGTGTGGTTAGGGTTTGTTTGGGCTGTCAAGTCTCAGGAGGCTAATGCTAACATTGCTGCTTTTTACGAACTTTTTGATATGCATACTCAGTTCAAGGAGTTTATGCTTGAAGGGCGAGTGATCACTAAATATTTTGCTTGTTCAAGTTTTAAGACTGCTCGCAACGCTGTTCAAATCTCTCCAGCGACGAGGAACAAGTGGGGTGTTAGAGATTGCTCAAGATATTGGTTCTACCATAAGGTGCCCATGGTTGAAGAAAGGGATCCTGTGATGAAGAAAATGGTGAAGAGGTATCCGATGGCTGCTAGAATGGAGACTGAGAAGTTTAAATTGTCACCATCTTTTCCTACTTCCATGATTTCGAAGACTGCTGTAAAGGCGTACAAGTGCACAGCTTTGCTACAGTGTGCTAGAGATCTTGTTGAAGAGTATGCTGCTACTAGAATTTGGCCGCTGAAGAAAGGCTGGTCTTTTCAACGCTTTCATGCTAAAAAGTCCGAGGGGTGAACTACAAGTTCCCGGATAATGACTTTCATCATCCGAGGACTTTTGCTTGTGATGAAGATTTTGTGAAATCTGTTGAGAGCTGAGCTGAGAATTTGCTTGAAAAATATCTGTTAAGCGAGAAGAATAACATTGATAAAATTCTTGGGAGCGAATACAAACGTTTGAATAGAGTTTTTGAGGTTGCATAGATTGAGTATGGTGAAAGGCCTCCTCCTGCTTATCATCGTGAGAAGAAATAAGGCCAGAAAAAGGAGAAGGATACCGCTGCTCAGGCTAAAGGCACTAAACACAAGGCTGGTCCTAGCAAAGCTATTGCCAAGAAGTTGAAAAAGAATCAAAGCCCTTCTGTCTTACTTGATGCTGAAGAATTTGACACTGTGTTGGAACGGAGCCTGGATATGGAGGGAAATTTGGTTTCTGGTTTAGATGGTTCTGCAAAAGATGATGTCGATGCTGCGAAGAATGATGAAGATGCCAGAGTTTCCTTGTCTCATCATGCTGAGGATGAGGTGAGGAAAATTACTATGGCTTTTTCTTCTGATGGGTTAACTTCTTCTTTACTTACTCTGCTGGGTGATGACTTGCAGGATTTGTAAGGTCAGAGTTTGCCTGCTAGAAGTTCTGTTGATGTTGAAAATGTTGATAGTTTGATTCTTGAAAAAGAGACTTCTGAGAAAGAAACTCTTGCTGATGATACCCATAGAACTGTTGATCCTACTTCGCCAATGCCTGATGCTGAGGCCACTATTGTTAGGTCTCATGAAGAAAATGTCGACGCTGAGAAAACGACTTCAGTTGAGGATCCAGCTATGGTTGACATTGGCGAAGTTGGTGTTCCCAACGTGCCTAAGAAAGTTGGTGGCTCTAGGATTTATACTCTTGATTTTGATGAAAGTGATGACGAGGTTTTTGATGATGAAAGTAATGATGAACGTTTGGCGCGCTTGTCGAGGTCTACTATTCATGTTGAAACTGGCCAGAAGATTGATTGTAATTTGGGTGAACATGTCTCTACTGGTGAGTAATGTGCCTTTCGCGTTTCCTTTTGACTTGGGTTGTCTTCTCTTGCTAACTCTTGATTTATGTTTTTGCAGAAATTATTTTTCCTCATGCACCATCTTCTCCTCGGAAGAATATTGACTTGAGCAAGTTAAAAAGTGTTCAGCAAGATCCTGCCACTCCTGTTGTTCCTGCTAGTGGTGACGGAGAGATTTCTGATGCTCTAAAACGTTCTTTGGAGTTTTGCCAGGAGAAAAATTTGGGTCTTGATTGTTTCAAGTTCATAGGTATTAGGGCTGATAAACTTCGGATGATGTCTCGCACTTCTGAGGTTCAGTTGTCAAAATGTATAGATGAGGCTTTTACTGTCCCTGATGTGGAACTTGAAATATCAAAGAAACCTTTACTCGAAGTTGTTGATGTTGGCTTATCATTGATGTACAAAGGTTCTCTCTTGATGGGAGGTTTGCAGACGGGCTTGGAAGAAAAAGAGAAGAATTTTGCTATTCGCGAACACAATTATCAGGTTAAAATTGATTCCTTGAAGAAGCAACTTGCTGAGAAAGAGAAGGAGAGGGCTAATGCTGTGGATGCCCATAATAATTTAGAAACTAGGTTGATTAGTGCTCTTGCCGATGTTGAGAAAAAGGAAGATGATATGAAGAAAATTGTTGCTGACAATGAAAGGTTGAAGGAGGGCATGAGATGTATGGAGAGAAAAATTAAGGAGTAAGATAAATCTTTCTTTGATAACTACAATCGTATCTGGGAGCTCTGCTTTAAGTGCTATGATAAGTTTGGAGCTAGACCTGGGGAAAAGTGTTGGAATCTTGGTGATCGTGATAGTTTCTTTAGTTGGCTTTGCCGCCAATATGAAGATTTATCCCAAGTCATGGAGACCATAGTTGATATTGGGGTTTTCTACTCTGCCCGTGCTTTGTTTCACTTGATGAGACAAAGTCAAGATCCCTTATTTGCACAGCATTGTGATGACAATTACAAGTTTTCTTCTATGGGTGCCTTGGCTAATGTGACAAAGGCCACACAAGTATTGTGCAACAAGTATCTTGATCAGTATTGGAGGTCTGGTGGTCGGACTTATTGTTTTGACAAAGTTAGAGAAAAATTACAGAAGGTATGTTTTGTACTTAACTGTTTTTGTCTTTTACTATCTTTGTGTCTAACTTTTTTCCTTTTGATTGCTAGCAAATTGCAAAAGAAGCGGAGGCTGCTCAGAAGGAGGTTGAACAAGTTGTGAGGAGGGGGACAAGGGCTAGAAGTCAAAGTGGAGCTGATTCTGGCAATGTTAGTGATGGTCATCCTTAGGTTTTAGTAGTTGTCTTTCTTTTGAGAGAGGAGGGAAAGTCCGGGATACATTAACTTTTAAGTTAACTTGTCTTTGTAAGATATACATTTGAAAGTTGTTTGATTACTGTCCATCCTACATAGGTTCCTTTGCGATGAGCCTGCGTAAGTTGTCAAAGATATTACTCCGTTGTTAATGTGTAAAGATGATTTTGTTTTCGAGCCTACCGAGTTTTATGATTTTCGAGCAAAGTATGATGGCTGTGGTGTCAATGATTTTCTTACTCGTAAGTGTTTGTTTTTATTATTTTGAGTTTGAGTTTTTGGGAATTCCATCTTACAAATCTTTTATAGATGTGAATAAATGATACCGTAGTATCAGGCCTCCCAACTGTCGGGTGTTTGATTTTACAGATTTTGCTCAGGTAAGGTTTGATATATAGATTTTTATTTTCTTTACGGCTGAACTTTTTGATGTCCTAACCTCTTTCTTATAGTCATCAGGGTCAAGTACTTCGCCAGCAAATGTTTGCGAGGATTATTTACATCGTGAAGCTGATGATATTATTAACAAAGTTGTTAGCGACATTCTTGATGATACTGCCGAAGTGGTTAGCTCTCAAGATGACTAGTATATATTCTATTCTTTAGTAAGTTTTATTGTAAATATTTTGTTTTACCGCGAGGTATGTCGGTTTACCTTCTCTTGTATGGAGTATTGAAATAAGATTTTTGAATTGAATGTGGCAGATCCTCCTAAATCATATGGCCCACATGCATTATTATTGTCTAAACAGACTCCAAATAACCATGGTGTTCCATATGACTTATAAGATCTGTCGGGTAAATCCCGAATCATCCACGATTCTCCGAGCAGGATCAATCATTACAAAGAGACATTGCAATATTACAACAGTTTTATAAAGATAAGATATTATCAGAGTAAAATAGCGGAAGGATTACAATAACATAAGTTTATAAACCATTTAGTTTAATCTTACAAACCATATGTCTTTAAATTTTACAAACATAAGAGCAGTGGAGTAGCAACATAACTTATTACAAAACCTTAGAGACATGCTTTGCCCAAGAGCCAGACATCCTACTCGTCATCACTCTCCGCAATGACTGTCATGCAGCAAGATGCAAAGCACTCCTGCCCATGAGGCTCACCTGCAACAAGGGTTCAACAAACCCTGAGTATAAAAGTACTCAACAAGACTGACCCGATAAAAAAAGAGGGATAAAGACTTAGGAAATGCAGGCTAGAGGGACAAGGTAAGGCTTGCAGAGTTAAGGAGTTTTGCAGAAAAGCTTTGACAAAAAGTAAAGTTATCTTGCCCTAGCTTGATATTACCAACCAACTTCATTCTTAACCTTAAACATCATTCAAGTTGTTACTACGACGATGAACAACGATCGAGTCTTCTTCTACGAGAAGCAACGGCGATTCTAATCTATTTTTATACCCAGCTGGGACCTAGATCTTGATATGCATGAGGCTCCAACCAAAATACATACCAGACCAAAGATATACCGGGATAACAACCGCAGCCATATATCATGTGCACTTCGACCCAGTGTACAGATATACATGGGAACTTAAACCCACAGTATAACACACTATGAAATAGGTGGGGACTCTGGCCCACTATATTTCACTCCATGACATACCTGGGCTACAACCCTTAGTATGTCACTTCATGCATGTGGATTTCTAGTTTCTCGATATCACTAGCTCACCATTGACATAGGACCTAGGGCATCAACAGACGAAAACACTACAGAGGGACTCCTTTCCCAATGCAAGTTACCCGTTCGGACTCGATTTATTAACTATCATCATGATTCCAACAAGTAAGCCATCCTCATCTTTTTTATTCTTTTCTTTTTGAAAACCTACTAATTAAGCAGGGCTAAACATAACTACGCATTTTCCAACATCATATATCAAGAAATATGGAAATAAGACAGGTAATGCAATTGGTGGGTTATCACTCAACTCATATAACTTAATGCAATATAACATAACTGAAGCGATAAACTTTTATAAATTAAGGGTAGGGTTTGAAATGCATCCGGGGCTTGCCTTGGTATTCGGGGAAGACGGTCTTGAGCTCTGGATTAACTTCCAACTCCCGAGTCTGTTCTTCCTTGGGATCTGGAACAACAACGTTAAACTCTCCGTTAACGGAAACTATACAATAAAATGATATGTTTCAACATGATGGAATAGTAAACATGATGCTCGATGAATGCATGACTAGATTAAGGGCTTGAGTACAACTTTCTTTCACGATAAAGTTGCAAGCCAACTAAAACTTACTTTCTAAGTTCATTAGGGTTAACTACGTCATTTAAGAAGGTTATTAAACACATGAAATAACGTTAATTAATCCCTAATGACATGATCTAGGTAAGCGCAAACAATTAATTAAAGTGCCAAAGGTCATTAGGGTTAATGACCCAAGGTCATCAAGAAATCCCAAAGTCAAACAAGCCTATAATGATTAAACATAATTAAAGGGGTTAATTATTTAATTAAAAGCATTTAAATAAAGGCATAAAATTAAAGTTTCCTAAATGAGCTAAAAATTTTATTTTGAAAAGCTTTTGGTCTAATTAGATGGCAAAACAAATTTCAAAAATAAAAGCCAATTATTTTATTTATTAAAAATCATTGAATGTGTATTTTTTAATTAAAAGAACTAATTTTAACTTATGCAAAAAGTACTCAAATTTGGCATTTCATATTTTTTCTAGGTAAAGGACTATGATTTTTCAAAGAAAACAGCATTTAAATCATTTTCTGGAAAAAGAAAAAGAAAAATGGGAACAGTGTCCCCGCGCTGACCGACGGCGGCGCGACGGTTGACCGGCAATTACTCACCGGCGGTGAGGTCTCCGGCGACCGGGTTTGGCTCTACAGGTCCATCTTGACACGGTGAACAGTTTGAGCCGGTTAATGGAGCGGCGGGGCGACGGCAGCACCCATGCCGACGGTCATGGCGACGTGGCGGAGCTCGGGCGCGGCTGCCGAGCTCACCGGAGGCTCTTCTAGCGACGGCGAGCACACGGGCATGAGCTATACATCCACGCGAGCATGATTGACCACAAAATGAAACTCTATCAGGTCCCTAATGTACGCGGCTACGCGCGCGGCGGAGCGGCATGGCCATGCCAGCGGCGAGCTACGATGACCGGCGGCCACAATGCGGTAGAGGTGAAATTGAAAGCATGGACAGGTGCAAAAGTTCACCGCGGTGACGATGCACACACTGGTTGGCTGGAAGACGGTTGGAGACGAGCTGCGGTCGGTGGCGCTGATGGCAGCGGCGGTGCTCCGACGGCAAGGTGAGTATCACGGCGATTTCTGTGCACCAATGAACGAGAAAAGGTGTGCATGAGGGGCAGCGAAGCACGGAGAACACGATAAAGTAGTCAATGAAAATAAATGAGCAACCTTGGCGGCAGTGGACGCGGCGATTTCACGGTGGCTCGGCGACCGGCCGCGAGGAAGACAACGACAGCCTGGGTGATTCGGGCGGGGAGAGTGAGCACGAGCTAGCTCAAGTTGAGCGCAAGGTTGTTTTCTTCTTCTTAGCTTCCATGTGTTGATGGTTCTTAGCTTCTAGAAAATCCCGAGGTTACTGTTTTCTTCTTCTTAGCTTCCATGTGTTGACGTTTCTTTTCTTCATATGATATAGCAATATTTACCGTCTCATGGAAGGTAGCATTTGGGTTCCCAGTCATCATCCTCTGAATCTTGCTATTCAGACCCCTGAGGAAACACTCTTTCTTCTTACGGTCCGTACCAACATGGTCAGATGCATATTGGGACAAGTGATTGAATTTGCCAAAGTATTGCATCACTCACATATCACCTTGCCTCAGGGAAAGAAACTCTTCAAGCTTTATGGTCATAATTCCCTCAGGAATAAAATGTGCACGGAAAGCTTCGTGAAACTCAGCCCAAGTAATACGATGACCTTCAGGCTAAACAGCGACAAAGTTAACCCACCAGGCTCCTGTGGTACCTCTCAACTGCTGGGCTACAAACATGGGCTTTTGGTATTCGGTGCACTCAATTAGTCCAAACTTTTGCTCTATAGTACGGAGCCAATCATCTGCCTCCATTGGTTCATCCACTCTGGTGCAGACAGGAGGACGTGTGTCCGTAAAATCCACATAAGTGGTCTCATTCCTGTTATTCCAACTACGATTCCCTTGATATGCATTTTGATTCTGATTCTAGGCCATCATGGTAGTTGCATTGACTAAGGCCGCAACTGCATCGGCCAGAGTTGGCAGAACTGGTGGAGGATTTGGGACATCACCTCCATCATGAGATGGACCAGCAGCATCACGGGAGCGAGTGTGAGCAGGCATCTGTTGATAAACATACTATACTTTACTCACAAAATCTTATTGGATTTCATAAGCAGATATTACAGACGTGCAACACACTTATAATACATTATTTTTGTTACAACCGTCTGTACTCCGGCAAGACTTCCCACACCTACTAGGTTTTAGAAAGCAGGGAAAAGATATATTACACATCTCGCTTTCCAAACTCTTTACTCCTCTTTCTCACTATCTTCCACTGGGATTACCTCCTCTTCGGAATCCTCTTCTTCTTCTACTATCTCAGGATCTTCTTCCTCGACAAGATCCTCTTCATTCTCATTTGCTACACCATCTGGTTTTCTTCTTCCTCATCGATGACATCATCATCAACGGATTCCATTTCTTCAGGGTCTTCCTCTTCCTCATCTTGACCCATCACAAGACCAAGATCATCTTGGGCTGCCTGTCGTTGATATTCAGGATCTAACAGGTTGTTCAACCTTACACACTCATCATCAGCTTCCTCAGCATACTCTTCCAACTCTTCCATGTAATCCTCAAGTTCTTGCACACGACCATTCACTGCATCTTCTCGTGCCCAAGCATCATTCCTTTGATGCTTCATATACCTCCGAGATCGTCTTAACTGAGTAATCTCAGCGGCCTCTTCGATCCTATCGGCTTCAGCCCTCTCCAACTCGGCCCTAAGTCTTGCTATTTCAGCTTGCAGATCTGGATTGGAATTGTTACTGCTTTCACCAATCTCGTATCTGGGGGCTAGTTGATGTCGAGGTACCTCCTTCGGTGCAGTACTCTTACAAGGAGTTTGCTTGGTAAGGGCCATCCTGAAGAAAGATAGGTCATAAGAGATAAGGATAGATAAGTTGGACTCTGAAGGTTAGCATGAAAAGGATTGATACTACCTAACCCAAACCACTTTAAAGGGAAAGTAAGTTAAACAGGTTAACTAAACATGATGCATGAACGAAATTACGATCTAAGCATAAAAGATTTTTAAGGTAACACATATAATAAGTTAACTTTTATAACATAGGGCAATATAGTATGCTATTCCATCACCATACTTTTAAATAAGGATAAAGGTCGATAGAAAGAATCATAGATAATGAATTAAGCAATTTGGACCCAAAATAAGCAAGTAAAATTATTTGACTCAAAACTTTTGAAGTTTTCGCAAAAGAATACTACAACAACTCTTTTTATTAACGATCCGACTCTGATACCAGCTGTGGCAGAACCTCCTAAATCCTATGGCCCACACGCATGATTATTATCTAAACAGACTCCAAATAACCATGAATGTGTTCCATAAAACTTAAAAGGTCTGTCAGGTAAATCCCGAATCATCCATGATTCTCCGAGCAGGATCAAATCATTACAAAGAGATATTGCAGTATTACAATAGTTTTATACAAATAATATACATCAGAGTAAAAGAGCGGAAGGATTACAATAACATAAGTTTACGAATCATTTACAAACCATAAGTTGGATTATTACAAACCATATAGCAGTGGAATAACGATATAACTTATTACATTAACCTTGATTATATGCTCTGCCCAAGAGCGAGATATCCTATTCGTCGTCACTTTCCTTAACGACTGTCATGCAGCAGGATGTGAAATATTCCTGCCTATGAGGCTCACCTGCAACAAGGGTTCAACAAACCCTGAGTACAAGAGTACTCAACAAGACTGACCCGACGAAAAAGAGGGGTGAAGACTCAGGAAATGCAGGCTAGAGGGACAAGGTAAGGCTTGCAGGAGATAAGAAATTTTGCAGAAAAGCTTGAAAGAAAGAAAAGCTGTTTTGTTCAAGATCAAATTACCACCCAACTTCCTTCTTAAACCTTACTCATTATTCAAGTTGTTACTACGATGATGAACACCGATCGAGTCTTCTTCTCCGAGAAGCAACGGCGATTCAAATCCATTTTCATACCCAACTGGGACCTAGGTTACTGATATGCAGGAGACTCTAACTCCTAAGCATAGCAGGTGAACCGATATACCGGGATAACAACCGCAGCCATATATCACCACATGATACACATGAGCACTTTGACCTAGTGTACCAATATACATGGGAACTTAAACCCACAGTATAACATACTATGACATATGTGGGGACTCTGGCCCACTATAAGTCACTCCATGATATACCAGGCTCCAACCATCAGTATACCACTTCATGCATGTAGATTTTCTATTTTCTTGATATCACCAGTTCACCATCGACACGGGACCTAGGGCATCAATAGACGAAAACACTACAGAGGGACTCCGTTCCCAATGCAAGTTAGCCGTCCGGACTCGATTTATTAACTATCATTATGATTTCAACGGATAAAGCCAAACACATCTTTTTCATTCTTTTACCTCTGAACACTTAATTAATTAAGCAGGGCTAAGCATTTCTATGCATCTTTTAGAACAGGTAACAAGGAATATGGAAGTAAGACAGGTAATGCAGTTGGTGGGTTTTCACTCAACTCCTATTACTTAATGCAACATATCAAAATTGAAGCGGTAAAACGTTTATAAAATAGAATAGGGTTTGAATGCATCCGGGGCTTGCCTTGGTATTCGGGGTAGACGGTCTCGAGCTCTGGATCAATTCCAACCTTCGGAGCCTGCTCTTCCTTCTAATCTGGGGCGACAACGTTAAACGCTCCGTTATCGGAAACTATTCGATACAAGCATATGCTTCAACATGATTGAATAGTAAACATGATGCTCGATGGATGCATGATCAGATGAATGGCTTGAGTACAACTTTTCCTCACGATAAAGTTGCAAGCCAACCAGAGCATACTTACTAAGTTCATTAGGGTTAACTACATTATTTAAGAAAGTTATTAAACACATGAAATAACGTTAATTAAGTCCTAATGACATGATCCAGGTAAGCGCAAATAATTAATTAAAGTGCCAAAGGTCATTAGGGTTAATGACCTAAGGTCATCAATCAATCCCAAAGTCAAACAATTCCTATAATGATTAACTTAATTAAAGGGAATTAATTAATTATTTAAAAGCATAAAATAAAGGCATAAAAATTAAAGTTGTCTAATTAAGCTCAAAATTTTATTTTGAAAAGCTCTTGGTCTAATTAGATGGTAAAACAAATTTTAGAATTAAAGCTAATTATTTTATTTATTAAAATCATTGAAGGTCCATTTTTTAATTAAAAGAGCTAATTTTAACATATACAAAAATTACTCAAATTTGGCATTTTATATTTTTCCTAGGTAGATGACATCATAAAGAACACAGAATTTTTGGAGCTATATATGAATTACTATGATTTTCTAAAGAAAATAGCATTTAAACCATTTTATGGAAAAAGAAAAAGAAAAAACAGCACAGTGTCCCTGCGCTGACCAACGGCGGCGCGGCGGTTGACCGGCGATTTCTCGCCGACGGCGAGGTCTCCGGCTACAAGGTTTGGTCCTACAGGCTCATCTCGGCACGGCGAACAACTTGGGCTAGCTAACGTGGCGGCGGAGCGATGGCAGCACCCACGCCGGCGGCCATGGCGGCGCGGCGGAGCTCGGGTGCGGCGACAGGGCTCATCGGAGTGATTTCCGGCGACGGCAAGGACACAGGAAGATGCAGGACCTCGATCAAACGCGTTGGACAACAAGATTAGGCTCAATTTGGCCCCCAGCCACAACGGCTACGCGCGCGGCGGAGCGGCAAGTTCACGCCGGCGGCGACGCACGACGGCCGGACCCTACGTTGCAAGAGATGGAATTGAGGGCATGGATAGGTGCAGGAGCTCACCACGGTTCTAGTGCGCACGCTAATGAAGGGCCGGAGTGGTTGAGCCGAGCTGTGGTCGACGGCGGCGCTCCGGTGGCAAGGACGGCGTTCCGGCGCTTCCTGTGCACCATCAGTCCGACCAAGATGCGCATAAGGCGCAGCAAAACACGGAGAACATGATGAGAGGGTTAAAGTTAAAATATTTTTCACCTTGGCGGCGGTGGACGGCGGGAAAGCTCGCGGCGGCTCGGCGACCGGTCGCGAGGAAGACGACGTCGGGTAGGCGGCTCGGGCGGCGAGAGCGAGCACGAACTGGCTCAGAAGAAGTGCAAGAACATGGCAGAGCTTTTAGCAAGATGAAGTGGGCAGAGATAAAGCGACGGTGGCAAATTTTACCAGCGGAGCAAGGTCGTCGGCGGCGGCGGGAGAAAGAAAAAGAAGAAGTCGGCCACGGCCGACCTATTTATAGGGCAGGGGCGAGGTATGGACGGGCGATACGACGACGATGAAGTTTCGCGCATCCTGGAGCACGCTGGTGGCCGTGCATGTGCGGCGGTGGACGACGGCGCGGCTTGAGAAGCCGGCGATGGCGGCCGACGATAGGTCTTAGTGCTGTTCAAGAAAATTACAGAATTACCACTCCTTTGAAATTATAAATTACTCCAAAATTTATACAAGAACTTGAAAATCTCCAAAATTAGAATTTGCATAAATTTTCAAGATCTACACTTTTCATTTAACTAGCATCCTCAAATTCTATCTGAATTTTGAAATATGAATTCAAATTCAAAAGGGGCATAAAACCCTAGAAACAATCATTTGAAATTACTTTTGATTCTTCAATAAAACTTGAAAATCTTCAAAACTATGAAATGCTCAACTCATCAAGGCAAACATTTTTCATATACAAAGTTTTCCCAAATTATGCATAATTTTTGAATTATGGTTTTAAAATTAAAAGGGGACAAATGCTAGAAAACTGTATTTTTAAATTTATTTGAAATTCTTTTTAGAAACTTGAAAAACTTTGAATACCAACTTTGTAGCTCTTGTTAGGATCTACAAACTATCATTTTAGAGTATCCCCAAATTCTTTATAGATTTTAAATTATAGAAAAGGGCATAAAACTAGGTTTTGAAATAAAGGGTTTTTAAAACTGAATTCAAACTCGATTTAGTTTCTAATTTAATTGGTCGGTTATTAGTGATCACATACATCATCCAAGGACATTTTTAGGTCAATGACCTAATGACACCCTTGGTTCATCAAGTTGACTTTCGAAAAACCTTTTATAGCTTTCCAATTTGAATTTAAATTTGAATTGCAAGGCTTGGGATTAAGCTTTAAAATCCAGATTCAACTTCAAATGTGGAAATCATTTTTAGGGTTGGACTTAAATTTATACACTATGCTTGACACTAGTGTAAACACAGTTTACACCTCAAGTACATAGCATATAAACTAAGTATTTGAGATGACATTCGAAAGTAGAGTTTTATTATTTCATGTGATAACACATTTCAGAAACACAATCAACCTATGAAATGTAAACTTGTTTTATTTAATGCACACCAAAGTTGACCTAATCATGAATGCTTTGTAGTGCATATGATGACATGGCAGGTTTTAGTTAATATAACACCAGAGGTGTTACAATTTCTTTCTTCTTCGAGTAAATCTTTGCTTCTTGCTTGATCTTCTTCTGTGATCATTTATATGTTTGTTCTTGGTCCCTCAAACTTTATTTCTTCGGGGGTCATTGCTTCATCTCCGTATAGTAACTTTAATGGAAAAAATCTGTTGGCCTTGGCTTCGATGTGTTGTGAGACCAGATAACTCTTGGCAATTCATCTACCCATTTTCCCTTTTTTAGATCTGTTAAGCACTTAGATATTCCTGTGCAAATTATCCCATTTGCTCCCTCCACTGTTCCGTTGGACTGTGGATGCCTTACGGATGTGAAACAGAGTTTGATTCCCATTGAGTGGCAGTATTCTCTGAAGTCTTCGCTATCAAATTGGGTTTCATTATCTACTGTGATGTGTCTTGGAACTCCGAATCTGCATATAATGTTTTACCATAGGAATTTTTTCATTGTATGAGAAGACATGTTTGTGATTGGTTTTGCCTCAATCCACTTGGTGAAATATTCAACTGCCACTATTGCATATTGGTAGTTGCCTTGAGTCGGGGGTAATTTTCTAAATATATCGATGCCCCATCTTGCGAGTGGTCAAGCTGGTTCAATTGGCTGTAAGTTTGTTCCTGGTGCATTGACTTTGCTCCTTGCCATTTGGCAATTGTGACAGGTTCGAATTATTTCTTTGTTGTAACTTTGAGCGGTTGGTCAGAAAAACCCTTGCCTGAAAGCTTTCTCAACTATTTTCTAGCCCTAGCGTGGCATCCACAGATTCCCTCATGTATTTCTTTCAGGAGGTTTTTTCCATCTTCTCTTGAGATATACTTTAGGAGTGGCTGGCAAATTCCTTCCTTGTATAGTTCTTTATTGATGATTTTGTAACTTTTGGTCTTTTGCTTCATTCTTATTTCATCAACTTTATTTTTTGGCTCATAAAATCCTTTGAGGAATGCCATGATTGGAGCCCTCTAATCTTCGCTTTTCATAATATGTACTTCTTTTGGTTGTTCAACTTTTGTCTTTGTTGAGGCTTCGGTAATAGTTTGGAAGAATATTTCTAGTGGTAACTCCAACTTTTGGGCAGCGGCTTTTATAATTTCATTTGCATCTGTGTTATCATTTCTTGAGATACTCTTCAGTGTGAATCCGGCGAAGTGTTTTTCTTGATCTCTCAATAGTTGGAGGTACTTTGTTAGCTCTGGGTCTCTTGCTTTGTAGTTTTTCTCTATGTGCCCAGCCACAACTCGAGAGTCTGTTTTGATTATTAACTTTTAAATTCCCATTGCCCTTGCCTTGCAAAGTCCCAATAGTACTGCCTCATATTCTGCAATATTATTTGTACATTAAAAGTCTAGTCTTGCTGCATATTTGAGCTTGACTCCAGAAGGTGAAGTTATGATTGCTGCTACTTCAGCGCCAACGAAGCCCCAAGCACCATCACAATAGATTATCTATTCTGCCTACTCCATTTTTTCTTGATTGTATTTTGATGGTGTCCAATCTGCTACAAAGTCGGCCAGTACTTGAGATTTGATTGTTGTTCTTTTCTCAAATTTGATAAAGAATTGAGACAATTTTGCTGCCCATTTTCCCAATCTTTCAGAGGACTTACAGCCTTATAATACTTCTTTGAGGGGTTGATTTATTGGTACTCTTATTTTGTGTGCTTAGAAGTAATATTTCAACTATCTTGATGCCATAAGTACTGCGTATGCAATTTTCTCTATTTCTGAGTAGAAAATTTTTGATCCTGACAGAGCTTCGGATGCGAAGTATACTAGAATTTGCCTTGTTGAGTGCTCATTTTCTTCTTCTTGTATTAAAACTGCACTGACTGTACTTTCATTTGCTGATGCATATAACAGTAAGTCTGTAGTTGGGTCGAGCGTTGCCAAAGATGTGGGGTTGGACAGATGCTTCTTTATTTCTTCGAAGGCTTCTTGCTATGCTTGACCCTAGCTAAGTTTTTCTTTTTTCCCCTTTAGTGCTTGAAATATTGGCAAGCTTCGCTCAGCTGATTTAGATATGAATCTGTTCAGCGAAGCTAATTTTTCTGTTAATTTCTGAATGTCCTTGATGTTTCTTAGCACTTGCATATTCAGTATTGCCTTCACCTTCTCTGGATTCAGATCAATGCCTTTTTCAGATACGATGCATCCCAGAATTTTTCCTGTTTGAACTTCAAATGTGCATTTTTCCGGGTTCAACTTTAGATTTGCTTTCCTGATGTTTGAGAAGGTTTCTTGTAAATCTTCGACATGATCTTCTCTTTTTTTGCTCTTGACAACCAAATCGTTGACATACGCAAGCAAGTTTCTTGGTATTTGATCTTTGAGGACTGTGGATGTCATTCTGATGAAAGTTGTTCCTGCATTACGGAGCCCCTCGGCCATTCTTTGGAAACAGTAAGTTCCAAATGGTGTAATGAAACTTGTGTACTCTTCATCTTATTTTTTCATCTAAATTTGATGGTAGCCTGAATAGCAATCGAGGAAACTAACCATTTCACTTTCTGCTGCTAGATCTACCAAAGTGTCTATTCTTAGTAGTGGAAAATTGCCTTTTGGGCATGCTTTGTTGAGATATGTGAAGTCCATACACATTCTCCACTTTTTGTTTTTCTTCTGCACCATGACTATGTTTGCAAGCCAAGTTGTGAATTGAACTTCTCTTATGACTTTTGCATCTAGCAATCTTTGGACTTCAGCTTTTGCAGCTTGTGTTCTGTCTTCTAACAACTTTCTGAGTTTTTGCTTTTTTGGCCTGAAGTTTGGATCAATGTTTAACTTGTGTTTGATGACATCTTTGCTTACTCCTCCAAGGTCTTGCGCGGACCAGGCGAAGATGTCCTTGTTACTTTACAGGACTTGGCTTATTTTTTCTTCTTCTTCTTTTGTTAAGTTTGTGTCGATGATAACTTGTCTTTCTAGCACCATTGGGTCGAGTGATACTTTCTTTGTGTCTTCGCAGGGCTTCGCCTTTTCTTGAGTATTTGCATTTTCAGTTTCGAGATCGTCCTCTTCTTCTTCTTCTTCTTGTATGACATGGATATTTTTAAAGCTGGGCTTGCATCTCTTTCTATGTTTCTTGCCTCTGTTTGGTCGCCGAAGATGGTTATGATGCCATTGATTGCTGGCATTTTCATGCATAGGTATGGGTAGCTTACTATTGCTTCGAAGGCATTTAAACTCCCTCTTCCAAAGATTGCGTTGTACTAGCTGTGTATTTTAACTACATCGAATGCTATTTGCTCTGTTCTTGCGTTGTTCACTGTTCTAAATAAAACTGGCAAGACAATTCTACCGATGGAGTTTATTTTCTTTCCGCCGAAGCCAACTAATGGATGTTCGCCTCTCCCCAAAGTTTTTTTTGTCAATTTTCATTACATCTATAGTTGATGTGAATATGATATCGACGGAGCTACCACCATCTACTAGAATCTTTGAGACTGCCCATCCTTCAATGTTTGCTTCGATTACCATTGCATCCATGTGAGGGTAATCTTTCAATTTGAGATCTTGTTCTGAAAATGTGATTGGTAAGTGAGACCATCTTGTTTTCTTGAATGGGCCTTCGACTGCGATGGAGTTTACTCTTCTAAAATAGTTTCTTCTTTCATTTTTTGTGTCAAGCTCCATGTTGTTTCCTCCAAAGATTGTCATAATTCTGCCTTTGCTCGGAATGATTGCATTCCCATTGTTTGTTAATACTTCGGGGGTATTATTGGTGTGTTGAATTTGGTGACTGCTGTTTGCCACTGATTTTTTAGGATGAAAACTTTGTTGTTGACTTTGGCCCCATTGGTTTTGCGGGCACATTTCTAGTGGCTGGCAATTGTAGATTGGCAGAGGTGGTGGCAACATGTGCTGAGGATAAGTTATTGGCATGTAATTTATCCCTTGGGGAGCTAAATGATTGACAACTTTAAACTACGAAGTTGTCCTATTTTCTTCTTGCATTTCTTCAATGCTTTTCTTTACTCTTGGGCACATTTTGGACGTGTGGCCAACCCCTTTGCCATGTATGATATAATATATTTCCTCAGGCCTCAATATCTTTCTTTCAAAATTTCTACCTTGATTATTGTAGTTTGCCCTTTGCTGGAAGTTTTCCTTGTAACTTCTGTTGTTTTGAAAATTTCTTTGATTGCTTGAGCTTGGACCTTGACTAGCGGCTTCGCTCATGTTGTTGATATGATTTATCCTCTGAAATGGTCTTCGCTCAGCATTTATCATTCTTGAGTGTTGGGAATTATTATTTGATCTTGACATGTTTTTTTCTCTGTTTTCTTCTTCTATTCTTTTTCTGTAGTCTTCATCGGACTCATAGTACTTTCTCATTTCTTCATATAGCTTTTCCACTGTGGTTGGTCTTTCTCTTTTGAAGTGGGAAGAAAGTTAGCCTGCCCGCAGTCCTTTGATTGCTGCAATGATGACAACTTCATCTGGTATATTTGGTATTTGAGCTTTTGCTTGTACAAATCTTTTGTAATACTGGCTCAGTGGTTCCTTTGGTTGCTGCTTGATATTGAAAAGATCATCGCTTGTGAGCTCAACTCTTTGTAAGCCTTAAAAATCTAAGAGCAGAGTTGTGCGAAGTTGTTCCCAAGATTTGACTGACCTTAGCCTTAGCGAAGAGTACCAATGTTGTGCTGGTCCTCTTACTGCCATGATGAGCAACGTCACTAAGGTGTTCGCATCTCCCCCGCTTGATGCAACTGCTGCTTCGAAGCTCATGAGAAATTGTCTTCGGTCGAATATGCCATTGTAAGTTGGGATGATGTTGAATTTGAATCCTGGTGGCCACTTCGCTAGCTGAATGTCATTGATAGAGGCGACTCTGTGTCAATTGTTGCTATTTGACTTTGATTCTCTTTTGCTGTTGGTGTTTTTGCTTGCTAAGTTTGGGTCTTGGATTATGACTTCGCTTTCATTTTCTATCTCTTCGTTGAGCTTTCTTATTTTGGCTTCTGCTTCTGCGATTCTTTGCTTCAGGGACTTTTTCCTTGTCTTCGCTCTTGCTTCTTCTAGTTGTTTTTTCTTGACAGCGAGTTGATCTTCGAGTTCCTTGAGTCTTCTTTCTTCGTTTTGAGTTTCTTCTTCTTCTTGAACACGTCTGGTTTCATTTTCTGTTGCATCTTCTATAATTGGGTCTTGTACGGCGTTGTTGTCAGCCGGAGCTGTCCTTTTACTGGGTCTTCCCATTTTGGTGGTCGTGAGTGTCTTCGTCACACAAACGGATGGCGACAGATGTTGGGTGATAGAATCATAGAAGTGAACTATGAGGTGAAAATAATATGCGGGTTGTAATTGTATTTCATTCTGCCCAAAAACTTACACCCCAGGGGGTATTTATAGACCCCCTGGCTTCGTTACCCACGAAAACTTACAAAATTGATCAAAATGTTTTCTATACATTTGACTAAAAAGTTCATCGGCGAAGTGGTGAGACACACTTCGCCTTATTCTTCTTGATTCTCCCAACAACTTTGGTCTTGATCATATTTTTAACTTTGCAGTCTGCCTTATTGATCCTTTATGCGAAGCTGCCATGTCAGCTTCGCAGGACACCCACAGTCTAGCGAAGCCATCTTCGCCAGATAACCTGAAACATGTGGAAACATACACGCGAAGTTCAAAATAGCTATAACAAAGTGTTCACATCATCTTCGCTGAATAATATCTTGTCCCAAATATTCGTGGCAAAAAGTTTGTTCACAACCTCAAAGTTTGAGATGGGCATTTGTGTGTCAAAGTTATTCCCCAACACAGGGGAAGCTATGGGCTTCATGTTGAAGGTGAGTGGTTCATGCTCGGTTCCCTCGACGTCGGACGGCGGTCGATGGCGAGTATCGATCCAGGGTCAGTGATGCTCAGGGTGCGTCCCCGGCCGATGGATCTTCAGCGCCGGCTTCATCTACTGCGGCTCACGTTAAAGCCTTCGTGCGACGGAGCGTCTCTTGATCCAGGGCATGGTGGTATCGTCGGCGGCGACGGTCGGCGACGGAATCGTCTGGAGGATTCGGGTTGCACAGAGTTTACGGACCAAAATGTAATTTCTATTTCTTTTAGGGGCCTTCGTGCAAAATGGACGGGACAACTATCCCTGTATCTTGTTCGTACGTATTTGTATTTCTACGGTTTCATGTATGTTTTCCTTAAATAGAAATACAGATATGTTTTATCAAAAAAAAATCCATTTTTCCTCTCAATTTAAAAAACATATTTTTAGAATTTTCTAAATTTTCAAACCATCTGATTTACCTCTCTAAACAATATTTTGCTAATAATATGACGCCATATCAATATTTTGTATGGCACCATGCCAGCGATGAGGAAGGAAAGTTAGACTTTCTCGTCAGTTTAGAACTTTAGATAAGTCAACTAAAATTTACTAAAAAATAAAATTGTATTATATTATTTTAATAAACATGTATCCAGAAATATAAAATGTGCAAAAACTTGTTTTGACTCTGAGACATATGAAATTAATTTTTTCCTAAAAATCATGCTCTATAACTCCGTTCGATGCAATTAAACAGGCTGCGGCTGCAAGCCTCCTTAGCAAGCACTGTAGCAGGTAGCTGTCGCCGGTGTTTCATTCATAGTTTGCACGATGGGCGACTATTCACGCTTCGGTCTACAAAGATTTGTCTTAGACTAAATCCCACTTTTCCATGTTTGGTCCAATTCCAGATATTAGAAAACCATATACGATTAAATAAAGTAATTATAAACAAGGAACAAAAACAGAGAGCATGA
This sequence comes from Bothriochloa decipiens, assembly GCA_023333625.1. Taxonomy (NCBI): domain Eukaryota; kingdom Viridiplantae; phylum Streptophyta; class Magnoliopsida; order Poales; family Poaceae; genus Bothriochloa; species Bothriochloa decipiens. Next base: position 16,004,079 of record CM041634.1, read on the forward strand.
TTATAGGGAAAAGTATAAAACCAGTTTCGTATTTTTTTAGTAAAATCAAATTATATAATTCTCAAAAAAAGTAAAACCAAATTGTATTTTTAAGGTTAAATCATATTTTATTTTTTAAAATACAAATTATATAAAATATATTTAGATGATTTTTTACAGAAAATTACATAGAGAAAGTTTAATTTCCCTTATGAATTACCACGGAAAATCTATTTTTACCTCCCTCATGGCAGATGTGGAGCGTGGGGCTGCAGCCCCCCCTCCCCGGCCCCCCGCGCCGGTGCCAAGCATGCATGGAACAAATATTATTTTTTACCTATTTTTAGTACATAATTAATATATTTTTTATGTTATTTATTTATTATTAGTACATGTTTAGTATATTTTTATATTTTTTATCTATAATTAGTATAAATAGTTAGTATAATTTTTATCCTTGTATCTTGTTAAAAAAAATTAGCCTTGTAGTATTGTTTAGCCTCCCGCTTAGTCCATTTCTGGATCCGCCACTGTGTGAAGCCATGTCAGCTAAAACCATTTTCCATAACATCCAAGGAGATAATTTGACAATTTAAAAAGCTAGAGAAGTCCAAAAAACCTAGTTTTCTAATTGAGAAAGATATAACAACCTTGATAATAGTTAAGGGGGATAAAATTAACTTTTTCCTTCTCTTTGCTTTCATCCACTACCTATGAGGCGGCACAGATTGATGTGTAAAGGGCGGAGTTCTCCCCTTGCTTTCCTACATTCTCGTCGAGTAGCTACTCCCTCTGCTCTTTTTTTTAAAAAAAAATGCTGTTCTTAGTTTCACAAAATCAAATATACTCAGTTTTAACCAAATATAGGGAAAATATAATGACTATAGTACATAATTAGTATCATCAGATAGGTCATTGAATATATTTTCATAATAAACTTGTTTAGAGAAATAAATATTGCTTATATTTTCTATAAATCTAGTCAAATTAAGAAAATTTGACCAACACGAATACCGTAACGACATTAAGGGAAGACTATACCAGCTGCTACTTCTTTTTATTTTTGAACAAGTGGACTGTTGTGCTTCAAGATGAGATGAATATAGATGCTTTGGGTGGCTCTATAGCCACAATTGTGGTTGGATGATCAATTTTTGTACCATCCCAATTTATTCATATGGTACACAATAAAAATGCTCCAAGTTTTGTTCATTTCATGATTCCGTATGCAACACAGATTGTAACAAACTTTCTATTCAACAAACTATAAAAGTATTATCGCCCAGTAGGCCCTTGTGATATACAAGGGATTTTATAAGATTATTTAAATTGGTTCACATTATATTGTAGACTTAGGGTCTGTTTGGATTTAAATTGGTTCAACCAAACAGTTTATAAGATTATATAAATTGGTTCACATTATGTTTCAACCAAACATTAAACTGGCTATAAGCGGAACAAGTAAACTGTTTGGTTGAAATAACTATGAAGTCTACCTCTATCTCTGTCTCCCTGGAGCATTTTTAAAACATGTCTTTGTTTCCACCTATTTCAAAAAAGCAGAAAGCTGGAAGCACGCTACGTGAAAGCAGTTGCTTCTAGAAAAACATATCCCTTGGTCGACACTCTGCATCTATTATTTTGCGTGATGTTTCCTTCAAGCACATTTCCATAGCTCGACGCTCTGCTTCACTTCTATAGGAGATAAGAAGGTCCTCATTGGGTCGGGGGGATGCCGGAGCGGGCCAGAGGGATACTCTGCCCTTCAACACCACGCCATTTCTCAGCAGCACATGCACATAGCAATGAAGGTGCCGAAGTGTTTCGATGGGATGGTAATTGCCGGGGTTGGTTGACATTGTGAATTACAGCTGACTGGGGCAATGGAGGCGTAGACCTTGTCATGACCGGCTAACTTTAGCTTCAAAATTTTCAAATCTCTGGCTGCATACATTGTACTATCTACAAAAAAACATTTACTAAATTAGAGTAACCAATACGGAGCATATGTGAATTTTCTAATCAATCACTATGAGCACGAATGCATAGCATCTTTCCGGAACTAACTGGATCGAAATTCCTCGAAGGGTATCTCTGCTATAGCACTAATAACCGCCGCCGGCTTGTTACCGGCCTGTTGGGCGCACTAGCTGCGAGAACGCCGCGCTGTTAGCCACCTCGTCGTCGGTCTCCTCCATGATGACGCACGCCTCGTGCTTGTGCGCCCGGGACGTGGACGACGTCCCCAGCGTCGTGACACTAACCGTGCTCCCGTTACTGTTGCTCGGGTCGAGCGCCGGGCGCCTCGAGCCGCTGCCGTCACCCACGGTCCGGCGGCCGCAGCTGCCTCCTTCGAAGGTGTCCTGCAGCTGCAGCGCGAACTCGAGGTTCCACAGGACGTCCCCCATGGACGGCCGGTCGATGCTCTGCTCGGCGAGGCACTTCTCGGCCGTGTCCGCGACCTTCTTGAAACACTCCGGCGCGATCTGGTCCTTGATGGCTGGGTCGATGACGTCCGGCAGGGTGCCGTTCCGCTGGCAGCTGAGCGCGTAGTCGGCGAGGCTGACCTGCTCCCGTGGCAGTGCCGGGTCGAGAGCCGGCCGCGCCATGAGCACCTCGAAGAGAACGACGCCGAAGGAGTAGACGTCCGACTTGTCCGTGAGCTGCTGCCGCCGGAAGTACTCCGGGTCGAGGTACCCAAAGCTGCCCTTGACCATGGTGCTCACGTGCGTCTGGTTCACCGTCGTCGGGCCGGACTTGGAGAGGCCGAAGTCGGAGACCTTGGCGACCCAGTCCCCGTCGACGAGGATGTTGGTGGTCTTGACGTCGCGGTGGATGATGGTGTACTTGGCGCCCGTGTGGAGGTAGTGCAAGCCCCGCGCGGCGCCGATGCAGATGTCGAGGCGGTGCCGCCACGACAGCGGCGGCTTGCCGCCCATGTAGAGGTGTTCCCGCAGCGTGCCGTGCTCCATGTAGTCATACACGAGGATCATCTCGCCGGCATCCTCGCAGAAGCCGATGAGGGAAACGAGGTGCCGGTGCCGCAGCTTGGACAGCATCTCCACCTCCGTCTGGAACTCGTGCACGCCCTGCTCCGACGACGGGTTGGACCGCTTGATGGCCACCGTGGTGTCTCCATCCACGACGCCCCGGTACACTTTGCCGAACCCGCCCACGCCGATCACCAGCGACTCGCTGAAGTTCTTGGTGGCCACCTTGATGTCCGCCAACGAGAAGTGCCGGCACATGCCCGCAAGGTTCGCCGGGAGGTGGCCCGACGACTTGCCGCTGGTGTGAGAGTGGTACAGCGGCAGCCACCCGGAGGTGTGCGACCCGCCGGCGCTGTCTGTCTCCTTCTTCTTCTTCTCATGGTACCACACGACGCAGATCGCAGCGACGATCCCGAGCGCGGCCGCGCCGCCCGCCGTGCCGCCCATCACCCTCGCCAGGTGGGGATGCGGCTGCGACTTGGGCGCCGCGTGCTCCCCAGCGCCCAGCTCCGCCCTGGCGAGCAGCCTGGACGGCTCGGGGTCCGGCGCGGCGAGGTTGCCGGCGGTGTCGTTGAGCTTGAAGATCTCGAGGCCGTTGAGGATGGCGTCGTAGAACTGCGGCCGGAGCGCCACGGACGGGTGCAGCGCCACCCACATGGCCTGGCTGTCGGGCTCGTCGGCCACGTACACCGCGTAGTCCTTGTACATGGGCACGCCCTTCTCCGACGTCATCCCGATCACGTCGGCGTCGGACTGCGCCGTCTTGTTGTTGACGTAGATGTCGAACGCCCGCTGGTTGGCCCGGCTGAGCAGCAGCTCGCAGAAGTGGAGGCGCGCCACGTAGGTGAAGTTGCCGTCCACCGGCATGGTCCAGGTGAGGTTGTAGTTCTGGTTCAGGCGCGGGTCAGAGCCCATGGAGCGGGTGCCCAGGTACACCTCCGGCGGCGCGGCGTACTCGGCCATCTCGGTGGGGTACTTGATCTGGAAGTGCGGGCCGGCCCTGTAGGTGACGCCCTGCGTCGCGCCGTACACGTACGGCTTGTCGTCGTACCAGTGCCTGGTCAGGCCGGAGTCGTTGGACGGCGGGATGTAGGGGCCGCCGACGTTGAACCGGTACATGGTCTGGAGTGTGGAGCTGGCGATGTCCACGGTCTGGTCCGCGAAGCCGACCATGGTCGCCGGGTCGACGAAGATGCCGGGCATGGAGATCACCTCGATGCCGTTGACGAAGGCGTAGGTCTCGTTGCCCATGGGCATGGGCGTGAAGGTGAGGGTGAGGAACCCCGCGGGCGTAGGCGGGAGGGAGAACTCCCGGATGATGAACGCCTGGCTCAGCGCCTTGGCGTAGGAGTAGACGCTGAAGTTGCGGAGCAGCGTGATGCCGGTGGACGTGGACACGGAGAAGTGGAAGCCGTTGGCGGCGAGCCCGTTGTAGGAGGACGGGTAGAAGTGGAGGCGCACCCAGTGCCGGTCCCGCGGGTTCACGGTGAAGTTGTACACGGCCTCCATGGTGAACACCCGCGCCGTCATGTAGGGGATGGTGGACGGCAGCGAATTGTCCACCTTGTCGGCCGCCATCAACAGGGACGACTTGCCGGAGTCGGTCAGCCACTCGTTGTCGTTGGTGTCAGCCACCCACTTCCGGCCGTCAGAGTCCAGGCCGTCCGTCGTCGACCCACAGTTGAGCAGCACCCTATCCGCCGGAGCGTACACCTTGGACTCTGCGGTGGCAGCGATGCCGGCGACGAGTAGCACCACCAGCAATTGGCGCCGAGCTCTGCCAGCCATGCGCCGAGAGATTGGGAGGGAGCTATGCAATCCGGCGGCCAATGGAGACGGAAGAGAAACGCATGGGTGACGATTAGGACATAGCGATTGGTGAGAGGGGAAGAGAGAGAGAGGTGAGAGTGGAAGAGAGAGAGAGAAGGGTCTGGGAGGTGAGAGTGAAGAGTGTTTGACCGCGGGAGAACGGAGTTGAAGGCACGCGTGTACGGCAGGCCTCAGAGTGCACTCCGGGAACCAAGGCAGCATGCCATGTAGCTGAGGAACCCTACAAACATGTACACCCACACGCGCGTGTTTGGCTGCATGCCTCTCCCAGCGCATGTAGGAATAGGATTGTTTGTCTGCGTCACTAAGAGCAACTTCAAGAGCATATCTAAATTTAGATAGCTAAATCGGCTCTCTAAAACAATTTAGCTTGTCCAAATATGTAAGTTCTGCAGCAGCTTTTCTAAAACGGCAGCTTTAGTGCTCGAACGTTTGGCCCGTGCCTGCGTCCGGACGCCGGGCGTCACCCCGTAGTTAAAACAAGTCATATCTTATAAGCCAAATGTCATAATCAGGGCATCCACAATGTTAAAAAAAGGTTGTCTTAAAAATTGAATGCACGCACCTCAAGCGTTGTAGGGTTGGTTGCACCTCAACTATGTCCTCCGAAGAATTGACCATAGGCGGTACAGCCGTAAGAGAAAAAAAAAATGTTTTTCTCTCTTCTGCCATCGTCCCTTTACTTTGCATGTCTCCCGTGCATGCGTGAGAGGTTGTTTTTTAAATCAAAAAATGTAGGGCCCGCTTTAATGTAGAAGTGAACCATACCATTGTGCGGTAGGCAATTGTTGTTGCCATTTTACGTGGACCCTACTTTAATGCTAGCTTTTTGCATGTCACACCTTGCCCTTAAAATCTAAAATCGTATTTCTTGTGATAAGCTCACCCCACGTGAATATATTTTGATACTTTTTCTAAAAAATATTTATTTTGTCTGAATGTACAACAGATCTAGTTTTGAAACAACAAAAAACGTAGGTTAAAACAACCTAGAAACATATATTAAAACAATATAGAAATATTTATTGCAACAACCTATATTTATTCCAACAACCCAAAAATTATCTCTTGAAACAACATCGGGATATTTAGTTGAAACAACACTGAAATGTATGTTTCAACAATCAAAATTCATTTGTTGAAAACACCACTAAAATACCTATAAAAATAACTCAGAAACTTACGTTGAAACAACCGAGAAACATATATTGAAACAACCCAAAAATATTTATGATAAAAATCAAGAAACATATATTAAAATAACCTAAAAACATATATTGAAACAAGCTAGAAATACCTATTTGCACATAAAAATAATAGCAAGTCAGGCTCTAGACAGCAGGAGGCAGGCACGAGAAGGTAGTTATGCACTGTAGCACAACACTACATACGCACAACACTTTATAGCAGACAATATAAGCACTGTAGAAGAAAACAAGTAGTAGCAGCACTGTAGGCTGGAGTGTACTGTAGTGATTTTTTTTTCACATGAATCTGGAGTCCGTCCGTGGCACGGACGGCCATAAAAGAAGGTTTCTGTTTCTGAAAATAGCTCGCAATGTCATTATTTTGTTGTTGCTTGTCTATGCTCCTGCTGAGTGGGGATGAGCATGCATGAAAAACAATAGCGAGCAAATCTCGCTAGCCAACTTTGGCTAGCGGTAATCACGAAATGGAATATTTGCTATTTTAGAGATGCAAATGGCTAGTCTGTTGAAGACGTTTTTTATGCTAATACTAGCTATATTTAGTTTTCGAAAACGCTTTAGCTTTTCTCTTGGAGGTGCTCTATTTCAGGAGCTATGAACTGAGGACGGCAGCAACTTCGAACAAAATCATTTTTCATACAAAGCCAGAGAACGTCCTTGTGGGTTGTAACAATCTAGTAGTCTTTTGAGATGGCCCAGAAAAATGGAATTTACAGGTACCTCTTTCTTCCCAATGACTGGCCAGGCCAATTGCACCACCAGCCTTTGAATGCGTGTCTACATGGCTACAGGCTCTAGAGAAACAGGTCGGCAAGGCAACCACCACCAGCGCCCCATCAGTCATCGACCTTCATGGAGATCTTCTGAGAAAACCGCGGTTCTTGGAATGGTTTCGGTCTCAAAGGGGCTGAGGCCAGAGAAGGGGCCCGAAGAGAACATGGATGATGTACCATCAGATTCATAGGTCGTCGAGGATTGCCGGATGTTGGGGCGAGCAGGCGGTGTTGGCATAGATTCCTGGAACTCCACAGAGCGTTGCACCATCTTGAGTGACTGCACCACCTCACCCATTGTTGGCCTTTGGTTTGCCTCTGGTGAAACACAGGCTGCTGCAATTGTGCATACCCTTACAAAATCATCTTTCGGGTACTGGCCACCAAGCCTGGGGTCAGCTAGTTCTTCTAATCTATCCTGCTCTCGGAGAATTGGCCGTCCCTGCAGTCAACCGAGTGAAAGAATGTCTTCAGTGTGACATCACCTCTTTACGCACCATGCAGTGACAAATAATTTGAGATTTAAATTCCAGTTGTCAGCTGCCTACACATGTATACATAAAAAATAATAACCTGTGCACACACAGTCCGCTGACTGATAGTCACCACGTTAAAAGTATTCTAACTCAGCTGTAAAATCACACAAGAACTGAAGATAGCAGCATGTAAAAGAAAGAACTATTACCCATGTCACTAGGTTTTCCTGCCCAGAGGGCTGTGACATATCCACAGGCCTCCTCCCAGTTAGAAGTTCAAGTAGAACAACTCCATAGCTATATACATCACTTTTTACAAGCAAATGTCCCGTCATAGCATACTCTGGCGCAACATACCTGCAAACAGGCCAGAAGTATTAATGTAATTTGAGAAAAGAAATAGCTGGCATGGCTAAAGGCAAAAGGACATTCAGATTACCCAAAAGTTCCCATAACACGAGTAGAAAGATAATTTGTCCGACCTTCCGGCGCCTGTTTTGCCAAACCAAAATCGGCCACTTTAGCATGGAAATCATTCTCAAGCAATATATTGGATGCTTTGAAATCCCTGTGGATTACGCAAGGCTGCGAATCCTCATGGAGGTATGCTAATCCCCTGGCAGCATCAAGTGCTATCCTCATCCTGGTGTCCCAGTCTAAGGGGCAGCTAGCACCTAGTGCACCTGATAAAATGCAGTACATGGTCAGAATTATGTTTCTTATATGTCTGGAAGTTACATGGTACAAAACAAACAGATATAATAGGCTCACCCCTAAAAAAAAGATATAATAGGCCCAGGTGCAACTAAAATGGGTTCTATGCAGAGAGGATTTGGGAAGAGAAGAATATGCATTAGATCATACCATGAAGCCAAGCCTCCAGGCTTCCATTGGGAACAAGCTCATAACAAAGAAGGTTCTGTGATGACTCGCGGTTGCTATAGTAACCAATCAGTTTCACAAGATTCCGGTGGTGCAACCTGCTCAGCATTTCCACTTCAACCAAAAACTCCTTATCTCCTTGGTGCCCTCCACTAGTAAGCTTCTTTATAGCAACAGCAGTACCATCACTCAGTACTCCCTTGAAGACACGACCAAAACCACCTTCTCCAAGCACACTTGAAGACTCAAAATTATTTGTTGCCACCTTCAGTTCTTCATATGAAAGGAACCTTGTGCTGGTGGGGCGAGGAAGGGACTCCACCGCAGAAACTGCATCTGGTGTCCTTTGCTTGGCTGTATAAAAAATTATGAGGTTAAACGTGTGATAAAAGTGTTTTCAAAAATACCAGGAAAAAAGCTAAACAACTGGGGTTTTGTTTCAGGTTGACTATGAACTTGGATACATCCATCTCCATTAATGTCAATGCTAGGGTGAAGAGGCTGGGATCTTGAATAGCCCACTATCAGAAAATACTCATTACATTGCTTATAATCTTTGAAGGACTACAGTCAGATGCATTATTATATTTCAAAGGCTGTAAAGTGTATTCAAGATGCACTTCTCTTACCATGACAATCATATGAATGCTTAGTGCAAATTCATTAAGTTACTGGATCACATCAATAAAGTATAGCACCCATTACAAAAGCTGAAAAGCCTATGAATGCCTTATTGCAAAGTATAATCACAGTTTACAAGTTATATGATTTGGAGTTTGGACAGTTATATGCAGTAAATTTAACAAAAATAGGAGTTACATAGTTTACAACAGTTGTTTATCTTGTAAGGACGTGTCAAACATTTTGCAAATGTTGCATTTAACATGTTTTTTCTTTTAAAAATTGACAAATCATCCAATCGCCATGACATAATGAACACAACAAGTGTGAATTATCCCAAGAAAATAGCACATGTATATAGTAGATAGTAGGACACATACGGGTTTCAACACGAGGCACTTTCTTTTTCCCTTTCCTAAATGTGCAGAAGCATATTATTAGAACAATCAGCAAGACTCCAATTAGAGAACCAACGCATATGATAATCACAGTAATCAGGCTTGGATGTCCATTGTTGCTAGGACCCTCACTCGGTCTTGGTAGGTTGGATACTGTAGATGGTGAGGCCCTAGGCGGCATTGTGAATGCTGGAGCTGCCAATGATACAGATAGCAATATTAAGAACAGTGACATTTTAAAAATATCAGGACAACATGACACAAAAAGGAAAGGCAACTTATATACGAGATGGTTTCACGAAACTATAGGCACCTGCATCTAACAATAAGGAACTACAGCTTCTGATATCAATTTCACAAGCGCAAAAGTATTTGTACCCTTAGTTTCATAAAACCTGCAACATTTTGCATGGAACCACATGTCAGCCTACGGCCAGGCCCACCCATAACACTGACGGGCTGGTGGCTGACATGTGGGTCCATATAAAATTTTGTAGGCCTGTGAAAGTAGTGGCACAAGCAGGTGTAGTTCTAAGAAAATGATCCCAAAAATTGGCATTCCTAACTTTGACCCCGCACGCTTTTTATAATATGCAAGAATCATCAATTAATCATGTCTTCGAGCTTCAACTTTGTATCATAACATCAAGGCAGCACATCCAATGTTTATCAAAGAAAGCTAACATACTGTGATAAAATTTAAATTGAACAGGCATGCCTCTGAACTTTTTGAAGGGGAAACAAAAAGAAAAAATATTCCCTACAATGTACACCAGGGTCATGAATACTCGTAAAGTTTAAAGGCATTAAGAAATGTATTGAAGCACATTGGCTGAATTATGAAGATGCAACTTACATGTGGAAGGTTAATATGTAGTTATAAGCAGGAAAAAGGAAAATTAAGAACAGAAGTACAAAAATATAACTTTAGAAAGAAAGAGAATAATGAAGATCACTATTCCATACTGTTCTGCCTTAATTACCATTTTTAACTCTTCATATGAAAGGGTTTGGTAGGACAAGGGTGGTGGACTGAGGGCTAATACCAAATGGTGTCTCATCCTTTTTTGTTCCGACTTTTGAGCCAATTTAATATATGAAAATTGAAAGGTCTAAATTTCCACAATATGGTTGTTGGTCACACTACATATACACCACACAATATCATACAACAACAACATAGCCTTTGTCCCAAGCAAGTTGGGGTAGGCTAAAGATGAAACCCAAAAGAGACCAGGAAACAAAGGACACATAGAGGGTACAAGAAAAAAGGATTACGGTTCAGGCACGTTAATTGCTAGTCTCCAAGCACTCTTATCCATAGCTAAATCCTTAGGGATATTCCACTCCTTAAGGTCTCTCTTAACCGACTCGTTCCAAGTCAGTTTAGGTCGACCTCTACCGTTCTTTACATTATCGACCCGCTTTACAACCCCACTACGCACCGGCGCCTCAGGTGGCCTCCGTTGGACATGGCCAAACCATCTCAACCGGTGTTGAATCAATTTCTTCTCAATTGGTGCCACCCCAACCCTATCCCAAATATCGTTGTTCCGGACTCTATCCTTCCTTGTGTGCCCACAACACCATCGCAACATACGCATCTCTGCTACACTCAATTGCTGGATATGTCGCCTTTTTGTAGGCCAACATTCAGCACTGTATAGCATCGCCGGACGAATCGCTGTCCTATAAAATTTACCTTTTAACTTCTGAGGCACCCTTTTATCACAGAGGACGCCTGAAGCTTGACGCCATTTCAACCAACCGGCTGAGATTCTATGCCTAACATCTTCATCGATGTCGCCATCCTTTTGTAGCATCGATCCTAAATACCGAAAAGTATCCCTCTTGGCCACCACTTGCCCATCGAGGCTAACGTCTCCCTCCTCATTCCTAGTCGCGCTAAAGTCGCGCCTCATGTACTCGGTCTTTGTCCTACTAAGTCTAAACCCTTTCGACTCTAACGTGTGCCTCCATAGTTCTAACTTCCTATTAACCCCTGCCCTTGTCTCGTCAACTAGCACCACATCATCAGCAAAGAGCATACACCAAGGGATATCACTTTGTATGTCCCTTGTGACCTCATCAATCACCAAAGCAAATAAATAAGGGCTCAATGCTGACCCTTGATGTAGCCCTATTTTAATTGGAAAGTCACTGGTGTCGCCATCACATGTTCGGACACACGTCACCACATCTCTGTACATATCCTTGATGAGGGTGATGTACTTAGTTGGGACTTTGTGCTTTTCCAAGGCCCACCACATGACATTTCTCGGTACTTTGTCATATGCCTTCTCGAGGTCAATAAAGACCATGTGCAAGTCCTTCTTCTGCTCCTTATATCTCTCCATCAACTGTCGTAATAAGAAAATCGCCTCCATGGTCGACCTACCAGGCATAAACCCAAATTGGTTTTGGGTCACACTTGTCACTCTTCTTAGGCATGCTCGATAACCCTCTCCCAGAGCTTCATCGTATGGCTCATCAACTTAATCCCACGGTAATTAGTACAACTTTGAACATCTCCCTTGTTCTTGAAGATCAGTACTAATATACTTCTCCTCCATTCTTCAGGCATCTTGTTTGACCGAAAAATGAGGTTAAAAAGCTTAGTTAACCATATTATCGCTCTGGCACCTAGGCATCTCCACACTTCAATGGGGATACCATCAGGGCCCTTGATGCATTTGATTTGGTTGATGTTCACACCACACAATATCATGCACTGCAGAAATTCTTCAAACTCATAAAGTAAACAACAAGAACAAAAATGAAGGAGCTTTTCTCTTCCTGGACAATAACAAAACTTCCCTCATTGTGACAAACAGAATAAGTACAAGATCAAAAGCTATTACCTGGGGCTGGAGCCAATGGCTTGAACCAAGTTAAATTAAGAAGATTATAGTCCCCAACCAACACAGGATTAATCTGAACTGTATGCAGAGTAAGTGAATAATTCATTGCCTTAACTTGATCAGCAGCAAAGCTAATTCCAGTATGGGGAGCTATATCCATTGTTATATTTAGCCCAGAAGCTCCAACCACGTAAAAATTTACAATCTCAAATTGATTAACGCGCAGGTTGAGCTGAGAAGCAAGTTCTTGAAGAAATTCGTTGCTCCAGTTTGAAGTCAAGGAAACATTACGAAGGAAGAGCTCAATTCTCACTGGGTAAACACAATGGCAATCCCGGGTCCCTCGTTTCTGTACCATGTTTGGTGCACAACAGCCTAGCAAACAAACGTAAATCAGAATATGGTTAACAACATATCTACAACTTAAAAAAGATACTATTGGAGTCAATGATATCTGTTGCATAAAAAGTTGAACAAATTGATCAGAACAAAATGTACAAATGATGCTCTTCTAGAATAGACAAATGACCAACCCCTCAACAGGATTATGTAATTTTAAGCTGTGTGAGAGCTCATTTAAGATTAGAATATTTCAAAGCTCTGGCAAATAGACTTACCACTGTGAGGAGATACTGGAGGCTGCACCAATCCAGAAGGAGCTGCACTAGAATTCGAAGCTGAATCCGGAGGGTCAGCGTCTACGTGAGCAGGAGCAGCTGTTGCTAAGCGTCTGGTATGCTGCACTGGAGTATATGATAGATCTGAGGAATAAATGGCCAGATCTAAAGCACCAGGCATGGAACTATAGCTAGGCGCTGAAATAGGAGGGTGTGCGGATGACATGGCAACTGCTGATGAATATAGCTTTTTTTGTCTTTGGAGGCCATCCTCTGGTTGTGCAGAAGCACTTGCAAGGGCTTTAGCTTGGGATGCCAAAGAATGAAATGGTCTCCAACCTTGGAATGGAGGCATGGCAGGGGCGACTACTTCTAGAGCTGATGTTTGAACAATCAAATTGATCCCACTGAGAAATTCCAGGATCAATACAGTAGCCAAGACATTGAACATAAAATTTCTCAATATGTCTTCAGAAATTCCTGAAAAAAAGTTGTACATCATCCAGTCAGAAATTTTTGAAGCGAATACATACATTGTGTGGAATGGGTATAAAGCGCAGACAACAGATACTGGAGGCCCATGGCTCATTGGCACCCTAAAAACAACATACAAATGTTACGGAGTCCTTCTAAGGTGGTACGAAAAAAGGTCATATCTGTTGTCAAAAAAAAAAGGTCGTCAAAAAAAAAAAGGTCATATCTTCCCTGTTACATGTGCCCTTAAATGATGCGATTGTAGGTAGAAACAGAATTGTCCATATGCAATAAATAATTAAATATACACTTGTGTTCCATCTAAATTACAAAAAAAAAAACTTCCACTCCCTTGCGCCAACATCATTAATTGACAGGTTAGTATTTGATCGTCTCGATCATTCAAATCATTTTATGGATACATGTTCAGCAAATTAGATTTTTATATTGTCAAGGTTTGGCATTATTATTAATTTGAACAGGACAGCTATGCCATTTTGCGATTCATTATCCAAGGTATGATTTCGCCTCATTCAGATTTGTGCACTCTCGCACCCATCAACTTTAACACGAGTCCAGTTAAACAGTGTATTTATAAGCATCAGAGTCAGACAACAAAGACCACAAACAAGGAGGCCAAAAAAGATTATGAATATGAAACTGCCTATTGTCTGCTCCAGTGTCCATCAAACCTTAGTGTTATGCTCAAGCCGCTCAATCTCTACCATATTATCCATGGCAGCTGGCGCCTGGCAGACTACTTGTAAACTCTTTTTATGTAAGTCCTGAACCTAGGCCCGAATCCGCCACTCCTACTACCCAAACAAACCCGAATTTACAGGCGAGAGCTTCCCACTGCGCTCCCAAATGTAGTTAACGAGCTCCCGCCGGTAAAGCTACAGTAAGATCCTGGAACAGATTCCATGGCAGCTATTGTTAGACAAGACCCGGCGCGCCCGCCCTCCTATACCCCAAACCCCCGCCGTGGAGCCGCCATTCATTCATTCCCCCTTCGGTAAAACCTCGAATCGACAAGCGCAACCGTGGCACGGCCCCAGACCACTCGAGCCCGTCGCACAAACCCCCGGCATCAAGCAAGAAGACCAGGGCACTCAGATCAGGGATGGGGGACCTCACCTCGGCCTCGACTTGGACCGGAGCGGCAGCCCGTTCGCCCGAGCCGCGCCATCATCCCGAGACGCGCGGCACACAGCTGCCGCGAGCTGGTGCTGGTGCTGCTACCGGCGCCGGAGCGGCGGGGGCACCTGCGCTTCTCGTCGCGGCGCTGGCGAGGCGGGGCCCATGCGCCGCGCGCGGGAACAAGGGAGGTAGGGTTTGGGGACGGCGACGGCGACTGCGACTGCGGGAGCTGCGGCGGCGTGCGAGGGTGGAATGGGTAGATGGATAGGCTTTCCTTTTTCCTCTCTCTCCCCTGCCCTGCTTCCGCGGCGCGGCCTCGGCAGCTGCCGGTGGTGGTGGTGGTGGCTTTGATTTGCTTTTTGCGCCTGCGCTGCTACCGCTGCTGCTTTTCCCTCCTGCGACTTTTCTCTCCTCGACCTGGGGGAAGGAGTGGGACTCTGAAATCCGAATTGCTGGTGGTTTACTCGAGGCCTCGAGGCTGACGTGAGTCAGTGAAGGCAGGTCAAAGTCCCCGTTCGTCGAGCGCTGTCACTGTAAAAAGAACATGGAACGTCGTCCTCAGATGTCAATGCTAGTTTTGTGTACGGGAGTACGGTGGAATAATGCAGCAAAATCCACAGCGTGCTAGATCAACGATTTTGGATGGTTGTATATATGAGAATATATACTAGTAGGAAATTTTCAAGTCGTATTTCATTCCACATGCACGCACGCCGTCCAAAATCAACCAAGGATAAAAAATATCCTAGTTAGGCTTCATGTGGAAGGGTTGAGGTTGAGGACAAACTAATCTATCAATCTTAGGAGTTGTTTAACCCGGTACACGCACGGTCGTCGGGGAGTCATTAACGAACGGGAGCCTCGCGCGCGTATCAAATCCGGGGAGACGTCGACCGCCCTCTCATGCATGTGTGCGCAATCATGGTCTTCGCCTTGCCGACTTGTTCCCGTGCTAGCGTAGACGACGGTAGTAGCGTCGTCGTTCCACTGCTGCCCCTCTGCCAGATCGACAGCGACACTTTACCTCTTTTTTAATCAAAGACCACAGCCGGCCGGGGCTCGTTCCAGCGGTTCAAAGCATGGGAAAAGCAGCTTGTTCGTTGTTCCCGATCCAAGCTTGGACCATGCGATGCATAAGATCGACGAGCGCCATTATATTTCGCAGATATACACACACACACATGGGGTTCAGCAACTTCAGCGAGTCGTTGTCCTTTTAGTTGAAATTCAGGTGGCTTCTTTGACCTCCATGACCGGAGCCATACATACCCTCCTCTGTTTCTTTACATCAAACTTTCTCTTTAAGCTCTCTGATCTGACTATATGTGATCTCGGCGAATCCGTCAAGTGTCAAGGTCAGAGACTCAGAGTTCTTTTTTTTTTTTTTTTTTGTAAGTTGTAACCGGTGGAACAAGGAAGGGGAGTTTCAGCTCAACATATTACTCTCGCATCGTACCTAACTGATGATGACATGGTTGTGGAAAAATGCACATGCCTAACTCGATTATTTTCAACTTTGGACTTGCGGTTATCGATCAAATTGTAGGCCGAGGATCGAGACCAGAGATAGCAGATCCACATCTGCTTGTTCTCACAGTCACAACATCATGCACATTGTCTGTTTTTTAACACAAGTGCAAGAATTTCTCAGTCAGAGTGTCTAGCTAGCATCGTCATTAGTTCTTCGTGGTTAGCTTTCGGCAAGTTCTCCATTGCATGCCTTCCATTCCCTGCAATCTGGATTCTCTAACGTGCAGAAGAAAAGTCACGGGTGACTTGCCCCCCTTTCGATGCCATCCATTTACAATCCAGCGGCTCTTGTGACCCTTCAGCTTTGTCAATGTCTAGCACGTATGTATGGCAGCCCAGTGAGGCCCAATTGGCAAACAGAAACAATAATAGAGGTAATTGTTAACATAAAGGCGCGTAAGCCATTTATTTTAGCACAAAATTGAGCAATAATTTCAAGTAAATATATTTAATAGTTTCATGCTAATAAATAATTTCTACCAATCAAGTGAAGTGAGGCTGTAGACCATTTGTCCTCTAGTTTGCTTGCGCCCTCAATCAGCATTTTAAAATTTCAGACCAGCGAGCCATTGGTTGTGCCATTGATTTTTAATTTTTTTCTCAATTACACAAAAAAGTTGTGCATCAAAACTTAGACTACAATCTTTTTTATTTTCATATTTTGAAAATTCATTTTTACAAAAGAAATCCAAACGAAAACTTTGCGTATAACTACTAATACAGCTCACAAGTACACCTCGCAAGTTTCTTCAAAAAAAAGTACACCTCGCAACAGTAAGTGCTTTCGGCTGGTTAAATCAGCAGCAATATTGTAGTTTTGCATTTTTGGATTTTTATTTTGGAAAAAAAATTGTAAGAGAATATAAAAATAGAAAAAAAATCAGATTAACTCGACTAAACCATGTTCATACATGAAATTCTATGTCTGCCCACGTTTTCTTTTTGAGCAGAATGTCTGTCCACGTTCATACATGAAATTTTATGGCTGCGAAATACCTAAGTGGGCCTTACTTTACTGGGCTACCATTTTACTTGTCTGTGCTAGCTAGACTGTGAAAGGAGCACAACCGTTGGATTCTAAATGGATGACATCCGAAGGGGGTAAAGTCACCCGTGACTTTTTCTTCTACACGTTAGAGAATCCAGATCGCATTCCCTGGCTACCCGGCCTACCCCACACCCGATGGCCTGAGCCTGCCTTTGACCAAGCAAAGGGCCAGCTGCAGCCTGTAGGGCCCACCCTTTAACCTACACCCTCCAAGCAAAAGGCTAGCTACAGCTTCTCGAGAAGTCAATATTTTTAAATTGCTGATAATTATATATTAAAATATATAAATATTTATATTAAGTAATTAGTATTATTAAAATATTTTTAAGTCTATTTTTTTAATAAATTTATTTAGTGATATAAATATTACATATATTTTCTACAACCTAGTCAAAGTTAAGAAAATTTAACTTACACGTTTCTTATAGCGTTATTCTTTTTTGACAGAGGGAGTAGTAACTGGTAACTAAGGCCCTGTTCGCTTGGTCGTTTCTGGCTACTGCTGATTTTTTATGAGAGAAAAATACTATTGAATGGCTGGCTGGTTTGGCTGATAATTTCAAACAAACAGGCTGTAACTTTTCACGAGTAAGCAAGTGTCCCGTGTCCGGAGGATAACAAGCGCCTGACCTTAGATTGCATGATTTCCTCTTAATGAAAAGGGATTAAGCATTTCTACCCCTGTTTTGAATCACGTTTATGATTTTGCCCTTGTTTTCTTAACTTTATGATTTTGTCCTTCCCTATAAGAAATTCAATGCGATTTTGCCCCAAATCAATGGTCAAAACAGGGGCAAATTCGCAAAGACCAGCGTTGACTTGCTAGCAATGAAGGGCAAAATCACAAAGTTAAAATAACAGGAGTAAAATCACCATTAGACAGTAGGGGCAGAAACACCAAAATCCCTAATTAAAAATGGGTGAATTGTGAAAAAAAAAGATAACAAGCGCACACAAGACAAACACTATATAAGAATTGAGAGAGAAAAATTACCAAACACTTATTTTAAGAGATCCATTTTTTTCTTAATTGAGACTACCGTCCATTTGTGCGTCCTTTATCATGAATTGTTATCTGATGCCACATGTAGAAAGATGAGAATGTCCTTCTCCACGGCTTTCGGTGCCTCCAACACCTCAGCCACCGAATCAATCCGGCGATGCACCAAGCACACGTTACCGAGTTCGTCCACAAACCCCGATTAAAACCATTCTCAAACCTTTTGAAAATGCTAACCCTAAGTGTTGTCACACAGTCAACGCCACTATTAGCACAAATTAGCATTTTCAAATCATTTTACGAACATTTTCAAACTCTTTTCAGCTGCCACTTGATCCTAGCAACATATCAGTACGTGCAAATGTACGATTTTGAAAAAAAAAATCCTAGCAACATATGCAATGTTAGGTCGCTCAAGAGGACTTAGATGGCTAATGCAAACAAGCCCCTCTTGATATATGCTCCTCAGGTTATTTTAAACCATTAGATGCTCAATGAATCAAATGAAAAATTGTGATGGTCTTTTAAAAACTTTCGGTCACGTTTCCACTCTTTGCTCTATTCCAAGCCGTAGAGACCATCTCAAATTAGTAATTGAAGGAACGGAACATGAGGGAAGGAGATGAGGCTATGAGGCTTTCGCCATTGTTTAGCTTGGGCCGTATCTTAGCTTAGTATAATCCTGACGCCAGCAACGACAGCGAGCGGACCATGGCAGCCCGAGCAAAATGGAGGAGAGCCGTCATTTCCGTCGTCCATGCATGCAGAGCCACAGAAGGGAAGCCATCCGTACGTATTTATCTGCCTTCGTCGGCCCCGTCCAACCTAGCAGAGTCTTGCTCAGCCCCGGCCCTCTGCTGCCCCCCACCGTCCTCACGTCCAATCCAGCAGCTAGCAATGGCGGCCAGAGCCCGCGCGCTGCTCATCGTCCTCGTGGTCGCGGCTGCTGCTGCGCTCCTGGCCGCGCGCCCCGTGGAGGGCGGGCTGGAGGAAATCTGCAAGAGCACCCCTTTCCCCGACCTGTGCACCAGGACGGCGGGGAAGCACGCCAGCAAGTACAAGGACGCAGACGCGGTAGCGGTGCTGGAGATGCAGGTGGACGCGTTCAAGAAGCGCGTCAAGGCGGCGCGACGGCTCGCGAAGAAGGAGGCGAAGACGGCCCCGACGCCCGAGGCGCGGAGGGCGTTCAACCTCTGCAAGACCTACTACCTGGACGCCGGGGACAACCTCGGCGCCTGCAAGCGCGCCATCGGCTTCAGGGACGCCGTCACCATCCGCGCCACCATGAGCATGGCGGCACAGGACATGATGAACTGCGACGAGGAGTTCAGGAAGGCCAACTCCGTGAACCCTTTGGTTGACCACAACAGGTCGCTTGTCGAGATGTCCGAGAACTGCCGCACGCTCTCCAACATGATCCCTTATGAACATTTCCATTGATTTTGTTTAAAAAAAACATTTCCATTGATTTTTTTCACCAATGTTCAGTGTAACGTCGTCGTCTAAGTAGTGTGGCCTAAAATGCAATTTGATGGTCGCGTCGCGTCTCAGTCGGACGCATGCCCAATTCATGCGGAGGTAGCGCGTCCTCCTTTTAATTTCCGTGTTGCCTCATGCGTGGCATGGCTTTGAGACCGCGTGGGATGGCACGACTCGATAGGGGAGTTGCGAGTTGCGACCATTTGGTGCTCAATCAGCATAGCTAGCGGAATGTAAAGCATCACAATGTACTTTAAATCCAATGTTTGTAAACCCTCATGGTTGTTAAGATCAACTATGAATGAAATCATATCTTGGGGACTCTCTCCCCCGTCGACTTACAAAAAAATTCTTTACCTGTCAAATTGTGCTTCTTCTTTATTTTATATATAACCAGTCATAAATCAATATAGCAAAAAATGTTGCTGAGTTGAGTAGCAGGGATGACAGACATTATATTGCCAACAAATTGACATGTACAACCTGGTGACGTAGGGACCGAACTAGAGTGAATTCAAATGGGTACACTCGCAATGTTGGGATTTGTAATATATGGGTCAAATATAATGATAATTCGACTCTTAGTTACCACATTTATCTAGTTAGGAGGCATACGGTTCTCAAGTACATGACGGTGCATCGAGGTCAACTCTATAGCCACAACATCCAATGTTCAGGATAGGCTTCGGGCGATATGTCAGCTTTGACTGCGTGTTGTAGTCAGCAACGCTCCAATGTATGTCACAAAAGCGTTTCTTGTATAATCGCCTATTATGTGTCGTCTGATCCATCACTGAGCTGTTTGGCATCTCGATCGCCATGACACACCTTGGCAACCTGTAATCGTCTAAACATTCTTCTTAATGAAACAACATGCTAAGCACGTTCTTAAAAAAAGATGAAGTGATGGAGCATGGTGCCAAATTAAGCTACAATTATGAATTTTTCACACCAGCCACATGAGCCGATGACAAGTCAACGTGTGGAGGAAGGGAGGAAAGCTCCTATCTATGCCTCCACTACCTTCCGCCAATGCTACTACATCTCATCTAACGACCATGGAACCATAACCCTTGAGATCACATACAACGTAGGGGATCAGAATCATCAAGATCATTACCAAAATGAACTATATGACGATTAAGCTTGTGTTCGGTTGCAAATTTTATGGGTATGGGATGGGACGATCCCCATTTTGTTTGGTTGTAGGCTAGGAGGAATAACCATCCCATATCCAGGTCCTGCCCATTCCTTGAAATTGATGGGATAGAGAGACATCCCCCATCAATGCCATGGTCATCCTCTCACACGCTTACTTGGCATAATCCTCATGCATGTTCGGCAACCTAGCTCGCAGCCACATGATGAGAACATCACTCTTTCGAATGCACACATGCATGTTGCTCCTCCAACCACTAAATATACAAGGACCCATAATTAAATCTAGAGGTAGATCCTTTTATATGATTATGAGAATAGACCGCTGCCTAATAATGTTAATATTAATAGGAACATTGGAGATGATCTTGAAGTACCTAGAGAGAAGCATGGAGGTAGCGAAGACCGGCAACGACATCCAAGTCAAGATAGAGGCCAAATCTAAGTCAAGTTTGGGTCTAGCTCAATCTCTAGGAGCAGCTCACACTAAAAAAATTCATCCAATATGATTATGGATTCCGTTTTTGACATTGTATATGAGCATGGAAAGTTTTTGAAAACGATTTAGATATGGATTGACTGGTTTTTGAAATTAATCTAGGCCAATTTTGAAATCGGCATTAGCCAATTTTAGTCATCCGAGTATATCTCAATCATATTTCAATGGGGATTGCTCCGATCTCGTGAAAAACATGAAAAACTTGTTTACAAAAGGTTTTGTATGGAATAAGACCACCCCCTCTATATATATTAGAGGAACACAAGGGGTCGATGTTAAGCACACATAGTTGATCAAAACATCAAACTACTATAGTCATTTTTTTCTACCATAAGCTCTTCTAACCCTATGTTATCCACCAGTTCTCCTAACAAGATTTATTAGTGCGCTTTAGATAGCGTTGCCTACCCTAAGGCTACCCAGTTATGCTCCTCCAGCCCCTTCGGGTCTTCTCGAAAGATGTTCGTGGGCCTTTCGGACGAAGAACGAGTGTCAAATCTATGTAGCTGATCTTTCCCACTGCGTGCATAGACCATGCGTGGCCTCAGGCAATCTAGTTCTAACCGGAGTCTAATCAGATTTTGCATTAACTCTATAAGAATTGAAATAATAAGTTTGGGGAGATAGTTTGGATCTCATTCTCATTCTTTTAGCTAATTTATTTATAAAATCCTTAGTAGATCAAACGGCACCTAGCTAAGGTTTTATAGCTGTGCTCCATTACTATTAAGCTCGATGAGGGCAAGTTCCTCTGCTCCCACATTATGCGCACGATGTGAGGCAAAGTTCTTGAAGGCAAATCTGTTTCGATTTAGCATGCATGGCCCATTCTCTGAGCTACCACTTTTTTAGAGGTATTACATACAAACTCTTTTCCGCATGGAGAGTTTGCTTTTCATGCAAATCTACCAAAAATGGAAACATGGCATGCATGGCAATGGCAACGAACGGACAAAGGGAATCCGGGCAAAGGAGGACAACCGCTATTTCCGTTGTCCATCCTACAAACAAACAGCCCCGCCACCCATTTCGCGTACTTATCTCCTCCTATGGCTCCTCCCCGTCCGAGCAGCCCCTCCTCTTCCCACCAGCCTCCTCTCAGCCCACGTAAAATTTGCACCGAGACACCAGGTAATAAAGCCAACAGCTAGCCATGGTAGGAACCCGCTTCCTGCTCCTCCTCGTCGCGGCGCTCGTAGCCACACAGCCTCCTGCGGCCGTGAATGCGGTCATGCTGGCGGACATCTGCCGGCGAACCGCGTTCCCCGACATCTGCACAAGCACGGTGGGGTCGGACCCGGCGAGCCACGCGCCGGTGCTGGTCCCGTTGGCGGTGCTGTCGATGCAGGTGGAGGCGTTCCGCAGGCGCACCGAGGCGGCGAGGGCGCACGTCAAGGAGGCGGCCCTGACGGCGTCGCCCAAGGCGCGAACGGCGCTGGACTTGTGCAACAACCTGTACCTGGACGTGGAGGACAACCTTGGCGCCTGCAAGCGCGCCATCGGCCACGAAGACGCCGTCACCATCCGCGCCACCATGAGCATGGCGGCGCAGGACATGCAGAACTGCGACGAGCAGTTCAGGCAGATCGGTGAGCCCAACCCCATGGAGAAATTTGACGGGTCGCTCCTCGAGATGTCCGAGAACTGCCGCTCGCTCTCCAACATGATCTGATCTCCTTCTACACGGACGACGACACGGCCGGCCGCTGGGCCCTCGCATCGTTGCTGCCGCTGCAACGTTGCACGCGTGCCCGCGCGCTCTCGCGCTACATTGGTTGATGTGTTAAGTTTATAATTTGCTTTCTTGACCATCTCACATTATAATTGTTTCCTGTAGAGATGTGTTAATTTGGTCTCTGAAACGGGGAGGCGAATTGAGGTGGAATATTTATATAATTCAATTTAAAATTGAATCACAGTTTTGGTTCTAGACTAGAACGAAGAGGGTACTCTCTTTTACTCGTCCATAATTTACCACTTAGTATCTATGAAGAATTTAGCATACTCCATATAATATTTGATCTCGTAAAGATACTTGAACCTCTCCATAAGTCCATAGTCCATCAATCAAACATGTAAATGGCCAAGGGGTTACTATTTGAGAAACAGTGCAAAACACATGAACATTAATGTCCTTCATCGATTCTGATTTCTCGGAAGCAATATAATGCAAGCGATCAAGACAACCCAAAGAAACAAGTAGGATCAAGGATCTTGCAAAGCCTAGTCAATGAATACCCCATAGTAATAATAATACATTTGCACGCACTGTACCATAGCTAAAAATTAGTTTTAGACAACGATCGATAAAGGGGAATAACAACCAATCGGTCGGTAGAGGTTTCCAACATATACATCGTCGCTTGCTATTTCTACTTTGTACCGACCTCTTTAGTACATATATATTTAGAATTTTCAGTAGAGGATTGGCCGGTAAAAATACATATATATTGGAGTGTATTTTCCTAGCTACTTCCTCCGTTCTAAATTATAGTTCAATTTGACTTTTTCGGTGCATGTATTTTGTTATGTATCTAGACATACTCCTTCTATTCTAAATTATAGTTCACTTTAACTTTTTTGGTGCATGTATTTTGCTATGTATCTAGACATATTATTTATCTAGGTACATAGCAAAATGCATGCACCAAAAAAGTCAAAGCGAACTATAATTTAAAATGGAGGAAGTATTATTTATCTAGGTACATAGCAAAATGCATGCACCAAAAAATCAAAACGAACTACAATTTAAAACGGAGGGAGTACATGTTTTAATATAACCAATATTGATAGCGAGAAATATGCAAGTTTCCTTAGAGTATCCCCAACAATAGAGTCATTTTGCTATCATATTTCATTTTTAAAAAATATAAAAGTAGAGTAACCTACAAGGCTAGTATAAAAAATGTGCACGGGCACACAAATCTTAGAAATGTGTGTGAGCTTAGCTTTTCATGAAGAGCTAGATTATCATTCTTCTCTCCTCTTATCAAATAAAACATTGTATGAGCTATATCTTTTAACATTGTTGGAGCTGCCTTTAGGAGCCCCAATAAATAGTGTCTATAAAATTAATTAGGATGCTAAATATGCAATAAGAAACTATAAGATCCGTGATAGCCAGATAATATGAGAGAAGAGGTAAATGATTAGATAACATTTAATTTGAAGATACATCAATACAATTTTCATGTGTGAAAATGCTTGTGGGTGATGACATGAAGATGAAATTGAAATGCACGAGGCAAAAGTATGACTTGCAGTACTGTTTATTTCACCGGATTTATGATAGATAGCCATAATAACAAGAGGGGTATTCTTGTTTACTAATAGTTATCTAATAGAACTAAGTGAGATCTAACTCAAGAGTAGTGCATTCAGATCGAGCGGTGCGGAAATGAAGCGAGTAAAAATTGTTGCAAAATGATTTTGAAACTGCTAACTCGTGCTAAAGGTGGTGCTGATCTTGTGACTTGTGGGACACCATTTTGGAGTTAGCCATTTGGAAAGGGTTTCGAAATAAGATGCTCGATGTTCTGTGCTCTACACAGTGGCATTGGAGAGTACACTAGAGATAGATCATCGTTTTATCGAGCCATCGAGGAACCGTGTCCGTCTATTCTCCTTTCTAGTGACGTCATTTTTTTTTAAAAAAAAAGTGGTAGTGGGGATGAGTTTGGGGAACGTATATACAAAACGTTTTTTTTTTTTTGAGAATTACAAGAGCGCAATTTTCTTTATCCCGAGAGACAAGTAATGGCCAGTCCGCAGTAGTTTTCAGGGAGGCCATATATTGATTGATACCCGTTAATCTCAGATGGGCCATAGAACTTGTGGGCCTACTACAGCTCTATATAATCTCAGAATGCAACGTAGCGTCCTCAAAAAGAAGGAAAAGAAAAAGAAAAGAAGAATATTTCGATCGTGGCGTGAGCTTTAACTCCCGCTTTCCCCCTCGCCGCTAGGGTTTCTCCCTCCCTCCCGCTCCCCTCGGCGCCCCCCGACGCCCGGCTAGGGTTCTGCCTCCTTCCCGCCGCCTTCGTTAGGCGAGCGAGACCGAGGGCTCGAGAACGAGCGGTGCTTCGATCAGCCATGTCGCTGCGCCCGAGCGAGCGGGTCGAGGTGCGGCGGAACCGCTACAAGGTGGCGGTTGACGCGGAGGAGGGGCGGCGGCGGCGCGAGGACAATATGGTGGAGATCCGCAAGAACCGCCGCGAGGAGAGCCTCCTCAAGAGGCGCCGCGAGGGGCTCCAGGCCCAGGTCCCTGCCCCTGCCTCAGGGGTCGATAAGAAGGTGAGGATACGCCGCCCGCTCCGCTCTCTGTTCCGATTTCTGATTATTTTTGTTTTGCTGCTGCGATGGTAAATTCTGTTGTTGGGATTATGTCGCGATTGGACGAGTGTTCAATACAAGTGTGGTAGATCGGTTCGATTGTTAATACAAGTTGCAGCTCCTTAGCCCGTATGACCACTATGAGTATTTGGCGCCGAAGGCTGCATGCATATTTGATTACCTGTCATTCAGAGTGTTTGGTACTTGCAGCTGTATTCTCAGCTACCTTTAGCCTTTTAGTGTTCTGATGATTCTGATTAATATTGGGTTGAGGACCACATTAACTGTCTAGAAATTAGATTTTATCATTTTAGACGCAGGCTAGTATTGTTTGACAAGAGTTTGATATTGATTTAGATGTACTAGTTGAGGGGTTAAGTAGACTTTCCTATTTTTTAATATTGATTTAAGCAAGATTTCTTATTCCTTTTAGTCTTTATATGTCAATGAATGTATACTATCACCTTATGCCATGTTCTCGCTGCAATTTAGTTTCTATCACCATGTCATGATCAATAGACAAAGGAATAGTTCTTAATTTTTAGGGATAGTTTTCTGTTGCGGTCCTAATCAGGTGCAAGATATAAGATATGATAGTGTTGGTCTTGTTATTGAATGTTTTATTATCTTGTTCAGCTTAGAACACTGCATGACTGATGTTGTTTTAATATTTGGAATGAGTTTGCAAATTGCATAGTGCTCATCATTTCTTCAGAGTCAGTGCTTACCATGTTATAGTTGTGCTGATTTGTTATGTTGATGTACACATTTTGTCTTGTTCCAAAATACGTGTCCTCCTGATCTGACGTATCTTTGCTGTTATGAGATAAAATCATAGTTATGATGTATCCGCCCTGTTCGCTTGAGCTTATCAGCCATGGTACAGTAATTTTCTCTCACAACAAATCAGCTTCAGCCAGCTCATCACCCTCCAGCGAACAGGGCGCCTGTCTAATTTCATACCTATATGATTCAAAATTAAACTGAAGTCACTTGGCTACCTTTTAGAAGTGAGCATTACTGAGTTAAAAAAAAAGAGAAGTGCTTTATCACTCGAAATCCTGTTGTTTACCAATGTGGTCAAAAGTGAACAATTTTTTTTTTGAAAACGCAGGAGAGCTGCGTTTCATTGTATTATAGAGATGAAAAATAGGGGGGTCCCCAACAGGATCCTCACTCATACGGGGACCGGATATGAGTGAGGCGATTACACAAGGTTTAAACACATAGTGAACAGGCACAACACGACCTAAGCTAAATGGACCTATTCAACCAGAGTCAACCCAAGTCCTTCAAGCTTCTTCGCCCCAGCCATGACCCAGAGGCTGTACTCATTTTTTAGATTGTTCCAAATCCTGTTAATAGAAGGGGAAGCCCCCTCAAAAACACATGCATTCCTTTGCTTCCAAATAACCCAGGCCCCTAGAATTTAAAGAGTTCACTCCTTTCCTGTGCTCCTTGCTAACTCTGCTTATTGTCATACGCCACCAATCAGCAAAGCTCAATTCAATTTGTCGGGGGACTGAGTCTGCTAGGTTCAGTGGAGTGAGCAATTTGAATTAACAAAGTGTCAAACAAATTAACCTTTGTTTTATCTTTGAATTAACATTATTTTATCAGAATTTCATTTTTTTACAGTGTTAGCCTCATGTGGCTGCGGAGATTATTTTAGTTTTTTAGTGCTTGCTTATCTTTCCTGGTTCTGACGTTTTGTTCTAGTGTTGTGCTTATTATCATGTCTGTAGAGTTCTATCACACCGATACCATTTATAGAGGTGTCCGTGTTGAATTCTCTTGAGCTGATGTTTATACTCCTTTTATGTTTTTTAACTTTTTATCAGCACTAATTTATATATATTTATTGGATGGTTATTCCAAAGCTTTTTATCTTAGGACAAAAGACAAAAAAAAGTAGCATGATGCCATTCTCCCTGTGTCCTTAGACTCCTTAAGCTTATTTTCTTGAGCTTAATGTGGTTGTTTTGTGGCTTCTTCATATCTTGCACCCAATACTATTTAGGTTGTTTTGTGGCTTCTTCATATCTTGCACCCAATACTGACAGTACTTGGTCTGATATATTGGTGATGTGTTGAATTGGTAGCTTGAAAGCCTCCCAGCTATGGTTAGTGGGGTTTATTCTGATGACAACAACCTTCAGTTTGAGGCTACCACACAGTTCCGCAAGTTGCTCTCTATAGGTATTTACTTCTCTTTGCAGTTGTTTTTGTTTCTTAGTTTATTATCAAAGGTTGCCCACTATACACTGTTTGTGAACATTGGTTGAACTTGCAATATTTCTGAACCAGAGAGGAGCCCCCCCATTGAAGAAGTTATCAAATCTGGTGTAGTTCCGAGATTTGTGCAGTTTCTCACCAGAGAGGATTACCCCCAGCTGCAGGCATGTTGATACAATCTAAATCTTATATACTTTTGCCACTGGATGAAAATGGATTTCTTATCAGCTTTGTAATTCTCTTGTAGTTTGAAGCAGCCTGGGCTCTCACAAATATTGCTTCTGGTACTTCAGAAAATACAAAGGTTGTTATTGATCATGGGGCTGTTCCTATATTTGTGAAGCTTCTTGGGTCTGCTAGTGATGATGTTCGTGAGCAGGTATTTATTTAGTCTTTTGGCCTATGTGCTTTTTGTTTACTGTTTAGCAGTGTATGATGTGACAATAATGCCCTTTGTCTGTTTTAAAACAATACAAAAGGCTGTGTGGGCTCTGGGCAATGTTGCTGGTGATTCTCCGAAGTGCCGCGACCTTGTTCTTGCCAATGGTGCTTTGATGCCTCTGCTAGCCCAGTTGAACGAGCATGCTAAGCTCTCCATGTTGAGGAATGCCACCTGGACTTTGTCTAACTTCTGCAGGGGAAAACCACAGCCATCATTTGATCAGGTTTAGACAAGACTTTTTTATTGCTTTTCTGTAGCAATGGTTACCAACTAAACATGTTATTCTTTGGCTGTTATGGACTAAGCCTGCTCTCTCTTTGGCTGTTATAGACTAAGCCTGCTCTGCCAGCACTTGCACGACTTATCCATTCCAACGATGAGGAAGTTCTCACTGATGCATGCTGGGCCCTGTCATACTTATCTGATGGCACTAATGATAAGATCCAAGCTGTGATTGAAGCTGGTGTTTGCCCCCGGCTTGTGGAGCTCCTCCTGTATGTGAAAATGCTGTGTAACAACTCATGTTGATTGCTTTGATAGTTTTCGTTATTTGCACCATTTTTTTGTCTTTACATGATGTGTGCTGGTACCACATGCAGCCATCCATCACCGTCAGTGCTTATACCTGCTCTACGAACTGTTGGGAACATTGTCACTGGAGATGATATGCAGACTCAGGTGATGCATTAAGTTTGGCAGCTTTGTATCTGGCACACTTTGTGCCATCAGTTATCAGAGCTATTTTTTTGGATATGATTATTTAGTATGGGTCATGCTGTACACATCACATAACATCACATGTTCCAAAAATAAGTGGTTCTGAAAGTTTTTTGTTAATATTGTGGTACCAGATGAACTAATGCACCATCACAAGCATCGCATGAAGCACCATGGAAATTACTTTTGACTGCCATTTTATTGAACTTTTCTTCTATTTTTTGCAGTGTATCATTGATCATCAAGCTCTTCCTCGCCTCCTGAATCTGTTGACACAGAACCACAAGAAAAGCATTAAAAAAGAGGCATGCTGGACGATTTCAAATATTACTGCTGGAAACAAAGATCAGATACAGGTAATAACATACAAAATCCTGTGCCACTAGTTGCTCCTGTAATGTTTATGTTCCAAATGAGTGTTCCAAGTGGTGTATTTGGCTCATTTGACTGGAAATTAGCACCTCTTAACCTCTTGTTAGCATAGTGTTCTTTTATATCTGAGCATCATTTGTTTGTACATACTTCTGTAAAGAAAATTGTTTGGCTGTCACTATTAATAATTTATAATGATGTCCAAGATGACCCTTGCCATGCTTCTTATATAGTAAATAAATTGATTACTCACTTTGCTATATTGAATTTTTAGGCTGTCATAAGTGCTGGCATTATTGGTCCTTTGTTGCAACTGCTTCAAACAGCAGAGTTTGATATCAAGAAGGAGGCTGCCTGGGCCGTCTCAAATGCTACCTCTGGTGGTTCCCATGAGCAGATCAAGTATGCTCCCTTGGCTTCCACAGCCTTTTGGCTTGTGAGTTGTGTGCAATGCAACTTATGTATGTCTGCTTTGAGCATAATTTATAACTCTTGTTGTCTTTCCTAGGTACTTAGTGGCAGAAGGCTGCATCAAGCCATTGTGTGACCTTCTTGTTTGCCCTGATCCGAGAATTGTAACAGTTTGTTTGGAGGGTCTTGAGAATATTCTTAAAGTAGGGGAGCACGACAAGGCCATGGGTGGGGCAACAGCTGATGGCAATCTCTTTGCTCAGATGATTGAAGAAGCAGAAGGCCTGGAAAAGATTGAGAACCTACAGAGCCACGATAATAATGAAATCTATGAAAAGGCTGTGAAGCTTCTCGAGGCATACTGGATGGAGGAGGAAGATGATGCAATGGCCACTGCTGGGGAAGCTGCTCCCGCTGTTTTTGACTTTAGCCAAGGTGGCAACCCTCCTGCTGGTGGTGGTTTGAGCTTCAACTAAATACAGGTTCTCCCAGCCTTACCATCCTCATCATAGAATATTTTGATTATGTCCAATCTGTTAGGACTTGTGGTTCATTGTTTCTGCAAAGGATTAATGGTCCTGATATTCTCTGCAGGCTTTAACCAAAAGGGCGTTAATTCCCTCGGCGATGGGCTTGGCATTGGCTTACCGTGGCAATGTAATGTGGTCGATTCCATGTGTGGGATAATGGTCTGTGGTGGCCCGCAAGCCCCAAGCAGTCATGGATATCAGTATCGCAGGGTCTGTGGCATCTGTAACAGGATTATAATTGTCGAACATCAGTCTGGGTTCATTTTTAGAAGGCTACTCCTAGGGTTTGCGTCATTTAGTTCTGTGTCATATCTGGCTACTGTATAGCCTGAGTCCAATCATCTGCAAGGGCGAAAGGTATTCCCGAGTGGTTTGGTTTTGAGGTTCCTTGGGAATGGTCTGCGTTGCAGTTTGTCCGGAGCTGTACACCTCTAATGGTTTGAGTATATTACTAGTCCAGTCGGCCTAGCTTTACTACGGTAGATCCAACCTGTTGGCCATATATAATTTTGACTTCGAAAAAGCTGTTCGCATATGCATTAACTTTTGGTTGATGCCAAATTCATTTGAGTCATACGATTATTTTTGTAACAGAAAGGTTTTTACAAGACGCTTTACAACTCAAATCCAACCTGTCTTCATGGTATATAGGTTTTTGTTGGGTTACATTTAGGAAGAAATATCTCGGTGCATAACTACCTGTAGTAGTCCAATGAACAAAGAAACTTAATTGGTAGGCAAAGAATATAGCCGTGGTGGCGGCGGGGGGTTCTTGCTTTCCAGGCGTTTCACACGTCGGCGGCCTCCTTGGCGATGAGAGACGCACGGCTGGGCTGCGCCTGGCACGGCGCCGCCGTTATCTCCGGCGCGGACGGCACCGGATGAGGGTGTGGTCCGTGTGGGTGCGGCACCGGCGCCGGGCGCAGGTGCTGGTGCTGCGCGCCCGGGTGGGGAGCGCCGTAGCCCACGAAGTGGCCGCCGCCGTGTTGGTGGTACTGCTGCCCCCGCAGGCGCTGCGCCTGCACGGCCGTGACGTAGACCACGAAGCCGACGACGACGGTGACGAGCCCCAGGATCCCCGCTGCCGCGAACATCCCCGGGCGCACCCGGTGGCACACGGGCCGCGGCTTGCGCCAGTCGCTCATGTGCCCGGACTCCACGGCGATGCCGATCATGAGCATCACCTCGGCGAGCCCGAAGCAAATCCTGCGGGCCGGGGACGACACAGAAAGCATTGTTGCGTCAATTCTAATTCTAATTTGATTGGAGTTGAAGGTGACTGTCGTCACTAATTATTACCATGTGAGGAAGAAGAGGCAGCCGGTCTGCCAGGTGAGCGCGGCGGTGGACGCGACGCGCGGGTGGTCCTGGGCGACGGCCATGCCGGCGGAGGCCGGGTCCGGGGCGGCGACGGCGACCAGCATGTAGGCGTGCTCCGCGAACATGGCGACGGCGAGGAGGATGAAGGCGCCGACGGCGTACGCGAGCGCGAGGCGGCCGTTGCTGCTGTAGACGCACACGTCCACCTGCTCCGGGCTGCCGTTCACGCTCATGAGGTAGTGCGACACCTGCAGGCAGGCAGGCAGACATGTATTAGCAGCTGCAAATGGAGTGGAGTAATATGATGACGAGCTTGCAGCACGTGGCAAGCTAACGAGTGATGCATGGTGGACGTGCCTCTGATCGCGACCCCTCGGCGGCGAGGCAGAGGATGAAGGCGACGAGGCCGCAGAGCACGGAGAGCGCGACAAGGGAGACGGCCACCTGGCCGCCGGACCGCGCGGCGCGCCTCTCGTGCGCCTTGCGCAGCGACAGGTCGTCGTGCGTCACGGCCGGTGGCATCGCCGTCGCTGTCGGTGGCGGCGCGTACATGGATGAAACACCGAGACGGGCACTGAACCTACCACCCTAGCTAGCTCGTCCGTCCCGTCTGACTAGCTAGGCAACAATGGCTACTACCGAATGAAGAAGGACCTGCAAGCTGGGTGTCGGAATATATGGGCGGGGCGGATCTGTACGTAGACGACGTTCCGATTCCTCGCTTTGGCGCGTTTCACGGGGACACGGGGTAGCTACTATGCTTGCAGGCGACGGCTGCGGGCGGAGGAGGAGATGCGCACGCCGCGAGCGTTTCATCGGCGGAGAGCAAGGAATTATACATGTAGCGCCGACAGCAGCGAGGCTTAGCTAGCTTGGGCGAGGCAGCACGGGAGGAATATAATCCAGTCGGGGATCGATCGGAGTGGGAGGAGCGTGGAATTCGCCGTGCCTTGCTGGAGGAGACATTCCGATTCCTCGCCTTCACCTTTCGTTCACCCGGATCTTCTTTAATCATCTCCTTTCCATGTCAAAAAAAAAAAATCATCTCCTTTAGCCGCGGCACGGTCCGAGTCCGAGGCTCCGAGCTCAGAGCACGGTACGTTCGGGAAAGGGACGAAGGCGCTACGGCGCGATCGGGCAGTGCGCCTTTTGCGCTTTTTGGGGACTTGCGGGGGTGCCTTCCGCTTCCGGTTCCGGAACAAAACACAGCGCGAAAAACAAGTGACAGCGTTCTGTGAGCCGTGTAGGTGTAGCAGTAGCACCGTGCCCATAGCTGCAGTCCCGTGTAGTTATCCTTGAAGTTGAAGAGCGAGGGTACACGTACAAACTACAAAGTTACCCCATCTGTGCTCATCATAGCACGAACGTACCCAGTGTCGTAGGCTCCCGTACTGCGGAGTTTGGAGAAAAAAAAATAGCCAGCAGTCATCCCTATATAAATATGTAAAAGTTAGGGCTTGAACCCTGGACCTCTTAAACACAGACGGTAAAGCTCTACCGCTTACACCAAGGCTACCTTTCTCGTCATGGCACCTTTCCTAGTGCATATATTCAGTTCTGCTCGAAGAAACTGCCCTTTTTAATCCGATCGTCTTGTTAAAAATTATATGCGCCGAAGGTTTCGTTGCCTGGGCTCATGAAGCCTACCCAAGGGCCTTCATTTGCACTAGGAGCCCATCCAGACAATCAAACATGCGAAATTTGACATTCTGAAGAGTAAAGCTAGCTTAGGTGCTAAATCCACCAAATACTCTTGTCAAAAAATAAAAAACCCACCAAATACACATCCTATCGTCCGGAGAAGCTTTTGGTCTAAGTTTACGGGCCGGCCCAAAAAGAACATGATCGTCAGCCCACAAAAAAAGCGGAGATTGATTTGCCTTCCATAGTTCCATGGGTGCAGCTCTAAACTTCACTTCTGAACGGGACAAACCTCCACAGTCACAGACTCACAGCAGAAAAACTTAGATATATCGAAACGCTGCTCACGAGTCAGTACTGACAGTACCCTTCAACCACCGAGTTTTATCTGAGACCAAATTTTATCTGAGCGCTGTTGTCAGTATTCTACACTCCGTGTGACTTTGCTTTTAATATTCGTGATGAGGATAGGAATGGAGGAATGGAGTTGGTTGCTGCTGCCAGCTAGCGGGCGTATTGTATTCAGCCTCCATCACGAAATATGAACTCTGCTTATTTATCCATAATCATTCTTCCTTTTTTTTCATTGCCAGGAAATAGCCATTCGATTCCTTTATTCCTTTTTCGAGAATGCGCAGGAGAGCTACACGTGCTTCTGCGCTCGTCTACTACATAATAAATCCATGAAAATGTGTCAATCAAGAGAAAGAATGCAATGTCACAACCACAGATGATCAAGAAAACCACAAATGGCGAGCTAATTACAAGTGGTTTCGGTTATATATTCCTTTATTTGTCGCTTAGAGAGATCGATCGCTATTAAGGGATGATTGACTTGGGTACGCGTAATCGGCAGCCGGGCGGTAAACATGCCGGCCGCGTCGCCGTTAAGCCGACAGGGGCCCGAAATCATCGAGCGTGCCATGCAAATCCAAATGGACTTTTTTCTTGGATTCGTAATCTTTTCCTTTTCTTGAAGCGAAAACCGGCCACTTTTCGGACTTGCAATCCAAGGAGTGTACTTTGTCCAAGTTTATTAGTTGGGGCTTCAGAGTCTCCCGGAAAGCTGAAAGAGCCGCTGCAGTGCTGCCTGATAACTATTTTTTTTTATCTTGCCAACAATAAACAAACAAACTAATGTAAAGAGAGACTCGTCACTCGTGTATATTGTCAACGGTATACAAACTACATCGGAAGAAGTCATCAAATGGAAAACATAACGGTCAACAGCAACGCAGGCGAGAACATATATATAAAACGAAGCCTAGTAGCCGTCGCTGCGTAGACAAGAGAGGTTGGGGTCGTTAGGTGAGGGTCCCCAGCTTCAATGTTCTTGTTTTTCGTTTTGTGTTGATGGTTTTGTTGACAATTTATAGATTACCCATAAGTTTTTTTATATTAACTATATATAGGTTTATTGATCATTTTCTTTTGCTTAATGAAATACAGGCTATATGCCTGCTCTTGAAAAAAAGGAGAGGTTGGATCGGAAAAGATAAAAACATTGCATGGTCCAAGTTTGGCTTATTGGCTTGTGTCTACAATAACCTCTAGACTATGTTTCGTTCTCTCTCTCTCTCTCCAAAACTAATATTTGGTACCATTTCTACTCCTAATAATTCCAGTTGGTTTAATTTACTCAATAACAAGATTTTTGTTGTACAAGTTGAATGTTAATTTTAATTTTGTTAGATGATATAGATGACAACATGTTTTTTTTTTTGAACAATAATACACTATGGAATTTTCATCATTATGTTCAAACAGTTTTTGTACCTCAAATTTTAATTCATTGTTAGATTTCCTAACACATCAAAATAATGATGGAAAAAACATGATAGAATACATTTTTAAACATAAATTATGATATGTAGACCGAAATTTTTGATTTGTTGCCACAGGGAGGGATCGGCGAGAGCACTTGTATGGTGGGTCGGGCCGTTTGGTCGTCTCGTCAGCACTCCCCGGCCTGTGCTATCCAACCAGGAGACTAGCTATATGGACGTACTGCCAATCTGTCGTGTACTGGTGCTGCTCACGCGTTCATCCATCTATCCCAGATTCTACCGAACAAACACAGAAGCAAACGCGTTGTTCGATGAATAGAGACCCGGGACGACCCGCCCGGGGCGCCAATCACGATCGCACGGGCCGAGATTAATATTTGTGTTCCGTGGCTTGCTGGGGAGAATCAAAAGTCCGCTTTGTTTTAGGAGCTTTTCGAATTCTTCTTCGTTGCGCGTTATCGTCATCATCAATTGCTAGCTCTTGCTCCTGTTCAGACGTGTATGCACATGTAGGGTTGTTTGGCTTGGCGAATGGTTTCTACAGCTGATAAATTGACTGACATTGTTTTGTTGTGAAAGAAAAACATCGTATAAATTGGGCTGAGGTCCATAGGAAGTTACCCCGGCCACGCCCCCTCGGTCGACACCACGTTCCGGCACACGATCGATCAAATAAACCAACCAACCATTCCCGTGGTCACACGTAGGTTCCCCTCCCGCGCCCACTCCATGCACCTCACCAATCAATCGCCATAGCCGCCCGCTTGCCTTCCGTTCCCTTCACTTCCCTCCCTTCAAAACCCCGCATGGCCCCCTGACAGGAGACTCTCTCTCCAGTCGATCTCCTTCGCCCAAGATGCAGGGCGACGCCGACGACGACGGCAGCT